>CM056997.1:170511599-171711599 GCA_029891345.1 Dryococelus australis | reverse complement strand
CAGACAAGGAAGATGGTAGTATTCGCCTGCGTGCAGTTGCAGAACGTGGCACTCACCCCATCCAGAGATGTCCTGCAGTCTGTGGGACCTGCACTGGATTTGTCGCTCTCAACAAGAACCATTCGTCTCCGTTTGAATGATGCTGGCCTACAGACACTGCGTTCGGTGCGCCGTTTGCTTTTGACCCCTTGGAATTATGCGGCATCTATCATATCTCATTTGATTAAAAACACTCTCAGGTACCTCTGCGAATTTTTACAAGCGAGTACCCCCCGTCAGTCGTACTTAAAAATGGCCATCAATGGTGCCAGGAACGTCAACTTTGGACAGAATAATGGTAACACGTTGTGATATCCGATGAGACCTACTTCAATCTTAATGCAGATGATGATCGCAGCAGGCTCTGGTGTCGCAGCAGGCAACGCAGCGATCCTGCACTGATACGCGAACGCCATATTTCCCGGACACCAGGTGTTAAGGTGTGAGGTACCGTCAGCCATGACTCCTGTTTACATCTTGTAGTTGTTGAAGGCCCAGATACAGCGCAGCGGTGTGTCAATGAGGTTCTGCGGCCTCGTTTCCCGCCACATTTGCGCAGCACAATCAACGGTATCATTCATCAAGATGATTCACGTTCCCATACAGCTTGTATTTCCCGACAGGCTCTACAAGATGTTGCCACCATTCCTCGGCCTGCCAAGTTTCCACATTTGCCCTCTATTAAATACATATTTGCTATGATGGAGCAACGACAGCACCACCGTCAACCACCTGCCCAAGCATTGTTCGGTCTACGAATGCAGTTGCAGGAGACACGGACTGGATCATGTTACTGTGGAATGTCATCGCAGAGATTGTTTGTATGATACACTACACCTTATACTACGACACTACACCTAGAACAGTAGGAACGGCACAGGAATTAGTTACACATGTGTGAAAGCTTATCATCAGCACTAAAGGAAATGTTCAAAATTCCCTCCATCAACACGAACACAACTGCATCAACCAGCCATTGCATGGACACCCGGATGCGTTGTTGAATCTCTGGAAAATTCCTTATTGTTTCGCAACCCATAAAAATACAGTTAAGGAAGGGTCCCACATCGTCCTCTAGGATTGCATACAGAACTATCTTTAGATGTCCCCGCAAATAAAAGTCTAATGGATGCTTCCCCGAAGAATTGTCATGCAAATTTTGCAACATTATTTATAGCCGCCAGAAGAGCCCTACACCATATTGAACGCGGGTTTTGCAGATATTAAGCAATTCGCCCTCTACGAGTGAAATACTAATCACTACACATTTCTACTTCATCTGTCAACCAATAATGTTTTAATAAAGTTTCACGTAGGGAACGAGGGCGTGGCAATTTCCATCTCCCGCAAATGTGCTGTTTAAAATGTATCTGTTACTATTTGAAGCGTGTGCATTATTACTGCATTATTACATACTGATGCATTAATTTCCAAGGATAATCTCATTTTATCCAGTGTAAAATCAAGATCAAGCCGTTTTATCCCCTCCCATCCTTCGATCTGCCACTGTTAATAAATACCGAAAATAAAAACCAGTTCCTTGAATTAATCAATATAAAAAGCATTATCAGGTACAGCATTAAAAGTAGTCAGCGAGTATTTCACAGTGATATTTTAAGGGTGCTGGTAATCAAACTAATTCATTATTTTGTGTTTGTAAGAAATGCCTTAAACTTTAGTTTAGGAACATTTGTAGTAAGTACTTTTTCCTCGCATAAAAAAAATAGACCTCATATAATTTTTTACGTTATGGCATGTTGAAAAAACATTTAAGTGTTTTTTTTTTTTTTTGAAATTGACAAGTAAACAAAAATTTTATAGAAAATTAAACAAGTGTGGCTGAAAGTCAACGTAATTTTTAATTTTAAAGTGTGCTTAGCAAAATTTAATTTACAAAATATCGTAGACTGTTAGAAAGCTATTTGCAAAAATATCCCTTTTTTAAGCAATTTTTGAAAAATGCAAAAAATATATATAATTTTAAATAGATCTGGAAATAGCACATCGTATCTAAATAAAGTGTGAATTATCTCATTTCAGTAACTCAACTGTTTTTTTTTATTTGTACGTGGCAAAAATAGCTAAATTGTGATTTTGACATGCCATAATGCAAGAAAACACGTTTTCTAATATATTTTTATGGAAGGGAATATTACTTGTAAGTGATATAAATAAACTGAACAGTTTACGAACAAATAGGGCGTATAAAATAATGTCATTGTTTAGTTGAACAGCAGTGTTAAGGGCGGCAAGCGCCAGGTCAGGGTGTAGGTACGTACCTGCAGTATGCGGCTTGATGTGCAGTGTAGTGCTGAGCGGCGCAAACTGGAGCCGGCCACAGACCACAGGGTGCGCTCGCTGGCTCGGTGGGTGGATGGCGCCAGATAACGCAGGCCGGCCACAACGCCCTCCATACGTCACTGCTGCGCCAGCTCGTGTTACCCCGCGACAGTCCCTCGCTGATAAACCTCGCCCCGCCCTCTACAGCGCCTGAGGCCGAGAGGTTAGCACGCTCGCCTCACACCAAGGAGAACCGGGTTCCATCCCCGGCCAGGTCACCGGATTTTCGCATGTGGGAATCGTGCCGGACGATGCCATCCGTCGGCGGGTTTTCTAAGGGATCTCCCGTTTCCCCCGCCCATGCTGCTCCATATTTACCTCAATCTCCCTCATCGGCTCTCAAAACCTCGCTGATAAGAGTCGTCCAAATCCCTTCACTCACTCTCTCTAGACGCCTCTCCTGGATGACGCCTTGTACGTTTGCCGTTACTTACAACACTGTTCTCAAACCCCGCTCAAGTTCTACATCCAGGATATTCCTCCGCTTCAAGCTAACAAATGCCGTGTACGAAACAGCCAATTTGGGGAATTGGGGTTTAGGAATTGCGATGATATTTTGTTTGTCGTCCTATCAATAAATAACTTATTCCCAAGCATTTTTCACGTAAACCCGTTATCTTGTCAATAACTGATCATATATTTATTTCTAGTCGATATCAATCTTCTCGTTATTTATTCGCTCCTTGCAATTAACATTCCATTTCAAATAACAACCGATCGTCTGTTTTTTTTTTTTTGCCAATTTTAATACAACATACGAACTGAATAACTTCATGCAGATCCCTGATTTTCCATTGTTCACGGCGTGTATGTATTGTGCAGCTTTCAATAACAGTAAATACCAGCGTTTCGGTCACAACGCGGGTAATAAAACTTAAATAAACAACAGCAGACGATTTTGCGGATCTGTTTGGGGATTTAGTGCGTTATTTCACCTCAGTAAGTTTCAACCCTAAATCCCCAAATATTTAGGGCCTTAACTTGGTCACGTGTTCGATTTCGTAATCTAAATAATGGTCACGTAGACGTTTCGGACACACCTAAAGCATGGAAAATTACAACAGAGGGACAAAGCGCCGTATTCGTGCGTGTTATAATATTTTGCATAAGAACTATTTCTTACTAGGCATTGCCCATACACCTATTTTCTCTCTGTCTTTATTAATATATATCTATATTTATACATATCATAAAACAAAGTCGCCCGGCCGCGTGTGTGTGTATTCGGCTAAGGCTTCTAAACTGTTTCATGGATTTTGATGCTGTTTTCACCATCATTTAGAAAATTTCTTGATGAAGGTTTGGGTATATAATACGTTAGTGTTTAATGCAAGGATAGTAGAGAAATGTCCACGTTTTCTAATCAAGTTGGAAAAATCCACTTTTCGGGCGCTTTCATGGCTTACGCTGACTAAACCATTACAGATACACCAAATCAATGTACTTCACATTTGTATATCTCAAGAAGGTCTTCAAAAATGTCACTGACAGCACATGTTTATATTTTAAGGATGACCCACAGTAACCATTTTCGTCTTTTAATGTTCACTTACGAAGACATTTTGAACACAGAATTAATCCTATGGTAGTTACCTTAAGCATTTTGTGCATATACTTGGTGTAAACCTAAACAACGCCTTACATATTTGTAAATCGCACCCGAGCGAAGTCGGAATCGCTAGTTGGTTATAAATGATAAATTATAACTTACAGATGAAATATAAGTAAAAGTTTCAATTTAATATAAAATATGTTATTTTTATATTAACAAAGGTATAAAATGCTTGTGAAACATGGCAAATTTAGGAAACAAGCAAACACATATAATACACGGGATGATTTTTCAAAGGTTCGATTCAAAAGTGTGAAGAAACAGCGGATAGACTATACTTCCTTGTACTGTGCCATACTGTGGCATTCTCTTTCTTAATTTTCTTTAATTGATTTCCTAGCGATTAACTTTCTTTTGACAAAGACTCTTATGCCATCTTTCCTTGTTTCTTTTCGGAATATAGTTTTGTTTCACTCTATAAACAATAGTTGTTTTAATGTGATAACTATTTGACTCATAGTCAATATTGTATTTCCTGATAAAAGATTGCGTATTTTATTTTTTGTGTCTTTTAAATGCCGCAATTGACGGCGAAGTTGTTCTGTATTCTATGCATTTGTATCGATCTCTAAAGTACCTGGTTGGTATAGCTAATCTTCGTAAATATAGAGGGCAGCACTTAAATTAAAGGCCTGACTTTCTTTCGAATTTTTGCAAAGCTGTTTAACTGCGCTTAGATAAAGGTCTGTTAAATTAACTCAGAGGCCAATTTATTTACCAACATTAACTTTTAAAGAAACATTGTGTTTTTTTTTTTTTGTGTCTTTCCATGTACTTTTGTATTCCCTCAGGGCCGTTCGATATGTATCGATACATCATATCGTGACTGTTAAAACTCTTCCGGGAAGGCCGTAGCTGAAAGAATTCGCTGACTATTTCTGCTTCATTTTTCACAAGCAATATGTCGTTCATTAATTTCACCTTGCTTGAACTTTCAACGTAATGTTTAGTTAAATTACTTTCTACGGCCGCCAAAGGTGAGTGATTTTGTTGTATTTTGTGTTCGTGTCCCCCGATAAATGTAAGTGGCTATGGCCAAGTTGTTAATGTGATGTGTTTCGTGTTTTGAAACTTTAGTGGAGTCGTCGTCGTGGGCGACTATTCCCTGCACCATGACGTCACCTGGATGTGAGGTCTGTAGCTGCCTTTCCCATGGCGCTGTTGGGTTGGGAGCCAAGTTGAGACCGTGCGCGGTGTGTTGCAGTTTCTGTACCACCGTTTGCAGCATTCGGCTAACAAACGACAACCGAAACTTTAATAGAAAATAATAGCAACAATTTTTTTTTGCATTGGACTTTAACTTGTTCAAAGACGCCTTTTCCCAACCTAAGTATAAAAATATTGTGAGAGGCATTCCAGTAATGGTGTTTAGGGCATTGTCCCCTAAATTTTCTCTTTGTAAAATCAATATTTTTTAAAATTCCCTTAACTTTAAGGACTGGAATGTAACATACAAAAATAAACAAATGGTATATTAATTTTGTTGGTAAGACATAATACTCATATTGTTGTGAATTTCAATTTTTATATATGTTGTTGCCTTCGGGTTGTGCACTTATGCATTCGAAATAATTACTTGTTGTTGGTTAATGGGTAATAAACCTATAAATTAAAGTCATGCTTTTAGTTATACTAACCAAACTAGGAGACAATACCGCCCCTTTTATGTAATCAAATTTTTGAGTTCAAATAACCTCTTTTAGCCTTATTTATGATTTACTATCTTGTTTTTCTTTTTAGAAAATTAAGAACATGTTAAAATGCAATAGTGACACCTTTCTGGTGGTTAATGTGGCCAAGATCTGCAACAGTGTGTGACCGAGAAGAAAATAAGGTAAGAGATTATTGTTATTATTTATGTGGGGGCTGGGCTTTCTTTAACTGACTTGTAGTTGTTACACTGAGAGGTCGCACTGGCAGCAGATTATTCTTCGTTTCACGTTGGCCTCTGGGACTTCTTGGTGCTTGGATTGGAGCCTTTCAGCTGGGCCAATTTCTGTGATTTTGACTCAGCTGTTGTTCTGAGGGGCTCTGATCTCAGGCACTGGTACACAACACCGTGTGTGAGCACGTGGGAATCACATGAAATGAAGACTACGCAGGGTTCCCGCCTGAGGCAATGTCACGTACTCATGAGAGGAAGCTGGTGTTAATTTGAGCCGACTACCCTACCCCAGAGACAGGCTGGGAAAGATTCTTGTGCACAACAGCCAATCACAAGTTGCGCTTGAAGTGTCTGCTAATGGCTATTTTCGTTATCGCCAGGGCTTTCTTGTTAAACAAACAGTTTGAAATGAATAAAATAAACATTAACAGAAATTTATTCTTTTGGAATTATTGGAAACTAAGTAAAACTTCATTTATTTCAGTGAATGTTTTTTCTTAACAAACATATAGATTACCTACGACAAATTTTAAAATTAAATCACGTGAAACAATTTATAGCGTCTCAACATGTAGGAAAGAATTTCAAGTTTAAACATCTAATTGTAATTTACCCCGTTAAAACTACTAAGTTAGTTACTTGAAACAAAATGAGCAATACCTCTCTAGTTTGTCACTACCGCCAGCTTGATCCTATTACATTAAATTGTGTATATTTCTCTATAGTATGTGTTTTAAGTTGCATTACCAAGCCATTTCAAACAGTTTAATTTTTGTCTGTAAATGTTAAGTAGTTACCGATTAACATAACACACATTACATATAGTGTTTAAATTTTATAAGAACTGCGAGTTTTTTTATAAGTGTACGTATGCGAGTTTTTTATAAGTGTACGTATATGTGTATGGTTTACATTTTCGGGGAATAGTAAACTTCCGCAAGTCAAAATATTTTCAGTACTTGGTGTTTATTATTTTATCGCAGAAGTCAATATTTTCAATACAACTACAATACAATCGTAGATTTATTTTATTATGATTTACGTTGCTATCTTATTACTTTGTAATTTTACGATAAAATCATTACATTTTGATTAAAACGGTATAAAACAAAATGCATAAAAATATGGTTCCGCGAGGTTTAAAACCCATGGATCATGCAAATCCCCATTGTGCACTATCCCCTCGGCTGTTAAGTTGCAGCAAAAGCGTTTTTTATCTTTGCAATTTAATTTTTAAATTTCTGCGTGCAACAACAAATTATGCTATTTTTATTGCCGCACACTATAAATTCATTAGCGATTTAATAATTTCGCTGCAAACTAGTCTATTTTCACGAGAGCGTCAGTTCGGTGTCCGCCATGTTGTTTTTTAAACGCGCTTGTAGTTTATGAAAAGCCTTCACGCACACTCGCCCAGTTTAGACTCACACGACGGCTCTTGCACTCTTCGACTGTTCGAGCTTACCGTTTATTCGAAATCATTCGAGTTAGGGTCACGTGGTTTTGTCATTCGTATACGAGTGCAGCTCCATCTTAGACCTCCCTCCTTCCCCTTCCACCATCGATAGGTCTTTCAGAATGTGTCCGGAATTGCAGCTTTTGTTGACAAAATGATCACGTGACCTGATTTTGTATACAAAAATGGTGACGTATTTGGTTTTTCGTATTTTGTAGCTAGCAGATTGCTAGTAAAAATATAAAATGACAAAATCAACGCCATGTTGGATTTCACATTCAAAACACTTATGCGAATGCGTAATTAACACTTTAATTTTTTTTACAAGTAGCAGTTCATAAAATGCACTAGGCATGTTTTAAAATGCATGTGAGTGCTGTACTTTGTTTACATACTTCGCAAAAAAAAAAAAAAAATCGTTATTGCATTATTTATTTTCCTGTTTTTTAACATATTCGTAGCATTCCAGTGATGATTGTAAAAATATTACGTCCGTTTTAAGTATTCTATTTAATAAAAATAATTTTCACTGTTAATGTAAAAATGCCGCGAGTGCTAAACAAGTGACTGTCGAAATGACAAATTACAAAATAACGAATTTGTCATTTCGGACACGGTCTCAGTCTGTTCGCCTATTCGTTCTGCTGTTGTATTAATTTTCCCACTTCACCCTTAGTTCTTGCACAGATTTGTAGATAGAAGACTGAGTGAGAGGTCGTGTGGAAAGTACGTTGAAGATGTTTTTGTTTATGGATGGTGTTACCCCTGTCAAGTTCATCTCAGAAACTATAGCCAACCAAACACTAGAATGTATCCCGGAGTGAAACACTGCTATTCACATCCTCGGCGTCTCTTGTCCGGGAAGCTGCGGCATGTGCGTGGGGAGCGCTGCTCGTGGCAAGAACTGCCTACAAGCTCGACGACGCATTGTTTTTGTCGGTTGCCAGAACAGACTACGCCCTTCTGCCTTCAACAACGCAAGTCTGGCCTGCAGTGCTTGCATCCTACTGTTTTGTACGGTTGTGACCAGGAAGCAGTCTTCGTTTTCTTATGACATACGTTTTGCGAATATGCACGATCATAATATTTGCATACAAAAACTGCCTTATAAATTACTACTATATTATGTGTAGCAAATCATCATAATATATATTGTTACAAAATTCTTGCAATTCAAAATTATCCTCGGTTTTAATACTGACATTGAACCTTAAGATTTTCCAAAAGTTAAAAATCTAGGGAGAAAAAACTCTTTAAAAAAACTTAAGAATTATTTTTAATCTTTTCGTTTAACATAGTAGTATATTACTAAGGCCGCTATTTAAATCATTCGTTTACAACAGTGCAGAAAATATTTCAAAATGGGGGAAAAAATCTAAAAAGATGAATAGCATTAAAAAACTAGTAAATTAAATGGGTGATGAAAATGGTTTAGTTATCTTGTTGGCATTAGCAGTTGTTATGGATGACTGAGTTTGATGGTCGTTAGACTGGACAGCTGGAGTGGTCGTTTGGTATTGGCAGTCTGTATCGTTCAGAAGTGTAAGTAGTAGAGAAATGAGAGCGATGGCGCACCTGGCGGGGGAATTGGGGAATAGCGACCGCCATCTTGGATAGTCGGCGGCATATTCCTGCTCCGTAATTCCACATCGACGGCCGCCATATTGGCAGCCATTATGCCGATCACTGGCTGACCTCTTGCCAGCCAGTGAACCTCGTAAATTTATGATCTTGCATTCCGCTTTCACGATCAGTCATTCCTCTCTGACGGCGGTCATCTTGGATACCACTTCACATTCTGGCGTTCCGAGTGTTCCCGATTTCTTCGTTTCGTTATTCTCGTCCTTCTCTCTTCGTTTCATTCCTCTCTCTCTCTCTTCCTTTATTTCTCTCTCTTTCATTCTTCTCGGAGGGGTTTTCCATATATTCATCTCACCCCTCAATCGTCGTCGCCTGACTTCCATCTTGTTTGCCATCATCTGCTGGAGGCAGCCATCTTGAATTGCCACCGTCATCTCCCGCACTCGCCCTCAGGATATTTTGAAGTTCAGCAGTTGGTGTTTAGAAGCGCTGGCGGCCATCTTGTTTCCGCACTCGCCCCCAGAGTGATGTGAAGTTCCACAGGTGGCAGTTAGGGGCGCTCACTGCTTTCTTGGGTTGATTCACACATCGCCTGCAGAGGTGCGCGCTGGCATCGAGGAGTCGGCTGTCAGGAGCATTAGGAATTTATTTTAAGTGCTTGGAAACTCAGAAACGCAGCAGTAATGCAGTTTCGTGCCGTCAACCCTTTAGTCGCTAGCCCGGTGTGCTAACCATGGAACTACCAGTGCATACGGAGTGGTAGAAGATGAAACAGTGTATATAGAAGCATCGACCTATGCACTCGACAGACATTGTAGGGGTAGGGGAAGAAATAAAGTAAATACCTGCGTAGGTTTACGCAATTGTTATCGCGAGTCGACGAGGTTTTATCATACTCGAGATACAACTGGCAAATTGATAACATAGGCATCGCCCCCAAAAACGAAAAGGGACACAGGGTCAAGTATACCCTATGTCTACTTATAACCATAGTTGGCTGTAATTGCCATACCATGTTAAGATATAGTTACCAAAATCACCACATAGGCATCACCCACGAGAACGAAAAGGGACACAGGGTCATGTTTACCCTATGTCTATTTAACCCTTTCAGACCCACTTTAATGTAAGGTTTCAGGTGTTGTGAACAAAATATTTTATGATGCATGCTGTACTTAAGTCGACACAACACTTGTTTCGTTGTCACAGCCAACGAATTTTAATTTTTATGTTCGGCTACAGTTATACGAACCAATTATGACCTAGTCCAGTAAGACGGTTTGCGAATAATTTACCCACAAGCAAGATCATTGGTCATTGAGCTTCGCACTGTGCAGTACAGACCAAAAATTACCTATACATGCATAATGTACACAATTGTGTACACTAGGTCTGAATGGGTTACAAGCATAGTTGGCTGTAATTTCCGAACCATTTTAAGATAAAGTTGACAAATTCATAACATAGGCATCACCCATGACAACGAAAAGGACGATAAACTATTAGACACGCAAAAGAGAGACATCGCATTGCCACATATCGATACAAACAGATATAAAAGCAAATCATTATTACAATTTACAACAACCAGTGTATATTGCGCGAGCGTCGAGTGCTGTATGTTATGTTAGGCGAATTAAGTTCCATTGTGAATTGCAGGAACGATAAGGACAAACTGCTACACACTGATGCAACAGATATGACATTAAAATATTAAATAAAATAGTTATAAGCACTTATCAACCAGCGCAATCCCATATAATACACAAGCGTCGGATGCTGTATGCTGTGTGTTAAACGATGCTAGACAAGACCAGGCCATCCTAGTCAGTACAACAGAATAGCAAACGACACTCTTACGAACAGATTGAAACGAAACCATCAAATTCAACACTCACGACACTAGCAGCAGAAGACGTGCATCCTGTCCAACATTGCACGAACAACTGATGTCTTGTTACACACTCTAAATCGGAATCAGTAATTTTTTACTGATTGTCAGCTGAAACTTCTCCATCCGGCTCCATCCGGAATCAGTAGAAAAAGAAAACTACTAATCTCTTCAGTTAAACGAAATCCACTAATGCAAACAGTAGAAAATCAGTTATTTATAGCCGATTAATAAAATGCACAAGGATTAAAAACTGTACATTACGGTTGGAAATAAATCAAGTACAATTATTTTGTCGCAAAACAAAATTAGTACATGTACAAGTAAATTTTGGAAGTGGTTGGTATCGAGCCGCCACCCCAAAACGCAAAACAT
The DNA here is from genome assembly GCA_029891345.1 of Dryococelus australis. Lineage (NCBI taxonomy): Eukaryota > Metazoa > Arthropoda > Insecta > Phasmatodea > Phasmatidae > Dryococelus > Dryococelus australis. The sequence continues at coordinate 171,700,420 of CM056997.1, read as the reverse complement.
TCTCTTGTTTCTTTTGGCTGACGTTCTACCAATTCAGCTACTTTGCCACTGAGATAAACGGTCTTCCATTTGCGTAGTAACAAAGTTACAATGGCGAACGGCTGTAAGTTTCGTAATGTGAAAGTACTTCATGTTGTCGAAATATACACATATTATGCGTACGTAGGTACCTACATGTCTTTGTAAGGCTCGAAAGTGATTATAAGTTAAGTTTAGTTCAGATTGTGTGCTTTAAAAGAGAAATATAGTGGGTTTAACCATGTTGTCGGTGTTTTCTATGTATCTGCCATTTTACAATGCAACGAGATTTCACAGAATGAAACTATTATTTTAAAGAGACAGATTGGCTTGTAATAACTGTGCTAATTAGACAGCGGAACGTTAGAAACAATGCAAAATTTTATAAAATGTGTCGTTCCCTCATAATTTGATCTGTTAACTTGAAGACCCCAAAACTTTTGCTGGTGTAAATCCACCTTTCTTATTGAATCGTCACACTATCGAGTCGGTAAAATTATCACTGATCTATCTGTCACTAAAAGTAACAGTTTAAATCTGTAGTGTCTCGTTACATTGTAAAATGGCGGATACTAGTGGACATCGATAACCTCGTACATTTAAATCACTATATTTATCTTTTAAAGCACAGAATCCGAACTAAACCAAAGATAGATTGACTTTCGAATTTTTCAAAGACATATAATTGCACAATAAATCTATATATTTCGACAACAAGAAATACTTTCACATCACGAAACTTACAGCAATATTTGACATTACATTTTGTGGTTCAGCACCCATAATACAAGCACACATTTGGCAGTGGTAAAGTAGGGCAGTGGATATGGCTGATCATGAAAGTTTCAGCATGCTTTGCTTTATGGGCGGAGGTTCGAGCCCAACCACGTCCAAAAACGTTTTTGTGTAGAAAATATTTGTATTCTGCGATAAAATAAATCGTACCTAACTTACATCACACAGAAATTCTCTGTGCTTATCTATTAACCAACTATAAGTAACTAGTTTTCTACTGCCTGAATTAGTAGATTTCTTTTAACTGATGAATTAGTGATATTTTTTCTACATATTCCGGATGGAGCAGTTTCAAATGACAATCAGTAAAAAATAAAACTGATTCCGATTTAGAGTGCAGGTTGTCCTGGCGAGTACAACAGAACAGCAAACGATTTCCTTGTGAACCGATTGATGAGAAACCATTAAAGTCACATCACTAGCAGCAGAACACACCCGTCCAGTCCAACATTGTGCGATAAACGAATATTTTGTTAATATCTAAGGCATCCCTATAAAAGCAAGTAGTACATGTATTTGTTTTGAATAAGTAACATTTATAGTGGTGGAACTGTAAGCGCATATCAAATAGCATACATTTAAACGTATTGCTTCGCAAGAGAGAAGTCGCTGCTACGCGCTAAGGCAAACAGATAAATGAAAATAAATAAATAAATATATATATATATATTAACGTTTCAGAGTAAATAGTTGTAAGCATATAACAATCAGCTTATATTGCATGATCATCGAACATCGTACGTGTCAGTGTGTCAGTCTAAAAAAAAAATACTTTCACGAACCCGAGAAGGATAAGTGAGATAAGGTCAACTCTGATGAAAACAGAAATAATAACAAAACGTAAAGGAGAATAGTTATAAGAATTTACCAGCCATTGTGCTAAGAATCCCTGTCACATGTCAGATATTTGTGACAGGTGCGGTAAGTAGTTCAACCGTACCGACAGTTTACTTAGACATACAAACACCTGTAAAGATGGAGGGCATTTCTCATCAGTACCTCGGCACCTGGTTTGCTGCAAGCAGGTCTCTTGTGACTTCGGTATATGTCCTCAAAGGCGCAGTTACCTACATGACCTGCCCTGTACAGTGTGTCAAGGTCACCTGCACCCAAGATGGTGGTAGTAGACAGTAACGTAATATGCTTGCTGACATTTATGCTTTTTTTTTTTGGCGATTTTTTAGAATTTAAGGAAAAGAGGAAATTTTGTGGGAAAAAAGGGAAACTGCTAGGGAAAAATGGCCATTGGGAGACTGCATATTAAAAATTTTTTAAAGAATTTTTAAATAACTTGTTAATAATTTTAATAATACATTTTTTATTCATTTCTTACAGTTTTTAAAATAATTTTCAATAATGCATTTTTTGAAAAATACTGTATTTTTAAAAATGTATTGGTTTTTTTTGGGAATTGTTAGGTTCAAAGTCCTTCAAGGTCAAAGATAACCGGGGTCAAGGTCACTTAGATCCAATATGGCCGCCGGATAACATCACAACATGGCGGCCGGTCGGCGCCTGTTTCCTACACTCCACGCCCTTGTACAGATTCGGTCAAATCCTTCTATGGTGGGATATGTAATGAAATTAAGTGGAAGTGTGATATGCTAAATTGGTACAAAAGCTTATCTATGACCAAATTTGTACACTTGTATGTTACTAGAAGTGGTCAATGGAAACATTTTACCATAATCGTCAAATGGTTGAAATAATTATTAATCTATTTATATCTCCACCAGTGGTTCCCAAACCCTTAATAAGCTTCCATCCCTCCGTAGAACTCCGACTCTATATCTGACTTTAACCAAGAATTTTTCATCCACAGCATTCTTCGTTATTGCACCTATACAGTATGTCTAAATGGTTTCATAATAAAGTATAGGCTTGAAATCAGTAATATTACGTTACAAAATTTTATTTTGGTATAAAACTACCTCAGTTATATAAAAATTAATATTTTAACATTACCGAAAACTTATATTTTGGTACAAATTGAGAGGCAAAATGGCATCGTTGAAGATGAGACTTAACTTTTGGATCCACTGTGCGAGTGACAAAAACATCGAATGAATTCCTCTTCTAGCCCAGTTTCTGAGCGAGAACAAGTTATAAATTGAAACTGTGAGCTTCAAGTATCACAGCGAGCACTTAAATGAGCCATGAACTGGATTAAACGAAGTTTAACGCTTATTCTGTTCCACTGTTATTTGTGCTTACAGGCTGTTCACAGTAAATTGGTCTGTTTTCAAAGCCCTGCTTAAGTTCTATTTTTTCACTTACTTTTTTATACTTCTACCTTATGTAAAATATACATTGCCATTCTACAAAACGTTATTCATGCAGTCAAGTGCAAACATGAAATTGCTGGTAACCTTAATGTGTTTTATTAATATGTCAATCCTTACAATAATATCCGTAAAGTAAAAAAAAAAAATTAACTTGGTTTGCAATACATCTAAGCATTACACTTGCAATACAAGCTCAGTACTTAAAACTATTTGACTTAAGTCACTGCCGAAGTCTGCATGCGAATATTTACAGTAGCGCATATGCAGTTAAATGGGCAATGATATTTTTAAGATTAATTTCAAAAGCCTATATATTACCACTTGACAATTGCATTGTTGCAGATCAATCATTTGTTGCAAGTCGTATAAACATTGTAAGTATTATTGTATTTTTTGTATGTAATAGTTATTCATTTTGAAAGTTGGCTCACAATACTCACGGTTGTAAACAATTATTTATATATTTTTAATCTTTTTTAATCTTTTCTTTGAGTGATTTTGCGGAACCCTTATGAGGTTATGACGGAACCACTCAATTCCACAGAACAGTTTGGGAATCGCTGATCAACGCCATAAGAGTTTAGCTTTCTTGCTGCTATTATTTTGAAAAAAGAATTTTTCTTTTACATGGCGTTTAAGCCAAATTAAAGCTGGCTGTAATTTTTTTCAACATTTTTTTAACGTTGTTCGATTTAAATTTTTTATAAAATTACAATAACTTTGTGAAATTCAAATTTTTCAGGTCCGGAACTTTATACGCGATGCACATAAACGTAGACAAGAGAGTGATTTCGTTACCCTTTCCTCCAAAAAATATAGGTTATAAAAATCCTTCCTCCTGGAAGCATATTGCAGTTATCTCTCTAGGGAAATAATTCAAACAGTTTAGAAAAATTGAGACCCACTGTCTGCTATTTTTCTTCACATATCTCTCTCCTCGTAGGTAACACAAGTATGTTAGCCAGAGAACGAAAACAGGGGAGAAAGAGATCGAGAGAGAGAAAGAAAGATATTGGGAAGGGGAGGTGAGGGAGAATGAGCAGCTTTATGTCTTTCTCTTGGCGATTTGATTGTGACAAAAGAAATCCCAAGTAATCAGGCTTTATTCAATCTTATACATCCTAGTATATTCAGAACAGAGATATGCCTTAAAGGAAACTATAATGCATGGAACACGTCGAAAATTATTTCTAAACAAACTGAATGTGATTATAAGGTACATATTTAAACAAGGGTATTGAAGAACAAATATTTGTCCCAAATTTTGTAGATGATAATGACAAATGAATTGAAAATGTTGTCCGATTGTAACTTAACACACACAATGAAAACGAGAGTGCATATACAGTTATATATGTGTATGTGTTTGTATGTGTGCGTATGAATATTAGTATAATGATCTGTTTCCTCGGGATAGATGGATTATGAAAGGAGATTGAGGATTGTTGTGACATCACGGTGAACAGCGGCCATCTTGGCTCAAAGCAGTCCATTTTCACTCCCAAGATCACTTCGGATATTGAAGATTTTACACAAAAAAAAAAAAAAAAAAAAAAAGGATAAATTAAACTGTTAAATAAATTTAGGTTTTTTATTTTCCGCACGAGTACGAAAATCGGTAACGTGAATTCGAGTTTCTTCGATTTGAGCCAAAAGTCCCTAAATCAGACGGAGAATTTGAGACTCCCGGTCAATCCAAGCGGACTAGGAAGGACAGCAGCCATGTCTGTTTACACTATGGACCCCGAAGGCCATGTTTGTTTACACCATGGGCCCCGGCATTCATCTTGGATCTCCGTGAAGTTGAGCTTGTACATCTTTAAAAAATCGCGAAAATTCAGTAAAACTTACATTATTGATTACGGTCACCATCTTGTATTTACATATCCTTACTCCAAATAAATTTAAGTACGAAAAATAAATAAAAAATTGTTAAAGAATAGTTTCAACCCTAAAAATCGTAAAAAAAAAAAAAAAAAAAAAAAAAAGTAAAAATCCACAAAAATAAAAAAACTTAAATTTTAAAACCGAACTAATTTTTAATATTCGAGAATAACTAACATATAAAAGAATTGAAAATTGAAGGAAACTGAGAAAAAGTTGGGTGAGTTAAGTTATTCTTCAAATAATTACATGTAAAAGATCGAGGGTCCGATTCTCGTAAAGATGGCAGAGCACACCCACTCCTAGTACAGTGACCAGTATACCTCGACCCTTACCAATACCACAAAACTATGCTAATGGTTTTTAATAATGTTACGTTGCTCGCTCGTGATTGGCTCTTGATCACACGACATTTCGATCTCTGCAGATATATAATGTGGTCAAAGTCGCGACACATCACAGTTCTTTGTCTGATGCGAGATTGGCATTTTTTTTTTCTCATATATAAACATCTGAGCATTCGGCTTGTTAGGTTATTTTTTATGCCTGACTCATCCATTACAGAAGTATTACTGCTGGAAGCGCTCCTAATTACACAAACTTATTTTTCCCAACAAAATAAATGATCTACTTGAATTCAAAGTTCCTGTTTGAACCAGCAAGCTACTGGAGTGTAGAGATCAAGATGAATAATTCGTTTAAATGTTCGCAATCGACCAGCATCCCGACTTCGTCTTTGGTGGTACCATAGCTGACTCTAGTTGGACTGCCTACATTATTGATGATACCATTCGCAAACCATCAGGGTTGGGTCCTTGAAACTTTAAATGGTTGAGTACGCAGTTCAGGTGATATAGTCATATGTTCTGTGCGCTTCTTGGCCATCAATCAGCATTCCATCAGTCTTCCGATCAATCTTCCAGTTTTCAATAAGTCTTTGAAACTTTAAATTGTTGAGTACGCAGTTCGGGTGATATAGTCATATGTTCTGTGTGCTTCTTGGCCATCAATCAGCATTCCATCAGTCTTCCGATCAATCTTCCAGTTTTCAATAAGTCTTTGAAACTTTAAATGGTTGAGTACGCAGTTTGGGTGATATAGTCATATGTTCTGTGCGCTTCTTGGCCATCAATCAGCATTCCATCAGTCTTCCGATCAATCTTCCAGTTTTCAATAAGTCTTTGAAACTTTAAATTGTTGAGTACGCAGTTTGGGTGATATAGTTCTGTGATATAGTCATATGTTCTGTGCGCTTCTTGGCCATCAATCAGCATTCCATCAGTCTTCCGATCAGTCTTCCAGTTTTCAATAAGTCTTTGAAACTTTAAATTAATCTTCAAATTAACGTTTTAATCTTTATATCAGTCTTCCAATTGATCTGAAAATCTTTTAATCAATCTTTCATTCAAACAACTTTCAAAATGTTCTATTAATCTATTAATATTTCCTCTAATATTTCAACCGTTCAGTCAATCTTCCACTCCATAGTTACTGCGTCAGTTTGTCTTCTGTCCTGCAGCCATTTTGTTTCTAATATTCTTGACAGTTAAAAATAATTTAATACATGTGCACACAGCACACAGACAATACGCAATATACGTGATGCAGCAAATATTCACTATATTAAATTAACTCCATATATCGATTGCTAACTTCAAGAATGAAATAAAATATAAATAATAATACTTTGTCTGACATTATGTGTTGAAGTAAATGGTTTGTTAGAAAATTACGAACAAAATTTTGTACGACTACGCACAGCCTGTAAAATAAAACAGACAAAAGAGGAATTATGTACGTAAAATACTTTTGCAAATCTTATGCAATTGAAAAATGGGGCACTATATAAAACATTTATGCAAATTTTGATTATTATATTGTACTAACAAAATTTTATAAGTTTCGGAGCGGTCGAGATACAGCAGCCACGCGCGTGAAACAAAAAGACAACTCCCGTGACCTCACGCCACGCATCACGTGACCCTCCAGGAGGAGAGGGGGGCCGTGGAAAGACTGCCCGTGCCGACGTCATTCGCTGCGTCGCGACGCGACAGCGCGCCATTCATTACGAGTAACAACGCAGCTGTTTGCGCTCTCCTTGGTGCGCAACATAACCCCCTACGTTGTTGGAGGCGGCAACCTGCAATGCAGAATTGTTTGGAGGGTAGGAGCACCCATAGGCGTGCAGCATCTTTCCGTGATTCCGTCCATACGCTAGCTACGGATACACGATTCTTCTGCCAAACACCAAAGTCCTGAGACTGGCTACGAATGTAAAAAAAACGCTTTCAAGATGCACACAAAAATTATGCTACAATGGGAACGATACTAGAGACAGATAGAAAAAATTAAACGAGAACACTCCATCATAATATTTTTTCAGTTTATGGATTAAAGTTATACCCTTCTATTTATTTCTTACATAGTCAGCTTCATGTTTTTTTAAATATAATAACGGTGTTTTTCAATTTATAATTTAACTCTAGATATTTATTTTGTTGGGCATTTAATGTTTCTATTTATATGTACAATTGTTTCCCATATTAAGGAAGCAACAAAACATTGGCTTCCGAAAAAGTAATTTTTCCTCAGAAGCATCAAAATAGGAGTGTCTGTTTTTTTTAAATATAAATCGAATTGTGAAAATGAACAGGTTTTTTTTTTATATTTACTTTTCCAATAATTTCACAGTTTCACTTGACTTACGCATGAGTAAAGTGATGAGGCCTATGACAATGTTAATCTTACATAAAGCGGAACAATACACAACATGCTTGGAAGTAGATCTTAAGCAGGGCTTCCAAAAGTTACAATTTCACCGTGAACAGCCTATAGAAATATGGTTACATGATTATTTTTATTTGTAGTTCTTCTGATAATAACTGTTTATATGTATAGCATGCAAATAAATATGACGATGTCACAGTTCATGAAGATTTAACTGTTAGAGGCAAAATTATCATTCAAAAGTTAGAAATCATGAGGCCTATTGCAGAATATGTAGCTAATACAGCTAGTTCGATAAAGGAAAGGTTGTACCACATCCAAAAGTACAAATTAGTTTTAATTCATAGAAATTTTTAGAAAAACATGTATCCCAAGGTTCTACCGTTTTCAGTTTTGATGTAAAAAATCAGTTGAATAATTTAGAGTTCTATATGTCTGACTATGTAATAGTTGGTTTTCAGATTAATAGAAAATATAATGGTGATCAATATGTTCAATCATTCTATGTATGATCACTGCGATGTGAGAAATATTTATGTAAAAAATGGAAGAAATTAACTTTTTCGTAAATAAAATTGGAATTTAGACCTCGATAAAAATTTTTGCCACTAAACGTACCTGGCCTAAATATTTTAGACATTCGAAATAAAAAAAACTGTACAGTTTACCGAAATAATTAACTTTATTCGAAGCCTGTTCTGAGTTCTAATGAATATAATTTTTTTTTTTTCTAGGAGACTGATTTATGTTATTGATTTTTCATATAGAGAACTATGAATGTCAAAGATAAAACGAATATTAAGATTAGTGTAGGTTTTTAACAAAGCTGTCATCGATCATTATGAAGATTGTTTATGGTTAAGCAAGCATGTTTGAAAACCTTGCTTAAGATATATGTTTGTATGCACGTTGGGTATTCTATCACTTTATGTAAAATTAGTATTGCCATGGGGACTCGGCAATATATTAATGCATCGGTCAAGTGAAACACTGAAATTATTAGGAATGTAAATATATTTTACAAATGCACTGATTTTCACACTTATGAGCATTAAAAAAACATAAAGATAAATAAATTATTTCAGTATTCACAAATGTTTACCGAACACTTTTAATCCAACACTAAGCCATGGAAATACTTTCCCTCCACCATTAACAACTTGATGCGCTGTGTGCTGCCCATTTAAATACACGCAGGTGGGGCAGTGCGTTTTTCAAAATTTGCTTTCGAAAGTGCTCAAATAAACGTGAATAGCCTATACATGTATTGGGGTAATGATAAGTCAAAGAAAACTTGCATAAGATTTTTTGAAAGAAATAATTAAGAAAGATACTTAATTTTTATATAGTTAAATGTGAAATGTTAATAATCTAAACGAATCCATAAACAGTATTGTTGGTTTATAAAGTTAAATTAAAGGAATAGAAAGATATACTTTAAAAGTTGGAAAGAAAATACTATGAACGTTTATTTCAATATGTAATATGTATTGGAAAAAGCCCTGATTAGTGTATACATGGGGCTACGGGGACAATGTATGTTAAATGGAAGAGTGCGGCTTGTGCGATAGATATTCGTTTATTCGGCAGACTGAGGTCTTCGGCTCGACTCGAGATTTTCGAACGTACCCGAAATTGCTCAGCAGTTACGACTAGTAACCTACCAAGCATATGCGTCTCTTTTTGGTAGCCATATAGGTTTTATAGGCATAGGATATGTCAAATCAAAAACCTATTATCCAATTTTTAAAAAAATTATGTACAGAAATTTTACATAGACTATATCTGAACAACACAAAAGACTCTCATTCAGTTACTACATTTCCGGTCTCTTCTTTTGAAATAGATATATGGGCATTATTCATTGTCTAGGTGGTTTTGTAGGAATAAAAATATTATAATCAGATTTAATTTTTTAAATTATTTTATACGTAACCAATTCAAGACTAGCATTCGAGTAACTACTCTCTGCACAAGTGTGATATAATCATGTTATGTATCAGCATTTACCAACACTTCTATAGTTATAGTCTATTGTTTACGAACTAAAATTGCTAGACCCCTGAGACTTGGAATGTACAAGGGCAGCTCGTGTGATAAACAGTCTTATCTTTCAGATATGAATTCTTCTATCAATATCAATTTTCCTCACCAATCCTCCGCACCAGTCCATATCAATCCCTACCAATCCCCCTCATCAATCCTCCACAATCTTCACTGATCCTCCACGATCCTCCACAATCACCACCATTCCTCCGCAATCCTTACCATCCCTCCATAATCCTCACCAATCCTTCGCAATCCTCCTCCGCAGTCCACAACAATCTTCAGAAATCCTCCTCCGTAATCCTTTGCAATTCTCTGTAATCCTGCTCCACAATCCTCTGCATTCCTCATCAATCCTCAGCAAACCTCAGCCTCCGTAATTGCTCTGCCTGCTGCGCAATCAACACCGTACGCTCCACAATCGGACCACACTCGCTCCGCAATGTCATCAATCCTTCTCCGAAATTCTTCTATCAATCCCAATACCTCGCTCGATCCTTCGATCAATCCTTCGGTTTGTCCTAGCCCATGTGTATAGAAATTGCATTAATTTGCCAGCTGCCTAAACACATTTGTAATTACTTGACAACTGAATTAATGTTTTTGAAGGCAGTAACAATATCCATGAATTTTTTATGCCTAAATATTCATTCATATTCTGTAGGTAGTTCTGCACTTTAATTATCGAGTGCTAATATCATTATATTAAAGTTATAGAGGATTAAAGTATACGACACAATAAATTAAAACACAATTATTTTATTTCAAAATTGATTCTTATATTACACCTTACAATTAGAGAAGAAAGCAGTTAGTCACATCATGAGATCTAATCACTGACCTTTAATTCACTACTGAAAACATCTCGTTAATGTGCTAGAAACCTCCACCTTGTTGCAAAGCAATCTTCTTTCAGGTATCAATCCCGGATTTTTGCAAGTTGGAATCGTGCGAACAATGCCGCTGGTCGGCGGGTTTTCTCGGGGATCTCCTGTTCCCCACGCCCCTTCATTTCAGCGCTGCTCCATATTCACCACAGTCATCGTCATTGGCTCTGAAGACCTCGCTGTTAAAAATCCGCCCAAATCTCTCAACCCATTCACTCACTCACTCATTCTTTCTTTCGGGTTTTCGGGAAATAAGTAGCCAGTGTTCTCGTCGTCTTCTGCCTCCTTCATGACGCCTGTTGCAGCAAATTTCGTGGAGAGGTATGTAAAAGTATCAACAAAATCCCCATAGTCTTCAAGCCCATCATCCTTCATGTTCATTTTCATCAATGCTATCTTCATGATTATCTTCACCTCCTGTTTTGTAGTCTGTATTGAATTTACATTTTTTTATGGCAGGAGTTGTATAGTCATCATTATTTAGAGATGAAGGCTGTTTATTTTGAAGTTATTTTACACGCAAAAGTCTTGCAAGTGTACATTTTGCGCAAATCGACTCAATATTAAATTTTCTTTCTACATTATTATTACACTTTACTTACATACAATCATAGTAAACATTATGACGATAGTCTATGACGGAGATTTTCTTGCAAATTCTGCTTTCTGAAGCATCCAGGATGGAAATATGCTTAAGTTTTGTTAAAAATACAGATCATTTAATCAATAAGTTTTCGTACATTTAAAAAGAATATATTAGTAAAATATATAATAATGTTGGAAAATATATACATTCATCTTTCATACACAGCATAAATCGCACTTTTCTGACATTTTTTGTGATATCTGTACTAATTTTTTTACGAGTTCTTCACACTGTACAGTCAGGTGCAGCGCTCCATAGGCAGTTGCTTTACTTCAACCTTAACGGGGCCTTGAGATCCGATGAGGGTGAAGCGAGGTGAGTACGGAGCAGCGCTGGAATGAAGGGTATGGAGAGGGGGGCGGCACCACCGGGAATCGAACCCGGTTCGCCATGTGGAGGCTAGTGGTTGACGGAATGTGAAAACTCTATCGCAGTATTGGCACTGACGACAGACAGCGATGGTGCAGGTCGCGGTTCTGCGATCGTTAAGGTCAAAGGCAGCCCCTCGTATTCGCATTCCATTTTCACTGTATAGAGAGAGAATGCTTCCAAATAGATGTTAACTTCTCGACGTTTGAACATCAACTAAGGTATCAGCATGCTATATATACATTCTCCCATTACTCGGGAAAAATTGTCCGAATATATTGTTTAAAACTTTGTAGCAATTGCGCATGGATTCTAAACAGCGAAAAATTAAATAAGAACATCACTAAAAAATGCTTCAAAGCTCAGGTCATTAATCTAAATGCAAACGTCTTATCTCACTTCGATTCCTATAGCCATTGGCAAACACATTTCACCTTCATTATAAATTCCTGAATGTCTCCGAAACACTGGGGAAAATGGCCCGATTCTTTCCAAGTCCGATTTTTTTTTTTTTATTTTTTTTTTTTTAAGGTCTTGAAATCAGGTCCCTACACCATACATCGCTGTTGAAAATTGCATAAATCTCTCTATATCGGATGTGCGTGACCACGTAATCATGCCTACACTGCAAGTCATAATTCATACCCAGTCTGAGACTTATTATTAATATTTTAATGATTTTTTGACGAACACTGTTCCAAAGTTCATCCTCAGGAGATATATATATATATATATATATATATATATATATATATATATATATATATATATATATATATATATATATTGGTTTATTTATTTATATATATTTATTCAACTCTCGCATCGAACCTGTTCCAATTATCACAGCAAACTATCGATTCCCATTTTCGTTCACAAGTCTTTTTCGTGGAACTTATGGTTTTTTAACTATACTTAAAGACAAATAAAAATATTCTCCCATCAATCGGTAAACACCGTCCGGTATTTTCTAAGACCGAGAAAAAATTAATATATTATTATAGTTTCAGGCTTTAAACTCAGAACTCTGTTCCATTACTAACTGATGGCTATGGCTTAAATATTTATATCGTGTGTACGTAATCAGTCAAAAATTCGCACACGAACTTTGTTAATAAGCTTCGAAAACTCGCGCCCTTAATCGAATTGCTAACATCTTATTTCATTCCGACACCAGAGTTATTCTTCTAAAACTGGCGTTTGCCTTATTTATATATGCCTGAAACATTCTCACATTAAAAAGTGAAAAAGCAGAATTTTTTCTTTTTAATTACGATAGGAAATTAATATTTTTATGGTTTTGGGTCTCGAACTGAGTGCTTTACACCACGCCTAGCCGATGGATATTAGGCGCGTATAAGCACGTAACAGGCTCTCTGTATAAGTTTTATATTGTCATTATATGTATCAGCACCTACCAACACTTCTATAGGCATAGTCTATTGTTTACAAACCAAAATTGCTAGGCCCCTGAGACTTGGAATGTACGAGGGCAGCTCGTATGATAAACAGCCCTATCTTTCAGATATAAATACTTCGATCAATACCAATTCTCCTCACCAATCCATATCAATCTGCACATATCCTCCTCGCAAATCCTCAACAATCCTCCACAGTCCTCGCCAATACTTCACAATTTTCACCAGTCCTCCACAATCATCACCAATCCTTCACAATCATCAGCAATCCTTATCAATCCTCCTCCTCAGTCCACACCAATCTTCAGAAATCCTTCTCCGTAATACTTTGCAAAACTCTCTAATCCTGCTCCACAATCTTCTGCAAATCCACTGTAATCCTCATTATTCCACAGCAAACCTCAGCCTCCGTAATTGCTCTGCCTGCTGCGCAATCAGCACCGTACGCTCCACAATCGGACCACACTCGCTCCGCAATCCTCATCAAACCTCCTCCGCAATCCTTCTATAAATCCCAATACCTCGTTCGATCCTTCCATCAATCCTTGAGTTTGTCCTAACCCATAAGTATAGAAATTCCATTAATTTACCAGCTCCCTAGACACATTAGTAATTACTTGACAACATCAGTAATGTTTTTGAATGCAGTAACAACATCCATGCATTTTATGCCTAAGTATTCATTCATATTCTGTAGGTAGTTCTGTAATTTAAATATCGAGTGCAAATATCATCATATTAAAGTTATGAGGGATTAAGGATACGACACAACAAAACCATCATATTCTGACACAGTGTATTTGACTTCAAGAAAGGACACTGGAAGTATAGTAACTCAATGACAGACTTCTGCATGGTTCTGCTATATACTATGTATAATTTCGGCACAATTAAGAAAATAAATTTAAGAAAAGAATATTTTAAATTGCATTATAGATACAGGTTTTCGATTTGACATACCTTAACCCTACAAATCCAATATGGCTACCAAAAACAAACACACATTCTTGAAGGTATACTGGTCGTATTTGCGGAGCACCTTCGGGTACGTTCGACAATCTCGAGTCGAGCCGAAGCCCTCAGTCAGCTTAAGAAGCGATCCTCAGCAGCTAAGCCGCGCACTCCCATGTAAAATACTGTACATTATCCCCGTAGCCCTACATATGCACTATTGTTCTGTAGTGTTTATCCATCTTCGAGTTGGTGTACAATAATGAATAATCCCCATTATAATCAATATAATTATTACAGTATGCATTAAACGGTCATTTAGTAGAAACAAATTTTTAAACATTTGTAAATATTAGAATAGGTATATCAATTATTCTAGTATACCACATTCGAAATGTACGTCTGTGTTGACATGTAATAAACATATTGTATTTTAATATTTTACACTTTCATGTAATATTTTATGAGTATTCTTTATGTAAATGGCGTTTCTACACATGTCACTATTGTCATCTCACGTTTATTTTCACTGCACTTATTTTTATCACGTAAGGTTATTTTAATTAGATGTGCGGTGGCAATTTTACTGTGTGTAAGATAGGAAATTAGCTAGATTTCATTAATTTTTGTTGGTATTTATTTTTATGTTAGTAATTTCATTTTCACTTTTCAGTCTCATTTTGAAAGTTTTTATCCCCATTGGTCCACAGGTTGGAACCCTGGCTATTGATTGGCTGGAATGATAGGCCCTATGTTAGCTCCAGCAAAACGAGCTAAGTTCGCTCTCTGTTCCAGTAACCACCACCACCATGAGCGTTTTTAAGTGTTCCAAAAATGTGAGAGCTGAAATATTGCCACTTTGCTAGATTTTAGTATCTAGGGTGTAGAGTATCTAGTAGCGATGCAACGAGTAAGAGTGAGGCTCCACACATATTTGAATCGCCCGCGCTGTCCTACATTTTGCTACGAGATACATCTGCAGAGACTTTTTTTTGCAAGATAAAGTTAATTTTTATCAACGAGAGCCATGGGAACTACAGAGCTGCTTTACAAATCAGCGAATTAAAGACGGTATTTTTGTGGTATTCCAGCGTTGGCCATACTCAGTTCCTTGAGGCTTTTTCCCAGAGGCGACGCCATATTGTTTTTGTCAGCATAGACTTCTTCAGCTTAAATTTTGCTTACGAGTAATCTGAGAAGAGTTTTGTCCCACACTGAGCCACACACTTTAATTAACTTTGCTATTTTAATTTTTGGAAACTAACTTTTTAATTGTGAGAAACAGAAACACAGTGCCAAGTAAATTCAGTTTGACATTTAACTACGGACACGTACATTAAAGGAAGGATACAAGATGCTAGGTACGGCTACTTTAAACAGTAATAGGAGTGTCTTGTGTCCTTTGTTAGAGTTTGCAAATTGCCACCAGGGTTTTAAGCTGTCAGTTTCAGAAAACCAAACACGGCATTAATAAAAAAAACTGAATAGAAGTCCAGTTACGTTTCATTCCAATATCTATCTCTATAGTTTAATAACCCTTATGTCCGTGTTGTTTATGATCTCTCGCTAAATGAATGCAAATATTATTACAATATTTCTGAGTTGTTTCCGTGCACAAATAGTACACGTTTCAGTTCTGCTGAATGAGGTGAAATAGTACAGTAAGTTCCTCTTCCAGCTTGCAGAGACAAGTACAGGACATAACTAGTACTACAAGTGTAATATGAGTGTAAGCATCGACTCTACTTCAACTCTCGACACAATTATATATGTAAATCATATTTTTTACATTACTTAATATTTTTGGCTATTACGAGGAGGCCTAGTGTGTATTACAAATAACACTCTACATTAGTTTCTCTTGCTCATTTTTATGATATTGTTTCCTCATATATTCATACAACCATACTGTGCAAACATGTATATCTTTATCTCTTGTAAAGCTATGTTTTGGAAATGAAGTAATATCTTTACTTCCTTCACACCGTGTACACCGTCCTGTAGAGTAATACTTTTGGAGATTATTATGCAATCTCTTATCTTTTTATTTTTCAATGTAAATTTTCAGTACATATTTTCCACAACTGCAATTTTTTACTTGAATACGTCTTTAAATTTGCGACCATAGTGGGAGGCAATCCAGAAAAACCGATGATAACAAAATCGGGGGATACAGTTTGGCATTGCAGCTCCAAATCTATCGTCTACATTCAAAATTCAACTACAACACTCGATTGCCAAACGATCAAAGAATATGTTACGTTGTGTGAAGACAGAGAATCATCGCGCGCGGCTGGTGGAAATGGGTTTGGTGCGTTGAGCCGGAGGGGGGGGGGGGGGGGGGGGGGGGGTCCACGTAATTGTAATTTTGAGTTCGTTTCGTCGCATCTCATAACTTCCGCGTAGTATAACTTTTGACTAGGTGCGCCAGATATTAACTTTTAAAGTTTTGCAGCATCATTTTATTATTAAAATCAATTGAATTACAGCAACTTGAACTATAAATATCATACTTTAATTTTCCCGATACGATATAAAAGCTGTCCTTCGTTAATAACGACAGTGCTGCCATCTTTTGTGCAACTCTGAACGCAACGCCTCCTAGAATTCCTCCGGCCAATCAGAGCCCTTTGGCCGACTTGCGCTTTAACTTCTCACTTCTGACTTGGTTTCCAGGCTCTGCTTTCGGGTTTTTACGAGTATTGTGTAACAAATCATAATTTTATTATAAACGACTTTTAGATAGTTTATTCACGCCCTCGGCGCCAAATATAATGACAATTCACTTAAAACAAACCCCGAGATTGGCCGGAATTTTCCGATCGGTCCGGGACAAAATTTCGCCTCTTTTAACAAAACTACTTTGCGCTTGCATCGCGCCAGTCAGTCGAGCCGAGTCGCTCGACACAGTAACATACATTTGTGCATTTAAATGTACCGTAGTTATTTAATTTACTATGCAACCACTTTTCTTACTTTACTTTAGTAATTAATTCTCAATACTTATTATTATTTTATAACAAATACACTGGAATAATATTTGCGCAACTTAACTTCACCACACCACAATTAAACTTGTTTATTATTAAACCTTCGCCACTACAGTCATGGGAAACAACTTTTAACCGATTATTTTAACTTCATCTGTCAATTAACTTCTGCTTTTATTACCACACTGTCGCCAGCCCCCTCACAGGGGCTTACGACAACACAACAAAAGTCCTGAACTTACTTTCGCACTGATTAATTCAATTAACTTGACCACTCTCCTTTATCCCGTACAGGCAGGGAAATGGAGCGTAAACACAGCTTTGGAAACAGCTCCCAGGCGCTACCCTGGGAATCGTCTACAGTAATGTTTGCTCTGCAACATTTAGTATTTTTATGGGTGTGGAGGAGGGAGGGGCTTAGCTTCTCCTCGCGTCCACAATCTAACTGAGAACCGTCCGTGTGGCCAAGGTCCCTCACAAGGGACCGATCCAACCCCCACGCTGAGGGAGTAGCGTCCCAGTGATGTCAAAACGGTGGTTTGACTAGGAGAAGCTACGACGCTCGTTTAGGTTTCAATCGACAGCTCTTGTCAAGATCAATCGATTGCCTGTATAAAAACATTTGTGTGGCTTTGTTATGGTGA
The DNA here is from genome assembly GCA_029891345.1 of Dryococelus australis. Lineage (NCBI taxonomy): Eukaryota > Metazoa > Arthropoda > Insecta > Phasmatodea > Phasmatidae > Dryococelus > Dryococelus australis. The sequence goes on along the minus strand of CM056997.1, from coordinate 171,682,760 downwards.
AATTGTATGCGTTTAATGTAAAAAAAAAAAATTAAGAAAACTTAACACAATGTCGGCCTATACTCGTCAACAAGCCAAGTTGAAATACATAAATCGTATACGATTGGAAAGAGCATCTCAAAAGTAATCCAGTGATACGCATGAAACCCCATATGATCGAGTGAAGCAGTGCCGGAAACGTAAAAAAATATTAAGGCGTCCGAGCGCGTCAACGTAGACGTATTCATGCAAAACAAACGGCCGTGTCCCCAACATAGCCACACGCAACTCTTTTTATCTCTTTTTTATTTATCTTGTAGTGCTTTTTTGCATATAAGGACAAGTATTTTATACATGTATCAAAATATTTATCTGTATTATGTAAATGTTGTGAAAAAAAATTCCCTGTTCTTCTCTTCGCCACATCTTTTACACAGTTTACAGGTTATTCACGGTAAGTTGAGCACGTACGAAAGCTCGGCTTAAGATATACTTGCATGTACATTACGTATTATTCCACTATGTATAACATTAACATTGCCGTAGGCCTGATTACTTTCTTCGTGAGTGGGTCAATTGAGACCGTGATATTTTTATAAAAGTAAATGTTAAGTAAATTTGCTAATTTTTACACATATGAGTCAGAAGAAACAGAACGCAAAAAAAAAATCATTTGATTATTCACAAACTATTCCGAAACATTTTTAATGCCACGTGAAGACTTGGAAGTACTTTACTTCTGGTCGTTATAGTCTGTTCACGGTAAAGTGAGCACTTTTGAGGCCCTAGTTACTTTTTACTTTCAGCCATATCTTATCCTTCAACAACATTTTTTGAATAAATATTTCCATGTAAGAAATGAACAGCGTGTTTATATTCCAACGCAATCGGAAGTTAAGCCCAAGTCTAAAAGAAAATATATTTATTGACTGTTATTTCAAATGGGGCGGCTTTCAAAAATGCTCACTTTACCGTGAACAGCATATACCAACTCTATATTGTATAGGTTATTCACAGTTTATTCACAATTTTTGACTCAAACCTTTGGAAAATCGCCCCATGCATGACGTGTTTTGTTATTTCCTAATTATACCATGTATCACGAACGTTTTATACCAATGTTAACATAAAATTATATTACTTTTTGTTAAATCAATGTTTTAACTATATTTTATGTATAAATTACTATATTTAATTTATAATAAATGTGAATACAAACAGTAATAAAACTTCTGTGTTGGTAGCACCTAGTAAGAAATAGTTCTCATGTAAAATATATTGCAACTGAGTGCGCACGAATTCGGCGCGTTGTCCTTTGGTGTGTTTTTTAGACTTCGTTAAGTGTAGTTTGCACGAGGCGGAGGAATGTCCTGGAAGTAGAACTTTTGCAGAGCTTCAGAAAAGTGTGAAGTAACCGTGAATGGACAATATGCAGGTAGTGTCAGTGGCATTTATCATAGGTTGATCTAGTGCTCATTTGACTGTCAACTGTCTAGTATTCTCCCGTACTGTTTCAATTTTATCCCGTTCTTGTTTTGATTCCCATTTTGTTTTGCTACTAAAACATTTAAAAATTCGATATAATTTTCATATTTCTAATTGGAATTTTTTTTTTTTTTTTTAATTATTTAATGAGTCGAATTCATACTACATTATTTTGTTAAAACATTACGGTTTTCTTTTATATTTTACTTGAGTATGCCAATAAAAAATTAGTTTTAGGAAACCATGATTTTTGGTATTTTGTCAAAATTGTGTTAAAAGTTGTGATTAGATCTTGTAAAAGATATGCTAAAAGTGAGGTTTTATAAATAAAGGTGTTTATGTACTCACTCTTTCTTATCATATCTAATCGTCGAATTACGCTTTAGATGGTATCACGAGGATTCTGACTTGTAGCTATAGAAATTACAGTTACCAAAAGTTAGTAGTATGTAAAAAAAATCGTTTACACTTAGAGAAACGTTCCTAAACAGCCAAGTAATACGGAGGTTTTGTATTACAAATAAACAGTTTGTAAATTCAAATGCGTCTACGATAGATGTGAAACATAAAAATGCAAACATGTGGTGTTTTAGCAACGATGTTTAAGTTGATAAATGATCTGAAAAATGTCAGAAAAAAAACCGGAGAAAACTTCGATGTGGCGACGTATGTGTAACTCACAAAGTTAGAGAAGTGTCGAGGAAAGTCGCTCTTTCCCTTTTGCTTTTTCATTTTTTTTGCCTGAGAATTAGCTGAACTCGGCTGACATAAAGATAGGTTGAGTGTTTTCACACCCACTCCACTCCTACCAAGGTGGATGTATTTTTCTTTAATCCGTTCGGAAGGTAGAGAAAGAAGAGATGCGGGCGGCGGGCGAGTGGAGTGTCTTGCCGGGTAAAAGGGTTTGGAAGGCGCGCGCGGAGCGTGGAGGCTGGAACAGTAGCCAGCCAGGATCAGTAGCGGAGCAACCGCTGCAGCTGAAGGATTGTTAGTGTTCATTGGAGACGAGCGTCGCGAGTCCGCGATAGACGTCCATGCCGCGGCTACGTCACGTCGAACAAAATACCGCAGCTCCGGGTTTACGTTTCTAGAACATTTTTGGTTTTTTCACGGGAACTTACGATCGGCATATTTTTTTTTAACAATGTACGAAGAGAAAGTGGCGGTTAATAATACGGATCTTGTGAAACGTGTACGTAGAAATTAACCCTACTGGCAGCAAAGACGTACAGTGTTAGCGTTAAAAATTAATAGGTAGTTGCAGTAGTATAACGGCGGCATATGTTCGGCGACGCCCTCCTTGTCAGGACGTCTCCAAGAAGCGACGTGTGAGTGAGGATGATGTCCTGCTGACGGCGATGGCTACCTCACTGACAGGCGTGGGGATCCTGTGGGCCTTCCTCTCTCTGACGGCGGCCCTGCTCAGCTGCACGGGCTTCTACCTGCCCTTCTGGATACAGGTGAGCCACCACCTGTCTCTCCCCCCCCCCCCCCCCCTTCACAACCTTATTCAGACCTTTAGAGAGCACAACACCTGCTTACCTTGCCTGCCGCCTGTTGCGGTGTGGGGGGACATGGGCGATGGTGTGATTATCGACAACAATGTGCCGTCTATAACAACTTATAGGGCACGTGTCTGACATCTGAAACAACTGCGCTGTCCGGTGATAGCGTCACGTGCCAATTATTTAGTTTAAATTTAAATAATGTGTGTCTAATGCCCGGTTGCACCATCATCCTCCCCGATCCGAGATCGAATTATCCTAGTTCCGAATCAGGATCCAGTTTGGTCTTGGTTCCAATGTAAAAGTGTTGCACCAACGAAATTTCATGATTCTGATTCTCCGATTCATCGATCTTGGTTCCAAAGTGAGAGATCGATATATTTAGTATGAGACTATTTTGCTATTGGTTCTTAATATATAACGTCATAAAAGTAGGCGTATTTTTTATTATAGATAGAACTTAATGTGCAATGTTTTGTCTGTTTTAAGTGTATTATTGTACGAATTTTACTGAATAATGTTGTTTTAGTTTCCCAAGAAAAAAATCGAGCGTAGTTCTATCTGTTGTAGTAATTTCAAACTACATTTGTTGACAATGGCTGCTGATCTCGGATCGAGATTTCGAAGCGCCAATTTCGGCGGTTCGAGATAAACATCTATATCTCCAGTCCAGCTCTGAACTCGAATGGTGCAACAGTTTTCTGTGTCGATTTGAGATCCGATCTCGGATCGAGTTTCGAACCACGATGGTGCAACTGGGTATAAGCTGCGAGACGGTGTGCAGCGCTCCAGTAAAGCAAGGCAAATTAATTAACTGTTAAAATGTTTGAGTACGTAGTATTTTTGGATAATGCTAAAGATGCGTATCACGTATGCATAAAACTTTCGACTTTCTTTAATCCTTTAAGTGCATTTCTGTAAAGAGAAGATGGCCAAAAGTTGGCGTTTACAATCATTTCTGGCCATTAAAATTTTGGTATATGCTGTTCACGGTAAAGTGAGCACTTTTTAAGGCCCTACTAAATTTTTCCTTTCGACCAGTTTCTGTTTCTCTGCCACTTTTTAACGTGAACATTGCAATGCGTCTAATAAACACAGTGTATATATTTCATCGCACTCAAAAGTTTATGTGTGGTACTGCAGTAAAATATATATTTATTAGAGGTTAATGACTGTTGGGTGGTCCTTAAAAAGTGCTCACTTTACCGTGCATAGCGTATAGCGTGTTTACATTTGTGCATAACAACTTGAGCTAAGTTATCACGCAGCGGAACGACAATGCCACGCTAGAGCCCCCACAGAGACGTGTTGCCGACGACAAACACTGCAGTTGAGGTTAGCGACGTACGCATAGAGGCGGCAAGGCGTCTCGTGTGCCTACCTATGTCGTCTTTAGCGCTTGTAGGCCGAAGTAGGTCGTGAACGGTGCAATACGTCTTCAGAAGAAATGATATACTTGTAACGGGGCTGCCTAGTCAAATATTGCCGTGCTTGCACGTATACGCATATCTCAGTGAGTACGTGATCTGGAAATACGACTTTTAACAATTATCTACAGCCGTTACGTTTTACTTTTAGCCCATGAAATATATTCAAAGGGAAACAGAAATTAAAAAAAAATTTTTTTTGTATAACTTATTGCATAGTTTCGTCAAGGAAAAGTACAAAAGTCGAAGTGTCATCTGTAGTTTAATGCTGTAGTCACAATAACCCGACAAACCGACACGACCAACAGATATGACGTTAGAGATTGATGGAATTTCACGTTAAATTTTAATCAGTGTTCACAATACCCCGATGAAATCTGCACGATAGGTATTTTAGTTGGCTGTTGGAAAATTCTAAAACGACAAGATATTCTTATAATGTCCAATATATATATTTTAAAACTCGCGATAAAAATAATGGTTATTTTGCTTTTGAGAATATTTGAATTTATACGAGAGATACAAAGTATTTAGATAGAAACCCGAACGTTATTTTGACGGCAGATTAGTTTATTATTTAATACAGAAGGGAAATACGCGCGAAATTTTGTTTTCTAATGTTGTAGTTACATTTTTTGCGCGCCTCGACGAGTTTGACGCGATGGAAAGTAGAAATATAATCTACTTTAGTCGGGTTGTCGGGACTCCGATTTTGTCGGACTGACGTCACAGTGACCTTGCTTTTCATTCGCTGCTGCTCAGATTTTGTCGTGTCGGAATTGTCGTGTCGTGGTCGCCGGGTTATTGTGACTCCAGCTTAATTCATTACCTTACATTGCGTGTAATAGTATCCTGCTGTTTATCTGCGAACAATCCAGCTTTCCGGAATGCGTACCTATCACGATTTTTTTTTTCTTTTTCACAACCTAGCCCTATTTCTAAGTGTTAAGAGCAAGCCCGAGGTAGGGGCGGATGCTAATCGCGTCTCAGGGCGAACCCCTTTCGCCTGCAAGGGAAGGAAGTTATACGAGGAGACATGCATCGCGGCAGACAGGGATTGGGCAGTCATGGCCAGCGATTGTGGCTATGATTACGTCGCTAAGTGTACCTATAGTTAAAACTATAACTAACAAGAGACTGGGAAATACCGGCATAGACACTGTAAAAACCCTTTCGACAGGAAAGAATTCAAAATTATTGCATGCATTGAAGAAATGTTACAGGAAACAGTGTGTTTGGAATCATGCTCTTTATTAGTGGATAAGAAAGGGTAGTAGAGAAGGAGTGGGCATTTAATGCGTATCGTAGTTTTAGGGTGGCTGTTATAACATTTTTTTAAACTAGGGATCCGTTTAAATCAACTTTACAAAAATTAAAAAATGAAATATAAACCAGTTTTCTGTTAGTAATTCTACTAATCACCTTGATATGAATAATCTTTGTACTTGGCAATGAAATGAATAACGGTCGGCACTTAACGACCATGAAACTGCAACACAATAGATAACGAGGCGGAGGCGGACCGAGCTGAAGTAAATACAAGAACACCGCGCAGAAAATATCGCTAAACTCAGACTAACACGTAATCTAAATTTCGGTCTTAGTACGCAAAGTGGTTAGCAGTAGCCTGTAAGTTGTGATACGATAGTCACATAAGTTTGTATTTCGAATGAATCGTTTACAATTAATTTTAATCGAATAAACAATCGTTGAAAATAATCGAATGTCTTGTTTTAATCCATACATAAAAATTGAATGCAAATACTGTATATTTCTTTAAATTTGTCTAAAACTATTCTCAGCAAAGATTTTTCTGTTAATTTTTAATAATTTCTGCTATTTAGAAAATTTATTGTTTCTAAATTATATATTATATTTTTAATTAATATGAAACATATATAGGTATCTGTGATGTTTAGTTTTATTTTAAGTATAAACAGCTGAAAATCGTGAATAGTCGAATTTTTTTAAAAGTAATCGATGAATCGATTGTCATTAAATAATCGATTATTTTAAAAGTGAATATCCCATCACTGGACTACGTGCACCACCACTTAGCTGCCTATTCATGAGGTTGTTTTGGTGTGAAGAGTGTTTTGTCAGCGACGATACTATACTCAATAATAAAGGTTATTCACGATAAGGAGAGCACTTTTGAAATAAACCTTGGAAAACTGCCACTGCTCCTACCTGCATATATTTCTCGGGCGCACTGAGTGACATGCCCCCAGTAAGGTTGGCAACGATGGAGGGAAAGTAGTTATATATCTTAACGTCAAAAAAAATTGTTAGGTAACCATTTGTAATAACTTAAATTATTTATTTTGCTTCCTGTTATTTTGAATACACCGAAGTGTAAAAATTAGCACATTTGTAAAATATTTACTTGTTTAATAATTGTAATAATTTCACTGTTTCACTTGACGGACGCATCAATAAAGTGACGAGACCAATGGCAATGTTAATTTTACATAAGGCGGAAGAATACACAACGTGTATACAAGTAGATCTTAAGCAGGGCTTTCAAAAGTGCTCAGTTTACAGTGAACAGCCTATACAGAGTAATTAAACTCGGAATGTTGTGAGCATCGTCCAACACTGGCACGAAAAGTGTAATAAATCGTTTTTAAAGCCTACAATTGGGTTGAATTATAACAATGCAAACAAACTCTGCGAGGTTAAAGGAAATTGTAATATCGTATTACCGTCGGTGTGCGAAGAGTTAAACTTTTCGTTGAAAAAAAGGGTTGTGTGAGGATTTCTTTTGTTGCGAATACGAGACTTTTGGAGATTCGCTTTTTGCAACGAAGCGACTGATACAGCGGGGGCCGGCAGTTGAAACGAGCCCCGTGCTATTGACGTGGTCAGCTTCGACCTTCCCCCCACCCTAAATATCAGATCTAGTGGTCTACAATGTAGCCATAGGTGTAAATTTGTGCATTTTTGCCTTAGCAAACTGTACTTAACACTGCGCCCTCTCCCCTTTTTTTCTCCTCTATGTACCCGCTGGCATACGCCCATGTTAGGACCTATCACACAAAATTGATCTCATAAACTTTCCGGTAAGTCGGATAGTTTTACTTTTACAAAACAATATTTTCCTGTAGAATATCTGCTCTCATGACTAGTTTAATTTTGTCATTTATTACTGTTGCATGATATTATTATTCTTCTTCTAAAAAAAGTACCACGTGACAAATTTCTGGACGTGACAATTAATCCTTTATTTCGTTGAGAGATAAGACACCAGAAACTAGCACAGTAGTCATAGAGAGTGAACGCTAGGTGTATTCTACAAACTGACTAATAAGAAAAATGTTCAACCCCAGTTTATAGGTGGAAATTAATGAGTCGATAATTTATAGAGCAATCCTCCCCCTCCTTCCCACGAGAATACCTTGGACTTTTGATCGCCCTTTCGGAAAATTGATCTGCATACGTCACTTACTGTGTGACTAGTGTCAAAGGGTCTTTGATCTTCAGTATTGAATTTATGTGTTCTCTACAGAGAAAAATTGAATAATTATAACAAATCTCACAAGGATCTCTCTAATTAGCGGCCCAGCAACCCGCCAAACTTGCCACTTCTTCTAAACGTCATTCGTATTGCGAAAACAAGCGAAGCAAAAATGTTGCAGAGAAGATCATCTTAGTCAAATTGGTTTGGTGTGCAAAATTTGAAATAAAATGAACATGGATAAGCAGAAACTATCGTCTGAGCTGGGCCACTTCACCCGAGAACACACAACGGACAATTTCACTTCAGTATTCACGCTTGGCTTAGCAATGTTTAATACACACAATCCAAGAGTACGGCTGGAAACCATGACTGACAACTGAAACAGCTGCAGCGACAACGTGTATGTGAATCTCTGCTAACATAGGCTATTTAGAATTTATGAAGTACAGTGATGTATGTAAGTCGCATCTTTTAGTAAGTTAAAGTTTAATAACGTTACATAACTGAAAGGGACAGTTTTTTTTTAGGAAACATTGCTCAAGGGAATTAATAATCTCTGATGTTATTCAGGATTACACGATTCCCCAGAGCAATCATCACTGAACTTTAATGTGTGTATTGTAGAAATAATTATCTAAGACCCTTAAAATCGCCTCCTATTATAAGTGTTGATGTTCTCGTAGGGAGGCGTTTCCGGACACTTGTTCCTTGTATGAAAATGTTTGTCTCGGTGTGCCCTTATTTTGCCCAACAATTTCCGAACATGTAGTATACATTAAGAAGAGACACCCTTTACCTATTGCACGAGGCAGTATCGCGTATAACGTGGGCAAAATGGCAGTATAATGAGCCGACCTGCCGCGGCGTGGTCGGTTGGCGCGGAAGGTTCTGGGTTCGAATCCTAGGTAAGGCATGGATGTTAGTTTAAGGTAGGTTATAAGTTACTTTGTAAGTCTTCCACTCATAAGCATTTAGGTATAATGCCGGGGGAGGTTAATTAGCCCTTTCCAATATAGTACGGTACAATAATACTATCAGAACATTTTAAAGAATGCTACTTTTTACAAACATTTTAGTGGGACTTTCTTCAGTAACTCTTAGGTGCAATCCTGGAATATGCTCTTCAAATTACAGATTCTGCCTGCATGGAAATAGTTCACCTTCTTGCTAGTGCAACTACAGCTGGACAACCAGTGCTGACATGTGTACAGAACAACATTGTCTAGGCTTGACATCAAAACCTGCTTATCAGTCCTCGATTGCATGTGGCGAATGTTTTACTAGTTGGAAATATAAATGTTTATTAGTAATTTTTCTACTACTTGTATATACTTATAAATATATGTTCCAAAGCACAGCAATACAAAACAAAATTGTATAGCTTATCTAATTGTAACACGTTTTCTTGTTGGGGAAGCGAATGCCCGTCACCCCCTTCCTAAATCCACCAATGCCAATGCCTTGTATGCAGTTCAACATAAATACAACAGTGTATTAAGGTAGTTTATTGGATATAATCGCAGAGAAACGATCTGTATAAACATTTACAAACATTTGGAAAATAGATTGAATTGATACATTTAGTCTTTTCAAAGCCCATCCATCGTATTCAGTGAAATGAAAAAACCTGATAAAATATTTGCTCTCATGGGTCGGTAGAAACAATTCTGTAGGATTGGTATTTCTTAGTTTTTCTCTATTGGCTGCCATACAATTGTAAAATACGATAAACATATTTAGCGTTAATTTATACCCCATGCTCCTTTATAAAACGAAAAAATCTTTGATGGCGTAATTTTTTCAATAGTATTCGCTACAGAGGCGTATCCATGGCAGTCGACTGTCACAACTACTATTGTGTTACTACATCTGACACCTGGAGAATGGTGCAGGGCCCTCGTACAGCTGCTTTATGGATTGGGATGTTTTACCACGCCAAAAATCAGCACTGCGAAGGAGAATAAGCGAGTCCACAAGGGAAGAAACGGAGAGTCCATCTTAAACATTCGAATTTTCGTTATAGGTTTAAGACATCCTTAATGAAAATCCTGTACACCGTCTGACACGGGGAACTACACAACCATCGCGTAGAAATGTTTGTACAATGTACTGCTTCTCCATTTTCAGAGGCCGCGGTGGCCGAGCGGTTAGCCCGCTCGCCTCCCGCTGAAGCAAACCGGGTTCAATACCCGGCCGGGTCACCGGGCTTTCGCATGTGGGAATAGTGCCGAACGATGCCGTTGGTCGGCGGGTTTACTCGGTGATCTTCCGTTTCCCCCGCCCCCTAATTCCGGCGCCGCTCCATACTCACCTCAATCATTCTCATCGGCTCTTAAGACCTCTCTGTTAAGAACCGCCCAAATCTCTTCCCTCACTCACTTCTTCATTTCTTAATATTTTAGTTCAGCATGAAGACTCTCGATCCAGAATCATCGAAAATTTGTAAGAGATGAAGTGATTCAGGAAATGCAGTAATTATTTAATTTTTCAGTAGTGTTGTTTTAGTTTGATACAAGTTTTAACGCCGTATTGAATTACTGGACCCAGACAATTTTTCCAGCACTAGTATGACGCGAAATTGCAGGAAAAAAAAAAAAAGCTTCTAGAAATGTACTGTAAAGTGGCGGAGTTATTCTAGTTGGAAATTAAATATTCCAATTATATCTTGTTAGATTTTGTTTCAATAATAATTACGATTTTTATTTGCCGAGCTAAAACTCCAAAGATAAGCCGTGACTTAAGATGGCCGTCAGATGCGTGACACTACAATGAAATGCGCAGATCTTGACACCTCATATAATGACGTTAACCGCTATAATAGTAAATTGAATGGTAATTATCCGCGTTTGATTAGATTTTTCTGAACGTTATCTTGATTGTTCAGAAAATGAAGATTGGCCAGAAAGTGAAAACTGGGCGTTTTAATCATATTTCACTTACTGGGTAGCCTTCGAACTACAAATAACATGTGGTAAGTGTTAAGTAAAATGTAACCTTTTTTTTTATCGAAGGATTTGAATTGAAAAATACAAGCTGCAGTTTTCGAACGTTTGCTACTAGGATTTATTGTTTGTATTAGCCAATAGATGCCGTGGTTTGAATCTTGACATATAGTTTAAAAATACCTTGCATATAGCATTTCCAATGTTGTATTAGGAGGACTTATTAGGCCTGCCTACATTTCCCCATTTCATGCCCTCAAAGGTTAAATCTCGAAAATTTTGTACTTAGTGAATGTCTACTTCGAAAGATGGATCAACCCCTTGAATTTATTTTTTCTGGTCTAGATAGCGTTCACTAGTCAGAGAGGACTTTTCTTATTTATATATAGAGGTTAAAACAGAATGCGTAACGATATATATGAGTTATTGAGGAGTCCTTGAAAAATAAATTTAACCCTTTTCCACCCTCTCAAAAGTGTTGGATTTCACAAGAATTGTGAAGGTAATTTTGCGCTTTTCTCTGTAGCCTTTTAAAGCAAAGATCACAACGATATATCATTGGGTAAGCGATCTATTGATTCGCCCTCAAAAATACATTTTAACCCCTTTCACGCTCTCACGGGTTAAATTTTAAAAAATTCTGGAATTAGTTTTTAATTATTTGTGTACACAATCATTTGAAACGTAGAGCTCAACGATTGCTCATTGGGTTAATGAGCTACTGAGGAATAGTCGAAAACATATTTGCCACCATTCACCCTATTTGGGGTCATATTTCAAGCAATCCTTCCTCATTGGGTGCTTGCACCGTAAGGGGAAGCAACCCCTACATTTTCATGCTTTTCAGTCAATTTCAGCATTTTTGAATGGCCCACTGACAACTCTTATCTCATTGAATTCACGTTCAAACGCTACTAAGCCGACTCAAATCTACCTTATTCTTTTTCAAGAGACAATGTAAGGATCAATTAAAACGAGAGTGGGAATCTGTGATAATTTTTACTGAATAATTTGTTTCTCCCAAAAAAAAATCCGAATTTCAGTCTGTTTTACTCCATATGAATAGCCATGTATTACTGCGATAGTAATTTTAATGTTTAAGATCCGAACATAAACTTAATACTTAAATTTCTTTACTGCACAAGTGAAATTAATTTCAGTTATGAAGGCAGTAAACGTTGAAATTGTTTATTTTATATTATTAATTCAATTAAATGAAGTTAAAATCGATTCGACAAAGATGTTATCCTTATTTAGCTTGTCTTGTGTGTTAACATTTTGATTTCTGTAACTTCCAGCGAATTTTCTGAACTTTCTGCTCCATCATTCCGGTTTTACCATGACCTTTGATCCCAAATTTGGTTTTCAAACTCAAATTTGGATTTTAAATCCCAAATTTGGTTTTTCGATTTCAAATTTGGTTTTCGCAAGGTATTCGATTCCAAATTTGTATGTTGGGCATATTGTCAGCCAGGGTAGCCATCTTGTCCGTGTCTCTTGGCATCCATCTTGGATTTCACTTCTGAGGGTTCCTCTCTTATACCCGAAGAGGTTTTTCTTTCCATCTCGTTTGTCATTTGCTGGAGGCTGCCATCTTGTTTGCAGTCCATCTTTGATTCCCACATCGACCGCTAGATTGTCGGCCATCTTTGACTCTCGCACTCGCCACCAGAGTGAAGTAGGAGCGCTGACGGCCATCTTATGTTAGCTCATCGTCCGCCAGGAGCGTTACTATTTTATTTTAAGTGTGAAATCAAAAAATGCTAGAGTCGTGCGGTTTCGCTCCGACTCTTGGGTTGCCAGTCCGGTGTGTTAACCACAAAACTATCATCGCATGTGGACTGATAGGAGTTGAAATAAGTCTTATACGAGAGCGCGCACTCGCCGGACACACTTATTCGTCTGGCACCCATCTTATTTGTCATCTGCTGGAGGTCGAATTGGTCCAAATTTTTAAGTCGGCCATCTTGCTGATTCCCAGTCGCGAGGCTCTCGAAAAATTCCTAACCAGCGAAAGTGTCTTCTGGGATAGCGGTTATCTAGTATACGACTACGCGAGACTCTAGAAATATTTTATCCTGTTCTCTGACTAGTCTCCTGCTCTGTGAATCCACTTGGACGATCGCCATCTTGGATAACATCGATCAAACTGCGGACCGACGATGACGTAATGACTTGATGATGCAATGTGAAATGCGACCTAGATTTGTACATCTATGATTATGAACATCTGGCGCAACACATCCCGGTTCGATGTCCAAGCAAGGCATTTGAAAGTTCAACTTCCGGTACAGGATTCAAGACCCAACGAGTGCAAACATGTTAATTTTGAAATTTAACTTCCAGTTCGATTTGCAGATAATGCATGTATGGTAATTTTGGAAAATATTGAAAGTTTAATAGAGAGTTCGATTCCCTGGCGACGCACTTAATGTAAAAAAAATTGTGCAATCACTTACAAGAACAGCTCTCCGATCGCCACGAAATTCCTCGCTCAACTGACATAACGCACTCACTGCTGTAAAACAGTTACATGTCAAGAGGGGTGGGGAAAATGTATGGCATAATCGGCTATTGGTGTAACCGACGAGTGTAATTAGTTATTTATAGATTATCGAAAGCAATTATTTCATTTTGACTATACATTTCTGGTGCACCCGGGTTCGATGCTCGATCAGGTCATGTAATATTATGTTATTTCCGAATATAAAAAAAATGGTGGTGGGAGGGGGATAGTTCTGTCTTCACACACTGGTTTGGAACAGCATGCATGTCCGTGTAATGTTATGGGCACTCCAACGAACGATAGTTTACATGAAGAAATAGCAGGATGGCTAGCATTGTCGTGCTGCTTCGTGTCAAGCAGAGGTGTTTTACACGTACCAGTGTGTCTTTTGAGAGTATCGCCTCTTCCGAATGTTGCACCACACATATCACGTGTCTAGAGGTCGGTGCCTTTTTACACTCGTTCTGTTCATGACGACGTGCATTGTAACTTTTTCTGAAGACCTTGTAGCAGTAACTGCATTGTTTATCATGTAGTCGGTCGATTGTCGAAGTTTAACATGTAGTCGCACCCGGTGGTACATCCTTGACGGTTGGCATCATCTTCAAGCGCCGACTCCACACACTGCTGTCTCCACACACTGCTGACTCCACATTGAGTCCACATTGACTCCACGCTCTGCCAACTCCACACACTGCTGACTCCACATACTGACTCCACACTGATCCACACACTGCTGGCCCACACTATCACATTTGTACTGTACTGATGCCAGTGTGTGTGAATTTCTGCGCTTGTGATACTTTAATCTCCATTCTACCAGTCGAAGACGGTCTTCGTGGGTGATGCCTATGTTATGAATTTGACAACTATTACCTTGAATGGTTCGGAAATTACATCCAACTACGCTTATAAGTAGACATAGGTCATACTTGACCCCTCGGTACTTTTCATTGTCTGGGGTGATGCCTGTGTTATGATTTTTAATAATTGTATATAATGCGGTTCGGAAGACATACAAGTGGATTGACAAAGCAGGAGGTTTAGCTCTCCAAGATGGCAGGACGCCATGCCAAGAGTCCACAGCTGGACGTCACTTGGTCGACGTCATCCCCCGTGTCCAAAATTAACATTACATTAACTATCCCCACCAGCTCTCCAACACACAAATAATTTTCCTTTAATTCGGAAATAAAATAGTATTACATGACCTGACCGAGCATCGACCCCGGGTGCACTAGAAGTGTACAGTCAAACCTAAATGATTGCTTTCGCTAATCTATAAATAACTAATTACACTCGTCGGTTACGCCAATAGCCGATTATGCCATACACTTTCCCCACCCCTCTTGACATGTAACTGTTTTACAGCAGCAAGTGCGTTATGACAGTTGAGAAAGGAATTTCGTGGCGGTCGGAGAGCTGCTCTTATAAGTGATTGCACAATTTTTTTACACTAAGTGAGTCGCCAGGGAATCGAACCCTGTATTAAATTTTCACTATTTTCCAAAATTGCCATACATACATTGTCTGGGAATCGAACTGAAAGTTAAACTTTCAAAATTAACATATATGCGCTCGTTGGGTTTTGAATCCTGTACCGGAAGTTGAACTTTCAAATGCCTTGCTTGGACATCGAACCGGGAGTGTGTTGCGCCAGATGTTCATAATCATAGATGTACAAATCTAGGTCGCATTTCACATTGCATCATCAAGTCATTACGTCATCGTCGGTCCGCAGTTTGATCGATGTTATCCAAGATGGCGATCGTCCAAGTGGATTCACAGAGCAGGAGACTAGTCAGAGAATAGGAAAACAAATTTCGAGAGCCTCGCGTAGTCGTATACTAGATGACCGCCATCCCATAACACAGTTTCGCTGGTTAGGAATTTTCGAGAGCCTTGCGACTGGGAATCGGCAAGATGGCTGACATCAAAATTTGGACAAATTCTACCTCCAGCAGATGACAGACAAGATGGAAGGTAAAACCCCTCCGGGAATAAGAAAGAGAACGAAGGAAGAGAAAGGGGAAAGAAAACTTGGGAGGAGCCCGAGGAAACCCTCAGAAGTGAAATCCAAGATGGATGCCAAGAGACACTGGCAAGATGGCTACCCTGGCTGACAAGATGGCCGACATAAAAATTCGGAATCGAATACCTTAGGAAGACCAAATTTGAAATCGAAAAACCAAATCTGGGATTTCAAATTCAAATTTAAGTTTGAAAACCAAATTTGGGATCAAAGGTCAATATCAAGGTCAAACCGGAATGATAGAGCAGGAAGTTTCTGGCAAGATGGCGGCCGGGGTGTCCACGGATTTCACAGCCCCTTGTTCCTAACTACTAACGACTAAATTCATTGGGAATAGTAACGCGCAAATTTTCTCGCCAGTGTTTGTACTTAAACTCTCGTTACTAGCTATACAGAATGTAAAAAGTGGTGATAAACACAAACTCAAACTTTTCATTAACTGATATAAGTTGTAGTTGGAATAAACTTTTCAATCATGTTATTTTAATTGTGTTGAAATAAACGTCCGCAAATAAACTCGCGTCGCTCAGCAGCTCCTATTCCCTCCCTTCCTCCACAGGTTTCGTGTCTTATAAGAACGTGAATTACGTATCGTTTGTTTTAGCAAAAGTAATCATTTATTTTTCAACGCTTTTCCTTGTGCCCATGAAATCAGGATATTTTATAATATTTTTCACTAGTGTAACTTTCTATGACATTTATTTGTGATACTAGTTTAGGCTATAACTGGGAGCTAATTAAAGTTTCATTCTTAGAATTCAACCGCTTTTCTTAAAAGCTCTGATATACTTAAGTTAGAGTTCATATAAATAAACATCTTTAACGCTGTGCAGATGTTTATAACGAATCATCATCATTTTGAACGTTGTGAACTCATTAGAAATTTTTTGAATGGATGCCATGTCGTAGGTAAAGGCTGTTCACTATAAAGTCAGCACTTTTGAAATCAAACTCAGAAAAAATCACTGCTCCCTGCCTGCATATATTTGTAACGGGTGCACTGAGTGACATGCACCCAGTTAAGTTGATAACGATGGATGGAAAGTAGTTATATATATTAACGTCGAATAAAAAGTGTAAGGTAACAATTTGTGATAACTTAAATTATATATTTGGCTTCTTGTGTTTTTCTTTATTATTCGAATCGTAAAAATATGCAGATTTGTAAAATGTTAATTTTTTAATTATTTTACTTTTTCACTTGACCGACGCATGAATAAAGTGATAAGGCTCGTGGCAGTTTTAATTTTACGTAAGGCGGAAGAACACACAACGCGCAGAGGGGCCACGGTGGCTGAGCGGTTAGCACTCTCGCCTCCGACGAAGGCGAACCGGACCCGAACCCCGGCCGGGTCACAGGATTTTCGCAAGTGGGAATCGTGCCGGATGATGCCGCTGGTCGGTGGGCCTTCACGTTCCCCGCCCCTCCATTACGGAGCCGCTCCATATTCACTTCACCCTCATCGGCTCTCAAGACTTCGCTGTTAAGAGCCGCCCAAATCTCTTCATTCTCTCACTCACTTCACTGCCACGGTCCTTCGGGAAATATTATTTAATGAAACTTCCTGTATATGGTAAAATCCTTTAATATACATTATGTCTCATATGATCACATTCATATATAATGCCATAACAAATACATATCAAGGATTATAAACCAATTCTACATAACCTAATATTCTCGTATTACCACAAATACGTGTTAACTTTCTATACATATAAATTTGATCACCGACATTAAATTTCATTTTCTTTCTTGAATACATAACAGGATTTCCAAATGAACTTATAATATCAGTACTACTACTAACACCTTCATTAACTGGAAATGTTTTCCAACAAATTATATCTCGAGAATCTATTTCACTAATGTCTTTTGGTTTAGGGTCTTTAGAATTATTTGCTCATCTGAAGAAACAAAACTCCAAGAAACCAGAAACAGCTTTTGCAGTAATACCTTGTAGTGCAAATCTAAATAATAATGACAATAATATATAACTTTCTTCTATGTCCACAACGCGTACAGCCCACTCAGTATCATCTTTGTTAACGTCCTTTTTAATTACATGTATATTGCGAAACACCTTCCTTAGAAAATATGAACTGACACCTCTACAAAACCTGTTAACGTACATCTTGACCAGGAAAGACAAAATTGTCGTGCATACAAGTAAAGGTGCTCGTTTTACCGTGAACAGTCTATATCAGCAGTGGAAGGATTCCGGATAGAGGCAATTGTTTTCCCGCGCTCGGCCTGTAGAGTATGAGGGGAAACAGCACAGTGTTCTCAACCGGCGATTGCTCTAGCTGTGGGAACTCGCCAACCCCTCCCTCCCTCAGCCATCAATTTCCCCTCCATACCCTCTTGGTGGGGTCGTTCCGAAAACATCGGTGGCTTTGTGTTGCGCAGTAAATCAGGCTGGATATTTCAGTCTGATGGGGGGATTACCGCCACAGCTACGCGCCCGCTCGTATTGTTAGCGAAGCCGGCTCAAGTTTTCCTGCTCGCCCTCTTCGAAGGAACTCGTAATTTCACATCTGCTTCCAATCTTCATGGCGGTTGGGTTGGATTCAATTCAGCAGGGGTTTGGCGCTGGGTGAGGTGATGAAGACTGCCTCTTCTACGCGGGATGGAAGGACGCCAATCTTAGTGAAGTCCTAGTACAGCGTTCCCCAGCTTTCTGTCTGCATAAATAAAGTACTGCATTTTTGGTATGAATTTCGTAAACTCTTCCAGCGAGTTCTTGAGCTACAATTTTCCCCGTCTAAACTTTGTGAAGATACAGTCATGTGCTTAGTTTCTGATGTACAGTTTGGTCTAAGTAGATCGTGCCTAATTATGTAGGATTCATTAAAGAAAAAAGCGTTTATTAAACTATACAGTAGTATAAAACAAAGTCGCCCGGCCGCGTGTGTGTATGTATTCGGCTAAGACTTCTAAACTACTTGATGGATTTTGATGCGGTTTTCACCATTATTTAGAGCATTTGTTGAGAAAGGTTTAAATATGTAATAGATACATTAATCTTTCATGGAAGGATAGTTGAGAAATGTCGACGTTTTCTAATCAAGCCGGAAAAGGCCGCTTTTCGGGCACTTGCATGGATTACGCTGACTAAACCATAAGAGATACACCGAATTAATGAGCTACAGAATTGTAGATCTCAAAAAGGCCTACAAAAATTCCTTAACAGCATATGTTTATGTTTTAAGGATGACCCACAGTAAACATTATTGCCTTAAAAATAAGGGTTCACATACGAAGACTTTGTGAGCAACACAGTATTAATCCTATGTTAGTTACCTTAAGCATTTAGTGTATATACTTGCTGTAAACCTAAATGACACCATATTTGTAAATCTCACCGGAGCGAGGCTGAGGCGGGTCGCTAGTAAGCAATAAATGTGTGCCCAGAAGATACGCAATGTCCAGTGTTTTGTGATCGTTACTGCTAAGGCTCGGATTACGATGACGAGCGCGTACATAAAGAACGTGTACTTATCAATAAAAGAAGGCATTGTTTCTTAACTGGTCTATAAACACAGTGTTCGTGTCTTGTAGCTTCATCCTCGACGTGCAGAGGTGTACGAATCGGCTATATTTTATTACATGACGTGTACCCAAGGCCTTCAGACGATATAACTGCAGATGGGAAGGACGGAATCTATTGCATTCATTTGTATATTTTTATTTCTAAAGAATGCTGGCTTTTTAATTAATCTTACTCGTTTTAAAAATGAGTCTAAAATAGGTTATTTGTAATTAAATTACTACTTTAATAATACGAAGTTAATTCCCAGTCGTGTGTGATTAGTTGAACGTAAGGCCAGCACGTCCACTATGAACCTCACATTTTCTCATACACGTTCTGTGCAGACGTCTTACGTACAGGCTTGATCGCGAACTAAGTTTAGAGGCTATGCAGTTCATGAGCGCCCGTGCTATCACGAAGTTCGGTGCCCTCCTTCTTACATTTTGCATTGTAAAACACAAGCCTTAACATGCACAGAACCTTAGACATTGTTAACTAAACTTGCGTGGAAGCAATTTACATGCGTTTGCAAGTAATGCGTAGTGAAGTTGTCTGAGAACTGTCATGTACGGCTGACAGAACTTTCCATACCCCTGTTTGAGACTCACATTTCAACACTAGGAAACTTCGTGCGAAAATGATCCCACGTTTTTATCCGTAGATGCGGTGGACAAAAAACGAATTGAAGTTTTCTAGGTACAAACTACGAATCTTATTACTTTCCTGTTGTGGCAGGTTGAGTTTGTATAAGCCTGGACGACGCGATGCCTTAAAAATTGGCAAAGAACGTATCTCAATCGAGAAAGGAAACTCGGTAAAATAGTGATCACCTTTCAGGCGACATTTTACTCCGTTTATCGGCTGCGGAGGACTTAATGCACGTATCTACATTGTAAACTGAATTAGAGGTAGTTTAACTAGTTATTACTGAAAGATGCATTAACCAGAACTCCGGTATAGGATAGTATAGATAAGACATTATTTTCAGTAACTATTACTGGAGAGTGATGTCACGATCATAAGTTTGTTTAGTTACTTCAAGTCATTAGTTCGTATAAGCGGCAGTAGAAGAACTATACGAGTAAAGCAGTTTCTTTACTAGAAACGTTTAAGCTTTCAGCTTCTACTCGGCCACATTTATTCTCGTTAGCTGCCGTCTGTACTTTCTTTTCAATCACTGAAGTAAACTGCGCGCAGCTGCAAGAGGGGCCAGACTAATACGGCGCGGAACTGAAATACGTAAATGGTTTACGGGAAGTGTCGCAGGGTTGTGGGGGAGAAGGCGAGAGAGTGATGTTTACGTGCTTGCTCGTGCCGCTGGAGGCTCCAGCGCTCCCGGATATTTACCAGACCAGGAGCTGCCTCCACACACGCACACGTGCCCAACACGTGTAGCAGCGTGGTTCCCGCCCCGCAGCCTCACAGCTTCGGCTGCACGTGGCTGGAGTTGTCGGCACTACATCAGCATTTAGCTGCCTTTCAAATGCGTGGGCGCACTCTCCAGATGCTGTCACCATCGTACAGAGCCCAAACGAAAACAAAACATACTTCAGGCTAGTCGTAAGTAGTGCTTGCATGACATCAAGCACACTGGAGGCATTATTTTAATGCCTTTAGTTGTGGCTGAAAATCACTTTTTCGGACTGCTGTTTCTCAAAATATAAGAACCGGCTTTATGTGCAACTACAATAGCGGTGTGAGTTTTACCTAGCTGCAGTGTCGCGTAATTTTTTCTAAAAAATATTTCTGTGGAAAATACAGATATTTCATGGATTCGTGTTTTCAGTAGCCAAACAGTTACACAAGAGCGCTTTGATTTTTTGCCGGAAGTATTTTTTTTTTATAATGCTGTTGGCGGCTGAGCATTTTTCATATCATGCTTTAGAAATGCTTTTGTGTCCATCCACAACGTTCAAAATTAACACCGTCATCGACCCGGTGACAATATCCTCGTGTCAGTGGAGTGAAACTGTTAGTTACTCATTTACAAATCCTTACTCTTATGCAACACAAATAATTTCTATGGCCGCAAACTTAAGCGTCGCACTGTTGAGACCTGGAGCTACTTTTCTGCACACCATGAGAATGGTTTGTTCCAAACATATGTTTAGTTTCCCAAACAAAATATTTTGTTGAGTAAATAAAAATTTAAAAGTGGTAGAATTAATTTTGTTCATATAATAAAATGCGTGACTGAATGAACAAGGTCTCTGTATCGGGCCAAAGTAATAGAGCGTCAACAAAATACGTAGTTGAAATATTTATTTACGCAAGTTGTCCAGTATCTGACATGTATTTGTTTAAAATCATCCTAACTTCAGCAGTATTCAGTCTAGTTGAGGTAACTTAGGGCGCAATGGTCCCGCTGTAAGCGCGCTAGGTTTGACTTTCTGTCGGCCTTCAGTTATTTTTTTATCAACCGAAACCGTTTAATGTACACAGAGACCAAAACATCGTTAGTTGCACCAAACAAATCTTTGTTTGGTCGAACCAAATGAGAACAGCCAAATAGTTTGTTTTCGACAAGATATTTCATTGCCACTATTTACACAATTGATTTGGTCGCGCCAAACACACCTCGTTTGATTTCAACGAAATATTTTTTCTCAGTGCAACGTTACCAACTTCGGTCAGAGCAAAGCACTCGATCTATCTGTGAAAATACACGCAGCTACTAACAGGGGATGTTCCGAAGTGAGATTCCAAATGCCCCCAATGAACTGCTAGCCAGTTCAAGTTGCGCGATTCCCATACGCCGGTGTGCCTCTTTACAGACTTTGTACGCATCGGCATTGCCGAATATCCGCTCGCTTCACTCGCAGCCGAAGCGAACAGAGTTGAGAGAACAACTGCGCTCAGTTAATGGACAAAAAAAAAGCCGATTCCATTGCGAGTTTTATGGAACAACAGAGCTGACTTTGACTGGAATTCACACGAGGACAATGGGGAACGCCGTTTGATTCTGTGCGTATGTAGAGCGACTATTGTGCCACGTCATGCTGAATGACACACGGTTGTAACCTTTTCACGCCCATCGCTTCAGTATTACTTTCGAACCATTGGCTTACAATAGCGTTGGCTGACTGTTGCACCGTCATTCGAGTTCTTAAATAATACTTACCATTTTTTTTTGTAGGCCCCAAAGTGACGTCAGAGGTCAGTGGCGTATCTAGGGGGGAGGGTGCTGAGGGGGCTGCAGCCCCCCCCCCCAAATGACACACAGTTTTATAAACCCTACTATCAAAATGTTAATCATTATATTTATATATTTGTTAATACCCACATGACACACATCGTTTCTATCCTCCTTTCCTTTTCTATCCTTCCACTGTGACTTGCGAACGATGTACTATTAGTGACAATACTAATACTCATCAGATATCCCCCCCCCCCTTTCTACCAAAAAAAATGTCTGGATACGCCCCTGTCAGAGGTCAAACAGACGCCGTACGTTGTCCAACTCTATTGCGAAATAGGGCGAGGATGACATCTTAGTCGACCAAGGTCTTGGATGTTGTCATATTAAACTAGGTCTTGGATGTTGTCATATTAAACTACGAATCTAATTCAAGCACACCATTGCCACGGAATATTGTGGTATATGCTTCAAAAGAATGTCTGAACAATATGTTAAAAACTGCGATCAAAATTACGGACGCAAATATTTCGAGCGCGCTTGAAGATACGATTAAACACAGTTCACAATGCAGTGGGCACCTTTGAAATCAACATCAGAAAAAAGTCATTGCTTATAGGCTGTTCACGGTAAAGTGAACACTTTTGAAACACCTCTCATTTCTAATAATAGTCGATAAATATATTTTATTTTAACAGTATACGTAAACTTCCGAGTGCGGTGTAGTATAACACTTCGTTTATTACTTACATGGCAATATTTATTTAAAATGGCGGTTAAAAGATAAGAAATGGCTAAAAGGAAAAGTAACTAGGGCCTCAAAAGTGCTCACTTCACCGTGAACGGCCTGTACCTGCGTGTATTTGAACGAGTGCACTGAGCTACATGCGCCCAGTAAAGTTGGTAAAGATGAATGGAAGTAGTTCCTTATCTTAACGTCGAATAAAAGGTGTTAGGTAACCATTTGTGAAGACTTAAATTATTTCTTTCGCTTTCTGTTTTATAGTAATATTACAGTTTCACTTGACCGACACATGAATAAAGTGATGAAGCCCATGACAATGTTAATTTTACATAAGGCGGAAGAATACACAACATGTATAAAAGTAGATCTTAAGCAGTGCTTCCAAAAGTGATCATTTAACCGTGAACAGCCTGTATCAAGATGCAAGTAAATAGAGCTGTAAGTCTCCTCACCAGCGGGATTATGAGAGAGAGCCGGAACAGGTTTCTAGGCGAGTAGGCGAGAACGGATCAACCTAGACCCGTGTTGTGGAACTTTCCCTTCGCAGAACTTCGGACCGCCATGAGAGACCGAAGTGAGAACGGATCGATGGAGGATCGAACCCGTGTATCCACTCCGCTCGCATATACACGAAGCGAACCGAACAAGACCTCTCCACACTACTTGGCCGCTTTACGAAACTAACTGGTAAAGTGAGCACTTTTCAAAGCCCTGCTAAAGATCGACTTGCACGCGCATCCCGTATACTTACGCCATATGTAAAATTAACATCACCATGGGCCTGGTCACTTTATTCATCCGTCGGTTAAGTAAAGCTGTGGAATTATTAAAAAAGCAAATATTTTACCATTTTGCTAACTCTATGCTTATTCGCATTAAAAATACAGAAATAAAAACAAATAATTTCAGTATTTTCAAATGATTCACTAGCATTTTAGATTCCGCGTTAAGAAATGGAACTACTTTCTCTTCATCGTTACCAACTTTAGAGAGTGAGTGAAGAGATGTGGACGGCTCTCAACATCGAGGTGCTGAGAGTCAATGAGGGTGATTGAGGTGGGTATGGAGCAACGCCGGAATGAAGGGGCTCGGGAAACGGGAGATCCCCGAGAAGACCCGCCGACCAACGGCATCGTCCAACGCGATTCCCACATGCGAAAATCCGGAGTGGTCCGGGCCGGGTATTGAACCCGGATCGCCTTGGTGGGAGGCGAGCAGGCTAACCGCTCAGCCACCGTGGCCCCTACCAACTTTAGACGTCGTATGCCAAAGAGTGTACCCTCTAAAACACGTACATGTAAGAGCAGTG
This sequence comes from Dryococelus australis, assembly GCA_029891345.1. Taxonomy (NCBI): domain Eukaryota; kingdom Metazoa; phylum Arthropoda; class Insecta; order Phasmatodea; family Phasmatidae; genus Dryococelus; species Dryococelus australis. The sequence goes on along the minus strand of CM056997.1, from coordinate 171,658,701 downwards.
ACATTCTTCAAAGGTTGATTCCAAAAGTGCTCACTTTACATATGGTAAACAACCTTTATTGCGCATGGCTCGTATAAGTTGTAATCACAAGGAATTTTATTTTTAAACAAGGAATTTTTGACGTGAATACGTCTTTAAATTTGCAACCATAGTGGTAAGACGAGCACTTTTGAAAGCCCTGTTTAAGATCGACTTGTGTGCATGTTGTTTATTCTTCCGCCTTAGGTAAGATAACAATTGCCATGTGTCTCATCGCTTTACTTATGCGTCCGTCAAGTGAACATGTAAAATTATTATTTAAAATTTTTTTCAACAAATCTACTCATTTTTACACTTTGATGCATTAAAAAAAACAGAAGCCAAAGATATAATTTAAGTTATCAGAAATGGTTTCCCAACACTTTTTATTCAACGATAAGATACGGAACTACTTCCCATCTATCTTTACCAACTTTACTGGGCGCATTTCACTCAAGGCACACGTTAAAATATACGCAGGTAGAGGCAGTGACATTTTGCTGAGGTTGATTTCAAAAGTGCTCACTTTATCGTGAACAGTCTTTACCTACAATATTATAACTTATGCCAAATTTATCAAACATCGGTTGAGTGGCTCCTGAGATGTTATGTAAAGGCTTTATTTTTTATTAAGTGTTATCTTCCAAAAAAAGCAGACCAGTATGATTATCTCTTTCTGAATTCATTGCTTACGTAATGCCCAGTCAACGCATTGCACTTATTTTAAATCGGATTAATGGTTCCCGAGACATAACATAACCCTCAAAATTTTCAAATTGCCGTTATTTTGAAAATGGGCACATGTCCTGTCCAAAAATACGAAAGTCGTATGTCCTTACCAAATATTCTATGTGTATCGAGTTTTGTAAAATTCGATTCACGGTTTGAGAAGTTATAAGTGGGGTGGCGAGTACATAAATCCAGACAGACATCCAGGTGATTTCATAAGCCTATCTTTCCAAGGAAATCTGAATTCGTGCATTATGAAATAAAAAGTATATTATACGAGTTAGGCCTTAATTTCTGACGTTGAAGGCTCGCTGAACGGCTGTGCTTGCGATCGGCAAGTCTAGCTGAAGAGACGTCATGTCAGCTGGTTTTCTAGGTAGGAAAGTACGCCCACGTAAAAATGTCACAGTGCGTTTTGTAGCATCTTCACGATGCTATTTGTGTCCCGAATTTCACGCCACGTGGATTATAGAATCGGCGTCTAGACCTACTGAACTGCCAAGTAGAAAAACAAGTGTTTCGAAGGCATGATTTGGCCTCGTAACAGCCTGTTTGAGGAATAAGGTGTACATACAGGATGTTGCAATATTGCATGACAATACTTCGGGGAAACATTTCTCACGTCTAGAGGATGAAAAAAATGTTGTATTAACATAGGCCTGCAAACGCTTCATAACTTTACTACAGCCCGTAATACATAACGTACAGTGTATGGCCCGCGGGCTGGATCATGTTACTGTTTAATGCCATCGCAGCCGTAATTGGCAGCCCCATACCAGTCCCCGAGGAGCCCTGATTTGAATCCACTAGACTTTTATTTGTGGGACATTTCAAGGCACTTGTGTATGCAACCTCGCTGGACGATGTGGGCAACCTCCGTAATCGTATTGTGGCGGGTTACGAAACAATCAGGAATTTTCCAGATATTCATCAACGTATCCGGGTGTCAATGCAATGGCGGGTTGATGCATGTGTTAGTGCTTATGGAGGGCATTTTGAACATTGCCTTAAGTGCTGACGATAAGCTTTCATACGTGTGTAACTAATTCATGTGCAGTGCCTACTGTTCTAGGTGTAGTGTCGTAGTGTGAGGTGTGTATCATGCAAACGAACGCTGCGATGGCATTCTACAGTAACGTGATCCAGTCCGTGGGCCATACACTGTACGTTATGTATTACGGGCTGTAGTAAAGAAACGAAGCGTTTGTGGAACTATTTTAATATGACATTTTTTTCGTCCTCCAGATGTGAGGAATGTTTCCCCTGAGTATTGTCATGCAATCTTGCAGCATTCTGTGCACGCGGGCAGTTTCTGTTGACAGTTTTACTACTCGCAAGAGTGTTTGAATGACACCTACGTTGATACACTGACATTTACTAATTAAAATTTCCCTTTAAATTTCCCATGTGTAATTACATTTGAAAAAAGGGGGGGGGGGGTGATCCTGTGAGGTAAAACGATCTCCACGCATTCTAAAGGAGCTATGCGCGCTATCTGTGCGGAAGCATGGTAAACTGTTGAAAATGGAAGGAAAGAGATGCCGGAGAGGGCAAGCGGCGCCATTGCAGTGTGTGACGCGTTGCGAGGAGGGGAAATTGGTTTCCTCCATTATGACCACAGGTAAGCCTACTCTTTATCACTGCTTCTGCAAATAATTTCACTATCTTGTTAAACATTGAACGGCGTATGATAAAGTGAACATGTCGGTTAATTTAATAGTATATTTGGTTGATCAAAATTTTCGTGAATTGTCGGAATATTTTTGTCGTCTTCGTGACTGTACTTTGGGGCAAAATGATCCCATCAAAAGGATCATTTTGCCCCAGTTGTTGTTGTCGGATCGTTCTACGCCAAAAGGTAATTTGCGGGGATCGTTTTGCCCCATCTACATATTTCAATGTGATCTCGCATTTTCTCCAAATGTAACTTTTATATGGCATGTTACAATCAAATGCCCTTAACATAAATTATATCCGTACACATATTATTGCTACAATTGATATTAACAAATCAGATTTTTTCGTTTTCATCGAATATGTTTTTATTTTTAAATGAGAAAAGTTTACAAAAAAGAAGCCTAGTGTTTTTTTTTTATAGAACTGATTTACATCGCTCATTTCCAAAATTATTAAATCAAAATAAAACATATACAAATGTTTTTAATAACAGCTCAGCAATTGTTCCCATTTGTAATGACAATGGTGTTTACGAGATTTTGATAAATACACATACTTTTATTTTTTAGAAATCGACATGCAAGACACTGCAAGCGGAAGACGCAGCGACAAAGCTGGAACGAGGACAACATGAAGAAAGCCCTTGAATCTGTAGCAGCTGGTATGGGTAAGAAGATAGCAGCACGACAATTTGGCGTTCCTGTAATGACTCTGAAAATGAGAGCCTTTGGTAAGAACATCAGTACTACTTCACGCCTTAAAAGTGTAGGCAGTAAGAGATCAGTTTTCACTCCACAACAAGAAGAGTTAGTGTCATATATGCTTGCAATGGAAAATAGAATGTACGGACTAACAACTCTAGATGCTCGCTGTTTAACTTACCAGCTTTCTGAGCATAATGGCATTGCTCACAACTATTCTCACCAGAATAAAGCTGCAGGGAAAAACTGGCTTCGGGGTTTCCGCCTACGATACCCACAGTTGTCTCTCAGGTTACCCGAGTCTACATCAGTTGCTCTGACAATGGAATTCAATAAACCTGTAGTGGCCAAATTTTTTACCTTATTGGAAGAAGAGTACAGCAAGTACAACTACCAGCCTCATCGGATTTTTAATGTTGATGAGACCAGTCTAAGTAACATTCTTGGGAGAAACTCAAAAGTAATTGCACAAATGGGTAAAAGGCAGGTTTCCCGAATTACATCAGCTGACCGTGGAAGTAGTGCATCAGCTATAATGTGTGCATCTGTTGCTGGATGTTTCATTCCCCCTATGCTGATCTTCCGCCGTCAGAAGTTCAAGAGAGAAGTGGAGAATGTAGCGCCGTCAGGAACCATTTTTGCATGCAATGAAAAAGGATGGATGAAGCTCGGTGTATTTGAGAAATGGTTTGATCACAAAGCCAACAGCAGATGATCTAGTGTTACTGTTGTTGGACGGCCACCTTTCTCACATCAAAAACTTGAATGTGATAATCAAAGCAAGAGAAGACTTTGTGACAATTATTTGTCCCCCACCCCACACATCGCATAAACTACAACCTCTTGATGTTGGAGTTATGAATCCCCATCAGTCACCACTATGAAAAAGGACTGGAAAAATGGCTGACAAGTCATCCAGGTCGTGTTATTACTGATTATCAAGTTAGCACTATTTTCTGCGAGGCATATCTAATGGCATGCACCCCTAAAAATGCCATCACAGGATTTCAAAACACAGGAATCCATCAATATAACCCTGGCATATTCAGTGAAGAAGATTGGGCTCCAACCATCTTCAACTGTTGCTTCCCCTCTTGACAAGAACCACAGAGCCCACACCATGACTGTGGGTCCTCAGCCTGAAATGAGCATGTCTTCTGTGAAGTTAGAATTACCTGCAACTTTACCTTCTACTTCCACAGCTGCGGCCCCTTACACCTTTAATTATCTCAGTTTAGATATTCAAGCTGAAACTGCATCTATAGAACTACCCATGCAAACAAATGTCACCACCTCCGAAGTCTTGGTTGCCAGTAGACAATTGTTCAAAGCATGGGAGTTCAAGAGTTGGTGGTACTTTCTCGTGTAGTCCAGAGGATACACGACCATTGCCCAAAACAACTGGTCCTCAAGCAGCAGCAGCATCAGCAGCAAAAAAAGGGGAACCAACCATGGCGAGAAAGCAAAGAAAGAAGTGAACAATTGTAGTTTTGACAAGCACACCGTACAAGAAGACATTAGAAGGAGACATCAATGCTCGAAAAGAAAAGAAGAAAAGAAAAGTTTAAAAAACAAAAGGAAGAAAGACCAAGGCACCGGCGGGACAGAAGTTACGAACAAGCCAAAAATTATAAAGACTGAAAAAGAGAAAATTAGCACAGAAAAGAGGAAAAGGATGATCGAAGTGACGCAAACCTCCCTCAAATCATCTGAAGATGATGATTGCCCATGTCTGTTTTGTGGAGAATTGTATAAAGCATTAATGGATGGAGAAGTTGGAGCAGGAGCAATGTATGCCACAAATGGGCACATGATGCATGTGCTGGGATTGAAGAAGACGATGATGACAATTTTCAGTGTGACTTTTGTATTCCAGTTTCCCGAAAAGGCTGCGTTTTTAAGAGAATTAAACTTTTCTATGTAGGCTGTACCTTGTACTGGTATCATTCCAGATTTATTTTATGGTGTTTTAATGTAACAATCTTATCAACATATGTTATTGCAAATGTTTGCACGATGTTTTAAGTTTGCTCTTTCTATTTGTAACTGTTCACATTTCTCATTTGTTTAACACAATACCCACTTCTAACTTTTGATGGCATTGATTAAAATTCCATTTTGCCAGTAGTTTTTGTTAGACTTGTTCTAAACACATATTTTAAGTAACAATCTAATTGCTTTCAATTTCCTATTAAATTTACACGTGGGATCATTTTACCCAACCCCCTGGGACAAAATGATCCTATTGCATATTTTTACTAATATATTTATAATGACTTGAAAAAGGTTAGCAAAAATATAGAAAAAATGCACACGGTAATCAAAACATTGTACTACACATTCCTGCAAAAAAAATCCAAGGAATGTTACACATGGGAATAATTGCACCATTTTTCGCTTAAGAGGATTATTTCCCCCCCCCCCCCCCCCCGAATGCACGTACAAATCTCCCATTTCGTGGATCTGTGGTGCGGTACATTGTTTCTTGGATGAACACTATCTACACTAATTTCTCTGAAAACAACATTGCAGTTACAGTAAAATTGTAAGTTAATGTGTTTCTTTCGTTTTGATTTCCTGATTAACACTACAAAATTATAAAAACAATTTTAAAAACTGATTTTACACATCACGAGTTTTGATGCGAAACCAATTTCTTGGATTCATTTATTTCCATGGAATATTTTGATGATAGTCGCAGGTTTCGCGTTGTTCATGGATTGCTTCTGTAGTTTCGTATAGAACCAGTAGAGCGCGGAATATTTTACGTGCTTTCGAAAGCAATCACTGTCTCAAAATATCCGACGTTTCGAATGCTTTTAAATACGTGTAACATTAACAACTAAATAACTGGCAGTATTAGTTTAGTAGTATGGTTACCATTAACAGATAGTAATACATTTTCATCGAAATGAAAACAGCGTATTCATTTTTTGTACCACTCGCTCTTTAAAAAACATTACAAATTTTCGAGAATGTGAAATTCTTCGAAAACAGTTCGTCTCTGATCTCACGGAAACCATTGCAACCCCATACTTTGTATAATTATTATTTATATTTTTATTAAAGCCACATTTTCTGCCACATCAACAGCTACCAAGAACAACAAAGATCTTGATATTACTGTGAGTGGTTTAAATAATTTCATTTCTTCGTTGATGTCACCTTAGGGGACAGTTTATGTTCGTGGTATTAACCTTATTCCCCTTTTTAAGGTCCATAAAACTATTTTCGTCTCGTGAACGGACTGTGTGATTTAACTTGCCTTTTAAGCACGATGCTGCCCTCCACCATATCCGCAGGGCAATTAATTTCAGTGAAATTATATTATTGCCAGATTTATTCTTCCACTTATAAGGTTGCCCACTCACAGATGTTCGCGGGTGACATTCAGATCTTCACTGCGATTAAAACATTTTGTCGTATGCGGTTCTGCTTAGTTTAGATCCTGTTTTGTCGTAGAGGGTATGCCTGATATTAAATTTTGAAGCTTTATATTATATCAAAAATTCTGCAAAATGCCAGACAAAATGTAAATATAACGAGAGTCCTTACTTTCACATATGAAAGATGGCGATTATTATATTTTTATTAGTACGTGTGGTAATATTTTATTTTACATTTAGTTTTATAATAGTGTCTTTATTAAATAGCAACACAGAATAAAATTATTTACAAATTCTCCAACTTCTCACTTTTCTCCGTAGCCAAATAGCAATGCACATCCACTACCCAAGGCAACTATTCGGTTTATCCACAGGAAAACTATAATGTCGAGAAAGTATATTATAAAATTATATTATAAATTTATTTTAAGCAAGTAACTTGTATTCTCATAATTATTTAACATTTAAAATCCAAAATCTTGTACACTTGCAGGACATCAGTGACTGGGAAACAATTTTTGTGGCACGTCTCTTGGGTTATGAAATAACTCCAACGATAGTGTGACTATGCCTTGTACGCTGTCACATTGGCTGATGTGTCTGTACAAAGACCAGCAGCCAATGGAATCACTGATTATGCTCAATTGTCTATAGAGGAATAAAGTGAATCATTTCAATAAATATTAACGCCAGTTTTACATGTTTCTAGTAATAAGAAAGTAAAATAACTGGAAAATTTTGATACATGGCATGTCGATAAGAAAGTATATACGTGTACCAAAAACATTCGGTTAAGTGACTTAAAATAGCATATTTTCAAAAATTCCCATTTATGATATAGATAAAATATATTAAATAGTTTTTGTCCATTGTTTGCTTGATTTATTGTAGTTTGACTTCGTATACTTACACCATAAAATGATAAGATCATCACAGAATGTTTTGTGAAGTGAATCGTTGAGTAAGATTGCACGTCAGTTCAGTGGCTTGTGCGTAAAGGTGAGCAGCTACTGTCCGCGCGCGTCACCTCATGACCGCTGAGGCGGGGGTATGTGGTAAGGGGAAGGCAAGACAGGGAGTCACAGCGGGGAGTGGGGAATGTGGTCGCGCATGTACTATCCGCAGTAACACATTTAACTCCGAAGTGTCGTGAACATCGCCGCTGCGAGTGTTATGTCTATCCGGAAGACGTGCATTCTGAGGGCCGGAGAACCCTAACTAATATCATTGCAAAGTGTGATGAAGAGGCGAAACAAAAACGTTATGCTCTCACAGTAAACCAGGCGACAGCAAGAGCTGCAGGCTACGCTGGAGTGTCGCAGATGTTAATTAAAAATATACGGAAGGAACAGAAAGAACTAGATAACAGTGGGGAGGGCGGTAGCTTGCACACGTCAGGTAGACGACGGAAAACTAGGCTGTAACATACTGTCGTGAATATTGATGACTTTGATCTCTGTGTAATTCGGCGGACGATTCAGGATTTTTATATTCAGGTAAAACGTAAAACCATTGCAAAATTACTGCCTGTGGTAAAGGAGAACATAGACTTACCGTGGTCGCATACTTCGTTGCTTAAGGTGGTAAAACAACTAGGTTTTCGATGGAAAAAAAATCGCAAAGCCACAGTAAGATATTAATTAATAGACCTCACATCGTACCACGACTATCTTAGTTGCAATGAAACAGCACATACAAGGAGGGAAACAAATTATCTACATATACGAGATATGGATAGACGGTAATTTAACGTTTGGTAAATGTTGGCAACATGAAGAAGTGTTTGGCATACACGCTAATGTGAATTCGGGTAACCGATTAATTGTAGTACACGCTGGGGGTATTAACGGATTTATCGAAAATGATCTCCTTGTCTATAAAGCCGGCACTACCAGTGGCGACTATCACGGCCAAATGAGAAGTGTTAATTCCATAAAGTGGGTTACCGAGAAGCTTGCTTCTAACCTCCCGCAGTCGTCTGTAGTAGTGTTAGATAATGCACGGTATCATTGCGCACAGATTGACAAGCCACCTACAAGTACTCTGTGAAAACAGATATGTTAACATGGTTAACGAACAAAGGCATAACTTATCACACGATGCGGAAAGAGGAGCTTTACAAATTGGTGGAACACGCGAAACCTAAAGAGAAAGTGTACAAATTCGACACGCATCTGACATCTTTGGGACACACCATGGTCCGGTTTCCCCCATACATGTGCGACCTGGACGCTATTGAGGTCGCTTGGGCGAAGGTGAAGCGGGTAGTGTGCGAAGGAAATGTAACCGGAGATTTATCTTTCAGAAGCTCCGAGAGGTTGCTATTAAAGCGATAGACAATGTAACAAAGACCGACTGGGAAGGATACTGTGGTCACGTACAGAAGCCTGAGACTGAATACTGGGGAAAGGGTGGTGGTGTGTCAGATGTAATTGACAGTATCGTTGTACGTCTTGACGACAGTAGTGATTCCTCCAGTGCATCAGGCGCGTGCAGTTTTAGCAGTGAACAAGAAAATCCGGGTTCACCATTAGCGACCCCACTGCCTTGAGGTGAGTGATTGTTTTCTGTGTACGATAGTACAGTCGTATAGCATGGTCGGCTTATCGTTCCAAGGTCGAATTCCTGCCAGGGTTTCAGAGCTGGCGCGCGGACAGTATTCGATGCTCGTACGTGGGCCGCCATTAGTGCTGCTATGCTTGTATACCGCGGGCGACTAAAATACCCCCAACCACACAGATACGAGGTGCAGGTTCTCGGGAGCCTACTCTACCGCACTGGAAATACTGTATATGAAGTTCTGCCTGGTCCGTCAACTATAGACACAACTGCAGACCAGCTATACAAGATGCAGTGGACACTTCTGCTGTGGATGTGGCGGTGCCTGTCGTCATGACAGCTGAGGGCAAGATGTGACCTCTTTGGACAGATGCTTTGTTGATGCCTATTAGCGCCACTCAACTCTTTTATCCGTCGTGGAGGACCGAAAACGTCCGGCGGACTACGCGGCTGACTTGAATAATGGAAAGCCCTCAAACTGTTTTACTAGACAGCGGATGACGTGTTCCGCCGACATTAAAACTCCGGTGTGATTGGCCTACTGCTCGGAGAGGAATCTATTCCGTCGTGCGCGGCGTGTTAACTGGGTTGTCTAGGTACAGGACAGTAGTTGTGTTGAACACGTGATCCTGTGAACAAACACCGCATCGATTCTCAGCGGCAGAAGATGAACAATTCATAGATGTAGTAGCTGGGCATGCGATTTTGTGGGAAATGGAAGATGCTGAATTCAAGAATCTGTTGAAGAAGGAGCTTATATGGACAGAGAGTGGAAGTATGGTGAACAAATAAGGTATATGACTGTATGGTGGTGTCTTTAATGGTATTGAAATAACACAGAGGCAATGCAGCTATAGGATGTTTGCGGTAAATGAGCACATTCGAGGCCCTAGTTGTTTCTTTCTTTCAGCCAATGTGAATTATTGCACCATACAGCAATAGTAACACTGCCAATATATACAGTTAGTATAATTCATTGCACTCAACAGCAGAGGCCACAAAGAGAGGATGTATAAATATGCTCAATGTACCACCCGATAAGCGTATATACAATTGCGCTATGTAGTTACATATGTGTTACACTGTACTAAGCAGAAAGTCTATATTTTCAATTGTTTAACTATTGTCATTAAAATAGGCGGTAAATAGGTTCCGCACGTCGAAACCTTCCGCGTTTGCGAAACCACCTATCTCAGCCAGAGGTACCATATTTTCTGTTGGGAGCAAAATATTTCTGTCTGCTTCTTCAATATTATGAGGGTGTGTCGCTACGTATTCATCCCTCAATAAATCATGTAGACAACAGCAAACTGTTACTGTTAGGTCCACCGTCACAGGTTTCACATTTATCGGCGTGAAAAACACTCGGAACGCAGCACACATGATTCCAAAAGCATTTTCTGAAACTCGCCTTGCTCTACATAATCGGTAATTGAAGTTTCTTTTGTGAGCATCTTCCAATATTTGCCGCTTGCAGTATGGTTTCATTAAATGTTTATCTACTCTGAATGCTTCATCAGTTACTATCACGTGAGGCAACATAATGTTTGAATTGGGCAAACATTTAGGCGGTGGAAAAAATGTCTCCATTTGTAACCAATCGTCCCATATGTGATTTATTGAAAATTCCAGCGTCTCCTTCCTTACCATAAGAATTCACATCGACAAGAAGAAACTTGTAATTTGCATCTACCATTGCAAGAAGCACAATAGAAAAGTAGCCTTTGTAATTATAGAAAAGTGTTCCTGTTTGGCCAGGAGCTATTATTCTTACATGCTTACCATCTAATGCAGCGACTGCGTTCGGGAAATTCCAGCGAGTCCAGAATTCGTCCGCCTTTTGTTCCCAATCGATTTGGTCTGCGGGAGGTAAAAACCTCTGTATCAATCTTTCCTTGAGCGCCTTCAGAATGTGTGGTACGAACGCACAAATGGCAGCAGGAGATATACGATAAGAGAATGCCAATGGCCCAAAACTCTCTCCGGTGGCAAGAAACCTGTAAAGAAAGGACACGATAACTTTTAACCAGACATATTATTCAAACATTACTATCATAATTAATACATGTAGTAATATCATAATTAACCCTATTAACGCATTTTAACATAATTACACAATCTACCTTAACACATTCACTACTCATTGATTGCAATATTCCAAGTGTAAAATTGAAAAAAAAAAAAAAAATGAAATTCGTCAACCTAAACATATATGTTGGTTTCATTGACATATGTTTTTGAGTGTACCTGGTCATTCATACAAGTGTAGCAACATGATGGTATGTATATGGAGATAGTTGCTATCAAGAATAGTGCAAATGATTGTATCAATAGTACAATTGTTAGTGGAAATATTTAGGTGGTTCTTAACACCCATGGTTTTTAGAGGCATTTTGGGTAAAAGAAGGCGATACGACGAAGCAACGCCGGAATATAAGGGCGGGGGGAAACGGGAGATCCCCGAGAAAATCAGCCTACCGGCCACGCGTTTATACTGTAGTAAAACATTTACACTTCTGTTACTTTTGGGACATTCTGTAGAGTACATGTTAATTAGGATGTTTTACTATGCACATTTGAATAAGTAAATCGTTTTCTTCTGTTTATGTTTTCCAGTGGTACAGTGAAAATTGCAGTGGAAAAGCATTCGTGACCACTTCAGGAAACAGAGGAGACAGGAAAAAAGTGCAACTAGAGGGTCTGCTGCTTGCAAGAAACGGGCTGCTTACTGGGATAGGCTTAGATTTCTCGATACAGTGCCAGAAGAAAGACAATAATTTTCAAATAGCTTGTCACAACCTAATGAAGAGACAATTAATGATCGGATTACTGACGTCAGCTGTAATAACACCGAGGTTGATGCGACGACAGAAACAGGTGCCTCAAAGGAACCGGAAATGTCAATGGGTCATGCAGTACCAACAGGAGCAACACGTACTTACGAAGCATCAATTCCACCAGCCAAAAAACCCAGGAAGGACAACGCCATTGTGGAGTTATTGAAAGGAAGACGAAAAGATCGAAAGCAGATGACGAAATATCTAGACAAAATTGTTCAGCATGAACCTGAAGGCGAAACTGATTTGTTCTTCAAATCGATGGCAGCTATAGTGAATAAATTTCATCCTGACATTTCAATTCATTACATACTTGTCTAACTGTAACAGGTACACGAGTAATACACAATCACATATTTTGTCAATGTTTGCCGGTGTTATGGGCGTTGTCACACGATTGCATGATGTGACAGCTATTTCCTCTTCGATGAGACTTAGGAGTGTGAACTGTTGAGGTGTGAATATCAAATATGCTTTGAATGTCACTTCGTCGTTGAGTAAATGGTTTTCAATTAACGATTTTAACACACCTTCGTTGTGTCGGCATAAATATACATTATTATATGGCTTGCGTAATTTGCAGTGTTGTTCATACAGGTAATCGTCTTCTTCGTCTATGTCTTTCATGGATTTAACTATCAATATTGCACTAAGTTTTCGTTTCATTGCAAGACGTTGCATGTCTTCAAGCTACGCTCAGCACGACTGACGAGCGTCGGCTAGGAAAACACTACACACGACTCATTACGGTCCGCTATGTCTGACGTCTGTCCCTAGCGCCTTCCATCCTCCGCGACGGATAAAACCCGTCGCTAGGAAAATCTGCCTTTAGGGTTTCTGCTTCATCGGAGGAGTTCTTGTTATATGGGTCTCAGTATATCTTCTGATGCAGAAAGCATGTTCGTACGTGTTGTTGGCAGTTGAAATAAATGTTCGCAAATTTAACAGGCACGTTGTGCCCGGTAATAATTTTCTCGAAATCATTTCTCGAGAATGTTTTTGTCCTATTGCAAAATGAATGATGTACAATCTTAGACCGAACGATGGGGACAAACTCCAGGAGGTAATTCCTGGAAGGGAAATTAACGAAAAACAGATGACCGGAAACAAAGAGAAACACTGCAGAATGTACAGAAAGTTAGAGCAACTGGACATGAGTTGAAAAGTAGCACAAACAAGGGAGGCATGAAAGATGAGAAACAAACCTGGAGGGTAGAATCATCACTGGCCGCCCCACGGAACAGCACAGCGTGTTCATGCGCAGTCTTGGATCAGCTTACTTAGTGAGTGGACGTGTGTTGTGTAGTACAGTTAACATTGTCCGTTATTCATACGAGAATCAGGTCGGTCTTCACCAACGGCCAGTCGGTGAAGCTTTCGCCACTCTTCGGGTACAAGCGGGAACTCTAGGACACATGTGGCAGCCCATGATGAGACGTGTGAGAGGGCACATTGAGACACATAGCAGGCACTTGGAACATTTCCTGTGACGTTGCCAGATTGACTGTCATACCACAGGCATGCATTCTGATGTCTTGTAACATTGATACTTGCACTTATTTCTGTACTGTAACACTACTATAATTGCAATGTAAATTGCAGTGTAAAATTTACAGTGTTTTTGAACATTTCCGGACATATGTTGGTATGGAAATTTTGTTCGTATCCCTTTCAGGAATCGCCTCCTGAAGTTTGTCCCCATCGTTCGGCCTTAGTCTGTATTACAAATAGTTGCACAGTAATTCACCACGTTTATAAAATTATTCCTTTTTAAAACGTGTTTAGAGGGCGCGGCTATGATCCAGACACTATTAGTCTATGTTGCACGGCGCGAAGTCTCGTGAAAGTTTCTATACAAGAGCAGACTTGGCAGTGAGTAGAGTCCTTGGAATACAAGCCGCAGAATCATCTCTAGCTATATATGTCTGATTTCCATGTAAAATGTGGTGATATAAAAAGCGCTGCATTCCAAATTAGGTTTCATACGAGATTTTGATCTTAAACTGGTAATATTATAGTTTCAAAAATCGTGGAACTCTTCTTGAAAAGAATATGAGACATAAGCGGATAAAGAAAGTTCATTTTTTTGCAGTAGTTTTGATTTATTGAATTAATCATACATTTATTTTGTTTAAAACTCGCCGATACTTCAATTAATATTGCTGACAAAGGCGGACATTTATAATTAGAAAGAGTACTTAAGAAAAAAGGAATTTTTCACACTAAGTACGTTTCTAGTCTGTGCATGTTATTTTGGCAAAGGGTGTATGTTACCGCACTATATCTAGCTAGAATGGGAAGAAAATCAAAGGTTATAAATCCATATCTAATATAAATTATTACTTTACACGCAATGCTAAAACAAATAGTTATACAACTGTATGGTTTTGTCACAGCAGCGTTTTGATAAATTCAAATTACGCATAAGTAATACGCATATGAAACAAACAGTTTTGATCTCTAGTAATCAATAGTGTGTGTATATGTATATAGGTTATATATATGCATTTACATTGTTTATGTAATATATATAAACTCTTACCTAAAATAACACAGGCCTATGCGCATTTTTAAAGACGCTGGCAACTTATATCCAAAAAATATGTAATTTTCATTGATGTTATAATAGTGTTTTAAATTTCCTCAAAAGAAAGTGTATGCTGCTGAAAGCACAACAACCATCAGTGAGTTTTTTGCTATTGGCGTGAAATCTAGACTCTGGGCGTACTACATCTTTGAAGTCCAGTTGCATCCTAGCAGCTGAGATCATACAGCCCATTCCTATCATCTCACATCTTTAACTTACACGTCACTGGAGTAACAACACTTTACCTCCTAGGTACAAACTTGTAACCACACTAAAGGAAAAATTCTCATGAATATTGAAAATAATTTTTTACGCAGACTAGCATACATACGGTCTTATAACATATATTCACGCACGCTTATAAACCCCAAGTATGTTGCTTACAGATTTAAGGAGACGGCCTATGTCAACAGTTTAGTTCTTTAAATATGCGTTTATCATGATAAAAAAAATTCAGAACACATAGGAGGGTGAGTGAGTAAAGATATTTGGGCGGCTCTTAACATCGAGGACTTAAGAGCCGATGAGGGTGAAACGAGGTGATTATGGAGCAGCGCCGGAATGCAAGGGCGGAGGAAAAGGGAGATCCCCCAGAAAACCCGCCGACCAGCATCGCCCGGCACGATTTCTACTTTCGAGAATCCGGGAGCTACCCAGCCGGGGATTGAACCCGGTTAGCCATGGTGGGAGGCGAGCGCGCTAACCGCTCTACCCCCCACTGCTCCCACAGAGCATGGCATTTAAAAATGTTTTGCAAGGGTACGTCGAACAGAATCAAAGAAATATTATCCCTCAAAAAACAAGCAAATAGCTACTCTCTCCAAGCATAGCTAGGACTCGGCTGTTCATAGCATTTCGTCCTTTTTCGCACTCCTTCCATCGCGTGTATAAATGTGTATAACGCAATATGTGCTTCAGGGAGTTTACAGTATAACCTGCTCTCAAAAAATCCACACATCTTTAGGGCATTTACATTAAAACCTGTTAAGCCTCCGGTAAGAGGCATACATGAATGGTTTCGTAGTTCAGCTAAATACTGTAAAGTCGGATTTGTAAAAATATTCAAGCAGCTTACAAGTCTGTAGGTAAAGCTAAAAAATAACAGTTTGTTCAGAAATAAATGACCGAAATACACAGAGTACGCCTACTCATTCAGCTTTCCCTTCCTACGGAATGGAACCGAAGAAAACTGTAATACCAGTTTAGATATATCAATAGCAAGAAGTCTTCACTCCATTAGTAATGTAGCTGGATGCGTCGTATGACGAGATACAGTGCTCTCTTTAAAATGTTGAAACAGCATGATTCACGAGCCATTTTGTAGCGTGAGAGCAAACATAATAGTGAAAACGTATCTCAATTTGGCTACAGTGTGCGACGTATACGAAACTACAGAACAGGCACTTCACCATTGGTTTGAAAAATCTATTGGCGGCGACCGAAGTTCTCAAGATAAGGAAGGTAAAGGACGCAGGAGGAGGGTGGATAACTACGAAGGAAAACTGACACCTGGTACTGTGTCAAGCACTAATGGTGCTTCATAACAAGTAGCTCACGTACATCTGCACTAAACCTGCTGTTTCGTATCCACAGTAAACCTCTACTCGATTGTATCATTACGTGTGCAGATAATCGGCTCTCGTAGGATAATTTATGTAACTCCCAAATACTTTGCAAATCCGAGTACAATGCGACATTTTTTTAATGTTAGTATACCTAGTGAACAACAGTTGTGAAAACAAGTTTTATTTACTCCTGGTGGAACCATTAGCACTATCTCGTGATGTGCGGATATTCAAGAAAATCTGCCACCGTTTGTCAATAGGAAGCATCCTCTTCTCTGAACAAACAATGATAAACCCACGTTAAAAAAATCACGAAGTAGAATCTGAGTGGCCTGAGGTGTGAAACAATCCCGCACTCTCCATATGCTCCAGACGTGGCAACATCAAACTAATAAACAGAGGTGGATAGCCAAGGGTTGAGAGGGTTGGATATCCCAACACAACAAAGCCCTCACGGCCAAAGGCCTTTTACTCCTGCGCGAAAAAGAAAGGAAATAATTAACAGGAGAGGTGAAGAGTTCGCACGAATTAAGTTGAAAGCCATGGAAAAAGAAAGAAACAAAGAAGGAAACAAAATTGGATTGCAAGAAACAAATTTTTAACTCTCATATTAATATTTTATTTCCAGAAGCACTGGGTATACTTAAAGAGCCGCCATTTAGCTTTAAATTCAAGTATTCCCGGCATTAATTCCGTACCTTCCTCATACGTCGTGGCAGCTCTGCCCCCCTTTTTTTTAGCTTCTCGCTAAAAAATAATCAAGTCTTAAACTCAGCGCTGTTTACAAAGGGTAGTCCTACCCTTCCAGTCCGGGACAGACTACTACCATACGTTTATGTACCTAAGCCACTTCATGAAGATGATACTTGAAAATAGTGTTAGGGAAGGGAATGCCTTCGGGACTTCCTTACTTCACGCAAGCGACAATTCTTTAGTTACGGGACTGGTAACTTAGCGAACTGCTGGTAAAGGCTGCTCACGATAAAGTGAGCACTTTTGAAATCAACCTTAGAAAAATGTCACTGCTCCTACCAGCGTATATTTTAACGAGCGCCTTGAGTGACATGCACTCAGTACAGTTGGTAACGATGGATGGAAAGTAGTTCCGTAACTTTACGTTGAATAAAAAGTGTTACGTAACCATTTGCGATAACTTAAATCATTTCTTTAATTTCTTGTTTTTTATACATCGAAATGTAAAAATGAGCATAGTTGTTAAGTGTTTACTTTTCTAATAATTTCACTGTTTCACTTGAACGACGCATGAATAAAGTAACGTGGCACATGACAATGTTATCGTTCATAAGGCAGAAGAATACACAACGTGCATACAAGTAGATCTTAAGCAGGGCTTTCAAAAGGTCTCATTTTACCGGAAATAGGCTATAAGCACGTACCACTGCAAACGGAGACAGTTTGAATGATCCACATACTTATCGTTAATCCATTTTAAAACTTGAGACACAATATTGACTATTTACTTGCGAACATCCTGGTATTTATAAATATTATGTAGGTACCAAGTAAACTTTTTTATAGTCCATTCTATGTTACTTACGTTCACTCACGCATCTAGTCCAATAGTGCAGCTTGCCAGCCACACCCTTCGCTGCTTGATACTCGCAGTTGCAGACTTCCTGCCCGCTAGTCGCTGCTCGTCTTCTATCGCTCGGAACTCAGCCACATTCACTCAACTCAAACTACACTCTTGGCCCGGAGGCCTGTCGCAATATTTATAGTGTCGTGCCTTGCCATCTGGAAGGTTCCTGCGCACCCCGAGTCGTGCTAAGAGAATGAGGTAAGTAATCCAGAGCATTCTTCAGATAAACGCAGAAATCAGTACAACCAGGGTCCGCGGCGCACCTGTAATTAAAACCCGTCATTGCATTGCCTCCCGCCGTCGCTATCGTATAACTATCCTTCTCTGTCCTCTTCACACGCTCGCGCAGAACAAGAAACCACGAGTAAGTAACAATATTATAATTTATAGATATAATATAATATAATTTTTAATTAACACAAAATAAGATGTTTTTATGCTTACAGAAGAATAAAATGTTTGTGATGCATTAAACACATCATACATGGGGTGATTTTCAAAGGTACAAAATATTAAAGGAATAATGTTTATAACTGCTGCTGAAGTTCTTTGAGTTAGTTCCGAGAGTACTTTCTTCATGTTAGTTAAATATCATATTTTTGCGTGGACACAGTAGTGTTCGTGTGGTACAAAACTAAACAGCATCATTTTGTGCCCTGTGTGGCACACTGAAGATCTCTTAAGTATTTAGGAGCAACGATAGTGCCTGCATGCTCGCAAATGGCGGGGTGGGATCTGACTCACATACAGCTGGGCCGTCAACTTTCCTCACAACAGACGAGAGTGAATGGCCATCATAAGATATAGCAAATCAGACCACAATGTCTTCTGTGGGGAAGTGTGCTTCTCGACGGCTAGATCGGGGTTTTGTGTTCATCAGGTGTCCGCCACGCCCGGGCGTGATGATCTTCAGTCCCAATAACGAAGGGCCACCGACCACTTAGACCACTTAGAGTCTGTGGCTCTCCACGTTCCTCGGGTCTCGAACCACTGCAAACGGAGCCCCTGCTATTGTATAATTAAAGACGCCACACATAATTGACGCTGGGATCACAGACTCGCCTCCACAATATGTCTGTAAATTGTCCGCGGGAACACAGGAGACCCAACAGCGTCGATCCTCTCAATTAGTAGTCGACCTCGTCCGTCCTGAGCAGGTCCTACATGCGTGAGTGCCTGCATGTATCCACTGCTCCCAACAGCGTCGATCCTCTCGATTAGTAGCCGACCTCGTCCGTCCTAAGCCGGTCCTACATGCGTGAGTGTCTGCATGTATCCACTGCCCCCAACAGCCAGTATGGTCCGAACAATCCACGTGATGGGCGATACGACCAAGCTATGGTTTTCAGTCGGATTATGAATCCTCTCTCGAAGTCCATCAGTTGCATAAAGCGTTATCTCTGGCGTCTTCGCGGCATTCTTCTTCACTCTATACACTTACTTGGTTATCGTCTTGCGTTAATACGACCTCAACTACCCACCAGTAGTCTAACCACTGTCTACGGCTGCCTGTTGCCGTTGTTTCCAGCGGCGCCACTTACAAACGTAAGGTTTCATGTGCATATATGCTGTTCACGATTAAGTAAGCACTTTTGAAATCAACCTTAGAAAAAAGTCACTATCCCTACCTGCATATATTTTAACGGGCGAACTTAGTGACATGCACCCAGTAAAGTTGGTAACGATGAATGGAAAGTAGTTCTATAACTTAACGTAGAATAGCACGTGTCTTTGTGATCATATATATTTCTTTCTTTCACTTCCTATTTTCTTTTAATGCACCGAAGTGTAAAAATGGGCAGATTTGGAAAACATTTTCTTCTGTAATAATTTCACAGTTGCACTAGACCGATGCATGATTAAAGCAACGAGACCCATGGAAATGTTAATTTTTCATAAGGCGGAAGAATGTACAGTATGCATACAAGTAGATCTTAAGCAGGGCTTTCAAAAGTACTCTTTTTACCGTGAACAACCTATACCAGCCCATATTCTGGCTGTCTACGTCGTTTCGTGGTTGTCCCATAGTTTATTCGTGTTGCGCTGTTTCCATCATCTGGCAGCGTGTTTTTATGTAGTTTATAATGATTTTAGAAATTCTAAACGTAAATTGATAAATCTTACAAGAATAGTGAATACTTTACTAACCTACAGAGAACCATGATGAAACTGATTTATTGGTATTTGCTAGAACTCTGTTACATGTAATTTATTACTCATATAAGTAGAAAAACAAAAGTAGTAAAGGATGAAACTTGTATTATATTAAATGTTGATTTTAATTATAGATTATATAATATTATATATAAATATGAATAAAACTGTAGAAGCTGAATCTGTTCGTACTATAGCTGTGGTAAGTCATACGATTATTAAAAACAGAGTACATAAGGAATATATTTCATATGTTATATTGTATAAAGAAAGTAATATACGATGCAGAAAAATGTTATAAATATAATGAGAATTTTAGATGACTTATTAGATATGTGTTAAAGTTACTCATGACGGTAAATATTTGGTTCTCATTACATAAATATTAAGTATCAATATCATTAATAACAATACTCATACATTAAGTGTACACAAGGAAATAAAAAATGTAACCATTTACATATATTAGTATGATTTTATATTAATTTTTAACAATTGTACATTATATAAACATGGGTGAAAAGTTATAATTTTTACATTAGGCAGTATTGTATTTAAATTAGTCTTTTGATCCAGAAATGAAAGTTGTTTATAAAACTAATATCTCCCCTTCCTTGGAATGTAGTACACAACTCTGTGAGTGAGAATTAGTATAATCTTGAGGCTACTACTTCCATAACCGCACTTGATCGACGCATGCGTATCGCCTTAAGGTCGTTGATAAAGTTACTTTGAATATAATATAAGGAAGATAATTGTTTAAAATAATTTTATCTTAAGCAGTTCTGCCAATATCGCTCAATTAATCTCAAATAGCTTTTACTACCATTATTATGCAACCCACTACTTATGATTTTAATTATATATTTGCTTGTAAAATTGTTCAGTTTCAACTTTAAAGCCATTACATTTTGTGCCATAACTGTGAATAGTGTTTAGAATACCTGCACAGTAATAAAATTGTCTAATCGATATTGATGCGTACTTGTAACTCGATAAACCTACAGTGAAATAAAATAATGATTGTAGGAAAACAAATTTCTCCCTCACGGTTTTTCAAGACTTTTAATATAAGGGCTGGAATCAGGTGCAATGTTTGTACGATGCATACATTAGTCCTCTAAACGAAAACTGCTGGACTTCGAAGTCAGTATACCATAAGGTTTAAGCCCTTTGTAGTTAAAGTTACGTTATAGAGACGTCACTGCACGACATGATATAGGAAGCGCTTGCGGCAAATACCAAGTGCTTAATATGACCATACAACAGTCTAGAAGAGCATAATAGACATATCAATGCCCCACGACGCCGTGCTTGCAAAACATACTACCACCCAGACCCAGTTGAACACGGCCGTATGGTCGGACTGTCACGAAGCCGGATGGTCAGCTCGTCGTATAGTCATTCACCTTGGTCGTGCAGTCACCACTGTGACACCATGTGTGTAGGCTTGGATTCATACAGGACGTACGTCACGTAGAGTAGGTACTGGCCCTGCCAGACACACTGCAGATAGAGAAGATGGTCGTGGCACAACGTTCAGAGACATCCTGCAGTCTGTGGGGCCTGCGCTGTATTTGAAATTCTGAGCAGGAACTGTTCGTCGTCTTTTGGACGAGGCTAGCCGACAGGCATGGTGTCCACTGCGTTGAATCCTCGGCATCGTGCGGCACGCCGTCAACTGTGTCAGGAACATCATTATTGCACAGAGGAACAGCGACGCACTGTGTTCTCCGATGAGTCTTACTTAAATCATATTGCAGTTGATGGTTGCAGCAGGTTTAGGTGCTGGAGTGGGCAACTCAACGATCCTGCATATGCCATTCCTTGGCCTACCAGGTCTCAAGATTTGACCCCTGTTGAACACGTGAGGGATATAATGGGGCGACGTTTGCACCATCGTTAACCACCTGCCCAGACGCTGGCTGATATACGTGTGCAGTTTCAGTAGGCATGGTGGTATGTGCGTTCAGGACAAATTGCGCCAACTGTATGGTGGATTGCCTTATCACATAACTGCTTGTACAGAAGCGAGAAGGGGATCTACGTCTTACTGAACGCGTGCTTTGCGGATGATAAACAAAACGCCCTTTGTGCGTGAAAGACTTATCAATATTGTCGTACATATCATCAGTCTAAGGTGGTTTAAATATGTTTCACGTAAGGACTTGGAGTGTAGCGATTTCCATGACATGGCTATAGATCTACTTGCGCTGCATGTGATCGTTTCTGTTACTATTATACTTAATACAATAAAATACTTTGTTTCTACTGCCGGGAAGAACCTTCAATAGAACCATTTCAGTAAGCCTAATATTTAGGTTTCCCCTACAATCACTGCTCCCATAATAAATTTTCATGATATTCTGATGCTAGTCCGTGAGTTCAGATGCTGCTACTCGGAAAATTAGTTATTGGTCAATTCTGGAATAATTTGCCTGCTAATTTATCTTTATGTAAGGTGACAGTATTATGTTTTGAAATTCCGCAATTAAACTACAAATTCTAAGTTATAATTCTCTAGTTCATAGAAACCCATTCTTATAAACACATTGCGTGTGAGTGGATCAGTAGCAATATTTGGAAGAATCTGAATGATAATGCATGATAAAATTATTACGTCTCTCATAAATACCAAATTAAGCAAAAGATCTCTTAACCACGAAGTTTATACTGCACGTATTTTTTTCTTCGGCCAGGAATGATACATGGCGTCTCTTAAAAAGAGCGTAGCATTGAAAAAATAATCCGACTGTCACCTGTTTGGACCTACAGCAGCGAGTTGGAAAACAGTATATATAATCGATGAAATGGTTGGTGACTGGAATTAATAGACAGCAAACACATTAGTTTTGCCCGAGTTTGTAAACTATCGGAAATATTTTGAGCATAGAAAACTTTAAAGGCACGAGGGAAAGCCACGTGGTGTGTTAGATTAATATTCGAGACTTCAAGTATGATTGGTGTTGATGAATGATTTACCTTGGCTCTGTTGTCGGAAGTGCCACTGTTAGTTTATTTCAATAACGAACATTCATTTCAATCTTGCCAACGAATAAGCGTAAAAAGCCTAGTTGAGCTTCTAAACGAGATCGAAACAAACTTTACAAAAATTATAGAAAATACTAGCATAAACCCGAAGTTGTAAGTTGTAGGTCTATTTATAATACGAGTTACAACGAGTTTCAAACCATTAAAGATGTTTATTTGCATTTAGTCCTATTTAAGGAATTTTTGCGACGTAGTAAGTCACCAGAAAAGATGATAAAAAAAAAAATTATCCACCCCCCCTTTATTTTTTACTTTTGTTATATTAAGTATATTCTTGGAGAAAAAATTCGTGAAAATGGTCAAATATCACATTTCTAGAGCTTGCCTGTGCAGTTTTCTTAAGCCGCAAGAGAAAAGTGCAAATATATGGGCGTAGTTTAATGTATGGGCTTTCATCGCGTGTAATAAAACCCCACTGTTACATATCTAATTTACACAGTACAGCGTCACGACGGAAACACTGCACGCCTTGCGTGTAGGAGTGATGCACTAGGCGTACGTGTTAGTGTCGCCCGTATCGCTTCCTCGCTTATTGACCTTGGATGCGGGGGTCCATCCCACTGTTAATACAATTGTCAAGAGTCACACGGTCAGCAGTGATGAACGTGTCTCTTTACTGTCGAATTTTCAACAGACAAAATTGAATATATAAAGGTTGGGGCATAAGTCATGGCAATTATGTTGTAGTGTGATAATACCGGCTCGTGTGGATAATGTGAAATAGACACACGACAGGACAAGGTAAGCACTACGTGTATGGACAATAAAGAACACGCCAATAATTGTACACGTTCTCGCTGAAACGCTCCTACCCACCTCGCGACTGTCCGGTATGGAAGGGTATTATTCCCACCAGCTTCTACCAACTCCCTGTGACATTCTCTGGCAGTTCTCCCACGGAGAACGGCTGTATTGATGTACGAGCGCTGTTCAACACGGGTTACATCCATCTGGCACGGCAGTCACCAGACAACTGACTTCACATTGATCTCTGCGCTCGTACAGGCCAACCCTGCGCCGTTTGACATTGTCAACGTGCACTAGGATAGTCTGTCTTCCCCGCGGCACGTACCATCACGTGCACCGATAACAGTTCGTCACTAAATTTAATAGTTGCCATGATTATGCCCCAGCCTCTATTTAATTGCCTAAAAACTATGTGTACAAACATCTCAGCGCACTAACTTACATAAAGTGTTATAGCATCAAATCATATCCAGGTTGTTTTTGATAGTAACTCACTATTGGCAGAAAAGCTGCCCAGTGTTGGAACACAAGGCAGAGACTAGTGTGCAGCTCGCACGAGCTCTCTACACCATCTTCCCTGCACGGACTGAGAGTTCTGGTGCTTTTTCAGGCGACGAGGGTTTCAAACAGGGTGGGCATGCACCTCGGGCAGACAAGATGGTTAGTGTCTCGGAGTGAGTGTGCCCGTTGTTATAAGTTGAATAAGCTTTTAGAAAGGGGGGAAATAGGAAGGATTATAGTCAATAAGAACGATATTGAAGTTAAATTGTATGACGTTACTTTACTGTATAAATAAATAGAATTACAATATCATAGTAATTAATTGACTGGCCAACAAGAGATAGAAGGAGAAGGATATTGGGTAAGTTTAGGAAACAGATAGAGGCATAGAAGGAATAGCACTCACCATTGCTTCGCCCAGGACTCGCCACCCGATCTTCTGGTTGGAACCCCAGCAGGCTGCCCCGGTGACCTGTCGCCGACTGCACCCTTGGCTGGCTCCCTGCACACTTCTCGCCCCTCCACACGTGCTCGTTTGCGAAATGTTTTCCTATTGGTTCCCGCTGTGCACCGAGGGCGGAGTTTCCCAGTAGTTTGTTAGTATTTAGAAGTAATTTCATGAGGATTTCTGGATACACATTTTCTGATTAGCCTCGCGCATTTCTTGGTTAGTTTACTGTTTGCAGAAGTGGCTCGTTGTTTTGAATATGTATTTTATGAATCTCCTTGTGGCCTGCTTTTCCAACTTTGTTGTCTAAACAGCAGCGTGTACAGTGGGATACTTTCGTAACACCGTAGTGGTGGCGGGAAACTGAATGTGCGCGCAGGTGTCCGAGTCACTTTATCGGAATTAATGTTACATTTCCGTTTCCATCTCAGTTTGGAATGGGCGCGCACGTGGTGTTCTCGGTGCGTGGACATACCATGTAACACGCGATAACGCTTGTACTGGACGCGAGCTCCATACGTCGTCTGGCCGTGTGGGAAGGATCGAGCCCGCCTAGATCCTTCCCTCCCCCCTCCCCTTTTCGTTAAGGCAGACCCGCTCGCTGCCCCGTATCTCGCCTCGGGGGGAGAATGACTAACAGCCCCTCCTCCACACCTTGCTGGAGAAGCCGACGAGTTTAGAGAATGTGCAAGAATGTTCTGGAAACCAGGGACCTCGGCGCAACACAGTATTTAGAGAAATGTCTGGGCGATGGCCTACGGCTCTATAAATACTGCAGCGGCCTCAGTGTCGGGAGTCTGTTGGTGGAAGTGTTTTTGCCGGGCGGAGTAGAGTGTGGCGAAGGACATCGGTGTTGAGGACGCACGGCGACGGGAGACTACGAGACGACGGCGGGCGAGGTGTTCGTGGTGTGAATGGGCGAGAGGGCGCGAAACTCGACGAGTGAAGGCTACTGTGCATGAGGGCGCTCGGAGAACTCTAGAACATTGCGGACTGGTGGGACCTGGACTAAACTGAGGTGGGACTGAATGAACATGTATAGGCTGTTCACGATAAGGTGAGCACTTTTTAAGGCTCTCCCACCAGCTAATAACCACTAATAAGCATGTTTCATTGTAGACTCAAACACTACCTTTTGAGAGTGGTGAAAATATATGGAATATTATTCAGTCACGTGGCAATGTTGATATTAAAAAGTGGCGGAAAGACAAATATTGGCTGCAAGGACAAATTTGGAAGGGCCTTAAAAAGTGCTCGCTTTACCGTGAATAGCCCATAGTACGGATTTTAATGTAAATATCGGAACTGTCCGATATGAACATACAATTTATAACTTTATTTAATAGGTTTTGATAAACTGTCTATTGGGAATGATTTTTAATTATTTAATTACATTAATTTCTTTGAGGTAATTACAAATGTTATTGATTTAATTAGTTACATGTAAACATCAAGTGTTATCAATTTATTGTGAGGGCTTGGGTCGAGAGAATTTTGTTTATAGTTATTGTAAATAAATTTAGGTAACTATAATTAATTGTTTTATTTTATTAAGATCTCCATCCCTTATCGAGCCTGGTTTAGTCCACCCACGGTCTTTGCGAAAATTGCAATAATATCTTCGAAATTATGGATGCATAAACACTCGTTACGAGAGTTTTCTAAAAACCCTCAAAATGGGATGAAAGACTAAAGTTGTACTGAAACTGCAATGTAATTGATAAATGTTGACGAGAAACTGCAGACGACATGACTGTTAAAAGTAAGTAACATTATAATTTATACGGATTATTCACACGTGACTCTTTTGCAATACAGAGTGTTCATAATTTATATAATTGAATGGAACGTTTTCATTGCCTAACCTAAGCAATAGAAAAGAGAGCAGTACACCTAAATACAATTTCGAAGGCTATTAAAAATGAAATAATCGATGGCGAGGCCTATATGACGAAATTGAACTGTTAGGGGAAAATCAATGCCCTGCTTGGTTCAAATAATGACAAACCCGAGTGCTTGTCTTCGTACTTAGCTATATCACAGAGGATAGTTTTCTATGCGCGGTACTCACAAAAAGGACCGCCGATGTTTATGGTTACTGCAGAGATCTTTCCTCGTCGTTTGCACATGACAGATTGGACTTCAACAGTAAAATACTTAAGATGTCGTTCAAACCCATATTTGCCCATTATAATGTTATGCAACACACTAACACTTGGCTTAGCGGTCAGCCTGCTCGCCTCCCATCAATCCGGGTTCAATCCCCGGCCAGGTCACTCCGAATTTTCGCATGTGGGAATAGTGCCCGATGATACCGTTGGTCGGCCGGTCTTCTCGGGGACCTCCCCCGTTTCCCCCCGATCATTCATTCCAACGCTGTTCCATAATCACCTCAATCACCACTCTCATCGGCTCTCAAGACTCCGATGTTAAGAGCCGTCCAAATCTCTTCACTCACCAACACACTTCAGGACAAGTTCAATCGTTGTCTCAGTTAACTTCGCATTTTATTTCCCGCGGCCTTTTACCCCACGCCATTGTCATACCAGTGCATAGAAAGACAGCATACAACAGGTTGTCGACGAGTTTGCCCTTCCACCATCCTTGTTAGCATTTCCACTCCATGATATTCCACGGTCCTCGTTACCTCACACAACATTGTGCTCCTATATGTACAAGGGATCAACTTTCAGTTCTCCACCATCCGAGCGTACGAAAACGCTACCAACTGTTGATGTGAATCGGAACTGCGGGTGTGTTTTTCTGCAGCTTCCACAGGGAAGAGACGCGAAATTTAAATTTTGCGTCCACGCACTGTTAGTTCAATACATGACATTCATGTATTTCCCATTCTTTTGAAATAAATGTTAACATGTAAAAATGCTAACACGTTAAAAACGTTAACTTCAGACTTTTGTAGCAATTTGCGTTTCCTTGCATTACGGATACCCAAGTAGAATATGTATTTTCTCGATAAAATCGAATGTCTTATTTTCTGTGTAAACATCACTTACTTACAAACTTTTTTGCAAGTCTCTCTTATTAATTTAGTTATTAACTATCTGTATTGTTTTTAAAAGTCAGTATTTAATTATTAATTGTATAAAAATGAACATAAAATTAGTTGTTCGCAATGCGGGGAGCACGAGAAGTTCGTTAGAAAGAAATCTTCTGTTGATGGAAGTTGCACCAAGTCGTGCGCGTACAGTATTTAGTATTTTCAAAAATATAGATAATTGTTTCAATACTCATTCTAAAATATATAACAAAAAAAAACTTCCTGGTGATTTTTCAACTGCCAGTTAACTGCCTATGCGCTATCGTACACAGTGGCATCCATTCTCCCAGTTATTAACTTGTCGGCGAATTAATTGAAATAGTTCAGAGTGTTGATGTTGTATTGCGAGTATCTATAAATAATATGAAACAAAGTGCACTGTTGAAATTTTCCGTATATTTAAGGACATTTTCACGAATGTCCACAGCAAATATACGGAAACGCAATCCCTAATTACGAAAAACTGAGTAAAGTGCGTAAATACGAAATACGGAAAATTTCCGTACTTCCTATAACTTCGGGTTTCGGGCACGAACAATGCCGAGTCTACACGAAAGATTCTTCTCCGCTGTAACCAGAAAATTGTCCTTTCTGCGGCAGTTAAGGTTGTCCATGTCACTAAGACCTGTTCTTTCAAACATTAAAATGTGGCAACAGGCGTATGTATATGTAACACGTAGCAACACTTAAAATACACTAACTTTAACAGAAACCAAAAAAGTTGCTCGTGTGACTAATATATAAATTTAAAAAAATACCAGATTCACTATGTGAGCATTGTAGGTAAGTGGCTAGGGTCGTGAACTTGCAACTTCTTGACTCGTATTCAAATCTTGCTTAAGTATAAGATTTTTCTAACTTTTTTAAATATATTTTTTATACAAGTAGAACACCCAGATAATTGAAATTAAAATAAAATAGATATTAGAAATTACTTAAACTAGAAGTACAGAAAACTTACTTGGAAATTAACGGAGAGGTTGCGTGAATTTTACGGAAAGTCCATTTTTGAAAATCAATGTGTCCGTAGTTTTACGGAGAGTTTACGGACTCCTCTGGATCAATTTTTACCAGCACTTTTCCGTAAAATGAAGGAATTTTTTTTTTATCAGTCTGTCTGTGTATTCGGCTAAGACTTCTAAACTACTTGATGTGTTATCATGCGGTTTTCACCATACTTTAGAATATATCTTGAGGAAGGTTCGGGTGTATAGTAAATTAATATTTAATGTAAGGATAGTATAGAAACGTCGACGTGTTATAATAAAATCGGAAAAGCCGCTTTTCGGGCGCTTACATAATTTAAGCTGACTAAACCATAAGATATACGCCAAATTAATGTACTACAGCATTGTAGACCTTAAAAAGGTCTACAAAAAGTCCGCGACAGCATATGTTTATTTTTTACGGTTGACCCAAAGTAACCATTTTTGTATTTTAAAATATCATTAAAAATAGGGGTTCACTTACAAAGACTTATTGAACAACACAGTATCAATCCTATGTTAGTTACTTTAAGCATTAAGTATTATACGCGATGTTAACACAAACAACGCCATATTTGTAAATCGTACCCGCGTGAGGCCTCTGCGAGTTGCTACTAGTGTTCTAATTCATGGGGAAATCAAGTTGGCGTTGTTTTGCCTCATCCACGTTAGAGTAAATATTGGGATCTTAGTAATTCATTTAGATTCCAACGATTTCACGTTTTCATTTGATTGACGCATCAATAGTCATTAGGCCCATTGCAATGCCACTCTTAGACGTGGCGGAAAGATATTCAGGATAAGTATACCCTAAGCCGGGTCGAGGTCACTTCTACTATAGGTTGGCAAAATCAGTGTCAAATGTTTGGAAATGGGGAAAATTAATCACACTAGGTAGGCGCCAGTTTCGGAAAGCCATCAGGTTTGTCTCTATTTTCCGCGTTAAAGAACAGGATAATTTCAATAATAGTAAAGCACATATAAAATAACTTCATAACTATGTAAAATCTCTCTCTCTCTCTTTTACTTTTCATGTAGCTTAAAATACTAATTAAATGTTTCCTTTCGGAACACTGCGCACCTAAGGAAGAAAATTTTCCCTATGCCCAATTCTTCCATGCGAAATCTCGTTTTGTACCTAACCTGAGTAGAATATACTACCTTAGCATGGCTTTGAAAGGAACTCAATATACTGTGGGTCGCGTATATCAAATTCCACTCATATGTGTTCAGCTGTTTAAGTGCCAAGTTTCAGCGCACATAGCCTACTTATGTATCGAAATACACGAATGTATAGCAATAGGTATAATTTTATAAACGAGAAAATTTTCCAAAAACTCTCTGTAAAAAACTTAGTTATAAATGAGTGGGTGAAATTCTTCCCTGTGATGTTAATTGGAAACGTCACTCACGTGCGTCTTCGAAGGCTGAAAGGAGAAGGAAATGAATTTGTTATATTTCTTCCCGCGCTTGTTTGCCCGTGAGCATTTTATCAAGAGGAGATCCAATTTGGACGCCATATGTTGCGTTGCATGAAGTCGGCTACCGTGCCCAGGGAGGTGTGATTGATGGCGCCTGGTTTCAAATGCAGTCGCCCTATAAATATCTTCACTTGAATACAGAAGCTGCAGGGAGAGGGGATGGGCGGACCCCCGTCTCATGGTTAACTGTGCTGATGTTGGTGATTTATAGCAGCCTGCTCGCACGCACTTCTTACTTGTCTCGTCTCCCTTTTTTTTTGCTTTCTCCTTGTGCGGGCCCATTTCCGCGGAGACTCGCGAACCGAATCTCTCTGGACGAACGTCGGAACTGCGCCTCGGGAGTGGCGGGTGTAAGGGATGAAGTGTTTCAGCGTCCTTAGTGGTCAAGCAGGTTGTGACTGGCGAATTACTGCAATCCAACAACTGAAGTCGCAGGTTAAACGTGAGGAATCTAATCAAAAATTATCTAATTCAAGTAACATCTGGATAAACGATCAAAAACGTATTAAGAATCGGAAAGCATTTGAAATGGATTTCTGGAGAACATCAGCTGGAATTTCAAGAAAAGAAAAAGTAAGGAATGCCGAAATGGAAGTGGAAGAAAAAATGCATGAAGTTACAGAACGAAGAAGGTTGGAATGGTATGGCCATGTAAGAAGAATGGAAGATACTAGAATACCAAAACTTATACAGGAATGGGAAGTTGTAGAAAGGAGAATAAGAGGGCGACCCATGACTGCCTGGCTCCAAAATGTACAGATAACAATTTGAAGAATTGGTGCAGAAGAGGAAAATACAAAAGACCGAAATATCTGGAGAAATATTTTGAGAAGATAATTTCGAGTTCTGCACGAAACAATTCTTCTGAGTTTATTGTTAAGTTTGGAGGAAAATCTCTCTTAATAATAATGAGTAACATTAAAATAATATCGTGATAACATTTTTACCGCTTCAGTCGTATTTTTATATACGGTTAAATAAATTCTCACTCATTTTACGGAAAAGTGCTGTTAAAAAATTCTCCAGAAAACTTCGTAAAATTACGGACACGCTGCTTTTCGAAAACGGACTTTTCGTGAATTCACGGAACATTTCCGTACATTTTCTCGTTAGTTTTCTGTACTTCCTGTTTTTCTAACCGTTCACCCGCATTCTTCATGTACCATTGCAGACATAGTTGTGGTATTTGATGTAACGACTTAGCAACTTTTTTAGTGTCTATTAAAGTTTGTGTAGTGTAAGTGTTGCTAAATGTTACAGACACCTGACGCTGTTTTTTATGTTTGAAAGAATGTCCCTAAGTAGCGTAGACATCGCTCTCTCGCTTCTTGACTTTGGACGCGCAGCTATACAGTACACTTAATGTGCAATGGATCATGTGTTACAGGCCAGAATTTCAGTGTTAAAAATACTCATGTACACTGCAGGAGTCCAATTTTTTGCCAGATGGTGAATAGAATTAAAAAAAAAAAGTTATAAAACTGTGTTCAACCAAATCCTGTCCCAAAATACTAACGTGTTTAATATTTATGGAAATTAATAATGAAATTCTCCAACGTTCTCTTGCAGAGGGACGTTGACTTATTTCTCTACATAATTTGAAATTTGTTAGTTAGTAATTAGGATGATTACGTAACAGAAAGAAAGTGGCAAGTATGAATAATGAGTGTAAAGAGGCGAATATTTTACTCTCGTCTCTTCCTACTCCAGGTAATGTGTCCGAGAGACGTAATGCTACTCAGTTCGTGAACACAGTGTGATTGGTTCGCCTAGCGAGGCTGACTTGGCTCAGGGTAGATGCACACTGATTTCGCGGCCTTTGCCCTGGTGTTTAGTATGCGAGTTCGTCGAGAGTAGAAAATATTGTTTGCTACCGCAAAATTTACATACGGCGTGAGAGAAGCGAGATAGCGAAAGTGTGCGTTTGGCAGTTCGGAAGAGGGTATTAAACATTGGTGGGAAGGAGGGGAAAAAAAAGTTTCACAAAATTTTAGAATTCACACAAAACTTTGCTGGCGAGAAACTTCGAAATATTGGTGGTTTTAATTAATATTTTGTCAGCCATTTTTTTTACCATGTGACGCATGAAATTTGTCTTTCAAGTAAATATCTACTGTTGTACTTTGTGCCAAGGCTAATAAGACACAAATTAATCTTAAATCAAATGACCCCAGATGACAAAATTTTAGGCAGGGGTTCGAAACCAGGAACCCACGTACAAAACTTGTAAGTCAACTGCGCTATGAAGTTCGGATAAAATTAATTCTTCGTAGGGAAACATATTAATGTCGGTCTAATCGAGTGATATTACCGTTTTTTAACAACAAGGTTCAACTATAAGGTTCACCTGAACACAGTCTGCTCTCGGCTGCAAAGTTACGGTACTAAGTTATACCTGAGTATACATTTACATAAAGATAGTTCACAATAAAATGAGCACTTTTGAAATCAACCGTAGAAAAATGTCACTGGCCCTGCCTGCATATATTTTAACAGCCGCACTGAGTAAAATGCACCTGTTAAAGTTGGCAACGACGGATGGAAAGTAGTTCCACACGTTAACGTCGAATTTAAATTTCTATATTTAGATATATTCCTATGCCTACAAGCATATTTAAATCACATATTTTTTATGTAAGTACCTGCGTGTTTTCTTTCAGGACGAACGAATATTTGGGTTTTCTCAGAGTGCTCCAACACAGCGAAGATGAATTGCGAATACGTAGGGCTTCGTTCTGACCTCTACGACCACGAAGCCGTGACCTACATCATCGCTAACTGGTTGTCGCCAGTGTCGACTCTGTGATCGAGTTTTCACCTATGTTCAAAATGCTCATCGGCATGAGAGGGTGGTCTGTACGAAGAATCCTTTTTCTCGCAACGACTGACTGGGAAGCATGGTGGTGGCCTATCGTGGTGCGGCATTGTTCAGTACAAAGTCCAAGCTGTGCATTGACCAATGGCGAAGCGTGGTGGGAGCCTGCTGTAGTTCTTGACACTTTTATTGCAAAGTGCAAATACAGTTTACCCAGGAAGTGTTGAAATATACCGAGGGACCAGGATATATTAACTGTTTTAAAGCGTGATTATTAAATAAAATGTTCACCTTTCAGCTTTTGGAGGTAGGACTATATAATTTTATTTTAATATAGGGGAAAGTTATTATAATTTGCGACACACACACAACAGAGTCCGAAATATACCACCTGTCCAGTGACTCTTGCCGACTGACTCCTACAGATTGACTCCGCCTGCTTCACCTCCTCTTCCTCTACAATCAGGGGTCGTTCGGGGTCATTAGGGGTCAGCACCGCAATCAGGGATCATTATCGGTCAATGGGTCATGAGATAATGGGTCATTTGGGGTCATATAGGGGACAAGGCGATGTTGCTGTTTGTGGTGGTGGTGGGGTCATTTATGGGTAATTTTGGGGTTATTTTAGATCAGTACGAGTCATTTTGGAGTCAAGAATTGATTCGCGCATACGATGTTTCAATGTATGCATGGGATTGGTCAGCTGTAATCATGTGGCAGCTCAGTGATTGTCTGGTCGGTGTCTGCACAATGTGTTATGTGTAGTACGATTGGTCTAAAAAATCAATATGACGCCATAAGGCTTGTACAATTGTATATTATACGCAGTAGGGAGGTAAGCTGAGAGGTTTAGTTTGGCAGCTGCTGCGTGGAAGGTTGATCATATCGGCTTGCTTCTGCCTCTTCACTTAGATTTTTCTCGAGTTTCATGGGGCCAAGAACAAGGTAGTCTGCGTATAGTATGGCGATGGCAGTCTGTAATATCATATACTTGCTGAATTTATGGATTTATCAAATGTTTTTGTTTTCAAGGTCATTCAAGATCACATGGCCAACGTCAAGATAGTCTGCATCTAATATTTTAGTAGTAGTCTGTAATGCATTATGCTCGCTGACTCATGTTTCTTTCTCGAGTTTTTGTTTTCAGGGTCATTC
This sequence comes from Dryococelus australis, assembly GCA_029891345.1. Taxonomy (NCBI): domain Eukaryota; kingdom Metazoa; phylum Arthropoda; class Insecta; order Phasmatodea; family Phasmatidae; genus Dryococelus; species Dryococelus australis. The sequence continues at coordinate 171,624,646 of CM056997.1, read as the reverse complement.
AAGGTCATGCAGTTAAGATGGAGGTAATCTGCATCTAATATGGTGGCAGTAGTATGTAACGTCACATGCTTTTTGACTTTTATGTATTTTCTCAAGTTTTTGTTTTCAAGGTCATGTGGTCAAGGTCGAGTTAATCTGCATACAATATGGTGGAAGTAGTCTGTAACATAATATTCTTGTTGACATTTATGGATTTTCTCGAGTTTTTAGTTTTATTTCTTTCAAGGTCATGGGATTAAGTTCAAGGTAATAGGTCAGGGTTTAAGGTCAAAGTTCAATTGCTAATGGGTACTGGCTTCCAAGATGGTGGGTATGTGATGTCTACCAAGATGGTGGTCGCCTACCAAGATGGCTGACTGGGTATGGACGATGGGATAGAGGCTTCCGACTAATTTGTTAGATGAGGGAGATGGGGTAACCTAGGGAAATTTATTTTTCTAAATAATTTTTTAATAATAAATTTTTTATATTTTTAATAATAAATTTCTAGTATATTTTTCTTTTTAATAATATATTTTTGGGCTCTTTTTGGATATTTGAGGTCAAAGATCAAGGTCAAATGTCATATGAGTCAAAGATGGTGGACGGGCTACTGGGATGACAGAGCATGATGTCGGGCATTAGGCTCCAGGCTTTTTTTTTATAAATCTTTAAATGATTTTTAAAATAATTTTAAAAAATAAATTTTTTAAAGATTATTTTATAAATTGCTAAAGCTCTTTTTTAATAATTTTTAATAATAATTTTTTAAATTTTTTTTGTAATTTTCTGGGATTTTAAAGTTTTTTTTTTTGGAATTTTTGTTTTTTATGGTCAAAGGTCACCGGGGTCAAGGTCAATCTGAAGCGTCAAAAGTCAAGGTCATATGGGTTCAAGATGGTGGACGATGACGTTACAACATGGCGTCCGGCCGGCTTCTGCACTCCTGTCCCAGGTCCCGTTGTGCCAGACTTCCCTAAATCCTACTACTTAAATTTTATTTTGAAAATTTAAAAATAACGGAATTTAAATAATAAGTTTCATTCACCGTTTATAGAATTTAAATCCTCTTCTAGGCAATCGCGATGGATAATTTATTGAACAAACTAAGCTATTATACATTCTTCTTACTGTGTGCTAACTGCCTTTAATGAAAGGACGATTTCGTAGTTTGGAAACCCCACTGATGAGTCTAGCCAGTCCTTGTTCTTCCCCAAAAACTTTCTTCGATCCTACGAGCTTCCTGCTATCTGTTCTTAAAATTTGATACGAAAAATGAAATTCGCTTGTTGAGAGTCGGAATACATTTCAGTTACTGATGATCAGGCACTGAAAATAAAAATACAATTTTATAGTATTACAATTCACAAAATTGACACATTTTTACAACTGTTCATTGTTAAAAATATAATGCAAACTTTTACCGTACTTAATATTCAAAACATTTGCTGTTACATTTGGCGATCTTTTAAATATGGAGGGAGAAATAGCAACAGTAATAAAAATAATTATTAACACATTTCCCGTTGAAAACTTCCAAAACATAACATAGCCTCACATCTTATTGCCTTTATACATGATCCTGCACGATCTATTTAAAATGTAAACAAAGGATCATAACACATTAAAATGAATAAAATACACTTGTAAATATAAACGAACGAAAAATAAACTTCAACAAACTATACAGAAATGTGAAAATTAACAAACACAAAGTATAAATTAAGTAAATACGGTATTAGGTTGGAATAAAGTAAACGGTATTTGGTAGCACCCCAGATGCTACAACTGGCAGCTTCATTGATGACATATTTCACTGTTACGTGTTAAAAATATGCGTGTTTGATTGTTTTTCCAGCGCTGAAATGCGTGTTGTTTTAATGTTTTTTTTTTTTTTCCTTGAGTTGTTTTAAGTTTTGTTTACATGCGATGGAAGGATATGCGAGACTTACTTGCTTCGTGATTTTAGATTAGTCCGAAAGGGTTCAGAACAGTTGGAAATAACTATGAATAGACAATCGTTCATTTGCCGTGTGCTGGCTTCTGCTCACTTTCTGTAAAGTTCTAAGCCCATGTACTCTGCAAAGATCCAACCGGAAAACCGCCTGATGATGCAACTGGCCTGCCGGCCACCACACTCACCTGGCGACGTGTTTACTAGGCAACACATGCACACACTTCCTGCCTAAACGCGTATATGTTTCACCACGTCAGGCCTAGTGCAATTCCAATAAACATGCACTAATATACGGGTTCAATTAGTTTATTTACTTAAAATTATTTAATACAGACCCAGGAAACATTTGTTTTTCAATCAAGTTTTCTTAGTCACACTGGTGCCGGGCCGCCATTTGAATTCCTTCCCAACTTCATCTTCTCTGGGTTAGCGGGCGCTACCAGTGTTCTGCAACGTGCATAAGAATAGGAACTGGTAGGTTAGGAGGAACTGCCTAGGGAACAGTTAGACGCTGTATGTGGCGCATCCGTAACTTCTTCACTAGTGTAATACAAATTTTCACACATAGCCACAATCACATATTCATGCATTTCTTATTTGAAGGGCAATATTGGTTTTTGTGTCTCTTTGAGAGGTTTCTGTGCTGACATTCCATGTGTATATATATATATATATATATATATATATATATATATATATATATATATATATATATATATATATATATATATATATATATATATATATCAGAAAATAGCTTATTGTCTCACACTTTCACCTGTGTGTTCATTTCTATGCGTTATCTTAAACTTTACATGAAAAACTTTTAAGTTCAAGTATACAGAGACTTTAGTGCTTCCCAGAAATTTTCCTACTAAGACTGGTTACAGTGGAACTATCTACACTTATTGTAAAGTGGTTTTCTTAAGGTTTCATTCATAGATACTGACAGAATCCCCGTTTATTCAACAGCTCTAAATATTCCAAAAACCGCTTTGATTCACTTGTGAACTCCAGTTTAGCTAGTTCTCTGATGGAATTATAACAAAACAGTTGTGCTAATTTTATCAACATGAGGCATTTCTGAGTATTTTCTTCGTGTTCATTTGTTGGTGTTTTTAAAATTAATTGTATACATTGTTCTGTGAACATTTATAACATTTTCCACACACAAGAAGACTGGCTTTCTGGCTTCCACCGACAAAAGAAAAATCAATATTTCCTTATTCAGAAACGTTTCGTTCTGTAAGAGCATGCAAGTACATGCTGGGCTTGGGGTCATAAATTTCTACGGAACAAAGGGCATGGGGTGGAGAGAATCTAGAAATGTTTATGAGTTTAACCATTATTTTCATACACTGCCGTACGCGATCATTTCGTTTTCAATATACTTTAAAAAATGGACTGTAGGATGGGCTATTAACCTGCCAGAAAATTGTATAGAAAGCACTAAAACAACACCATGATGCCAATTTAAAGTATCCACGGAATGTATTACATAAACAAAATCACAGAACTGCTCACTGCTGGGTTCCCTAGTGTTGGAGGCATTCCAAAAATGCTCTTCGCAATAGTACTTTGAAAAAATCATACTTTGGTAATATGTCAGTGTTGTTATTTGTTGCAACTGATCAATGAATCTATCAGGCGACTGTGATTCCCAAACATATAAACGAATAAAATTTGATGGTCATTCGTAAGTTTGCGGTTACATCATGGTGCAATAAAAATGCTATAGTTTGCAACCAAAAGTAATTATATTGCTGTACCAAAGAACCAGAAATACAATTTTTCAGAACGATTTTCCTAATATTTTTTCAGAAAATTAACTTAAGAAGCTAGGAACACTTTCTGGTGTTTTGCTGACATAAAGCTACTTTATATTATTAGACACAGACAAAGAGCAAGATCAAGTGAAAATACAAGTTTACACCAGAAAAACTCCTTATACTGATTCCATTACAAAATGAATTACAAATTTATTAGTTGCACAAACATTTTCCTTTACATGCAAAAATGAATTCATCTGATGTTCACGATAGGTATTCTGTTCCGTCTTGGGTAACTTGACATCCTGGAACTGAACTTATATGTTACAACAGAATCGGAAAAAATATTTTAATTACAGCTATCTTTGTTTCTTTTTTAAATTCGTAACATTTTTGTATGCTAAGACATTGTTGTTTACAAAAGTTTAAACACACTAAGATGTATTTTTATTGATTACACGCATGAACACAATTCACATTAAAAATATATCTTTGGAACATCAACTCACCTAACGGCAGAAATTTTCCCCAAGCAAAACCACACTTAAAAATAAAATAAATGTAAAAAAAAAAAACTTTTAAAACCAATCCTTTATTTATAAATGCATGAAAAAAATAATAATAATAAAAGTTGCACAATTTTTAGAACTTGTAAGATGTGGTCGAACAGCCGTAATAAACTTTACTACAAATTAATATGTTTGTATCAATTTATGTTTAGTATATAAAAGCTTGGCGCAATGTAGAACACATACCTCATCTGCGTAAGCACATATCTTGCGCAATGCTCTTAACTATTCACAATATAGAACTTATATCACATTTGCGTAAGCATAGGAAGAACATGTGCGTAAAACTCCTGACTATTCACGCCAAGCTTTTATATACTAAATATAAATTGATACAAACATATTATTTTGTAGTAAAGTTTATTACAGCTGTTCGACAACATCTTACAAGTTCTATAAATTGTGTAGCTATTATACTATTTTTTTCCTTTTAGTGCATTTATAAATAAAAGGTTGGTTTTAAAAGTTTTTTCCGTTTATTTTATTTTTCACTCTTTAGTCTCCAACCATGCGTTTGTATCACGAATATGGCTTTCCCTTTCTAAGAAAGATCTCTATGATGTATCGTGATCGACCAGTAGTTCGCTTTCATTCCGATACGAGACATACTGTAGGAGCAAACTATAATAATAATTAGTTTTCAGAACCATTTGCCGCTACAGAAATACAACGAGCACAACATCAGTGACACTTCTAATCTCCATTTTACTGTTATTCGATTCTACGACGTTTACTATATGTAGTTGTAGATTTCCTATGGCCACCTTCCGGCTCCATAATCAGATTAGCTCAGTGTGGTACCTTCACATTGTATTGCCATCGGAACTACACATGTATGCGAAATTTCAACTCATTTGGATAACGGGAAGTGGTTTAAAATCGACTTGCAAGATTTCACCCGAACGTACAAACAAACTAACTAACAAGGCGAGTTAAATAACAGCTTGTAATGATCCCTTTTTCTTCCAAACCTGAATGGAATAAACCTTATCCAATAACCATTACCTTAATGCATAATCTTGCCCGGAAGGTAGTGTGTTTTTATGTCGGTAGATGGCATTACCAGCTAATTTAAAGAAAACTTTTTCGGGGGTTACATAATAGACCATCTCCATTAAGATGTTTGTCCACTACTGCAAGCCTAAAGTGGATTTAATCCTTTCACCATGTAATAATTGCTTAGAGTTTAAAGTCAAAAGAATACACGAAATATGCAAAAATATATTCACACATTACGCACAACACTTTCCATGCAACTATTATTGTAACGGTCTGTAACTGCACAATGCCGAAAGTCACTAGCTTCCCCCATGTAATATCAACTTTGCAAAAGTGGCACTGCGTACTCTCTGACGATATGTACTCGTAGCAGAACTTTCCTTGTTTACCAACGGGAACTATATGAATAACTAACTTCGCGTTATTGAAGGGGGAGGGGGGATGCATTCTCTCTCCAAGAGGTCTCCCACTGTATCCGCATACCAGACCTCCCGCTTGTACGAGAAAGTCGTAATGACGGGATTCGCTTCCAAGTATACAGTGATTATAAACAATTTTTACTAGGTAGTATATTGCTATGTGCTCTTAACATTTTATTCAAAATGAAACGTTTGCATATTTATTTCGTTAATCCTCCTCTTCGTAATTTTAACACGCGACGTTATTTACCCTTTAATTTTGAGTAACATGACAAATAACTCTAACTGAAATTTTAATTCGTATAGCCTGCGTTAGTTCTACTTCAAGCTGAGCTAGAGATAAAACTATGATTTTATGTACAAGTTCCTGAGAATGAGCATAAAGAAAACGTGGTTTCGCTGAAGAACTAAGAGAATAATCACATTTTAACCGCAAGGAAGATGAAATGTCTTTGAAACATGCGCTACGTTTGTTTTACCATCGCTTTAATAACTACGAGGTCATTATTTCTGCTCGAGATTGCTGAAGCCTTAATTTAATTTCTTCTGCGTTAGCAATGCATTTCTCAGTTGTTACAGGAACAGGTAACATTTCCGAGGTGGAATTGCGTGGGAGCGTGAAGGAGTTTTGAAGGGGAGGGAAGAGAGAGAGAGTAAAGTCCACGAATTTCGCCCCCCCCCCCCCCTACACAGCAACACTTTGTATCACACTTCACTGCCAACAAGTTGTCGGGAACTTCGGAGAAACAGACGGGGTATCTGCGTCACTCCAACTCTCCTCTCGTCGAGGTTGATTCGCCGCAGAGGCGTAACAGCGATTGGTGAATCTGCCGCTGGAACGTGGGAATTATAAACTCTGACAGGTGACAGTTATATTGTTATAATGAACCACATGAAAGAGAGCACTTTCCTTTATCAAGTCTTTAAACTATATGCACACGCACATCGAATGATGTCTCTACTGTCTTTCTGGTCGCGTCTTCGCCCATGTGTACTACAAGAAGCAGCTACTAATTTCCTTTGCCGGAGGACGTCTTTGTGGATCACGTTAGTGGTTCTGTCCTCAGGTGCTAGGATTACCAGTTGCTATAGGCTGTTCACGGTAAAGTGAGCACTTTTTAAGGCCGTCCAAACAAGCATTAACCACTTATAAATATATTTTAATGCAACCTCAGATGCTAACTTTTTAGATTGGTGAAATGTATATACACTTTGTTTATTAATCACATGGCCCTGTTTATATATTAAAAAAGTGGCAGAAAGGCAGAAATTGGCTGAAAGGAAAACTTTTGCAGTGCCTTAAAAATGCTCACTTTACCGTGAACGGCCTATAGATGAGCTTACTCTGTGGCAGGCCACGTAGCTGTACGTGTGGGAATCAGTTCTTCCTCAAGTGTCTTCCTGAAACTTCCAGCGAGTCTCCTTGGACCTCACTCGTAGACATGACGAAACAGACGTTGAGGGCAAACTGCAGTCTATCAAATTCGAAAGCATACTCGGATAGAATGAGTGGTGTCCGCGGCATGGAAACTGATTTACTCCTGAACTCGTCCAACAGAGACTGTGGCCTCGATTGCATTTTTTAATTTTATTTTGGCAAATGCATCACTTGGAGCCCGATGCTATTGTAGCCTTTTGACAGGTTAAAGTTTCGCAGTAACATTACTGGAGTCCAGCCCCGAGAAGAAGTTAGTGTGACAATTGGCTAGGAGTGTGCATATTGTCGATGAACTTGTCAAAGTTATTGACTGCATAGTCCATCTATACACCTGTGCCCCGCAGATTTTTACTCAATTTCTACCCCTTCGAACAACTTAAGCAAACATTGTCAGTGGAGTATTATATCGTCAACGTTGCTCATTATACGTAACATAATTTTTATGGTAATTTTGTAAAAATTCTTTTCGATTCACTTCAAAACTACAGAATTAATATTGTGTAAAAACTGATCTTTTTCTTCTGAAAATTTTTAGTTTTACTGCTACTGAAATATATTATATTATTGTAGTAAATAGAAGCTCAGGTTTTTTGGTAATACAATGTGCTTTAAAAACGAATATAGCGCAATGTATTCCACGCTGATTGCGAAAATAATCTCTTTAATTATTGATACTACTTACTTCTCCCAATTTTTTCTGCGACTGTACTGAAAATGAAAATCTTTCCCAGCAAAAGAAAGGTTTAATTTCTTTTAATAATTTTTACGTTGATAAGATTTTACCAAAACTCGTTGTTTTGAAGATTGCAGGCAGGGAAACGATGTAATTTAGGCGACATATCATCGGAACCACATTCGAACCTTTTTCACCTTTTTAATGATTTGATTTTGGAAAATTTCTGAAATTACTTTTTATGTATTTATATATCCAACCTTTTAAAGCAGAGATTATAAAATATATATTATAGGGTTACTGAACTATTGAGGAGTCTTCGAAAATATATTTTACCCCAGGAATTCTATCCTAGTTAGGATCCAATTTCGCCCCAGTTTTCCTGAATACTAATGCTCAAGAACAATATTAGCCGAGGTAAAATAATTTACTTAATTGCTTATCTGCGGAACCATACATAGGATTTGGACAGAATTCTTAGAAATTATAATTTTTAAATTCAGAGTTGCACATTAAATATTACATATCGGAATACGTGAAGTTGATTATTAAAAATGTTAAGACGGATCTAAAAATTGTGGTTTCCGTACAGCACGTCGTTTTCGGTCACAAGCGGATCTCAATCCGGATTGTTGAGTGTGATGTGGCTTGCAGTGGGTCTGGTTACCCTTCCAGTGCACTCCATCGCTGCTGGTTGGCTGGGAGTGACATATGTGTCCCCAGGTAAGGCAGCACTCTCCTTCCATCCATGCAGACCCTGCCTCAGGAAGGAAGCAGCTCACGCGCTCATACACCTTCTAACTTCACTGCAAGCGAGATAACGTTCGGAATAAAGGTGTATCTTGACACACCGACATTTTTCCGCAGTGATCGTTTTATTTCACAACACGAGTACAAAATGTACATCATTGGACTTTAAAATACTTTTCGGAACTTACTTATTGAAATGTTTTAAAAAATCACTCAATAATAATTACTTTGTCATATAAATTAAGCGTATTTATATTTTGGGTTGTTATAAAACACATTTCCCAAAAAAAAATGATCAAAAAGTTATTAATAGTAATAAATATGGTTGTATGTAAAATTAAAATTGGCACTAAATATAAAATAATTTCAACTGTGGCGTGATTTAATTTATGTATATTCATTTCATTTATAAAATGATAACTTTAGTGATGAAATGCATGCACATAAATCCAATATTAAATAATTGTAAACATTATTACTAATAATTTGTTGTTAAAAAAAATATTATTATGAAGACATATTTGCTAATTCTTTGAAGCATCCAGAATAGAAGTAGTCCTACACTTAAATTTTGTCTAACAATAAACTGTTATTTTTTAAATTTTTAACACTTAAATAAAATAATTCCAGGAAAATACTTTACAGCGGTAAAAATACGAGGGCTGGTTCAGATGTCATGGCAACTGTTGTTTATCTCCCGAAAGTGACCCAACACAGGAAATGTGCTTAGTACAGTTGAAAGTGTACGACATGTACATCTTAAATGCGACACCACGTGGGGTATTGATGCAGGAATGTCCGGCATTGAACAAAGACAAACTTAGCTGCTTGAAGTCGCAGTTTAATTGATATATTCTCGTACAAACCGTTTACACGCATGTGAACGGGTACGTATCGTACGCGTACGAGCTTTTTACCGTCCTTAGAAGTAATCTCAATTGTTTCCCCACTGTTCGTCGCCAAAGTTGAAACAGACGGTAAATACCATCGGCTGCATGAAATCCGTCAATGTGTGTCACCACTCGTTGAAATGCTGGGACGATGTCTGCCTCGTCGCTGGCAACGAACCGTGGACAAACTCGGAGACTATTTTGAAGGATGTTAAACAGCTAGTACATGTACGATACGTACTCGTTTAAATGAGTGTATACAGTTTGTGCACTGAGAAAACGGTTTTGTTGGATCAAACAAGATATTTTGGTCCAACCTAATTATTTGTTTGTATAGGGGCAATGAAATATTTTGTTGCTGAAACCAAATTATTTTGTTGTTCACATTTGGTTGCCACAAACTTTAAAATTTGGTTGGTACAACTAAAGATTTGTTTGGCTACACGTGCATTAAACAGTTTGGGCTGATGTAAAAAAGTTTTACAATTTCGACCGAGTTTCAAACCTAGATCACCTGCGTCCTAGTGCTACGCCATAGTAATAATCTCAGCTAGTGTGACAACTGATGACGCCGGAAATCTTTTATACTCCAAATATTGGGCAACGTGTGCAAACAAATATTTCAAGTTTCACAGCTTTACTTGTCAGTTTCTTGTTGCAGTGTTTTATTAATGTGTTTATACGATTATTAAGCACCAATTGATGCACTAACAAACACGGTTACTATCCTAATTGTCACGAAATACAAACTCTCGAGCTGTATTTTCGAACGAAGGCAATGAAATGAGTGACCGAACAAATATATTCAGTTGATTCAACAAAATATTTAGTTGACAGTCTAGTTTTTTAGCCCAACACAGAGATTTTGTTTATTCAAACATATATTTTGTTAGACGAACAAAACTAATTTTGTTGCTTTTCAAATTTTGTTTGCTCAACAATATATTTTGTTACGGCAGCTAAATATATATTTGGTCCTAAACAAACAAATATTTTGTTCAATGTTCTCTCAGTGTACGATAATATATAAATAAAACGGTGAGTTCAAGCAGCCATGTTTGTCTTTGTTCCTTGCCGGACATTCCTTCATTCATACCCTATGTGGTGTCACCTTAACAACGTATATGTCGTACACTTTTAGCTGTACACAGTACATTTCCTGTGTTGGGTCGTTTTTGGGAGATAAACAATAGTTGCCATGATTTCTGAATCATCCCTCGTATATGCATGATTTGTTCTTATGAAACATTTTGGTTTTGTTCGTAATAATTTTTAATGTGTTGGAAGCATTGTGTACAGTCAAGTGTGGTGCTTTATTAAGAGCTGCCCTTCTTCTATTTTAATAGCCTGACAAAGCGTTAAATAGGAGAAATTACTCAGTTTTATTTGTTACCTGAAAACACAGGCGCAAATCTCATAGCACCGAAGATGACGACCAGTTACTACTACAAAAGAATCATCCTTCTTTTGGCTTGATAATACTTACTTACGTCGTACCCTTTCCCAACCGTGTCGAAGGCAGTAGCTATTTCCCTTGTCCTACTTTTACGAACTTATCATCTTTTGTTGTTGGAGGTAAAAAAAAATTGTGTCTGAAAAAGGCCAGATTAAGTCCCAAATGGACAAAACCCATTTGTATGCTCCATGCTTCTATGAATCACATTACTTACGAACACCGACAGAAGGAAAGGGTGGACTGAAAGTGGAGTTAACGTAATGGAAGTTTACGGGGGGGGGGGGGGGGGGGGCTTTTCACCCCCTCCTCCCTTCCCCTTTCCAAGTTCGAAAATCCTGAACACTCGGGGCAGAAAATTTACTTAACTTCTCTCTTCCTCTGTTAGCTTTGTGATACTTCTTATTGAGCGCTGTCGGATCATACAACACTGAGGTGTAGAAACATTCGTAAAAAGAGTTATTAAATTCCTCAACACTAACTGAATTTCCAGTAATAGGTTTTGGTTTTGCAACAGCTTCAGTACTTTTCTTATTGTAAATGCCAATTAAGTACCCGTTGATGTCCTTAAAAGTGTTAGAAAATATTTTTCTCTCTAAATTATTTTATTTATTTTTTCCGAAATTCGATATCGGATAACATGTTCGCCCTCTGGGTAGAGTTATGCGTTTTGCCTCTGGGTTTGTTATTTAAACTAATTATTTACAAGAAGCGGAAAATCTAAATTTAAAGTTACCGTTTCATCCAAAGAAATAATATGTCACTTTGCTGCACGGTTATCTAGATATAAACTGCGAAATGGAAGTGCAAATTTACATGTGAGATAGTTGTAAAGGAATGTGGTTGAATTTTTGGTTGCATCCAGGATTTCGTGGGCTCGACCACGATCAGCTAAGGTTGGGGTGAATTTTTCAGAGCAGTTGTCCATCACTATTTGAAGGAAAAGACGGCGCATTTCCATAGCTGGCACCTTTTCAGTTCTTCGCACGTTACTATTAATTTTTCGTTAGATTTTGTGTAAAGAAGAAATAAATATTTGCTTGCATTTCTGGTGCTAGAAATCACAGATGTTGTCATTTAAAAGTTGCCATAGCGCACAGACTTGTTTGTTTACTTTTGGAAAAGAATAATGTAGTAAATACATGTTGATAATTTCCTTTTAAATTTCTGGTCGAAGTTAAATAGAAAGCCTCAGTATTTTATTGCATTAGAATGTAACATGTTTTTACACTTCTTACTGATGCTATATGTGTATGAAAATCACATGTTATTTATTTTAATTTGCATACATATTTGATTCCAGTGTAGTATAATTTTATTGTAAAGTTAATAACATATTTTGGATTATAGTTGCCAGTTTTCTTAGCAGGAATATTTTAATGTATGCTGGTTGACATGGACGTAGAGATCAAAGTTGGTAACTATGTACAAAAATTATTGATGAAATGATTCCCTATCATTGTGGATATAATTTGAGTGACCTTCAGTCGAGTACATCACCAGTACCATTCCAGCTATGATATGCGCCATTAAAATGTTCGGCTTCAGGAACTGAGGTAATCAATTTCTAGTCCTCAAAAATAAGTACGACGTCCATGAGACTGTTGAATACTCTTCCTTTTAGCAGTTTAAAATGTAGCGTAGTGTTAAAATTCTGGTCGTGACATCTAAATTTGAAAAGGAATAGTTAAAAGCCTAGTTTGCAAGAACGCTGGAGAAGCCAAAGAGAAATACCCAGTGGCCTGGGAATTTCAAAATTTGGTAGCTATACAGAGCTTGAATAATCGGCAATCCACTTTCACTACATAATAATTTTGAACAAGCAATAGAAATTCATGAGCTTCGCCAGCATACATAATAATTCCCATGCATATCGTTTGAATAGTGTGTTTAGGAATGATATGTAATATTTGAATTAAGTTTAAGTATATATTTTGGTTCTTCTCTATGTTATTCTATGTCGGGGTATTGTATTCTGTTGTCTTGTGTGTGTGTATGGTATAATGCATGTATTGTCTGCAATTGTGTTAAGGGTTTATTGTGTCAGTGCTATGTTTTATTTTATTTAGTTAGGGTTTCTCGTTAATTTTAAGAGGGTTTTTTCTTGTTTTCTCTAAATATTCTGTCACCGTTGCTTAATGAATGCACACGGTTATATTCATTCAATATAATTTTCCTCAGGCCTCTCCAATTACACTCTAAACTTTAATCTGTGTGCCTCTGGTAGTGGGGAATTTTGACAGTACAGATGGAAGCCGGACAAACATAATAAATACATCAGCGCGTGTCTAAGATATTCCCTAGGGCACACCAGCAGTTCTGTCGATCAACAATACCCTCATAGGTCTGACTCCTCTACATAGTGGCCATTACGACGTGGTAGGCTGTTCTGGTGCTGTTCGCCTGCATGACGCATTCAACACCCTTAAATCACAAACTATGTGATTATTCTGGGTAACTTGTGTTGGTAGATGGGGGGAGGGGTTTACAAACTGAACTTGAACTCCCCCTAAAAGTCGCACACTTGCGTAGGTTGCTCGGGACTGGATCTCGAAACCTCGCGACTCTCAGAAATAGAGTTAAAGTTACCGATGTCGGAGGCATAGGCTAGAAGTGCACGCGTACGTGACGTGAAGGAAAATCGTAACAAAGAAATAGCAAGGATTATGTTTAAATGTAATGATACGTGTTGTTATGGTCCCATATTGTGGTCACACTAGTTATGAGGGGAAACGTAACTCTGATGGGGAACACAATATTATTTCACTACGTCGTATATTTAAAACCATTAAATGTACATCCTGTTACATTATAATTCATAAAACACTTTACATTTTACGCGAATACCTTAAACTACACCAAGGGAGCGCGATACGTTAAGTTACTCTTTACCTGCAAGCATTTATCTATTATCTAAGAAACTATTGCCACGCACCGAGCTAAGAGTCCTTCTGTTAACTGTTGGAACGGCATTACCTTTGTGATGCCGAAGGATGATTGCTATTACGGCTACGGCGGATGAAACCCCCGTCTGCTGGTCCATGTTGCCCCGTCGTCGGCTGGATGTTGTAAAACCCGAGCTCGACTCCTCGGCGGCCTTAAATATGGCGGCCGTTTACAATACGTGTGTTTATTTGCAAATTGTCCTGTGGCTTGTTTCCTGATTGCCGCAGCGGTGCTACGCTTCCATGACCTCGCTCTCGTTGCACCTGGGATGGCGCGTCCATGCCAGGAATGTAGCTAGAGCCTGCCCACGCCATAACAGTATGCACTTTAACACCAACAATTACACATTAACTAGTACGGTGGTGGTCCAGCTAGAATCATGAGTTGGGAATGTTGCTTATTGAGTCTGGGACTGCTAAGATAGTTTACTCATTTCACTAAAACTTGTTAGTCCATACTCAGCCTCTTTTACGAAGTACCGGGATTTTCGAAGTGCTAATTATAGATTTATTTATTTGATTCTTACATTTGACAAAGTTGTGATACGTAACATTCTCGTACAGTTAAACAATGTTACTCTAGGTAATCACTGAAACAGAAAACTAAAAACTCCGAGTAACAATAGCATTTGTAATAAGATGTATAAAGTATTACCGATGTTTAAGTAAGTTATTTCACCTGAAATTAATGTATCGGCAAAAATAGAACAACTTGGACGAAGGAAACATATTTTTATCGCGTACAGGTAGGAAAGGAGTCCTGCATTACCGTGATCGGAGCACAGTTGTCGGCAACAACATAAACAAGCGGCATCACATCAGTTTGAATACAAAAGTGCGCCGAGAGAGCTGCGTCCACTGCTGCAAAAGGTAAGTAAATACTTAGTTGCTGTGTCTGGCCCGGGCACGCCCAACATTCGACTCGCCATCACTCAATGCTGTGTGGCCCGGTTATCTGGAAGTTAGGCAAGATTTGTTGTGTTAAGTTAATTCTTAGCTAAGATGCATCACGTTTTCTTCAAATTATCGCGCCTGTGTATTTATGCAGTGTTGATATTTGTCAAAGTAAAACCGGAAAATGTCAAAATGCATCGTCACAATACCAGAGTAAATAATTACATGTACTACTCTGTATCATAAAGTTGTTGCAATATTCAAGAATAAAACTTTTTAATAAATTACTTGGTGAAATAATTATTTTTAAGAGAGAAATGTTAAAACCCTACAACAACGTCTAACAATTTTTTAAATTGAATTCAGTGAATGAATGCTGTATATGTTGATGTGTAATCTTTATGAATTTCATTTGTTTTTTCCTATATATTGATTTGTATCTGTTATATTATGGATTACAAAAGGTATTATTGCATTTGACACGTATTCCACATCCTGAAGTTGACTTGATTCAATGTCAGTAACAACGGAAACTGTACCAAATAAACAATTAAGTGATAATTGTGGCTTTCGTTTCCTTCGACTTAACAAAACGCTGCATATTAGCATGTTTCCCGCGGTACAATTTACTGTTGCGTGTGAGTTAACTAGTATTCATTATGGATAATCAGTTATATTTTAACTAAGTAAACATAATCATTCCCATTATTTTGCATGTATAACAGCTGGATTGGAGTAGTCCATGATTCAACGTCTGTAGTGGACGTAATGACTAGCGAAAGAGTGGCCAAGTTGGATTAGACCCTCAAAGAGAATCTGTAAACGCCTTATTTAGATTACAGTATACTTTTCTGAAAGCCAGACAACACGAAACTGTCCAAGAAAACACACTTTCGATTCCCAACTCTTCGTTCAGAGGTGATTTTAAATAGCTCGCCCTTCGTCATGTATGTGCAACGGCAACAAGAAGCACTTTCTCCACTTTTCACTCTGAATTTTAAAGGTAAACGGTGATCGTGTATAAGTGATAGGTAATAGGTTTGCCATAATATACAGTGATAATACATTTTATCATAGTGTTATGTAATTAACCTTGTCATTTCATACATGAAAGGGACTAAGAGCATAACTGAATAATGAGTCATGATTAAGTAGAGCAAAACCTTAAATGATGGGGTTTATTGAACATAATTATCATGTAATATATAATTATGTGATTATTAATCGGGGAGCTTATATGGAATATCATAATGCTAATTACATATGTTGATAAATTACCACATGCCACTACTATTACAATATAATTGGAAAGTCCCCACCTCATGCATGTTGCCGGAGGCTGTTTCTGGGATGCTGTTAACGACAGTCGGACATACCCATCTCCGTATCCTTCTCGTTGCGATGGCCTGACGACAGAAGACCGACTGTGTCGCTAACAGCTGTCGTAGCCTAGTCTACTCTTCTCGCCCCACCACGTGTTTTGTTGACGTAATTCGTTCTGATTGACCCCCGTTGTGCACCGGAGGTGGATTTTGCTTGTAGTTTCTTTTAATTACACTGGAATGTTCTTTGGCTAGCCGGAGCCACATTTTCTGTCGCTCGATGTTATGTTTTAATGGTGTACAGACTTGTCTGTGGTTTCTTTCCCTGTTGTTGTTTAAACAGATGGAGCACAGCGGCGCCGTGAGTAACGGTAGCCCTAATACGGAAATATGGGGAAGTGCGAGTGGGATGTTCACGCAGCGCCAAGCTGTTGACGTGCCGATGGCGCCTAAAGCCGATATTACACGATACCTACAGCCGCACTTGGTTCTTGTGCAAGCTTCTACATTCCCTGGTGCACGAGCCGGTATACCAGCCGCTCTATGAGCCGCCATGGAAGATTCATATTACACGACAGCAGCTTGCGTACTAGCATTTGGCACCCTCGGTGGGTACGCAGTGTGCGCTTGTAGTAAATATGAACCCCATTCGTAGAACTGCTACCAGTTAGTAACTTACTTAGGCCTATGAAAATGCTAGCTAGCACATCTTAATATGGCTATATTACTGTTCGCCTTTTACATAAAATGAAAATGACGCGAAGTCACTAGAGTACAAGTGTATTATTTTTAATTTTGACCAAAATTACAGACCGGTTGCAAAATATTGTTTTTTCTGTAAGTACCGAGATATCATCCGCATGTAAAATGTAATGGTAAGAAAAAAATTTGGGTCTGGCTGAGATTCGAACTCATGCTCAGAAGTTCCATACGTACAGCGGACGCCCCGACATTATCACTGTACTGCCAGTTCAAGCATCAAGTGCTCGTTTATATATTTTAGATACGTTAGAATGTTTGAATTAATTTTGTCGTAAATAGGCAATGTTTTAAGTATTCAGAACGGTTTTAAACAGAAATTAAAAGTGCCCGTAGCCAATATTATTCGTCTTTGTCGTATTTTAAATCTATTTGAAAGATTTTCAAACATCACGGATGTTTAATCAAGATGGAGGCGTCCTTTTTGGTTTCTTCATCAACTCGTTTCAAGTAGTAGCCACGGGGAGTGGCCAACGCTCTGAAACTGCAATGTGATTGGCCAGGTACGAAAACCGGTATGGAACCTGCCACGAAAAATAGGACGTGTTCAATTACTAAACCTGGTACGAAATCTGGCAGTAAAAGGAGGCAAATGCCATGACAGGAGCAGTACTAGCCCGTATAGCGGCCGCTATGGCGGACCTTGCACAAGCATTTACGGAATCTGGTATCGTATAATATATTAAGGGAAGAGAAGACGAACAAGTGACGACTGCAGAAACTGGAGTGCCCGAGTAACGTTCACACAACAAAGTCCGCTAACTTTTCCATGCGGAAATCCTAGGATAACCTCAACAGCATTCGAACAACTTACGTCGTGGTTAAAAATGAGTGATCCGATTACTCACGTCAACCAAAACCGGTTTTGAGGCATTACACTCACATGCAAAGTAAAATAATTGTACTGTTAAAAATAAGGTGGGTTTTGGCTGCAGACGCAACGACTTCTAGACGAATATTTATTACTACTAATGTTGAGACTCGATACTTGTTTGTGTTTGTGGTCTGCGAGGTCGAGACCTCAAGAACGAGTTCTTTGTTCGACAGCAAGGGGTCGCTCGTGGTCAGTTGAGACGAGAGACTGGAGGCAGGCAGGCGTGTTGTATGGCCGCATGCAGCTACTCGCTAATAAACTGCTGAAAAAAAGTGCAAATACAGTGATTTAATCGTGCATATAAACAAGAACACAGTTCAATTAATTATTAGATGCAGCAGTTAAACCACTGAGCTCTAGGAGCGACTGACTTGAGCTCTGAGAAGCTCAGAGCTCTGCCTAAGTGCGCGAGGAGCCACGGGTGGTCAGTGAAGCTACCTTAGTTGACAAAATTGCCAGTGTTTTATTTTGTAAAAATAGGTTAAAATCGAGGAAGTTTGCCAAAACTCTTATTTTGACGCAGGTGTCTGCAGTAACATTTTCTGTTATTGTATAGGTTTAGTTCAACGCAGATTATTTCAAATTTCTGGAAATCGTTTACAAATTTAAGATCTTCGCTCTGTGACGAAAATATGCCTGCTACTAAAACAAAATTTAAATGACTTATACGTGCCTGGTATTCACTTGCATTGCGGAGTATTTGGAATTCACGTGTTCGTACGAAAATATTGAAAATGCGCAACATGTTTGCTTCTTAAAATACACACATTTTAGATGATTTAAGAATAAAACTTTAAATGATACATGCACTTTGTAGAAATTATTTTAGAGCCCTCAAGCATTACCAGAAACATAATTTTCTGACTATTTAATCATACGGATAGGACACATGGAAAGACGACTTTTATCGAACTTTGTTACAGAATTTCAACCAATAAAATTTTTAGCTAGCAGCCGAGATTTGATTATCGTAACAACAAACTGAGTTATGTATCTTATTCACAGTCACAATATCGTGCATGATAATCATCGAACTAGCACTGCAGTTGCATGATTGCATTAAAAAAAACTCGATTGGGGAGTGAACCCGGGGCGAGGCAACACTCACTGAGTGACGGGCTTTCCAGCTGTGACCCGTAGGTGCCCGTCATCCCCGGACATGACAAGAAATGAGACTCTAGGATGGAGCGACGCTTGCATACAATGGCTGGGCAAACGGGAATAGTTCGAGAAAACCCGCCAGCAAGCGGTATCGTCCAGCACGATTCCCACATGCAAAAATCCGGGACTGAACCCGCCGGATATCGAGCCTAGATCGCCGTGGTGGGAGGCGAACGTCCTTGCCACTGCGCCACCGCTGCCCCATGATTGCATTACAAACATATATTAATTAATTTGAGATTGGTGTATAGTCACATAAAAAAAAAAGACCGGTCATAGATTTAACTTCGACTGTAGGCCTAAATAACCTGGCTCAAGTTAATGTATTATTTCGATATTTGTGCCTTAGAACGTTTAGCAGATAATGATATTGTAATGGAATGCGCCAGCCCACGCCATTGAGGGAACAGTATTGTATACATCATTGTCTGATTTATTCCGTTACACGCTGCCAGTTTCCATCGTCCCCAACTAACTTGCATGAGAATAACTCGTGTAGATTTTCATGTGTTATGGTTGGCACGGTCCATGACATGGCACTCCATATCTTTTACAAAACACAGCTGATATTAATGAAATAAGAGGAGCAGTTTTAATGATAGACTTTCAGGAGACTTTTTGTAGCAACCTACCTTTTTTTCGACAATGTGAGACGAACCATCTATTCTTCAGGCTCCATCCCGAATGTATCGCCATTATCATTATTAAATCTCCTGTTCTATCTTCATCATTATCTGGCAAGTAGTAGGGCATAGTTTTTTCATGAGCTGGATTCCAGGATGGGGATTTGGGATTTTGGCTCCATCTTGTATTCCGCAATTTTGGAAATTTTCTCTCAAAATCGCTTGATTTTACCCCATTTTTTTTTTTTTTAACTGAAAAATCACTTCATAAATCGACTATTTTACTCAAAAATTATTTTTCCCCTAAAAATTTTCCGTTTTACCCACCTCCAAAAAAGGACTCCCCCAGAAATGGTCTTCAGTGCCCTGTGGCCTCCATCTTGATTTTCCCGTTTTCCTCTTAAAATCGGTCGCATTATGCAGCTTATTTTAAGGACTTCGAGAACCCTGCATTCTGGAATGACCAACTGTAAAGGTGTGTGTTTTCCATAATTACACTCCCAGTTTCTGTTAAGTATGCCATTTTTATTACGAGGGAAATCTATTGTGCACAGGATGCTTTGACTGCTGCGCTCAGGCTAGGTATCTCTTTCAATTTTGGTTGACAGCCGGCTTCTTTCCACTTAAATAATCACTGCAAAGTGGGATCATTCAGTTGCGCTTTCCTAATACCCTCATCACTCCAGGTAGGTGTCCCATCACAAGACAGAGAATGTTGAATTCTTGTCCTCCGTACCTTCAGCGATTCACTACTCCTAACTTCCTGGTGTTCGCAATAACGACAAAATGGCTCACATGGCCTCCTAGAAAGTGCATCAGAATTGCCGTGCTGTATTACAAAGTCATATTCTTGAATATGCTGTATCCACCAGGCTATTTGACCTTCGGGGTTCTTGAAATTTAGTAGCCAACGCAATGAAGCATGGTCGGTTCTTTGAATAAAATGTCCACCATAAAGGTAGGGGTGAAAGTGCGAAATTGCCTTCACCATGGCCAGAAGCTTGCTGCGAGTAACTCATCAATTCCTCTCAGGCTTATGCAATACCTTACTGAAGTATTACAGTGGTCTTTCCTTCCATCTTGGACCTGAGTTATTATAGCTCCAATACCTACATTACTATCATCTGTGTCCAAAATGAATACACCCTCACTTTTCGGAAAACTCAGGACTGGTTGAGATATCAGAATATTATTTAGTTTACTAGAAAAACTTTTTCACACTCAGTGGTCCAATGATATCACCTTTTCGCCTCAGTCAGTTCATGTAGTGACTTTGCGATCGTGGCGAATCCACACTGTAAAAAAAAGTGTATAATTTTACACGAATGTACGAGGCAGCACAATCTCCACACATATTCGTGTATTTTTACACGTACATGCGTACGTATACTTTTACTATGTGTTCCATATATATTTATAAATACAATGTCAGTGTAATTTTACTATGCTTGTTATTCTTTTTACGAATCATTATGTTCAATCACAAGTAGCTACTCTGTATGTGTCATTTTACTTTTTGTGTTACCAATATCAATCCACATAAAGGAAATTTACACAAACTTTGTTAGTGTAATTTTATAATACCTGTCAGTTTCTTTTACTAATCATCACATGCACTCTGTATATGTTATTTTACTATACTTGCTACTAATTTTCTACCACATTGTAAATTAACACAATCATTGTTATAGAAATTTTACTACACTATTCTGTTACTGTTTAATGGTCATCTTCCCTAATTACATGTACACTGTAAGTGTAACATTGCCATACCAGTTTGAAATTTTAATTTATTACGATGTAAATAACATGCACTTTGTGCAAGTAATTTGACTATGTAAATTATAGATTTCCTACCACACGCTGTAAATTTACACAAACATCACAAGAGTTATTTTCTCACTAACGAAAAAGTAAAATCACAGATTCACTGCAATTACAACATTTTTGTACATTAAAAGAATTATAAAAAGTTATCTTCAAAATGTAGATAACAATTGACTTCAGCTATAGAATAGTGTGTTATATACAAAAGTCAGCATATACCAGTGGGAATTAAGATTTCCTTTTGAACACAAAAGAAGTTCGAAGTAGTTCTACTCCCTACCGCTAGATCGCATGTGTTTAGCAAATACTTGTAGTTATATTCAAATTCACAGGAACATTAGTGCAAAATTACAAATAGCGTATTCATTTTAGGAAATTATGCATAAAAATGTAAAGTTACCATAAATTTGTATGTGTAAATATTCGCTCATATACTTTCGACGTTGTAATTTTACACCCTTGTTAATGTCAATATATCAGTACACTTGTGTTTTTTTTTTTTTTTTTTTTTTTACTGTTAGATGGTACTACATTTTCAGTGAAATAGGAAAACATGTACTTTTACACTTATGTACGTATTTTAATACAACATTGGCGTGGTTGTAAAAACACACAAGCTTGGTGTTTTAGTGCCTTGCAATAGTGTATTTTTTACATACTTTTGCATGGGTAATTTTATATCCTTTTAAATGTCAGTATACCAGTACATTTGTGTTTTTTTTTTTTGCAGTAATATTACCTTTTGAATGAAATAGAACAATATGTACTTTTACACCGACGTACATGTTTCAATATCACATTGGTGTAGTTGTAAAAATGTACGTATTTGGGTTTTAATACCTCATGTTCGTAGATTTTTACACGGACTTTCAAATTTTGTAAATTAAAACCCCTCTTATTGTTAATATACCAATACATTTGTGTTTTCTTATAGTATCAATGTACTATGTTATGAATAAAGTTGTACGTTGCTGAAAATTGACACGTACGGTACTTGTTTCTACAAATTACACACAGAAAATGTAAAATTAACAAATGGTTGTAAGTGTATTTTTACACTTTTTGCAGATACAAATCGATGGTAAGAAGCACATAATCCCAGAAAACTTCACACTGAAGTTTTGTAGGTTGGTGTCAGCCAATTTCCTATCGCTTTCGTCTTCTCAGGGTCTCTTTTGATTCCATTGGACGACACTACATTTCCCAAGAAACCGTATTGTGAAAACCGCTAAAACCAATTGCAGAATCCGCTGAAATGTTATTATATAATAGTAATTGCACAAGTAATAGTAACTGACTTGTATTTAATTGAAAATAATTTATTTAATATTTTGCTGCTTTTGAAGTTTTAGTCTTATAATGTCGGCAGTCGTTTGTTACCAACTCGTACTAAAATTTTAAATTATTTAAATAATAACCGGCGAAATATACCGAATGTTCTTGTATTCAAAAAATTATAATTGGTTCCCTCTCAACCCCCATTTCTCTGTACATCCTTTATTTCAATGAGGATAAAAGAGAAACGTATTGGAATGTGATAAAGTGAAGAAGGCAGAAACTTCGATGTTCCCAAAAAAGATCCCAATACTCAAACACTTATAAATACTGTCATATCCTGTACCTTAAAAAAAAAAATGTTGAAAATTCCGCTACTCGTCAAAATAAATATTTATCCGTCAAACAGTATTGTATTCCGCTAAAACAAGCGGAGTATCAGCTAAGTTGGCAACACAGGTTCCAATGCGGCACCTACGGCACGACGCGGCATTTTGAAGGGGTTTATGGGAAGTCGCTAAAGGGGGGGGGGGGGGAGAGAGAGAGAGAGAGAGAGCGTAGAGGCTGCAGTACGCTGCGATACCTCGCGTCGTAATTTACTGGTCTGCTGAGGCGCACTCACCACCGACGAGGACAGAGCCTTACAAAAAGAGCGGGACGATAACGTAGGGGAAGGATGCGCGTGCTACAAAGCGACAGTGGCGCCATTGTTCGTGCTGTGTCGGCGAGGTCAGGCGTGTGTGTGTGTGTGATCTGCACCGCACATCTTTATTGGTCCTCCAACATCTGTAACACCTCGCCCATCCTTCACCCCCTCCCCCCCCCCCCCTTCTGTGGCCGGCAGATTTACTGCCTGTAGCTGTCGCCCCCGTTGACACACCCCGAAATGCGCGCCACAAAAACACGACCGTATTGCCCACTGCCCTGGGCGTGACAGCACATTTGAGGGAAACATTGTCATACGTATTTGTCGATAAGTGCATCAGGTAGATCTCTATATGTTATATTTGCCATTCAAAACTATAAATAAATAAATATATAGGCTGTCGGCAAGCTCACCCGAAATATTTTGTGTGTTGATTCCTAGCGGAAAATGAGGCAGACAGCTTATGCAACTTAGAGCCTAGCCCAACTCTTAAGGGAAGATGTACGTCATTCGAATTCGAGTTAAAAAATACTTGCGAAATATTGGAAAACTCGTGGGATTAAACTGCGATTCTCTGAATAATGTTTAATGTTATAGAAGTATTCAGCTTATGAAAATAACAGTTTTAAGTCCGTCCGCCTTCATAAAAGTAAGAAGGGTGGCCACATTCTAGTTTCATACATTTGTTTTGCCTTCAGCTGTTACGGAATGTCATCTTATTAATCAGTATGTCCTGCTTAACAAGCAAGAAGTTATTGACACAACTGATGAGCCTACTTTCTATTACATAGGTGTAAGTAATATTTAATTAAGTTATTAAGAACTTAGATGTTACGTTTTGACATCTCATTGTCATCAATATCATAAGAGATGGAACCAGAAACGTATGCAAGATTAGTTAGACAATTACAAATACGCACGTGCCTTACCCGGGACTCCAACCCAGAACATCTCGTACAATAAGCTAGCGTGAAATCACCTGTATTACAGTGTTCGGATTAGGAGCAACAATCTTGGATGTAATCAGTCTAATGTTTTATATAATGGAGGTTACTAGCCTGAAATATTTAGAGTTGTTATTCTGAAAATAAGTGTCTGGGCCCATTTAAATCCCGCCAGTTTATATGCAATTCTGTATACGTAATGGGGTGCGAAATTTGGTGGGAAATATTTGGATGGTTCCGGAAATATGACATAATGTTCAATTTTCTGACCCGGCACTATTCTACATAAAGGCCACCATGAGAGGATCTCCATACTCATAATTGATGCTTCTAACAGGTAGCGCAGAATATTTGGTTGCATTTTGTTGGATTATTTAGTAGATAGAATATATAAATGTAAATTTTTGTATTATCGCCAGTTAAAAAAAGAAAAGTCAGCCGAACCTAAACACGTACCACTACTTGCTTGTCAAATTTGGTTTGAAACTTAAAGACGAAATTTTATGTTATTAGCACTTTTGATAAATGAAGTAGATATTGTCGGCATATAATGTGTGAATGACATATGGCATTCGAAACAAACATTTTTTCAGGGCTGATATTTTGAAAAATGTCTACCCCTATAAGCGATATACATTTATATGAGATAGAAGAGTATACCTTGTCACATAAATTTTATGAGAAGTATACAAATATAAGTGTTTCTCGAGATCGTACATAAAAACTTAATTTTGCATGGAGTTCCATCTTCCAAAATGGAAGCTCTTAACATGGAGGTCTTGAGAGCCGATGAGGGTGATTGAGGTAAGTAAGGAGCAGCGTCAGAATGAAGGGGCGGGGGAAACGGGAGATCCCTGAGCACGATTCCCACGTGCGAAAATCCGGAGTGACCCGACCGGGAATTGAACCCGGATCGCCGCGATGAGAGGCGAGCAGGCTAACCGCTCAGCCTTCGTGGGCTGAGCGGTTGGAAGTGAAAATAGTTTATGTCTTATATAATTTAACTTTAGCAAAGTTACTGCCAGCATACAAAGTTAAATTATAATCGGTTACACGTTTTCGTAGATATATAAAACTAAAGGCTGTTCACGGTAAAGTGAGCACTTTTGAAAGTCCTGCTAAATTTATACTTTCAGCCCGTTGGTTGCGTGTCTTTCCGCACACCTATCAAAATAAACACGGCCATGTGACTTTCAGCCGGCTCATATGTCCACTGCATACTTATTAAATAAACAACAAATAGTAATAAATCAGCAATATAAACATGCAAACGTTAACTTCAGGAAATAATAGGTGTATTGGTTTGTGAATAATAATTGATGTTCACGTTTCTTTAATACATATAGCAGTGGGTCGACGCTTACGAAGATATAAGAAAATATGTTTAAAATAGGTCGTAAATAGAATAGCAGAAGATTTAAAAATTCTTTTTCCCGTTATAAAAACAACGCCACGACGTTTCGAACGTTCACCCTTGAAAAATGGGAATAGCTGATAACACCCGTCCATTAAATAAAGGCACACTTTTAGAGAATACGGTTAATTTACTCCTTCTTACAGAATACAGCGTGCCTTAATCGTCAGGTGAGCTAAAAATTACGTTTGACTACATTTACGATCGGATTTATACTGCGTAAATATTTCACAAATGTATATTTTAACACAAAACTATGCACAAGCAAATGACAACATTGCGATTAAATTCTAAGTAATGAAAACAACTGCCATGAAACACGACGGCTGAACAGAACTGATCCAAATTTTTACAGCACACTTCCACAGTAAAATTTGTCACTCGATGCAAGTTTTGTGAAAATTCGTCCAGCCACGCAGTTTTTGAACCACAACACAATAAAGACCTACAAAATATAACTTCACAACAATACTAAAAACACAATACCTAACCGATGACAATGAATTTTATGAAACTGCATCAGCACATTTAATGCAGAATTTAATTTTCACCCAAAATTACTTTCCTTGAATAAAGTAGTGCAAATTAGTACTCGCTGTTTGATATAACGACTCATACAAATTAAAAAGTTTAAATAGACATTATAATACTGTTTTAAGATATTCCTAAGAAATGATTCACGCGCAGTATAAAACATTTTAATGCCCTTATTAATTCAAAACGAGTGACATACGTGCCAACGTATTATCTACAGTCGTAAGTTCGGAATCGCCCAAATACTAAATAACGCTTACACACATTTATTTAAGCTTTCATAATTGCAATACGTAACGCAAATATAACAAAACAGTCTCATCCCGAGTTTCTTCAAGTTTATGCGGGGTTCAAAATTTATACTGATTTAAAATGCATAAAGCGCCATATTTTCCAGGCGGGCTCGAAATTGCAAGAATATCTGGGTGACGAGAAAACTACGTGGAAATACAACAGAAAGCAATAACAACCAAGACCACTTCACTCAGAACATCTATTACGTCAATGAATACCTTATTTCAGAGATTACAAACACTAGTTAGTTAACCGCTGTTTTGCTGCCACACGAGTACGGACCAAAGAAAAAAAAACATGACAAATCAAGGAACCAGCCAACTTGAACGTTGCGTCAGCCAGGTGAGGTTGTGGAAGAGTAGGAAAGAACGCGTCATATACACGCCATTTTTTATTCTCATTTGCATATAACTAAAAGAAACTGTATTGCAGAAGACAAGAATGTATAACTTTACGACTAGTAAGGCATCAAAACATAGAACTATACTGGCGGAAAATGGAAAATGAACACCCGTACGCAATGATCACACTTGAATTTTATGGGTATTTTATCCCTAGTGTGTTGGCACTCGGAGGGAAATTCTTTGAATTACAACTGTTTCAAGTGGGAAGAAGGGGGTTGAAATGTGTTTGCACGAAATTTTCGGTATATGTTGGACCCGAGTCTGATATCACAGCGAGACTTACGTAGAAACATGACTTAACACAAACGTATAAAAATATTTCAGGACATTTTTCGAAACTGAACACACAAAGAGTGGAAAAGACGAGGGGTATCGGATCTGTTTTCTGCTTCAACATACAACACAGATTCAGTATTTTGAAATTTTTCACTTACGAGAGCGAAAAAGGGCAAAACATGTTTTCATTCAATATTCTACGTATTCTAAACAAGAACAGATGTCGTAGTGTTCATTGTTTCAAATTGCTTCACATAAAGGTGATTAAACAATAGCTCTGTGATTTTTTACATTCAACTCTTAAGCAGTGAAAAATTATTATTTTTATTTCATGGAGTGTACAATATTCCTTAAACTTCTTGTTTTATCTCGATCATTCTTGCCTTAAAATTCAGCAAATACAAATCGCTAAAAAAAATGTTAAGAATGGAATAAATGGAAGAAAACCCGTAATGAAATTAAGGAGGAAAATAAGTTTTTACAAATTCCCTAATATCTCTAGAACCTGCTGAGTGAGTAGGGTTCTTTTTGCTTCATAAGAACAAATGTGAGAGACTGATTTGAATGTGCCAGATCTGTCTGATGGTCCATAGCCACGGGCACAAGTTGTCACAAAATCTTCTCGTTCTTCTCATCTTCTCTGTCTTCTTTATAAGCCTGTCCCTGCTTCACTTTAGGAATATTTTTCTTGGTTTGACTACATCGCGTTTTCTTTGAGGTCTGTACTCCATTCTCTCTTTCAATACATTGTTTACATTTTATACTTTCCTGTTTTGTACTGTAATTCATAGAACATATGTCTAACTCGCCTCGAATATCTTGGTTTTATTTTTGTCTCCAAATGTGCATTTCGTAGTTTGTCTTAGACACTTCATTTTTGCCGATTATGTTATTTGTTCATTGC
The DNA here is from genome assembly GCA_029891345.1 of Dryococelus australis. NCBI lineage: Eukaryota > Metazoa > Arthropoda > Insecta > Phasmatodea > Phasmatidae > Dryococelus > Dryococelus australis. The sequence goes on along the minus strand of CM056997.1, from coordinate 171,596,654 downwards.
GTACAACAGTTATTGCCAATATATTAATTTTTTTCTCGGGCGGTTCGCCACACACAGAATTCCAGGCAAGCCATAACTTATTTGGAGAGCTCATACTGAAATTAGCACTGCTTAAACCGACATATTTGTGGTACTTTATGGGAATTATATATTGAACGAAATTGATATCACTATAGAGTATGAAAACGATTGAGGATTGATTATTGTACTCCACTACTACTGGGTAGCGCTTTTCTTAATGTCATAGTAATTATTAACGTGTATAGTGCAGCTAGAAAGGTAATGAAGTGCTATTAAAATCGCATGTTAGTGTATGGTATGTCATATATACTATAGAATTATTGCTTCTAGAACAGAATATAGTAACGGCATTTGTTTAATTTCTTCAAAATCTGTAATAAACACAAGAGTGAGTTAATTTTTCATGAATGTAATTTCAGGAATTATGTATAAATGACGTGTTCACCGAATTTCAATAATTTAAAATAAAGTTTTATACGTTAATTCTTATTTATACAATTTATATAATAAGGCGTTACTTTAAATAGTACCATGATAATGAAATATCTGAATAGCAGAAATATTTTCGGGTTGCTGTTTGCTGTCCCATTACGCTTGAGAGTGTATGAAACATAAACGAATGCCAGACATGTTAACGGAAGTCCGCATGATTTTGGAAGCCAGTGTAGAGAAACTACAAAAGGGCAATCCCGGTAACGAATTTTGTCAACTTTGTGAGCGTATATTTAGCGACTTTGATGCACATATCTTGCAAAATATCTTGCGCCGCAACGACATGTACAGATTGATAGTGCAATCAGTAACTCGACATAAATATGTCGCTCTGGTATATAATATCTGCTCAAGAAGTTAGTAAACACCGTTTCGTGTAAGTATTTCATTTAATCTTTCATTACATTGATCTAATAAATAGTCAGGATAACCCTAGGATGTAGAACATGTCAGTTTTACTACGAATAGTTTAAATATCTTTTCAAAGTATTTACAAATAAAATTTAAAAAATTAATTAATATCCTGTAACACAACGAAATACAATAATCAACTTTAAATAATTCAATACAACACACTGAATACAATACTATATATTGTAATACAATTTTAAAAGCCCTGGTAAGTATCATTGTAAATAACACACACATACATATATATATATACATACATACATATATATCTACATGTTTATATTACGATTTTTAGTGATATTGGAATCAAATGATACATACAATACTGCTACAGTCCAATCACTGTTATTTACAACATTTCCTGAATCCCTGCTAAAGTTATACTTCCGGGATATTACTCCACCTCATGCAAACAAAGGTTAACCGAGTCTATAAAACTACACCGAAGGGAAAACGCACCGCATTCGTGCGTACCCAGTGTAATAATATTTTGCCTAAGAACTATTTCTTACTAGGCATTAACAACACATCTATTTTCTCACTGTTTTTATTCATATTAACTATAAATAAAATATAGTAGTTTATAAATAGAATATAAGTAATAAATTCAGTTTTACCAAATATAAGGTACTTTTACGTTAACCGTTATCGTGAACGCTTTTAGGATAAACATCTTTAAGGAAAATGCCGGGCGGAGAAAATTTTTAGGGCAAACGCCTTTAGGAGAAACGCTGGGGTTAGTTATTTAAGAGAGTAAATTAGTTTTTTGGACAAACTCCTTTAGGGAAAATGACTTTAGGGCAAGTGTTGGTTTGGGTCTGCGATGCGAGAAAATGGATTTTAGGGCAAATTCCTTTAGGGCAGACGACGTACCACCCCTGTATACTGTCTTCCAAAAACTTGTGGAAACTGACTTCAACGTTTATGGCGCCTGTTTACGTCTCGAGCATGTCAACAGGCCGTATGCAATCTCTGCTGGTCAGAGGTAAAGGCGGGCGGTCTTCTTTTGACGAGGCATGCGCCGACAATGTTCTAGCCTGGGACGAAGCGACCTTCTTCGTGCTACATCTTGTACGAGCTTACAACATTGGAAATCGATACACGACAGTTAACCCGCACGTGTGAAAACTCCTTACGCAGCACGGAGCCAGCCTCCTACGTCATCTATAAAGGATGCTAGATAATTAATCAAGGCCGGAGATCAATATCGTTTATTCATCAAGGCCGCCGATACCTCGCGTGGTTTTCCGTGCAACCGCAGTCCAGATAATTAACAATCATCTAAAAAGCGCTTCAAAAAAAGATAGCGATGCTTCAGCAGTTAGTGAAATGAGTGTGTTGGTCGAGTTTAATTTATTCTCGTGAATGATTTTTACAAAGCTTAATATATCAGATCCCTTTCTATATTTATTTTTTATTGTTGCTGGTCAGCCTTGTACGAATCTAATTTATGTAACGAGAAAGTTATAAATTCTGGTACCATATATATATTTTGCACGTAATTACTGTCGCAGAAGTAGACACTGTACTGCAAAGAAGGCAGATTCTTCAAAATACAAACTTAATGTGATACTCAGGTTTTCCCAGCAGCAATTAAGATTGCGGAAACAATTACAGAACATTTAAATGAATGTTATGAAAATTCATAGGAGGAAAACTTATAGCTTCTCCTGTGAACTCGCAGTAGTATATTACACGAAGATACAGACACAGCCTGTCGATCCACAATGTCCCTGTCACTGTCATATACGTCTAAACTGCCTGGAAACATGTTTTTACGTGTCTATTCCAAGGCACCGGGCTATCGTATTCAGTTATAAATCGGCACGTATATTAATTAACCTTGGCTTCGCACGCCTTCAGTGATGTGCGGAAGTGCATTCTGTTATATTAATAACTTGCAACTCCTTACACAAAGCTTCATAACTTAGAGGGGGATCTCATGATGGTAGAGCAATGTGGGGTATATGAATATAAAGATTTATAGGTTACTACACTGTAAAAAAAAATTCCTCCATTTTACGGAAAAGTGCTGGTAAAAATTTATCCAGAAGTGTCTGTAAACTCTCCGCTAAATTACGGACACATTGATTTTCAGAAACGGACTTTCCGTAAATTTCACGGAAACTCGTCGTTAATTTCCAAGTTAGTTTTCTGTACTTTCCGTATAAAATAAAAAGAGATAATTAAAATGTCTTTATGTGGGTGTTCTACTGTGTATAAAAATTTATATTAAAAAAGTTAAAATATTTTATACTTAAGCGAGGTTTGAACGTAGGTCAAAAAGTTACTAGTCTACGACTCTAACAATTTTTTTTTGCCATTGGGGTTGTAGTTGCTGTTGTTGGTGTAGTTGTTTTTTGGTTGAGCTCAAGTGAGACCGACTTGTTGGCAAATTCCCAGCGCTACAAGCGAACTGAAAATTTGCCGCGTCGGAGGCACCGGGGCGCGAACCCGCGATCCTACCCCTGAGCTATGAAGGTAGGGTTGCCATTCATCTACAACTCTCACTTGAAAATCATGGTATAACTTTTATATTTGTATTAAATAAAACAAAAGCAAAAACTCAGTTTATATAAAATTTAGTGTGTTTTTAGTGTTGCCAAATGTTACAGACGCCTGATGCTATTTTTTAATGTTTGAAATAGTAAGTCATAGTCGCGTAGATAATCTTAACTGCCCCATAAACGATCATTTTCTTGTTACAGTGGCGAAGAAAGCTTCGTGGAGAATCGGCATTGTTCGTCCCGTAACTCGAAGCCAAAGGGAATACGGAGACTTTCCGTATTTTGTATTTACGGACTTAACTCCGTTTCTCGTCATTACGGATTGCCTTCGTATATACACTGTATATTTCCGTAAAACATTCCGTAAATATACGGAAATTTTTAACAGTGCATATGGTTACATAATTGAAAATCCTGACATTACATAAAATACTAAACGGTCGGGGGAGCATTGTAATTGTATCTACATTAACTACCTTATTGAGAGCCACGTTATTATACTGTGTTTGTCCCACCTTGCGAAGTAACCGGAGGCTGGTAAAGAATGGAGGGTTACGGCGCTCTTAGGACGTCTATATCCGCCGGCGTCACTTGGATATAGATGCCTTCCGCCATTCTGCATTGGCCTCGTATCGGCGTTGCATATCGCAACATGGCGTGATCCCCTGACTGGTAGAGGGGATACCTGCTTACCGGGGTTCGGGCAACGCGAGCTCCAATTGCGACAACCCGCTGTCCTGAATTCTGCTTAAGAGTCGGAGGGACTTGGCCGAAAATACGTGATTTTCTCGCAGGAAGGTGTGGGGTACGTGGTTGTTACTATGCCCATTTTGCACGCACTCCGTCGAGGATGAGAGTGTCAAACCAGCGGGTGGGAGGGTAGCTGCATCTTATCGCTTTAAAAATCAACTGGTGTATCTTGGACAATATCCTGGCTGTCCTGTTCCCGTGTACCTGAGCATGCATGAATAATTTGCCTTGGTCCCGCTTTGAGTGACGTAGCTTTGTTACGCGAATCTCAGTTACAAATTACTTAGCGGGAATATTGGACGTGCGCCAAATTGAGAGTTTCCTTATAAATGGTTTTCAAACAGTCAATATTCATTATGAAAAGTCTTAAAAAGATTATGCAATATACGCTGGAAATAAATTTGTAGTTATTATTTTTTAAATACTTATTGTGTTTATATTTTTGAGTTGAATTTGTACTTGTATAAATAAATCTAGAAACATTGTAATGGTAATTTAAACACTTATGGTAGCGCGCATTAGTTATACATTTTGATAAAGCGCTTGGGAGAGGGACAGAGGAACCTTGGGGAAAATCAAATGGCAATAATTTTAGTAGTCAGGTTTTACTTAGCAAGGAAAAGTTTGAAGGGTTTTTTTTTTTTTTTTTGTTTTGTTTTTAATAGACCAAAATTTTTTAATCCCAACTTTTCTAACACAAGTTATTCAAAATCTCATAAATATTTTCACATTGTAAAACAACTATGCATATAATGGATATAATGAATGAAACAATGCCATCCTCAACGAAATTCTTTTATTTTGTATCAATCACTTTTGCATAGTTCATATACACCGTATATTTGGTATCTCCTTACTTTCTTTCCAGTTTATATACACAAGCGAATTGGAACACTCACTTAATTAGTGAAAGAAAAAGTAGCTATCACATCAGCAATACTGAAACAACAAACAAATTAAGCATAACATTTGGGACAAAAGACTGATTAATTTTGTACGGCACATTCTTCCATTTATAAACAACAATTTTTATATAAAATGTGGTCGTAGCCACTGAACAGACAAATTATAATTTAAATTTGAAATAATATAATGATCATTAGAAAATGCATTTTGAATTTTAACATAATATACATTTAAAAAAAAATTAATATATAATATATGTGATTAATACGCATAGATCACAATGTATAATATGAACAATTATCACAGTAAATAACTGTAAAATTATGTATTATTCCATTGCTTGAAGAAAACAAATCATGACTCCACTTTACAATCTGGAAATAAATTAAATTCTTCCTATGTAGCTTCTTGAAACTTACTGAATTGCTTTTCTCTTTCTCTGATTTTCAGTAATGTATGCAGGGTTTCTTATAGGCATTGACCGTGTGAACCTTGGATCAATTAACTCCGAAAGTAGGCAGTTTTTATAAAAAAAATTCCAGTTTTGGCATCATTTGTATGTTCCAGAATTCATCATTTCTTTCTATTCTTTCAATTCTTATTCCTAGTGGTGTCCAGAGGCTGAACAGACTATATTATCTATTCTTTCAATTCTTATTCCTAGTGGTGTCCAGAGGCTGAACAGACTATATTATCTATTCTTTCAATTCTTATTCCTAGTGGTGTCCAGAGGCTGAACAGACTATATTTTCTATTCTTTCAATTCTTATTCCTGGTGATGTCCAGAGGCTGAACAGACTATATTTTCTATTCTTTCAATTCTTATTCCTAGTGATGTCCAGAGGCTGAACAGACTATATTTTCTATTTTTTCAATTCTTATTCCTAGTGATGTCCAGAGGCTGAACAGACTATATTTTCTATTCTTTCAATTCTTATTCCTAGTGGTGTCCAGAGGCTGAACAGACTATATTTTCTATTCTTTCTATGCTTATTCCTAGTGGTGTCCAGAGGCTGAACAGACTATATTTTCTCCGAGTAACATGTAATTGCCCTTGCACTTGTAGGTGAAAACCGTGATTTTTTTGCATGCTTAAGATGTTTCCTGACTTGTCAGTATTCCATGCCGTGACTTTCTTTTTCTCTATTGCCTCTTTGGGTGTCATATGTGAGGCGGACGATGGGCACTTAATTTCTACAATTCCGTCGTCTCGTACAAGCCCGTCTGGGGTGGCACCGAAGTAAGGAATCTCCGGATCAACGAAAAGTCCACAGTCTAAAATGGTTAGTTTTAGTTCTTGCTCCAGCGCTTCCTTTGCTAGCCCTTCTGTATTTCATTGCTTTGGTATCGATTCTGCTGTACAATATACTCTTTACTGTAGATTCACAACTCGTGTATGGCTTCATGTTACATATTTGTCCGAAATGTGATGCTGTAAGCATTTTCCGTCTTCTCTTTTTCCACTCCCCATTTTATTTTTACATTACGGTTGTCCTTTCGACTCTCTGTTTCTTACTTTCTGTCATTTGCAAGGAGTCGAAAAATTCTCTGCATTCTCTATTGAAAGCCTCTGGATCCATATCCGGTTTTTCTGCATTGGTGCCATAGAAGTTATCTGAAAGCGCCCGGTGGAGTAAAGTCTTACGACACTCCTTCCCTGTTGCCTTTCTTGTGGCATTACTTGCTACAACTTTAGTTATTCGTCTGTATTCCATACTTTTACAGAATTTTCCCGGGATTTTTTTGTACATTGTTTTATGTAACGTATACAATGGCATCCCCGTATTGTCTTTTACAACTGCTCCTGCGCATCTGCCTGTGTAAGATCGTCTAGTGGAAAAATTAATTCTCTTTCCACCAACAAATTTAGCTACTCCCGAATTGTAGTGTTCTGCAGGGATGTTGCACACCTTGTGGGTTAAACTTCCGCTGTGGTTGCTCATCTGTCTTACTACACCAGATATCTTATCATGAAAACCACTTTTAATGAGTCCTGGCACATAATAACGATCACTACAATCTGACTTACAAAAGTAGCCTCTATCCGAGCAGATGGAATGATCGCCAAATATTTGGCTTGTACTGTTGAAGATGTCTTTCCGTAATTCAACTTTTTCATGCAGTGGCCGTTCTTCTTACCGCCTGTGTTCTACATCTTTGACAACAGCTGTTCTGAATCGAAGAACATTGTCACCAAGCTTCTTTCTCATGACAATGTCATCCATCTGTTTATTTCTTGTAGTTTGCAATGTCCTTCAATTTATTACATAAATTACGCAGAAGATGATTTGTGCAATCAGTTTTTTCGACGGTAACATTTTTGTAAGGGTACGCGTCCAAAACTCTTTTGTACACATTACTGTCACCATCAGCAATTAGTTTAGTATATTTTATACCACACATTTCTTCACTCTGGCGGAAACCCTCAACAATTAGCGTGGCTTCCATACTCGATGAACTTTGATTTTCCTCCCAGTTCTTGAAGCATATGTGCGGCCTCGCAGATTTCCCTAATGCTGCAGCATGGCAACAGGTTGAAGAGTACTTGTTTTTTACGCCTGAAAAAAGGACTTTTTCAGTTCTGAATCCTACTATCGCAGCCTGTAAAACCATGCACTCTAAATCGGAATCAGTAATTTTTTACTGATTGTCAGTTGAAACTGCTCCATCCGGAATCAGTAGAAAAAGAAAACTACTAATCTCTTCAGTTAAATGAAATCCACTAATACAAAGAGTAGAAAATCAGTTATTCATAGTCAGTCGATTAATAAAAAACACAAGGATGAAAAACCGCGCATTACGGTTTGAAATAAATTAAGTAAAATTATTTTGTCGCAAAATATAATTATTACGTGTAGAAGGATATTTTGGAAGTGGTCGTTATCGAACTGCCGTCCCAAAACGCAACACATTCTCTTGTTTCTTTTGGCTGACGTTCTACCAACTCTGCTACTTTGCCACTGAGAGAAACGGTCTTCCATTTGCGTAGTAACAAAGTTACAATGAAGAACGGCTGTAAGTTTCTAATGTGAAAGTACTTCATGTTGTCTAAATATACACGTATTATGCGTACGTAGGTACCTACATGTCTTTGTAAGGCTCGAAAGTCATTTTATGTTAAGTTTAGTTAAGATTGTGTCCATTAATAGAGAAATATAGTGGTTTTAACGGTGTTGTAGGTGTTTTCTATGTATCTGCCATTTTACAATGCAACGAGATTTTACAGAATGAAACTGTTATTTTGAAGAGACAGATTGACTAGTAATAATGGTGTTTGTCGTTTCCTCATTATTTGATCTGTTAACTTCCAGACCACAAAACTTTTGTTGGTGAAAATCCACCTTTCTTATTGAATCACCGCACTATCGAGTCAGTAAAATTATCACTGATCTATCTGCCACAAAAAAAATAACAGTTTAAATCTGTAGTGTCTCGTTGCATTGTAAAATGGCTGATACCAGTTAACATCGATAACCTCGTACATTGAACCACTATATTTATCCTTTAAAGCACAGAATCCGAAATAAACTAAAGATAGACTGACTTTAGAACTTTGCAAAGACACATGCTTGGATTAACCAACTATAAATAAATAGTTTTCTACTGCTTGAATAAGTAGATTTCTTTTAACTGATGAACTAGTGGTATTTTTTCTACAGATTCCGGATGGAGCAGTTTCAACTGAAAATCAGAAAAAATAGTGATTCCGATTTAGAGTGTATGAACAAGTATTATTTGCGAACGAAAAAGTAATAACATTGATTAGGCAACTAAAAATGTAATTCATATTTGCATACATTATCTTAAGTTATGCCAATAAAACCATATATATATATTCAGCAGTGAAAACATGAAGGTAATAACATCGCTTTGCGCTTATGATAATGTAATAAATTTATAGAAATGTTTTTGTGTATCATATTGTACCCTAATATTGAGTGAAACTGTCGAAGTAATGAGAGTTTATAACCGTTAACTTCGGTTTGCGTACCAAACACAAAATCCATTTGCGCAAAGGTTTTGGCTAGAACCTGCAAATATAGTTACTCTCGTTAAGGCTGTATAAATTTAGTTAACACCTGCGCTAAGACTAGAGCTCATTGTATCCGTTGTAATTAATAATTACATGTTCATTAATTAGTTTTTGACCGTGTTTACAACAATGATTTTGTAATCGGTTTGGTACGAAAATCCACTTAACAATTAAATGACTGAATTTCGTTAATACCGGCAGTTACACACAAATGTATTTAATAAAACTTTACGTATGCAAGATGTCTCCCAAATTATTGAATCATGAATACGTTTTAACTTTCATATTGTCGACTCGCCAATAGTAAACCTTTGGGTACAAAACTGTACGCCAGAAGTTACGCGTATTTTTCTTCGGTGTAAATTATTTTCGACAATGTTGCATGAACTACAGGCGGGATGTAACCACAGTTACGGCATTCTATAGATGGTCATTTATCGCGAAAATGTGACATCATGATAGGTCTCACCGTCCTATACGCATGCCTGCAACATTTCTTTCCTTACTGGCTACAGTACATGCGAGAAATAGTTTCCTTTTTTTCTGGTTTGCTCAACGAGGCTTTTGCTTCTCTGACACTGAACCTACTTGATTCGCCTAAAATGAAAACATATTTTTTGGTGACCATCTTTACCTGAAATATTTTCGCGATTAATCACTATCTCTAGTCATACTGAAGGATTGTGTAAAATTGATTTTGCAAATTTTTGCATGCATAGTCACTATCATTTTTTTGGACATATGCGCTATAAAAATATGTATGTTCTAAAACTATCACATACAGACTGCACAAAAACGATGGTACTGAAAATTGTTTTTTTTAAAACAACTCGCAAAATTGTCTTAAAATAACCATTTTCCGATCAACACTCACGTCACATTTACAAATCCACAAGAAATTATAAATGGCTAGAAATTTCTTGGTTTTTATGTCTGAAATGAAAAATAAAGGTGTAAATTTGAACATTTAACTGTATCAAGCGCAACACACACTAAAATATTGCGTTTCGATGCATTTTAAGGTGTTATTGCCATGGAATGTAAGAAGTTGCTAGAAATTATTTTACGAAAAATGACAGTTTTAATTCTAAAAATCATAATTATTATTTATGTAGATTGAAATTGGCATTCACTTTGCCATGCTCTTAAAAAATACGGATTTAAGAATAAAGAATTCCATGTAATTAGCGACACTGTAAACGAAATTCTGGACAACAGCATGACAAGGAAGGTTATTACATGCAATGCTCAGTTACCTCAACATTATTTTCACATACAAGGTGCAACAGAAAAGTAAGATGTTAAGTAAATTTAAATTTAATTTGTCATTTCTGAATCACAGTAGGCTGCACACTGTATACTAAAACGTGTTCTTTCGAAGAACAAAAAGCACTAAGTATAAAGTGTGACCTTTTTGTTTACATCAGCTTTTAGGTTAGCAATGTAGTCCGCTGACATAAAAACACAAGTTCATCCTCACGTCTTTCACAATATAAATTTTTTTTAAATGTTTCGCCGTTCATGTTAGCCTATACGTATACGTACATCAAATTCTGTAGAATATCTATAGGCCTACTACCATTTTTGTTCTATTTTCCAAATAGCCTGTTTGTGTGATTATATATCGTGTCTTATCCATTTAGATGAGGTATTACAATAATCTATAATTTCCCCAGCACTGTGACTCCCAGGAATTCTGATATCACATAACAAACAATTCGCAGTTAGCAGGGGCATCAGAGTGCGGCTAAATACGTAATAAACCACATATCTATGTATGGTTCAATATGACACACACGTATTTCAATTTATACTACAATTTTTTTCATGTTATTCACGCAATGGGCCCCGTTAATTCATCCGTACTTACTGATTACGTCTGTAGCCTCGCATTATACTTTCAGGTAGGCCTGTATAAGCCTAATACAGTATAATCCTGTTATATAACATTTCTCAAGGGGATAAAATGTTAAATACAGGAAAACGTTATAAGTATTAATTGGCATAGTGTTTCTACAGCAGGTACTCGACCACAAAGTACTTTAATGTAATCCTTTATCAGTACAAACAAGAAGTTACTTGGCTTTTGTAGCTTAAATTCGCTCAAAGTATTTTCTAAACGAAAGCTAGAAAAAATATGACAAACTACAAGAGTATTAAATATTAATTAGTTATCTGTATATAAGTGTTCTACAAAAATGTTATCATTAATAACTTTATCTTATTTTTTGTTACCACGGGTAAATAGTTATTCATGTGACACAAAATAATTTTTCAAGTGCACACTTCCCATTAAAAACAGAGTGAAATGTTAGAAATTTCGTCACACTTTGATAAACAGTGATGTTATGCCTGTATGCAGGAAATGAGGATAATAAAATATTATATGCAGGAAGGAAACATCAACCTTTATATGGAAAAATTGTGGCACCACGAAATAATAGTGTTATCTTCAGGAATGTTAAGACGGGGTTTTACTGTATATCTAAAATTTCTCATTTACCACACACAGCACGGGCTCGCATATGCAAATGTATATGTGTATATACACATACAATACAATACAATACAATACTATATGAGCATGCACATGCAAAATTCTGGTAGTCACATAATACTTTAATTCATTGTTTCTGTGTCTCGGCTAAAACGTACCATGTTACCTGTATTGAGCAAGATTGCGGACGCAGTGGTGACTGGGTACACAATCTCCAACGCGCGCGAAAGGCTGATTAATAACAAGCTGCCACCTTGTAGAGTCTGCGGTTGTTCGCCAGAGCCTTCCGCGGTATGACGGTAAAAGGACAATACAACACGCAGTTATTAACAAGGGAAGGAAATGTTGCAATTACAAAAAAATAGCCCTGTCCGGAATCGAACCTGACACCCTTTGTCTCCGAGCTAGAGGTTACCTTTTTTTTCGTGCTGTGTTCTTGTGAATGCTTCATCTTCCTTTTTTTTTTTTTCTGGTCTTGTTGCACTAAGTCGCAAAAGATTTCCATTGCCTTTCGTACGGTACCTACCCATTTTTTTTTATCGCTAAAGAGTAATATGCGTGATCGAGATAATACTTCCCGAAGTAACTGCAAATGCAAATCGCACTTCCCTAGATAGAATGTTAGGACCGATCCGCTGCTTCTAACAGACAAGCTGTGGAGAGTGCAGATGCTCCGAAGAGATAGTGGATAGTCCGAGGAGGTCCTTAACCATCCTTCAATGCCTCTACCTGCCAAATGCCCCAGTGCAAAACAGGTCTATCTACGAATTAATTTGTGGAATATAATCATTTACAAAAGTTTTTTCGATTTATTTCAAAAGTAATTATAATATTTATACAGCAGAGGCAGTATTTGATATGCTGTATAATTATCTGAGGAATTAGGCCTTTTTTTTTTTTTTTTTTTTTTTTTTTTAGCCAAGCATACCAGTTTATATATAAAAATATGCAAAATTCGGGTTTGTGAAATATTGTAACAGTAAATGTCGTTTTTCATAAAGAAAATTTGCTGTTTTTAAGTAACAGCAACAATGATTTCATTTTTATTTTTTATGCGGAACAAAGGCCTCCTCGAAAAAATGTATAGTTTTCTTGTAATTTGTGGCGCAAGTTAACATTCGTGACATATAAGGCCAACTGAGTCCCTCCGACTCTTAAGGCGCTGGTTTCCCTGGCGGCCGGCAGGTAGATTTGGCAAGTGTCGCACCTGTTGACGGACATCAGAGATGAAGCTTGAACATTCTCCTGTTATTTCAGCATTTCGACGAGAGATGGCGACAGCAGCGACATGTTTTGGTAACATAACACAATCGCCATTCTTGGAAGGGAGTGTCTCGCTTCTAAGAAACACGGACCAATCCGTTAGACGCCAGCAGGTAGTCTGTGCCCAATGATGAGTAAAGTAGGTTTTATGGGAGGGGGGAAAGGTAAGTGCTTACCCTCCTGCAGTGACATACAACACGATGGTTCGTAGGAAATGCTTGTTGACGATGAACTTCCACATTTCTTCCAACTCTCCCCCTACCAGTATCAGCAACTGTAGCTACAGGAAAGAACGGGTATTGCCCACGAATTCTTTGGGCATGTATTTGCTTCCTTCCTGAACTGTGCCATAAGAAATAATTTTTAATAAGAAAGGCTAAAGAAATTATGGTACACCTCATAAAAGTAATATTAATTTGTGGTACACTTAAAACATTGAAGTAGGCCTTAATGTTGTATTCAATTTGAGTGGATGTTATTTTATGGCGGTAGTAGGCATACAAAGTGAAAAAAAAAATCTGACATTGATATTTACGTGTGATCATTATTCAGCATAAACGTTTGCTCTATGATCTCTCGCATTAAAATTATAATGCTATAGAAAATCAGCAAATTTTTAATTTTTTTTCCACATACTCTACACTGGCTAAAATGTGTAATTTTGGTTGTTTGATCAGAATGGGGAATCGATTATGATCAACATACCATTATGCATATACTGCAAAGGTATTAAAGTCTGTAATTAGAATTGAACTATTGGTCGGCCTGGATTGTTTGTGTTTCATATCGTTATATTATGGCTGGTTATTATTTAAGATTATATACAAAAATATTGAATTATTAATATATACTGTTTGCCACTTTTAAATAATATAGATTGTAATATGTATTCGGGAAATAAGTATTTTTAATTTACAATAGTTTCATAACTCATTAGTCAACTCGTTAACTTTTCGTTTGTGGGGACACATAATGTAGTAGTCAGATCGCTTGCCTTCCACCAGGGCGATCCAAGTGCCTGCCGGATTTCCGCATGTGGAACCCCTAGCGGAATTTGCCGTTGTTCGTGCGTTTTCTCACAGTAATCCCATTTCCTCCAGCAAAATCTTATCTGTATAATATGATATAAGGCTACGGCCAGAAGTAACTCATACAATAGTATTGTAACCTAAGATACGTGACAGTAAAATAAATTCGGGAAGTGGTAACCAAATTTAAAACGTATTGGTTATATCAGTGAGTGAGGACATGTTCCAATGGATTTGGAAATATCTCGCGTTTATTATTTTGTAAGATTTCAATTGGAATACATCGAAATTCATCTGTTAAGAATGTAATACTGCTATTTTGTTGTACTCCGTTTCTTAACATCTATACTGATATTTTAAGAGGTAATGTGAGTTTGTTTATTTGTTTATATGTCTCGGGTAATCTCGGAAACTACACGGCCGATTCTTATAACTCTTTCGCTATTAGAAAGCTACATTCTTCCAGATGGCCATAGGCTATGTTAAATTTAAAAAAAAAAGTCCTTGAAAAATTTCGAAATTTGTTAACCAAGTCGGAGAAAAATGAGCTACATAGCAGCTTTCTAAGCATGCTCTACCAAAATTACAGGGCCGATTCTCATATCTTCCACTGTTAGAAAGCTACATTCTTCCAGATGGACATAGCCATATATCAAGTGGGGCCACAAGGACCCAGTGGATAGAGTAATGCCAGGTGGGGCTGCAGTGGCCCAATGGCTAAAGCGAACCCAAGTGAGACCGCAATGGCTCAATGGATAGAAATATATCAAATGGGGCCGCAGTGGCTCAGTGGATAGGAATACATCAATTCAGGACGCAATGGCCCAGTGGCTGGAGCGATCCCAAGTGGGGCCGCAGTGGCTCAGTAGATAAATATACATTAAGTGGGGCCACAACAGTGGCTCAGTGGATATTAATATGATATAAATATTACAAATTCTCAAGTATTCGCAAGTTGTGGCAGGTAGTCGCAAGTAGTCGCAGGTAGTCACGGGTAGTCGTAAGTAGTCGCAGGTAGTCACGGTTAGTCGCAAGTAGTCATGGGTAGTCACAAGTAGTCACGGGTAGTCGCAAGTAGTCGCAGGTAGTCACAAGTAGTCACGGGTAGTCGCAGGTAGTCACAAGTAGTCACGGGTAGTCGAAGGTTGTTGCAGGTAATCACGGTTAGTCGTAAGTAGTCACGGCTAGTCGCAAGTAGTCACGGGTAGTCGTAAGTAGTCGTAGGTAGTCATGGGTAGTCGCAAAATATAGGTATGTATTTTAATAACTCCATAAAACCTGAAGGAAGCTATGCCGGGCTGCTAGATTTCTATATAAGGCAAAACATGAAGTGTTAAATTAAAAATCCAAGAAATTCAGAAAATAATTTACGTTTCGATATAAAACTTTTCATGATACTATTTCTCTTGAAATTAGCAAATAAAAATAAGCGAGACGTTTGATATACATCGTATATCCAAACAACGCCGACGAACTTCGGCAGGTTATCCTTGATGAAAAAATATGACAAAAATGTCAGTACCACCTTTTCTCTAATGTGATTATTAAGAGAGCTACGCACCTCTAAAAACCATGG
Organism: Dryococelus australis; assembly: GCA_029891345.1. Classification (NCBI taxonomy): domain Eukaryota; kingdom Metazoa; phylum Arthropoda; class Insecta; order Phasmatodea; family Phasmatidae; genus Dryococelus; species Dryococelus australis. Next base: position 171,581,170 of record CM056997.1, on the reverse strand, counting down.
CTATGAAATAATCGAGTGAAAAATTTCAGGAATCACTCGCGATTAAGCAACAAATCGGTCAATTGTAGAGCGGAGATCTTACACCTATGAAAATGGGGTTGGTAATATTATCCCCCGTCATGAACATAGGGGTTGCCACCCAGTTTTTGCACAAAATATATTAACAGTAAGCTCTAAGCGATTTCTTGGCATGACTTAATAATCAGCACATCGTAACGAACCAAAATAGGTTGTCTTTTCAGAATACTCTCAGGTGAACCACTTTCGAGAAATCCATTCGTGAAGTATTATTTCCTAGCTCGCTGGCCACTCACCTTCACGGTGCTCAAGAGTGGTTAGGCGGTCAGGTGCCAGCCTTCGAGATACCAAGTATTGCCTACCTCGCTGGCCACTCACCTTCACGGTGCTCAAGAGTGGTTAGGCGGTCAGGTGCCAGCCTTCGAGATACCAAGTATTGCCTACCTCGCTGGCCACTCACCTTCACGGTGCTCAAGATTGGTTAGGCGGTCAGGTGCCAGCCTTCGAGATACCAAGTTCATTACCAAACCATTCCAATTATCTAATAATTCAGTGCTATTTTTTTTTGTGTGAACAGTGAGGTGGACAGACTCTGTTTTGTTAAAATAGTGATGTTTAAATTAGTGGCAAATCAGATCACTTTGTTTCTTGTGTGTTGGTGTGTGTGCGTGCGAGCGTGTGTTGGTGTACCTCTATGTGTGTATAACATATTAGAAGAAAGAGTTCGCATACTAGAAATATATTTATTTTTCTAAAAATGTTTTTGGGCCTCATTAATTTATGCTTGTTTATGCCTTCTAGGTAGGCCTGTTAGGTACATAGCAACGTTAATTATTACCTTTGGTTTGGAAGGCTGCACAGTGGGGCTTGAAATTAAACAGAGCAGAGCTACCAAAATCGTTTATCCAATTGTGTAACATTTGTAAAATACTGTGAAGAAAGTAATATTTCTACTCTTCCCAGTCACACACCGCTTCTCATCACTACTGCAATGGAAAATTTTTTTCCCACTTTGTTGTCGTGATAAGAAATAAACTTGCCTGTTATTTGTAATGCCATAAGATATTTTATGTATTTTTAATAACATCCAAACCCCAAATTTATTGCTTCATACGAAATACATGTAAATGCCTTACATCAGGTACCACAATTTAAAAAACATACATATCAAACAATGTAGTTATATCGTTCCTTAACTAATTTTAATGCAAAATACATATTTCTATATTTGATATTACCTACAAAACACTAATTATGGAGAATATAATTTTAACGAATGACTAAGACGATTTTTATTTACAGAAATAACAATTTTTTTCAGGGTATGGTATTAATTGCATTTCTAAGCTACGCGACCTAATAAAAATGTTTTACAATGTAACAGTTTTACTTCCTACTTGTTTCTTATCTTTGCCTCTTTCTTGTGCCTCCAGTATGTACGGTGGCTCACATACACGCATTCCTTTGCTTAGCCGACTATCTGCCAATTCCGGTAACAAGAATTTTGTATTAAATCTAGGCAGCTTGGGGAACATATTTTCTCTCCAGAATTCGTCATCGTCCCACTATCACAATATATTACTATATCACACAAGTTCCTGTCTGCTATGTGAAGCTGACCCTGTGTTTGATACCAATACGTGTGCATTTTTTAAATTGTAGTTTTCCATTTTTCCTGCAATAAAGAGTTTCTTAGACTTTGCTGCTTCGCGAATAGGCACACAACCTATCAGCGAAATATGCATTAGTAGTGTCACAGACCATGTCACGTGAACTGTGTCTGCCTTTACACGAGAAAGGTTAATTTGCGCGATAGGGATATCGTACAGGCACTCGACTTTCCTGATGTCTTAATCATTGAATGAATGTGTATGTAGACACAGATGCGATACATTGTTTTTTTCCTCTGTGATCAAAATGGTCGTATTCGTTGTGTTTTGTTATACTAATATTGCAACAATGTTCGTAAACTAGGGCATTATTATATACCTCATTTCACAAACGTGCTTTGATTTGAAAATAAAAGAAAATGTCTGATGGAATGTGCGCAAACTATTTGTCACCATTAGCAACTATTTTCTTTATATAGGCTGCTTTATCACACAAATTCTGATTTAAAAATTTTTTAGGCCTGTGTTTTCTTTTTTTGTTTTGTATACTGAATACGCAAACAAAATAAAAAAGATCAGTTACTCTAGACGACTTATAAAACTTACTTTTGTCTGCTAATTGAGATTCAGAACAGTAATAAAAACGTTTCATTAATTTTATAACATGTATTTAGATGTCTGTGTAAACAGTTTTGTAACAGCACAACGCTTTACAATATTTTTTATTTACGCGCTGAACACTCATCTTGCAATTATTCGAATTATCTTGGGAAAAGAAAATACAAGATTACGGCATGTAATACAGATAAAAACACTACTCCAAATGCCGTCATTAGTTTAACCAATCTAAAGGTATAGTTAAATTCATTTGTAAATCTGAAAAGAGTATTTAGTGTTTTCAAGGTACCATGGCTTTCGAAAAATTTGAAGTATGGAGACAACATTTACTAAATTTTCAAAACACAGCGAATATTTGGATCGTTGGTCGGTTCCGTGAGCTGTCTGGTAGGAAGGTGGCTGTTTCCCCATCACTTTCATACATGCAAGCTACCTGGCGTTAGCTGGTGGCCTACCTTTTAGGCACTTTGGTCCCTACCCACCACACCTCATCTTATCCTTTTCTTCTCTGCGAGCCCACGTTGTTCCACGACGAGCCATACTGGCGAGGAGTGCGCCACTTCTCAGGAACTATTTGCCAATTAATAGTTTCTCTGTCGTATTCCCGTTATATGTTATTTGAGCTCGATGAACAAATATGTTATGAAATGCACAAGGTTTTTTTTTTCCCCCATGTTACTGTAGCTTCGTTTCTTTGTAATCTTTTTCCATTACTTTGCAGCCGCTGCTTTCAGAAAAGCGATAAATCCTACGATTGAAGGGGTATGGAAATGTCGAATTTTTTAAAGTATTTTGGACGAAATTTTAAAAAATGCCTGAAGTACGGCAAATAACATAGTTTCACAGTTTACAGAAGACTAAAATTCTTGAGAAAACATGTAGTCAATTCATGCTAAAGTTGAAAAAAAAATCGGCATAATATATTTTATAAACCATTAAAAAATTATTTTAAGAGCTGATGAATGCAATTTTTAACATTCGACTATCAAGTTATTGTGAATTTAACCAAGCCAATAAGCATAAACATTGAATTATGAGAAAAATAACTAAGGAAACTACCCTCTTAATTGTGATGGCGTGTTCAGGCGGGCCGTCGAACTAAGGCCCGCCCACGACATCGTAACAGTTCGAAGATATTCTCGACAAAACTACGACATGCTATGTCGAAAACCTCAATTACTGTGTCTGGGATTTTAACTGATTATTTTTCGTACTAAATGCATGTGTAATACTATTGTGTGCTTGCAACGGTCATCTAGCACTCAAAACTATGTTTGGTTTTTTATTTTTTTTATCATATCAATCAGTTAACGTATGTGTGGGAAAAGACAAAGTACGAACCTATGTAATTGTGTCCAACATATTAGAGCACAACACTTTACCATATGATTTTCACAGGTAATTGAGCACTCTTGAAAGCCCTACTTAGAATATACTTGTTTTCAAATATGTATCCTTATGTCGTATGTAAAATTAACATTGCATGGGCTAGATCCCTTCATTCAAGTGAAACGATGAAACAGTTGAGAATGTGAATTTCTTACTAATATGCAAATTCAACAATAAATAATATCTTCAGTGGCCATTCGTTTAAACATTATAGACATATTCACAATGCAACATTAAGTATTACAACAATGTTTATGAACTCGCTACCAATTTAAATGTGCGATTGCATGGCAGTGATTCTGTAGTGTATGTTTAGTTATAGGAAATTATTTTTCATTTCAAAGGTTGGTGTCAAGTGTGCTTGCTTGACCGCATACCGCCTTTATGGCGTTTCACGGCCACTGTTGTAAGGTCCAGCTATTGTTAACTCGCGATGGCGGAAATCTAGAAACACGTTTTATTCTCCCCGTGCCCTCCCCCCCCCCCCCTCCTCTACCGCGACCCTGCAGTGGAGGAAACATTTCCTCGTGATAAATGTTCTTTTTTCCGCTCGCCGCTGGACTAGTGCCAGGTGCACTCTACCCGCCCAGCGCATCGTAATTTTTTTAATTATGTTGAGTGTTTTACTTGACCACGGCGCAGTTTATTACTGCATCCGTGCAGAAACAGAGGCTAAAGTATTGCATATGCGCAGAAGATAACAAGGCGTGTGCATGTCTAATCAGAACAGAAAAGAACATATTAAAATTGCACCAGTACCCAGCTGATCTTGGTTACTTTAATTTAAAATAAATTTGGAAAACAGCCGAAACATAAAATTTGTCGCGTTATGAAAATTTAAAAACAAGTTAAATTTTAAAATTTCAGCAGCTTCAAATTATATTTTCTTATAATCTAAAAGAAAAAGGTTACGTTATAATTTTAAAATGTCAAAAGGTAAAATTCCTCTGTCTCTGCCCTTGACCTTCACCCCGACATCCTCTCCGGGGACAGAGGGGCCGACGGTTGTTGTCGTTTCCGTGAGGTGTCCGTCGTGAGTTTGAAGTTCGTGACTGTGTTGTGATGGTGTCAGTGTAATGTTGTGATGTGTAGGTGTTGTACTGTGTAGGTGTTGTACTGTGTAGGTGTTGTTCCTTTAGTTTATTTGTTCTTGTGTGCACCTGTGATAGCGATGTCTTTATGAGTCGGACGACATCAGTATACGAGATTATGTTATTGTTTATAATGATATATTATGTATTATTAGTGAGAGCTCAAGATGAACGTTTATTAATTTAGTTCTAAAAATTATACCAATAACAATTATTATTCACACTCCATCTACTGTCTAGATTGGTAGGTATTACTTCGATTTGTGATTACATTTCAATAAGGAACATAATTCTAGAAACCAATCCCTAGTGAACATTACTACAGGAATAGAGGGGTTAACAATTTTGAAGTATTACTATGGTGGACTTGGAAATTTTGGGTGGTTAACCCGATAATTAACTTAATGTACGTGCACGTGTAAACATCAGCATTTACCGAAAATTCCCTAAAATCAAGTTTAAAAACACGCACAATTCAGTATTTCGGTACTGAACCTGCTAAATAAGCATTCCTGAATGTATAATGCCAGTAATTACTTGTTACTGCAAAAGTGACAGTGTAAATTACAAGACGCAAGTTGAAAGCGACAGTGGAATAATTTTAGCTGCTTCAGTATACAACAAATAACTAAGATGCAGTAAACCACGAAAATTCGTGTATTATTCACAGTTTAAATGTATACCATAAAGTATAAAACACATTCGAAAAGTTTTAATGCGAAATAACATCGAAATACTAATCATATTAGTTTTTAACATCACGAAAACACTTTCTGGGGAGTGCCACAACTTAGAAAATAAAATGTATAAACGGGAAAAATTACAGTGCCTAGGTGATAAACAGTAGAGCATTATGGGGCTATGGACCGAATTTTCCATTGCTTTTAAGTTAATGTTGTCATTTAGTTTGAATTCATAATTGTTATGCAATTCAGTAGTCACAGTTGTTCAAATATACACGTTTAAATTACAGGTTTTGTGTTACTCCTCAACTGATATCAATACAAAAACTGATTGTAAAATATAGGACCCAGCGACTTCTCTCAAACTTGTTCTGTACCACTGGCTATGTCGTTCAACTGCTGATTTGAACAATAATTATTTTAACTGTGTATATAAACATCAAATATGTAAAATATTATTTGAGTATTTTAGGAGTGGAAATACTAGTTTTACTTATTTTATGTAATAAAATAATAGTGTTAACGTCCAAGAAAAAATATATACTGCAGCACTTTTTTGTAAACAAATGAAATGTAACTTTGTTTTACCCATGTTATTTTTCTTTCAAGTGTAAGTGTATTCATTTACTATCGACATAAATAACCTTATATCATGGATTGATATTTTTAGCTGGTAACAAGAAGCCCCATGTCAGACATGCATTTCTTTATAAATTATTTTCAGCGTAACGTAATATTAAACCAAACATTTGCATATGTAAAGGAATGAATAAACATATAAAATTTAGCTATGTAAGTTGGTACTACAGCAAAGAACACAATTGTAAACACAGGCAAAAACATTCTTCGAATGTGCCAAAATGTAGCGGTTATGCTGATACTGTTCTTTGATATCAGTCTCTCGATTTATTATAGCCATCATCATTTATAAGGTCTATAAAATATATTAATACACAATACAGGAAACCTTTGCTTTTCTTTTTTTCGCGAGAGAAATCGACGGCGCAGCCCTCGTGGTAAAAGAATTATTCTCATTGAAATGTGTTAATTGAATAAAATAAATATTAATTTAAAATGCTGGTCTGACTGGATATAACAGTACCAAATGTGTCGTATAGTTACATAGAACCACCAGGAACGACACTGTAGCTTATCCCGTGCACTATAGTGATATTTTTATAACAAAGGAGAGTAGCTATTGTGCAAAGTTGTTGAGGAAAACAACACATGGTTCATTTTTAAAACCGTCCGTGTTTGTCGTTGTGGGAGCACCGCAGGCCACAAGCGAAGGAACCTGCTGGCGTCGAGTTCCCGCGGGTCGCTAAGGCAGGACTTACAACGACCCGTCGCGTCCGTCCGTCCGTCCGTCAATCACGTGACCAACAGCCAATCAGAGGTGGCCATTAATTCTATCCGTCCATCCGTCAAAACCTTGGCAAGCTTTAACATGTGACGGACGGACGGATGAAATTACTGTCTTCTAAACTTGCACGTTTTGTTACTCATTCATCCTGTGTTCTTTACAAAGCTGTGTATTGTGTGCAATGTTTTGTTTTGGCTGTCGTTTGATTCCATATGTTTGTTTAAGTAACTGTAAAATTAAATTAAGTTAAATTTTTCCTGAAGATTAATTGACTATTACGTTTGGGCAGTAGTAAAAATAAACAAATGCTTTATATGCTATTAAATATTTTTTTACATCGATTAATTTCCGTTATGTACGTGTATGGTTGGTTCGTGTCCATAAAAACACAACACCGCAAACTATTTTCACTTTTTATAGACAATTTTTTCCTACTTGTAAACGGTTTGGTTTTTATTAGTTGGCAGCAATGAAGGCATGACGGACGTGCGAAGTTTGGTTGTAAATCGCTCGGCTGGGAGACGGACGGACGGACGCGAAGGACTGTTGTAAATCCTGCCTAACTCGCACAGCCTCGCAGACAGTCCAAGTTGAAGAACTCTCCCCCACACGTAGTCGAGGAGAGCCAGTCTCCTCACACTCCTGCTTTGTGTTCAACACAAGGCGACGTGCTAACCTCGCGCCACACAGTCTGTTACACACACCTTCTCCTGCGAAACTATTACACGTGCATCCAACGTGTTGCTCTACGTAAACAACACACACTTCGAACCACGCCTCGCAATGTGTAAATTTTACATATCGTAGGCCTATATTTAATCACCTGCTTGCGTGATAGCAAATCGTTGTGAAATTCTTCTAACTCTTAAGTACCTAGTTTACAAAACTAGCAAGTAATGTATTGGATTTCACGTGAATACGTTGTTTTTTTTTTCTTTAAACACAAGGTTATAATTTAAACGTAATGTCGTCATTGGAAAATGCTCAGTTTTATGTTGTAATTTACTCAATTTAGATTTAAGAGAGGAAATGAGGATATTGTTTAATAACAATCAAATCTAATATAATTAAAATGAGTAATATATATAGCTTTTACCTTAAGCATATGCCTTGTGCTAACGGTCAAACGTGGTTCCTCATTTGTAGGAAGTAGTATTGCAGTTGCAATTGTAGTAACTAATAAACATGAGAATGCCTTACGAAGTATACCACATAACTACTTTACTGCATCCTTCGACAGGACTCGCAGCTCCGGATGTGACGTGGCAAGCCTTCCTCCTGCTGAGGCGGGCTTGTGGCCTCTGCACTTATCCCGCGCACCCCCAACTTTCTAGTTAAGTTTTAATTAACTAGCAATCAGCGGGCGGCTGGTAATTAACATTAAATCTGCTTGTCAGTCACCCTTGTGTAACTACCAAGAAACCAGGGATTACGCGCCGTGGTTCTAGAACGGCACATGTGCGGAGAGATAATCCTCTAATTGCTTCACGCTAAGATTAACTGGGTTTCTTAATGCTTATTAACTGATAGAATTGGAAAAGTAGAAGATTGTGAGTTATGTAAGGTCTAACGACTTCAATTTTTGAAAACACGAGATCGTGCAATGGAAGCGATCCTCTCATCAAAATGGCTGAATGTGGAAAATTTAAGGTTGTACCATTTTACTACTCCCACAGAAAAAAGGCTAAAGTTCTTGCAAAAAAATACTATTCAGCTATTTCTTTGAACATTTACGTTGTAGTAAAATTAATAATATTGTGAAAAAGTTAATGATGTTGACCATTTACACAGTCTTATATTTCTATAACGTAAATATTCTGTTCAAGTGTTAATGTTAATAAAGCTTCTAAGTAACGTTGCCTGATTCAAATGTTGTATTACGCTAAAAATAACAAGATAATCAGAATATTAGCGACTTTGTTACCAGATATAGTGACTACCCAGCTCTCATGTCGTACCAATGTCAATGTTATATAAGTATAGAATTTTTCCAATACCTTAAACTATAATTCTGTATCAATACAAGCGTATATAGGCCGTTCACGATAAAGTTTCATCAGACATAATAACCAATAAATACATTCAATTGTGGCCTCGGACTTTTTTTTGGGTATGGTGAATGTATGCATTGTGTTTATTATTCACTTGGCAGGGTTTGCGTTAACAATTGGTGGAAATATATAAATTGGTTGAAAGAAAAAAGTAACCAGGGCTTCAAAAGTGCTCACTTTACTGTGAATAGACTATAATAGTATCACAAAGATTTATAGGAAGTACGTGAAAGATTTATGTATCGTCCCACTATATTATTATAGTTATTACTTGCATCTTATTCTTTACTAAAATAATAGTTCTGAAATAGTTTTGAAAACATATTTTCTTGATATAGAGTAAAATGTTTTACCTAATAATTTTGCTATGATTTCATACTCACCAACACTTGTATGTTTCTGTTTTTCGGTTGGTATTTTAGTCAATATACAATACTAAATAATTTATCTAAAATGTTATTATTTTCATTAATATGATTATTATTAAAATTGCGTACATAACCGTATTTGTAGCCATATCTGTTACTAATAGAGAAGTGCTAAGTTATTGATTAAACGTTGATGTATTTATATAATTACGTTATTCTTTAAGAGCTCACAAAATTTAAGAAATATTTACATTTACATTGTTGTATAAATTGATTTATTCAAAGGCATCTTTTCGTTTTTCAGTTCTTGCAAAGAAAAAATGCCACGTATTATTTCTTTGACTGTTCAAAAATATACCTATGTGAAATATTTTCTCTTGTCTTTTTTATTTTTATTTATTTTTTATATTTTAGTAAAATATTTCTTTTCTACTTTTTTTATGAAATTATGTTACACAGTGATTTATTTCCTTACAATGTTTGCATTTCTCTACTGTAGTTAAAAACAAGCTTATCATGGTTCGTTAATGTTAAATCTCTAAAATTCAATATAAAAAAAATGTTTATCGAATGCACATTATTTTTTATAATATATTTTTTTTCTGTGTTTAGGTTTTCATCTCAATTTATTAAGATATTTTTTATGTATGGATTAATAATATAAACTTATTCTTTGCACGAGAACTTTTTAAAGATATTAAATATTATTGTAAATTATATTCTGAGCCCGCTACCCGAAGCAAAGAATGGTTTATGAGATTTATTTCCTGGCTGTGTGCATATGTGTGTCCCCTTTAAAACATTTGAACGCGTGAACAGAATTTCACCAAACTCGTTACATATATCGTAACTTACTTAGTAAGGACATCCAAAGTTTTTTCGACCACTTCGGGCGCTTACTTTCAAAATGGCAGTAATTATAAATTTTAGAGTTATATGCCATATTCCGGAACAATTTATCCGATTTAAACTAAATAGTGTATGTTTATATTTTGTCATTTAAGCTTTTGTTTAGCTACTTTGTCAACCCACCATTTTGGAAGATACTACATCGTGAAAATGAAAGCTTTTACATACCTTGAAAACTACTCACCCAATTATCGCCAAATTGGCAATTAACTAGTAGACTATGAAAATGTATGCGTTTTAAAACTTCTAGGCACTTATTTTGAAAATGCATGACTCATAATTCGTGGAGAAATATAGATTCACTACTCACCACAAATCATACTGAACAACTGAATTGCAGTGAAACAACGTATAGCACCACAAAGTGAGAAATTGAACTGACACGCTGAATGCAAGAAGAAGCGTAACTGCAGTGCATTCATTCTTATCGAAGGGAAGAAACGGATGTTTGTACGAACATAACTGGAATACTCGCAAATTATCGGTAAAAAACACCACCCGTCACTCAAGTAACGCGACTAGCTCTATATGTTACATGCGTAACGCGACCAGCTCTACATGTTACATGAGTAACGCGACCAGCTCTACATTTTACATGAGTAACGCGACCAGCTCTACATGTTACATGGGTAACGCGACCAGCTCTACATGTTACATGAGTAACGAAGTCGAGCAGACTCAAAATTGAGCCATTGGTTGTTTCAGACTATCTGAAATGCATAACACGAAATACATTAACTACCGTGTTGCGTGGCAACCGCAGAGCTTAATAGTATTACAACTAGCTAAAAAAAAATTAAAATGATTATATAACATTTAAATTAGCTCCTGGCGTTAAGGATGTAATAATGAACAAATGTTTGTTGATGTTATGATTTACGTACTTCAAGTACACATCACAATCACGAGCACCGTTTAAAAAGGAACTCAGTGATGCATTATAATATAATCTCTCTGATGCTCCGTCAACCCCTAACATTTCTAACACTCTGCCACTTCGTTGGATATCAATGACCAATCGCAATATATTCTCAGTATGACACACAGTGCTACACATTTTGATAGAGTAAGTGCTCTCATCTAAGTGGTAATAAAACATGTATATCAACCATCCCACAGTTGAAGACAGTGTGAATGTTAGCCTCACAAAATCGCTACAAACAATTTGTGGATACGAATTCCTTCGAGAAAAGCGTGCCAATGCCACCAAAAATAGAATATTGTTCAAAACGTAAAAATTCTGGAGAGAGACTGAAACTTTTAAGATTACAGTTTTCTCCGTGAAATTAAGGCTTGTGCTTTACAGGCTGCTCCTACCACACCTTATGAAACGAAACCGCCATCACTTAAGCGAAAGTTTACATACACACATATAAATACAGATAAAGGTTTTTAGTTGTTTTATTCTTATCGGAAAACTAGACCGACGAAATTTACGTTATGACTTAATGTATTTTATCCTGAATGTGAAGAATAAGTCATAGAACCATACAGTGATGCCTAAATCATATTCTCTCAGTGCAACAATAGCTGTACGAAGCGTAAACAGGTTACGAAAATCAAAGTCAGTTATTTACCCCTAGTGTCAAATTGCGATGCTGCGTCTGTATTCAACCCATAAAATGTTTTCAACTAAATTTATATGCTCCTGAACAGTGCAGCAGAAGTACGAAACTACATTTGGCTAAATTACCTGACAATGGATTTTAGAATGAATATGCATATTAATACAAGGAGAGTTCAAAGAGGCGAGTAAAGTGTTCCACAATGTGAACATTCTTATAGCGGTTTCGAAGTAAAATACATGTGAAAATGTTGAGTGATGTGAATGAAACGTAGCAACCTCCCAGTAATATCTAGTATGTAGTATCTGCGCCTAGTGAAATGTAGGTAAAAAATCAAACGCTAATGCTAAGTAGATGGAGTTCTGGATAAACCGGAGTATCTGTATGACGTCAAATGTACTCCGGGTAGTGGCAAACACATTAGCTACCGGAAACGAACGAGTTGCGATATGTCAGCCCCACTTCCTCTGGATGACTCTGTTAAACTTAAAACACTTTTAATTTGCAATAGGTGTGTCATTGGACCAGTCTTTATTTGACACGCCCCTGGTAACCCTGCGCCAATAAATGAACGTTCCACAACCATGTGCTAGTCATGGGTAACTCACTGAGGTTTCTGGTGTTAGCGCACGAACACAGGCGCGCCTTACTGAGTAGGCAGAGTGTGTCAACTCACTTGCGATATGGCGCTGTGACTGTGCTCTGCAACGAGCATATCATGGCGCTGGCACTAAGCGCAGTGCGTCTCTACATACTTATTCTATGGTGCGCCATCGGCATTCGCGCCCGGCTCGGCACGGTGCTTCGCAAGTCGTAGTTGAAGAAAGTTTTGTTACGAGGTTGCACGTGCATTTTGTGATGCTATATTTTGTATAGGTACCTAGTGTACGCCCGTGTAAGTTATTATTATGTGTTAGGTAAAAGCATTCAAATCTAAATTTAATGTTTAAATTGTGTTTTAAAACTGTTTATAAATAAACACGTGTACGTAAAAATTCACGCTACTCTATCCATGTCTTGAGTTAAAACTTGTTTCTTTTACCACATTTTTCCTGCAATCCAATACAGATGCTTCGCCGACAATGTGTATAAGTGGTATATTTTAGAAACAAAACATCTACAAGTGCATTTAATAAACGCAGAGTGCTATGAATTATTATTTAACATTTTAGTTAGTTGCAACATTTTTTTTACTGCATACATAGTTTCATAAAACTATACTTTAAATATAATCGATACAACTAATATCGATATTTTCCCCGATGTCTAAATTACTAGCGCACTGCGCCACTGAGTGAGTTGGCGCACCCTGCGCAATGAACTGAGTTAGCGCAATTGCGCGGCGTAGCGCTGTGTTACCCATCTCCATCATGTGCCCCAATCACGCGCAGTTCACCCAGAAAGGGAGTGACTTAACGTCAAGGCAGCAGTCAATGGAGAAACGACGCCGACTCGACTCTATAGACAATATAGAAATAGGTTACGGTTTATCGTAGAGTTCAAATAAGGAATTAATCTTCGCGTAGCTCTGAACGAGGGAAGGTAGGGGAGGCAGCGTAGACGAGAGCTCTCGCGAGCGCCTGCCTCTGGAAGGAGGGGAACCACGTGACACTGCTGGCGCTGTACACACCGAACTGGTAACATCACACTCTGGCAGACACGACTTACGTTTTTTCGACAGGTAGTATGCACTCGTAAAGAAGCTGTCGCCTATATGTCGGCCGCTGTGACTAACAACCCCCACTACTTCGTGCAGTGACAATGGACACTCTGGACTCGCCCGACGTGTTCTGGACTATTGCATATTATTTCCTCATTTAGATTTTACTCTACTAACGTAATCACGCCATCAGGCGAAGAAGAAAAGAAACTAATAAATGTGTGGAAAGAGCTTTATTTGCGAAAGTTGCGCCTTAGCTTAGTGTATTCTCAGTAATGAGCTTGGAATTGGTATCCAGTAACGATCTTTTGCTAGAATGCGATCCATCACATTGTTTTAATGGTTTAACGAAAACTCGAGAGCTCAATTCCAAAATCCTCAATCACTCCAGTCTGGAAGCCAGGATCGGCGAAATAACATGGCAGTGTCTCCACCCGATATCTTGGAGTCGGTGCACCTCCTCGCGATTCATCTTGATACGTACAAATTAAAATGTTTAAGAAATCTGAATTTCACTTTAAAATAGTAAAAGTTACGTAGATTTTCCCTTAACTCTTCGCACGCCGATTGTTTTTTCGTCTTCTTACGGCCATGAACATCGCCTTGGTGTGAACTGTTCAATTCTTGCGCGTGAACGATAACGAAGTACGCCCTCTACCATTATCCAAAATAATGAAGTTGCTAGCTACTACAGACGAGCCATATTGGCATGCTGCCTTTATTCATACGAAACATGAAGGTACTTTATTACTGCACCTACCGGAAATATTGCGTTAGTACTACAATACCTGGCTCTTGCTCATTTTATTCGCATTAATGAAACACCTGCGTCGAAATAACGATGTATTACCAATAACTACCTTCAAAACCTATTTTCGTGAATCCCGATTGAATACCTCGAAATATGAACCTAATAATCTAACAACTTCCGAACATTCTGTATACGTTTACGTAACAAATGTGTTTTTTTTTTGCATGTATATTCACGGTAAAATATGACAATTATCTAACTTTTATTTCTGTCAAACAATCAAACTATATCAATTCTGCCCTTTTGAAAGCTTGGATTGAGATCTACTTTTATGCACTTTGTGTATTCTTCCGCCTTATATAAAATTAATGTTGCCCTGGGCGTCATAATATATGTTATCGGTATACATTTATACTTTAATAAATAAATATAACAATATGTATTGTATATGTTACGTAGTTATATATAAAACAAGTAATAATGTTTTGAATCATTTAGAAGTTAAATAAAATAACATACATAAAATCGGTTAAAAATAAATTAAGTTTAAACAATAATAAATTGCATATATGTAACATTTGTAAATTCACTATTGGAATGTGGTGGCCGCAGTCCAAGCACGGATCCAAGGTCTCAGTTTTGGAGCTGTCGTTATTGATAAGTGAAGAAAACGCTGTATGGGAATGCGTGTACGGCAAATTATGTAAAAACTAAGAAGTATATTTGAAAGATATAAGAACCAGTACTATTATGCGTCCCCCCCCCCCCCCCCCCGGTTCACACCACGCAACCCCTCAAAAAATCTAATAATACGGATTATTTCTAAATTCATTTATAAATAAACTGTTCACAAAATTAATTATTTTAAGTAGCACTCTGGAAAACTCTAACAGCCAGCGACTGCCAAAATAACTAGTCTTTGGAAAATAAACGGAGAAGAGGGTGTTAACTAAGTTCAATATCTTAGGGCTTACACGGTGCACGAAATTTGATCAAATATGCGAGTCAAATTTGAAATTCTAAATGAGAGTGGGAAGTTGATGTTTCAGACGTAAAGAGAAATTACGGTGTGAGGCAACTGGTTAGCAAATAACAAAGTTGGGGACAAGAGGAGGATTCTTTGAAGACATGGGCTCATCGAGGAGGGCAAAGATATGCATCTTAAGATATTGAGTCTGTATATAACCACACTACACTTGGATAGAGCCGATATGGAAACGCAGTTTCTCGACCAGTAAGAGAAAGCCTAAAAACGCATTTTAAAACCAGGAAGTATGAACTATTTCAGCGCCGTACTCAGCTTCGGAAGAAAAGCAAAGTTATCACTGGTCTTCGAACATCCATTGATTCTCACCATTAGCGTAGTGCATATAACACACCATAGAGGCGAAATCGAAAAAAAAAACAAACTTATTTTGTTTTTGCCAGGGCAGACGATAGAAAATGTCAAAAAGTGTCCGACGATGGATGGATAGCAGAGGCTGTAAAAAATATAATGGATCATGCTATACATGGTAGGAGACAAATGGCAAGGGCACACGCAAAAATTAAGTGTATGTCCATGCCTATTAGTTCGTATACAACCACGATGAAAAAAAGGGCGTGAAACACAGTAATTAACCAACGGGAAATGAAGCAGCGAAATACAGGAAAGCAAAGTTGTGTGAAGGCAGGTAACTACAAAGTAGTTTACTCGTCCCAGTTTCTTTGGTCCGCTAAAAACTGTTCCCCAATTTTTGTTGTAGAACGAGCTTAGAAGCTTACTTCAGGAAAGTCAGGCGTGACTGAAATCTGCTGAGCAAACATCGCGCTTCTGAATGAACATAGCTTGTTTATACAACGTAACAAGGTAGTTCCGCAGAAATGTTTTTGCTCTTCGCAGATAGGCATTTCAAAGTTGTGGAGGCCAGAGGCGTTACAAGGCGGCGAGACTCTGATGGTCTTCGAAAATCGCTGATGAAATGTTCTCTTCTCAAGCCAACCGAGCGAAAGTGGTATGAATAAACCCTCTCTCTCTCTCTCTCTTTCTCTCCCCCCCCCCCCTCTCGGCGAGAACGCTGACTGACATGAAAATGAAAACAGGAAAAGGAAAAGATAAATCGCGCCAGGAAAACCTTGAAGAAATAGAATACATAAAGTATATAATACGAGACGCACGGAAAATGAGACGCTAAAAACTGAATATACTGCAAAGATTTAACATTTAAATTTTGAAATTTCAGATGGTAGAGATGTTGCTCGTTGGGAAACGAGTAAGCATTAGCACGCACAGGGCCTATTGGAGATTGGTACGAGTCTACGTACGTAACAGCAACATTGAATGAGACTACAACACTTCTCCGTCTGCTATGGAGCTGTAGTGCTGGATCTTCAAAGGAGAATTTGTTAAACAGGGATAATGGTGCAGCATTCACTGAGAGTCTGCGGAAAACTGTACGCAGATAAAACTACTCCACCGGGTGGCTGGTATCTATAGGCTCGCCCCATCATACTACTCTCAGTGTTTCGGGCTGCATTCGTGTACTCCAGAGCCCCTTTTCCGAAAGTCTTCAAATGCGAAACTGCCTGTACAATAGTTTTTCAAATTATTACGTGTTTGTCGTACACGTTTGGTTAATAAGGCAGGAGGGAGCACCTGGCGGGTTAGAGACGCAGTTCCGCAGACTTATGGTGGCAATTTGGAAACTTTACACCCGCGATCCTACGGGAGGCAGTTGCCAAAGAGTTCGAGGACTCAAGACATAGGTTTTCATTAAATGTGGATGAGATACAGCAGCAGCCTCGGGAAGTGTGGCACACTTGTTGTTAATTATCCCCGCAGAAAGTGAACATCCAAGCACTATCTCAAGGCAGAGATTACTTCTTCCTCGCTGAACCCTTCCCCCCCCCTCCCACTCTATTCGACACTCCACAACCCTTTTCGTATTGCGTGGGAAACTATGCATTTATTCATTCACAAGTTGATATTTCCAGTTAGCGACAGTCATTGAAAATAATTTAAATTAAATAATTACCCGTGTCTTTTTGTGCTGCCAGTGTGTAGGAATTAACATCTTTTAGAACTACAGAAAATCATTTACGAGAATTTCAAGTCAGTTCAAGGGGAGGTTATTTGTCGGGAAATATAATATTAAATAAGGAGCTTGTTGCAAATAAGTAAAACGTAATGATATATACCCCCCCCCCCCCCAACCGGGTGGTATATAAACTCATGAGCCTGACTTTGGTAGATTAGGGTAGGAATTTATGATATTTCGAAATATCTCCCAGTTAACAAATATAGATGAATTTTACTGACACCATTTTACCGTACAAACAATGTGATGTGATAGAATAGAGGTGGCTTTAGGGCAGTTTAAGGACAGGGCTAGATGGATAAGAGGCTATGTAATGGGCAAGCTCTGTCACTCTAGCTGATATATATTTCAGATTTATTGTGCCCAATAGTAACGAAGTAAAATCCAATGACAAGGATACAAAGTCAGAAACTCTTCACGTTAGTTTTAAAGCCTGAAGACCAGACCTTATTCCAAATTGCGTAAATTAACACACACTAAGAAAGTTGATCCAAGTAGCTAATGCGATGTAATTTTAACATTACCAGCGGCCCAGCATGTGACTCACATCAATACAAACTGGAAAACACAAGTGAGAAACAATTTTAACGACTTGTATGAAAGTGCTTTCAGTCACGTCCAATACGCACAAGTAGGAGGTAAGAGCTAATAATTATATATATATATAAAGGCGCTGGTTTTGGGTTGGATTATCATGTCTAGGTAATTATGGCCCTTTGATAAAAAGTCAAGGTAATGAGATGTACTCTGTATTACGTTATAGGCTATACATTAAAACGATAATTTTCGAAAAGCCTGCTTAAGATATACTTGTATGCACATTGTGTATTCTTCCAACATATGAAAAAAACCTTGCTATAAGCCTGATTACTTTATTCCTGGGGCGGTGTGATGGAACTTTAAAATTATTTATGAAGTAATTAGTGAACAGATTTGCTGATTCTTACCCCAAATGCATTTAAGAAGAAAGCGGGAGAAACAATTCCAGCATTCACAAATGGTTAGGAAACGCTTTTGATTCAACTTTAACACTGAGAACGACTCTCCTTCCGTATTCCTGGGACTGTTAAAATAAATGCAGGTTTGGGGCAGTGACATTTTTATAAGATTGGTTCAAAAATGCTCAGTCTACCATGAATGTCATATGCAATAGAATTATACACCTGTACATGATGGTGGGTTGAAAAAAAGGGGGGGGGGGCATTGTTTTCTCCACCGGACATAAAAGTACAAAGAATGATTTAAGGGCAAAAATAAATTATTGATCAGGTATAATTATTCACGGTCTAGTTTGCCACTGACAGTAAAATCGAGGGTTTCATTTCCGGGGTTCATTTCCTTCACAAGCAGGCTGTCACTGGCAGCAGCGTGCGCGCGTGTAGCCCCACAGAGCACATCCACGTTCACATGACAAAGCGAGGTACTGTGTATGTACTCGGGTCACAGGCGGGGAGAACATTACAAAGTATAAGCTGAGAACCCATCTTGGAAATAAGTAGCTAAGAAAAACATTGTTGTACACTGTAAAACATGTATTTAATATTTGAATCGATGGAGGGCGACTAATTCAAGCTGCACTCTCACGTGAACACCCCATGGAAATCGATACACCATAATCTGGCTTTCAAAGATATTATGAGAGCAAGAAATGAACTTTAATTTTAAATGTAATTTGTGGAGCAGCAGCTAAAGGATAATTTACCAATAATACTGATTCGCAATTGGGTAAAATTAAACCAGAAAATATATGATTTTATGCAGTATATTAGTGTTAATTGTTGTCGACTAATATTGAAGTATGAATTTATCAAGAAGTAGTCACGAAGAACACTTTATCATATTTTTTTGTCGGACGAATTATTTCCTCAGGCATATTTAATTCGAACACGTTCTTACGTCGACTTGCAACTACAACTGTAGGGCGTTACAAGTATATAACTGCACGGTTACTCACCTCACGTGGTGTATAAACTGAAGATTGATACAGGACACCCATGGTCCATCTCAAATAATAAGGGATGTAGCAGCCCCTAAAGGCGGTGGGCGACAAGGAAATTACGTGGGATATTAGGTAAAGTACTTGCGTTAGAAGAACACAAATTGGTACACGGAGCAAGTAAACCAAGATCTTGGATACACGGTAGGTATGATCCGTCGTACACGCCCCCATCATATAAATAATAGGAGTTGGCACCCTTTGATTGCATGCAACATTTACATCGTGAGGTTTAAGTGATTGTGGAAACCATGGGATGAAGTAGGACGACGTAAGTAGTTAGTAAGCCCTCCTTGTTGCAACTCTCTAGGGACCCACCGTTTCCCGTTAAATCGCAAACTAAGGGAACGGTGGTAGCAATGGCATGGCCTAGTGAGTAGGCCACCTTTCCTGCACCCGGAGGAATTCAGCGCGGAGTCCTCATCGGATTCACACTCGGGCTCCGGCCCCCTAACGGACGGTCGTGTTCGTCGGGAAGCTGGGTGGCTCAGTTGAAGAGGCGGAGAGACTGGGGGCAATCCAGAGGTGCTGAAACATGCAAAGTTGGCGAACCATCTCACTGTTGGTTTCTGCGGGCTGTCGGAACTTAGAAGCAATGGCGTCAGCCTTCACTCATGGGCCAGCGGATTCGCCTCCACAACTGGTAGCTCCTGGATGTCCCGCCGAGCGCTGCTCACCTACGACCGTGGGAGATTTTGGAGGAGGGGAAGGAGGTGGCTATCTGATCCGTTACTCCCCACCTTCACCCGCGATGTGGAGATCCTGATGTCGGCGCAGAAGAGCGAAGATGGAGTAGGTGCTATGACTGAGCTGCCTGGATTTCTTGCGCCCTCGGCTGGAAGCTTAAGGACCCTGCCTGAAGTCACAGCTGTCGGTATTGCTGTGCGGGCAGTCAGGCGGCCTGGGCAGGAACATGGATGGCAGTCCCGCCTCAAGGGCGCATGTGCCTCTGACATGCTGGCCCACAAGCCTCGTCACCTCTCTACTAGTTCTTAGTTACCTATTAAATAAGCATGGATTCCATACCTGCTATCTCCTGTATCATTTCTTAATGCTTCCACAAGTTTTGAACTCTTTCCTGTTGGGAGGGGTTTTGCCGTGTCTATGCGGGTTTTACCATGCACCTTCTTAACTATAGTACAGGTATAGGTACACTTAGGGAGGTAGTCATGGCCCTAAACACTGGTTATGGCTACTCAGTCCCTCACAGCAGCGATGTCCACCTCCATAGTATGCAATTCCCTCTCCTTTAGGCGTATGGGGTTCACTCTGAAACGCAATTAGAACCCGGCCCTACCTTCGGTCGTACATTTAATACTTAGCAATAGGGTCAAGCAGTTTTGAAGAATTAGCTGAATATACAGACACTCGCGGCCGAACGACTTAGTTTTATACTATGTGTATATAACCACTGACTTTATCGTATCATTCGTGCATAAGTGGTTCAGGCGCATGCATAAGAAACAAGAGAAGAGACGTGGTAATGTATAGTACAGTAGTTGGTTAGTCTTGGTAAGTTCGGTACACGGAGCGAAGAAACAGAAAGCGTTAGAAAACCTGATGCTTGTCGAATGATGGCAAAAGCCATATCGTAATCATTTACAAAATATACCATATTTGGCACACTTAACCGCGTGGAACATTGCTCAATCATATTTGCCTATTCTCAGGTAATTTGTAGAATACAAAAAAAAGTACTGTCGTATTAATTTTTTTGTGCTTAAATCAGTGATATATGTGTAAGAAGAATGCAACCACTATTTTACGAATCACAAACAAAGTGGCAACAAGACAGTAATATTCTTCAAGTATACTGTCACTTATAAAACCGTAGGGTTCGACTTACGTTAAATGCGTGGAACTCGGAAGCAATAATGTAATAGTGTCATTTTTTCATAATGTTGTGATAGAAACATTCAACTCTGAAAGGCCTCAGCTAATATTTATCTTTTTATTGTGTTTCCTAATATTACTAATGATTTTAGTTGAATGCCGAAAAGCTATAATTTTGCGGAGCATACTACTTGAAGCAATACAGGCCCTAAACAGAAATCTGAAAATATCATATAGTACATGAGTCAATAGCATAGCCGGGATTATAACTCAAAACGTCTTCACTTGACAAATACTTAAAAGTTAAATAGGATTGCACACACTCTAGTGACGAAGCCCTTACAGGTTCTGACGATTGGCGCCCCAAGAGCATAAAAGGGAAATTATATTATCCAATCCGAAATAATGAAATGAGTTACTAGTTATAAATAATTATTAAACTACTTCAACCATTTTTGGTTGGTGAGCTATCACTTGTATGATAAACAACATTTTAAAATATTTAAAATTATATAAGTGATGAGGATGATTGAGGTGAGTATGGAGCGGCACCGGAATGAGGGAGCTGGGGAAACGGGAGATCCCCGAGAAAACCAGCCGACCAACGGCATCTTCCGGCACGATTCCCACATGCAAAAATTTGAAGTTGCCCGGCCGAGGATTGAACTCGGATCGCTTTGACGGGAGGCGAGCAGGCCTTACCGCTCAGCCATCGTGGCTAAATAAGTGAAATTGTTTCAAATAACATAATCGCATAAATTGCAGTAGTACATTTGTAATATGTTTGGCATTTGTGCGAGCGAACTCTTTACAGATTTCAATCATAAGTTCAATAGTGGCTTTCGATAATAAATGTAATTAATTTTTCACCGTGATAAAAATTTATATTTTGGCTGTTAACTGAAATTTTATACTTATTTTCATTTGCGGCCAAATACAACCGACAACCTCTTTATTTAAGTGTTTCGCCAAATCTAACAACTCGTTAACATGTATGGATCGTATTCACGTGCATCTTATCGAGTTTCGAACTGTCCTACTTGTATAACCGCCAATGCGCATACTTGATTTTAGCCCTTATCTTTTGGAAACCAAATACTTGGATTTTGTAGTATTATGAGAGTAATATATCGAAGATAAGCCTATGGACTGTGCGGGGTGGTTCTTTCAGGATGAGTATAAGGAAGTTATTCTTAGTAAAGTCCCAAGGCTGAACTTCAGACCTTCTTGATCTCGACAGTCTTATTTCTCAAGGCTGTGTTTCTGATCCACGTCTACAGATAAGAAGATCTTTGAGAAGACGGCGTGCTCAAGATATAACTTATTTTTTTGCTAGTTCAGGCTTCGTCAATCAAGAGTTAAATAAGGCATGGTACAAGAGCTTGAATTTAAACGAAACTTGCGACTAGACACGAGCAAGATATAAATACATATTTTTTTGTCACTAAGAGTTAATATGTGCGAGTTATTATGCGCTATTAAAAACGATATCCGTGGCCCAGTTTTTAAAAAAATGGTTTTATAACTACAAGTAAATCTACTCATAATTTCAATTAATAAACAGTACATTGTTCCAAAAAGTATTTGCCTGTAAACTTATAATTATTACCGTACTTCATACATTACAAGTTACCACTTAATCTTAACAATTAAAAGCGTTGGGTCCATAAAAGTATTGATACTAGTAGTTTCCCAGTAATTTGTAACCACTTTTCTACATATGATTAGAAACTGGTAAAAAGTATTATTACCGTACTGCATACATTACAAGTTACCACTTAATCTTAACAATTAAAAGTGTTTGGTCCATAAAAGTATTGATACTAGTTGTTTCCCAGTAATTTGTAACCACTTTTCTACATATGATTAGAAACTGGTAAAAAGTATTATTACCGTACTTCATACATTACAAGCTACCACTTAATCTTAAAAATTAAAAGTGTTTGGTCCATAAAAGTATTGATACTAGTAGTTTCCCAGTAATTTGTAACCACTTTTCTACATATGATTAGAAACTGGTAAAAAGTATTATTAGCGGTATTTTTGTTTGATAAGTGTAAATATTAAAGTGTTGAGGAACTTTACATGGTACATGTACTTCAAAATTATTTTAAGTAGGTTTTCAGAAACTTATATGTTGTAATTATAACTTTATAGATTATATGTTAATTTTCTTTAGACTAAACGTTTTTATTTTTGTTACAACGAAATTATCAGAATCTAAAATAAAAATACCTCCCTAGCAGTTTTCTCTGTTTGGATAATATTTCAATAAATTTTTATTTGATGTCAAACATTATCCACTTTCACCTAATCTCAACTCATTAGTAAGATGGCTGAATTCACTTGTAAATTAGTTGTAAAATAATTTGCAACCCTATTCGCCTGCTTTGCGGAACTCTATACCATATTTATCTGCACTTGTAACTTATAATTTGTAAATTATTATTCTTGTAGTTCTGTGGTGTTGTTTCTCAAAAACATACAAAAGTTATTGGAAAAAAAGTGTCTCTAGTTCGCCGAAGTTTAACAAAATTGCCTTTTTTCCCCCTTGCGTTGGGAAATGTTACGGAGGAGTTTAATGTGATATAAAGAAAAGTGTAAGTATGTGTAAATATATTTATTTACACGAGTAAGCAATTACTAACTCAGTGCATAATCGTAACCAATTGTTTCGAATTATAATAATGAAAACCAAATGAACACAAAATAATTTTATATATTAATCTGTGTTTAGGAGTGTTTAGTATGACTTTATTTGCATTTTTTATTTACACACAGTATGATTCCGTATATATATATATATATATATATATATATATATATATAACGTGTACATCTATAGTAAATTAGGTTAGTATTTGAAAACAAGTAAATTATATTTTAGAAAATAATTGGTGTTACATGCTGTGCTATCTAGTTTTGTAGAATAAAATTAATAGTACTTAAGTGTTGCTATGCGAATTACATTCAAAAATTATTACTGATACCTGTGACATTCTAGTTCTGCAAATACCTACTCAGAGCAGGATAATGCGGATTTTCGTCCATGCACATGCGTAATTTAAATCTTTAATATGAACCTACCACGAGCTTTTCTATCGTCTTTTATCCATAAATCTTCATTAGTTCGACGTACGATATCGAATCAGCGTCCGCCGTAAAATTAAACTAGTCTCAAGTCACGCGTACAGTGAACTTTGCGAAGATGGGTTTATCTGACATCTTAAGCAAGGTCTCAACGACTATAAAAGTGGTTCAACATTGCGATCTCATACTTATAAGAAAATATTAAGTAGTAGCCTTCTCCCCCTATACGCGTTTAGCTTATTCGCTGTAAGCCGTCTCGCTAGAGTTGGTACCATATAGGGAGAATAGCCTACTTGGTGCCAACGTATGTTACAAAATTCTGCAGGGTATCGATGATTTACGATAAAACGGCATATTGACGTGAATATGTCGTCGAAAACATACAGAGACATGGGGTACGCTGTTCACGATAAAGTGAATACTTTAGAAATGAACATTAGAAAAAAGTTACTGCCGCTGCATTCATATTTTTCAACGAGCGTACTGAGTGGCATTCGCCCAGAAAAGTTGGTAACGATGAATGGAAAGTAGTTTCATATCTTAACGTCGAATAAAAAGCGTTAGTTAACCATTTGTGATCAATTTTTTCGCTTTCTGTATTTTTTATGCACCGAAGTGTAATAATGAGCATATTTGTAAAGTATTTACTTTCGTAATAATTTCTCAGTTTCATTTGACCGACGTGATGAGGCACGTAGCAATGTTAATTTTACATAAGGTGGAGGAATACACAACGTGTATACAAGTATATCTAAAGTAGGGCTTTCAAAAGTGCTTGTTTTACCGTGAACAACCTATAACATGAGGGAAACAGCGATGTAACGTTTGCAGGGTGGTCAACCACAATTTGGTGTTATCACCTCGAGAAGACACCGCGCGCGCGGGTGGGGGCCCGCGGCGTCTGGGCGAAGGCGAATGTTTCCGGGCTGCATATCTTGCGACTGCGATGTGCTGGCACGTTCATCCTGGCGCCAACCGAAAGGTCTCAAGTACACATGTCGACTTACGACGTATACACCACGTATCAATTTCGTAATCTTCATTTATTTCCCACATCCCAAATTAATTATTACACTGTAAAGAAAATTTGTAATTTTACTAAGAAATTGTTTGTAATTTTACAAATGCTTGTAACAGTACAAAAATCTCTTGTAAAACTACTCGTTTGTAAAACAACAAAAGCCGTGTTTGTCATAAACATCAACACATATTTGTACTATACTGATCCGTGTTCATGAGCTTCAGCAAAATGGCGGACACTCAATAACGTAAAACAGTATGTAGCTGTTTGTGCAAAAACTATGTGTGACGTAAGTATAGTTGCGTGCACAAACAAATGTATTTATAGTCCATTCCCGATTGGAAGCGACTTATGAAAATCAACCTTTGAAAAAACATTCTAGGCATAACATGTCAACCTGTTTTTTCAATAACCTGTATTCCACAAATATATAACACTGTGGTTAACTTTAGAGTACTGTATTATTGAATAAATGAAACTTTACCTTAATATCTTCTATAACTTGTAATATTTCTTTCTTTTTAAATATGAATTAACAACAGCGAGAGCAGCGACGTGTTGGCAACGACCGGTGAGAAATAGTTCACAGTTAGAATATTATTTTAACCTAGATTTTTAGTATACTATTTGTAAATTAAACGGCACCTATCGGAATATTAAAAAATTTAAGTAGTCCCGATGGCAACATATCTCATTTTTACAGTTCAAAAAATAATAGCGGAAAATATCGTGAGTAGGCCGTAATGGTACGGTATTGTTTTATCGAGCGAGAAAGCAATTGAGAAACTGTCTGCTGGCGAGGCTTGTCGCATTCTTTCTCTTTCTTCGTCTCTTTCACACTCGGGAATTTTCACTTCGCTAGTAAGGAACTAAATTATTCATGTTTTCAATTGTAGCATATTTCATACTTATTACAGCAAAATAATGATTTTTGAATTTGTAATTTACAACTGAAAAGAGATTTTAATGTTTGAATACGTATTTTAATATATTTAGATATGATGGTGGGGCAGTTACTCAGTGAAGTTGGCAGACGTGGCGAGTCATGACATGGCGTGTTGCTTTTTGTCAAACGAAACATAAATTATTTTTACTCCGAAAAATACTTCAAATTAATACATCACGTTTGTAGACATTGTGTTTTTTAAACCTACCTGGGCAAATTATGGTGTTGTGATAAATCTACTGTGACATGTGTTTCGTTAATCATTGCGTCTGTGAAATGGCGTGCCTTTGTGCATCGTGGTCGATACGCTGGCCCCGTGTGTGCGTGATTTCAAATATTTGATTAGCACTATTTAAACGTTTTAAATTTGAACTGTTTTTACGAGGAAGTTATTTATTTGCATCCACGTCTGTTTATTTATCACAACGTTGTACCTTTGCCCTAAGGGGTTTGAAACACAGTCGTGCTACGTAATTTGCCACAATCCCAGAAGAAAGATACTAAGCCCAGCCCGATAAATTTCAATAAACCTAATAAACAGTAAGTAGCAATACATATAAATATGAGCGGAATAAAAGTTATTCTAGGCTTATTTGTGTGCATGTTTACCATTTCTTTTAAAGTTTGTGTGACGAAAATGAGCAACACGAGTTGCGTGCTTGAATTTTATGTGCCCTTTTCACTGGTTGTTCCTTCGTTTTAATATTTATTCCAACTGAGGCCGTCCTTTTAGAGAAATGACCCAACACATATCAATAACAAAAGGATAATTACAATTAGTACAGCCCTTTACCGCGCAGTTGTAACAATATTAAACACAGTCGCGGCAAAATACTAACGTGCATTACATATATTGAGCTACGTCGTGGAAAACAAATATGTTCATGTAAAATAACCGTAAGAACTGTCTTCAATTCGGGCATTTTTCAAAAGTCATAAAGTCGAGCTAAATAATGTTAAGAGGCCTAAATTGTGAATATTCATACGGAATGGTTTTTGGAATGTGGCAGAATTCATTGAAAAGCTGTAAACCGCAAACAACGCATTTGACAGGTATAAAAGTAGAAGTCACATTTCGATGTTTATTTTTAGGTATAGCGAAAGTATACGAACATATGTACACACACAATGGAATGTAAACATTGATTTTGACAGATGCTACATGGCAGTCACATGGCAATGTTTGTTTATATATGGCGGAAGGATACGAAACGGGCCTGCAAGTAGATATTTAGCAGGGCTCCGAGAAAGATGCTTCCAATGGGGAATGGACTATTAGCATGCATTAAAAATTTATTTGGAGTTTGAATAACGTAAAACACTTCAAACAACTCAAATAATAATAATTAAACGACAATTCCAATAAAACGTGACCTTATTACTCAGAAACTGTTAACGTTTCCTAGTTACACAGAACTCTTTAATTATATAAATGTATTCTTTTAAATAAAGTAACTTCCTTAATATTTTGTAAGTGTTTGCAAGTATTATTTTATATAAAAATAAGCCTCAAGTTCGTAAGTCTAGTTAGACTTTTATTAATGTTACGGACTGGTAATAAAAGGATGGGCTGAAGTCCCCGTGTGGCGTAGTGTTTTATTTCTTTCCAAAATTATATTTTGAAATATTTCTTTTGTCATATTCTGTTATTAATTAACCACAGATGTTTCTAGAAAGGGAAACCATTATTTCATGTACACTTCTCAATAATGTAAGTGTAATACAAGGCTATAATTTGCAATATTACAAATATATGTTTTGCAGATTTTTCAAGAAAACTGTTTGTAGTTTTACAAAGGATTTCCTTGGAAACTGGGTTTCCAAGGTTTTTTCTTGTAAAAGGATAAAAAAAAATCTAGATGTACTCTCTAACACATGCGTATTTACGTAGAACCCACTGTTGTGTCCGCTACACAGCCACATAGCATTTTTTTTAGTCGGCCTGATTTTTCTGTCTCTCAAGACCTTCGATATCGAGAGCCACCGAAATATCTCTCTCTCTCGATCTGTCTACATACCGAATCAAAAAATTCTAGAATTAGAAAAGCAGGAGTGTCATTGATTTTGTAAAGCGGGCAACACCTTCACATACAGACGACAGTCGATATCAGAAATAAGCCTTAAGACATTTGTGGACAGTACGTTGAAACCTAACAGTCATCTTACCCTACGATAAAGTGTATAAATGTTTTTTAGATTATTCGGGGAACATATTTTCAGAAAAAGTAGTTTACTGGGAATAATATGTTTAAGACAAACATCTCCGATCCACCCAGAAGGTCGAGGTAATGTGTGGTTAGGTTCGGTCCATCACAGTGTTAATACGAAATCTTTAGATTAGATATTATTTTTGGTTCGGAAGACAAACTAAACAAACAGAGGGTATCGCAACAGTGTCTACGCCAGCGGGTCTACTATGACCGCACCGCTAGGAAACACCAAGCGGGTTTTCGTTCGACCACGACGCAAAACCTTACATTGCGTCAGTTCTGACTGCGACCGCATTGCGAACGGAAAGCTTGTGTTGACGATAAGAAAGGTAGCCTTTTAGTGAAACTACGGCTGGTAGGCATGAACTCTACTTCAACATGTACTGTGAGTAAACAGACATCCCGCTTTTCCCTCCAAACAATCAGTCGCTAGAAAAATAGCCAGCGCGAATCCTCCCCCCCCCCCCCCCCCATCCAAACACTGAAACGTATGGAAGAAAGACTACTGGCGTAGTATGTGGCGTTCATAGCGGGAGAGGAAGAACTGGTAATAAGAAACGGGGTTAATGTCGTGGAACTTTTGTCATTGACCTTTCTGCCCGTCTCTCATTTCTTGTGCTGCTCCGTTCTCCAGATAATGTTTCACGCCACGCTTGAAACGTTGTTCCAAGAAAAGTTCCCTTTTTTTTATCTACTTTGCTTGGAAAGATACGCTTAGAAAAACGGGGGATCATATCTGTATCTGCATCCACCTTAATAATTTTTAACCCTCGGACAAGTTGTAATGAAATTTTGTTGAAATATGAAGCCACTGGCAATCGCCATGACGCAATTTTTTCATACGAATACATCTTCTCTAGGCTACTAATAAAATTCCGAAAGTGCAATATTCGCAGTACATGGGGATATATTGTTACATGTGAAGAAAGACGCCTGAGGGGCGTATCTGAGTTCGTAAGGAATGAAGGCCTTAAAAATATAAATAAATAAAAGGAAGAAACTAAATCTGACATGTAATTTATTCACTCTCCTACTATGTGCAACATTAATAAGCTGTCTTTACTTTTACTCTTTCTATTTAATAGTTAGCGCACTATTTAATGCTTATTTCAGGTTTACTTAATGTCCTTATCTTGATAACAGTAAATTAACTCGTACCCATTATTAGCATATTTTCGGTCTGTTTCCAGCAGTTATAATGTCTTTCACTCACGCACTTGATCCAACAGTCCAGGCTCCAGTCACGTCCTTCAGAACATTTGACACTCGCAGTCTTCGCCTTCCCTTCTCAGCTGACCACGTCGCTTGCTCGGAATCCCGCCAGACATACATTCAGCCACTCCAACACAAACACTCCTGATCACGAGGCCCGTCACACTTACTTACAGCCAGGGAAACCATCTGGAAGGTTCAACAAACTCCGAGTTGCGCCGAGAACCTAGGTCAGTAATCCAGAGCATTCTCGATAAACGAGGAAAGGCACCACAACCAGGGTCACACAGCGTCGTGCCACAGAGTATTATCTTGTCGGCCTGGCTTTGAAACTGATACGCCACCGCAGCTCGGTCGCCTACCGCTGTTATCTCATAAAGACTCTCCGTCATCTTGGCTCACATGCGTCGGGCGGGCCAAGGTCAGCCGCGCAGACACGCCACACGTATAGGCTGTTCACAGTAAAATGAGCACTTTTGAAATCCCTGCTTAAGATCTGCTTGTATGCACGTTGTGTCTTCTTCTGTCTTATATAAAATTAACTTTGCCACGGGCCTCAGAACTTTATTCATGCGTCGGTCAAGTGAAACTGTAAAATTATTAGTGACGTAAATATTTTAAAAATTTGCTCGTTTTTACACTTTTATGCATAAAAAGCAGAAAGGAGAAGAAATAATATAAGTTACCACAAACGTTTTCCTATCACTTTTTCTTCGACGTTAAGTAATGGAACTACTTTCCATCCTTCGTTACCAACTTTGCTGGGCGCGTGTCACTCAGTGCTCCCGTTAAAATATATGCAGATAGGGGCAGTGATTTCTTTCTAAGGTTGATTTTGAAAGTGCTCACTTTATCGTGAACAGGCTTTAGCAATATGTATCAACCCACGACTTATCGTTCCGCATGTGTTAAGTTTATGACAGAGTAACTTACGGCAATTAAGTTATCCCATTTCTTACTACGTGTTAATTATTCACTCGTTCTGTTCTTACTGTTAGTATCAATGTTTTAACTATATAACTCCACATACAAATAAAATATTTTCGCATCACATTTACAGTATTAAAAATATACCAACTCCTACTATTATAGGCCGTTCGCGGTAAAGGGAGCACTTTTTAAGGCCCTTCCAAATTTTCCTTTCAAGCTATTTTTTATGTTTAAGCCACTTTTTAATATCAGTATTGTCATGTAGCTAATAACTACGGTGTATACTTTCACCACTTTCAAAAGTTAATGCTGAGACTGCAATAAAACATATTTATTAGTGGTCAATGCCTGTTGGGAGGGCAGCTTTGGAAGCAATGGCACAAGGGATGAAGATTACTTTGCCATTCTACGCAATACTCTGTAAAGACATATTCAGAGTGACGAGTATAAAAAAAAATAGGTCGCAGATCTCTCCTAACTTCAGAACAAGAAAATGGATTGTGTTCGAGAATATTTCACTTAGCAGACGTAGGTATGCTACTAACTTATAAAGTTTTGAGACTTTCTGTGTACATATTTTGCAAACAAAACAAGATTCGTGTGCCAAGAGACAATGACAAAGCAGTATGCTTTGTAGAAAATTGTTGCTGTAACTATTTCTAGGTCGCCATCCAGATGTTGCTCAGCGACGCTGTCAAATTGTCAACCCAAGGAGAGCCGTAAAGTTCAATAAGTATATTATGAGCAATTACTTTCAAACTCTTTGCATGTTTTCGAACGAGCTAGACCTCACGGACAAACTGAAACTAATATTTAATATGGATGAGAAAGGTGTTAAATTGAATCTGTACAAGTCACCAAATTTTTTAACAAAGAGGGGAACTAAAAGAGTGCCAAACACTGCACCTGAACATGCTGAGAATGTAACCATTGTTGTATGCGCAAATACTTTTGGGGCAATCTATCCCACTTGTTGTATTGTTTAAGGGAAAATGGATGCAAACCTGAGAATGTTGATAAGTTACCTCAAGGAAGCAATGTTTTCATGAGAGCAAAAGGAAGCATTACATGCAGTACATTTGTGAAATGGCTTGAACATTTCTCAAGATATAAGCCACCGGAAAATATTCGATGGAGAAACATCACACCTTGATGCTAACATTTCTGCAGCTGCTGATGAACATGATATTGCTCTGCTCTGTCTTCCAAGCAACTGCACACATGAACTTCAGCCGATGGACTAGAGCAATAAACTTCAACTGTTTTGTGAGGAAATGTCCAACAGAAATTTGAAAAGATCTAGGTTTGATACTGTTTTTTCACGTGTTTGGCCTAAAGCTTGTTCGCCATCGAATACAAAAGGAATTTTTCCCTACGACACAGATATCATTCCGGAAGTCGCCTTCGCTCCTTCCACTCTCACACAGACTCTCACACAGACGCTAAGAGTACACCAAAGCATATAATCATACCTTCTATCCAAGCACCAAGTGAACCTAGAGCTCAGCCTTCATCCATAGTAACATCCCAAAATGTGAAAAATGCGACAGTATGAACCTCTCCTTCGGACTCTACCCCTGGGCTCTCAGGCACACAACAGAAGCAATGTAGGTGGCCAAGTAAGAATGCATATAGGGTTGATTCGGATTATGACGATAGTGATGATATTACTTTACATGATTCAGATTCATCACTAGTATCACTTGGATCAGATGATATCGATGATGTATCTACACTAGGCCCAGCAAACAGTTTACAGAGATTTTGAGAATGCCTCAAATATTACCATTGGCAGAGACAAAATGTAACAGGAAGTCCATAAATTACAAACCTGTCAATATAAATATGAATTTATTTCCCGAACTAAAAGAAAAGAGCACGGAAGAAGCGATGTCCAACAAAGATGTTCGACCCCACAAACGAAAATCGTCTTCTATGGGAGAAGGGAAAGGGAGCAAAACATCGAGATCATCAACCTGGCACTGTCCCTTCTGCAATAAAAACAGCAAGATTAACATGACACGATGCAAGGTTTACTTCCATTGGGTTCGTGATGAAGATCCCGAGGCATTGTTCACTTTAAGGCGTACTTCTTGTGAATAGATCATTTGCTCGTGATAAAATACGATGAAAGAACTGTTGACTATAAATATTTTTGCTGTTCTATATATTAAGGTCGACTGTGGTACGTAAGGTACATTACATGTCATTTTAATTCGTGTTGTCTTTGTTTCTGTTTCTATGTTAGGCTGATGGAAATGTGCCTCTGTCTTGCTGCCCTCCCTGAACGCCTTAAAAAGTGCTCACTTTATCGTGAACAGCCTATATAGTTAAATACTTCTATACTCTAAAGACAATAAACGGACTGCTTGTGTATTTATACGAAAAGCCTGTTTGTGTCGTCACGTCTTGCCAAAGCATTTAATTAAAATAAAATTAGTATGAGAACATAATGGACTCCACGACCAAAAATTGTTTCTCTCGGATGAGATTTTTTTCTCTCTGAATTATGGCTAAAGTACCATTAAGAAAGAAGTTAGCCCCTCTAAGTGCAATAAGAGGAGATAAAAACGAACAAATAATCAGTATTAGTAACCCAAAAATGTTTGACAAAAATTTCTTGCAGTGGAAAATTCGTATATTCATTTATTTTCCCCCAGTCCTGCATCAATTGTTCATATAGAGCGGTCTGGTGCATACAAATTTGCCACCATAAAATAACATTATCAGTTCGAACATTTATGGTGGTTTAAATGTATGACAATTTTAATTCCAAGAATTACGAAACATGAATTTCAAGATCTAAACACGAACCTGATCATCCCTGATCACAGATATCAGACCATGACCAGATTCCGTGACCAGTACAACGCACTATACTCTTCCAGCCTCACACATCGTTCAGGAAAGAAAATACGTGATCACAATAATCATGCTCAGATCATGATCACCACGCTTAAATCGATCATCGTTCAGTAAAATACGATTTCCACCTGGATAAAAGTGGTTACTTCGTTGATTTCTTATGCCATTCCCCATTCCTGTTAAGGAAATCTATGCTAATGAGATTAACTTCTGTAAACATGTGTGTTTGTAAGTAATGACCAAAGTCGATTTGTATTCGTGTCGAAGTGTGTCTTCGTGATTTAAATATATATTTTTGACGTTATACGGACAGCTGAAAAAGAAATTAGATTTAAAAAAAAATTAACTGTAGGGAAGCGTGAAGAGATTTGGGAGGCTCTTATCATCGAGGTCTTGATAGTTTTCAATTAATAATATTTAAAACAGTTAAGCGACACTTTGACTTGAGTGCATATTTCCCCTGTGTGTGGCTGTGTGAGTTTGTGTGTGTTCGGCATAAAACTTTTGAATCCGGGGACTTCTTTTTACCACTCTCGGTATAGTTATGATGCTTGTAAGGACACCCGATTAGAATACATACTTTCTTACCATGCCGAATATTTATTTTGATAATGGTAGCCTTTTAAATTTTTGGCTGCTATACCACATCTCGTGAGGCATCTGGCCGATTTGAACTAACGTTTCTGCGTTGGCAGTCCAAATTGTTAGCATGAAATTCAGATATTCGTGTTTTCATTCCTTCTGTATGGTTGAAGGTGGTACCGCCTAATAAATTAAGATATACTGTAGTATGATGCAATATTGAATATTGTAAAATTATAAAAATACTTGTGTGTCGATACGAGGTTTTTTTTATATTTTATTTTTCGAAATTATTCTCCATAACTTTTTTACGTTCTGTCATCTGTAAGACTTTTTTTTACGCACATATACATTTATATTACTTTTGAATTTATTGTTATCTCAAATGTTTCCTTCTTGTGTTGTAAGATGCTTTCGTTAATTATAGTAAAAATATTTTGACAGCGCCGTTAAAAAATATATATATATTTTCGCCCTGTTCTTCAATAATGATACATTTGGGCCGAAACATGTAGGAGGACGTCAAATTACATGCGAAAATAACTTTGTCTTACGCATAAAATTGCATACATAACGTAGTGTTGATTCTAACCCAGAACATTGCAGTACGGAGAATAACTTGTCAACTCCGTCGAGCAGAAAGCCCTTTGCCGCTGTGAGATTCTCATCGCGGAACACTTGGGCAAAACTAGGACAGCGCACACAGAAAAACTGCTGTTTATTTGCGAGATTCAGAACAGAAGAGGATAAACATACTTGCTGTACTGCAGAAAAACTTCCCGCGAAAGAAGAGGTTTGCTATTTGGGTGGGTGGGGGAGGGTGGGGGTGGGAGGATGGGGATAAGGATGTGTGCACTTTTTGTCGATAGCGGCCGAGTATACAAGGCTCTGCTAGCATGAGTCTGGTTAAGTCAGCGCAAATCCAATCTGAGTCACAAGAAAGCACCCACTCTCTACCTTAGATTTTCATCCCTACTAAAAAAAAGAGCATGTCTTCCAAACACTTTGTCTCCTGTAGCATTTCTATTTAATGCATGCAATGATTTCGAATTATTTTATGTTTACTGGGTTTTTTACGGTGTGTATGCCTGTTTCTCCCTTTCCCTTCTATATGTTAACTTAGGGAGGTAGTCATTACCCCTATCGCTGACCATGGCTGCCCTAGCCCTCTCTTCTACGATGCATGCCTCCTTGCATGAATTCCCTCCCCTCCCTTGTAGGCGTAAGGGGTTCGCCCTGAGACGCGATTAGCTCCCATCCGTACCCTGGGCTTACACTTAGCAATTAGATATAGGGGAGGTTAGAAATAATTGCTGCGCCCACGCAGCACTTGCTAAGGTGACTCAGGCCGCACTTCCGATGGACTGCGGAAGTCGTGGGAGAGATGTGAGCGAGATCTAGGCGGCTCATGTGTAGAGATACGTGGGCTTGACCTCTCGAGGGCAGAAGGGCTATTAGTGTTAGATAAAGCCATCGTTTGCAAGTTTGGCTATCTGCATGTTATAAAATTCTGAGATGCGACTAAAATGCTTGTGCAAAAAATTCGTCAAAACCTACTCGCTAAAGATTATATGCCGACTTTTCTAACATATCCTTGTTTTTACGTTTGCGATCTCTTATCTCGTTCTTGTAACAAATTAAGCAATTATATAATTGAATCGTTGAAATATAATTTAAAATGCCATAGCTTAAGGTGGTCTTATGATTTGGGTACAGTAATTTCCGAAACTAAACAAGTGCTTACATCAAAGAAGTAACATAATTTAACGATGTAATCATGTATTGTTAGTAAAACCCTTTTCCAGAGTTGTATGCTAGTTAAGCTTTCAATAACACAAATACAAGCAATACTTTATTCAACAGGGATTTAGTAGCTGACTCACTTGCTTATTGTTGAGGTTGATATCAGCAGATTGTTGATGTCGATGTAAGGTTTCCTCTCTAAAGACAACTCAGGGAACAGCTGAAGGCGAAGGGATTTGTAAGCTTGCAGTGTGTTATGATTACAAATGTTCTTAAATATATTTAAAAAATATACATTATTTTTAAAAAGCATAATGTATACCAATCTCGTAAATAAGTTAACTAGTAAAATGTCGGGTTTAACGACCCATATTTACGACAGAGCTGTGAACCACCGGATGTAACTTAATACCGCTACACTGATGCATGCTCCAGCCATCAGCGACATGGCCTCCTCTAACTCTTGATCGCGGCAGCTTGTAGTGCACGATCACAGAGGATCCCTTTCCCATGAATAACGGATGTGACAATCCGTGCTCGCCTCTTGGCCTGCGGCGATCGCCTCGAGCAGATACGCACGGACACGCGGCGTGCCGGCCAATCCGCCCACAAAGCCGCGCATCAATATTTGAATGGCGGTGAAACCGACAGCGGCATCGGGTAGATGTCCGCCGAATGCCAAAAGGGGGCTGTCACGGCGGGACATGAAGCTGCGATCGAATTGGAGCCCTGAGCAGCACGTGACATCGTCACTGCTGCAGGAGCCATCCGCGCCCAAGAGCTCTCATCCCACCTCCCTACTGCTGGGGCTTACTTGAAGGAAGTGCCGCCTAGAATACGCAAGTGTACAGAAGCGGAAGTGTTGCTTGGACCGAGAGCTCTACCAGCTTACACCAGCAGAATAACTTGTTGGTAATACTATATGACGTCATTCCCCAATATGCCTGCAGACTACTTCCGCTGTTTGGAAAAATCATTCAATGAAGTTGGCTCCAGGTCTACAGTTTGTATTTAAAGTGTATTTTTTGTTGTTAGTTTGTGTGAGTTTTATTTACAAAATTGTCTAAATCAACTCAGTAGTAAGCTATTTCGTTTCTGACAAGTTGACTTTTTGCATTGATCGACGCACGAATAAAGTGATATTGAGCTAATGGTCCACGGACACCTAATTGCTGATTGGCACACGCGACTAACATCAATTCAATATTTGAAGTATAGGCCGTTTACGGTAAAATGAGCACTTTTGAAATCCTAGTTACTTTTTTTTTCAACGAATTTATATCCTTCCACCACTTTTTATTGTAAACCCTTCCATCTGAGTAATAAACACAGTGTACACATTCATCATACTGAAAACCAAAAGTCCAAGACATAATCAAATGTATTTATTGGTTATTATATCTGATGAAACAGCTCACTTTACCGTGAACGGCGTATATTCCCGTCACGCTCCTATGTGATAGTTTGGGAGCTCCGTCAATCACAGCGCGGTCTTGTCCTGTGCGGCGTGCCCTTGTTACGTAGGGATGCAAGGATCTCGAAGGTCATGATCGTAAAAGCGTCACGATAACATGGCGAGGAGGTTGCACCGACATCATAGGGTCATCGCCATCGCATACCGGAACTCTCCGCTCGTGAAGATACCCGTTTATCTGCAGTCGGCGGCGCGGCTGTAAGAAACACGACTACTACGTGCTCTGCGTTGCCGACTGTGTTTCTGAGACTTCGTGGGCGCAGCTCGTCACAGAGAACAAGTAGTTACTTGCAGCAGGCATCTCAGCTTCAGTGCCTTACGAGGAATGTCTCGACAATATACAGAATGTATCTCAATTCGACCGATAAACTTAGACTGTAGGTTAATCACGAAAAAATAAGTAGAAAACATATATATACAACCTATGGTCTAATGTGAATAATAAAGGTGGCATACATCTTTGAAGTTGAACCAGGAAAACTTGTTTATTGCATATATTGGAGATAATTCTATATAATAAGAAGACGATATCTGTCTGTATGACTGCCCGACTTTAATACCTCGAAGTCCCTTGAACAGAAGTTCTTCAAATTTTGCAAAGCGAATCCTCAGGGTAAAATACAGGCCAAGTTCGAATTTCAGCAAGATCAGATTACGCAATCATTACCTTTTACCCTAAAAAATAACTTTTAATTACTTGTTCCCTATGAAATGTTTTGTATTAATGCATAGCGAATATTGCATACAGATATGAAGGTAATGAAATATCATTTTTGTTTACTTTAAAATGTCTCTCATCAATGTTGAGTTAATTAAGTGGGGCCGCAGTGGCTCAGTGGATAGAACTATATCAATTGGGGCCTTAGTGGCTCAAGGGATAGAGTAATTCTAAGTAAGGCCTTAGTAGCTCAGTGGATAGCACCATGTTAGTGGGTCCGCAGTGGCCAAGCGGACAGAGAAATACTAAATGGGATCGCAGTCGCTTCAATGTTGAGTTAATTTCGCATCATTTCATTATTACGTTGTGGCGCCCTCTATGTCCAGAGGACGCAACAAGGCGGCTATCCAAAAGCCTTAAGTTGCTCTGAAGTGAGTGGTGCAGAGAAATAGCAAAGAGGGATCAATGCAAATCTAAGCTATCGTAATTACCCTGAACTGTTATTGGAAAATATTAACCAGTTGGTATTTTACAAAAACTTCACTTTCAAATTTCGTAGTGTGACCACAATTCAACTACTAAAATTGTAGTTAAAATTTTACTGTAAAATATATTGAACATTTTATCTTATTTATCAATGGTTTTTCAAATTCAAAATTCATGTATATCTCGGAGTTCTACTTTACCACAAGCTGAAAAGCCAAGAAACCTGCTTCAGAAAACTGTGTTAAATATGCTTTTATTAATTTATGTAAACTGGCAACATCTTCCAAAGGTATGTACTGTACTGAACATGTAATATACTGCATTCAATAACAAGGTGGAATATAAATTCACTTCTTTAAATTCTACACATTGATCTTTAAATATCATGAAAATGTAAAAATTACTGAACACTTTATTTGTTTATTGCCCATGGCAAAAGTCTTCAACAAGGCTGTTCTCGCCTATGAAATGGACAGTTCCAACTGTCATTGCAAAAATTGTTACTGGTAAATTGTAACAAGTTGTGTAAAATACATATAATTATGAGAAACTTTATCTTGGACCATAACTTAAAGGCCAGCAAACAAATACTATAGTTCTTAATTACACGCAATATTTTCATTACTGGGCCATAGCCACAATGCCGAAGGCCATAAGATAGCATTAACTGTAAACAAACGAATACAGTAATATATGGGTTATACAAGCAAAATTTGAAATATGTATATTCATTTCTTGGCCATAGCCACAACACTAAATGCCATTGGATGCAAAGAAAAAAAAAAAAAAACTGGAATATGCGAATAATCTAGTGTTACACAAGCAAATATCTCATACTGTGTAAATCTTTGATTGGCCATAACCACAAATGCAAAAATGCCAATTTTGATATCAATTACTAACTGATCATTAAAATTTTTCATTACAATCTTGAATTTTAAGCTCCTTTAAAAATACGTTAACAGGAGCATGTTTACATTTACTACCATTTGAAACCTTATGCTTCATAACAATATTAATGGTGGCTTAAAAGAAGAAAGATGGCAAAATATTTTCGTAAGGCCATCATTTTAAAACTTCATAAAATTACAAGGAATTTTCATTATTTTCTCAAAAATTTCCTAACATTTTTGTACGAAAATGCTTTCCTGAATATTAAAAGAAAACTTACTATCTCCGCAAAGCTCCTACTAGGACCTCCCATATAGCCAAACCTGACCCTCATGCCTGAAAGGCTTAAAGTTCAAATGTTCTATAAATGTTCTCAAAGTACTTAACTGACGAGACCGTCTGATATCCGCGGAGAAAACATCTCTATCGAGTGGCTCTCCGGGGCCAGTATTTATATAAAAGTCACCAAAATTTTAACACACTGGGCTCAGCCAGTAAGAACTGTCTCTTCCATGCGCGTCCAATACACGCCACCAGCACACAAAATCTCCATGGTGGGGTAAATTCAGGAGGCGCCTCCAATGAACGACGTTTTATTCCCACCACGCCTCCCAGAGTCTTGGGTGCTCGCCGAATCGCAGAGCGCCTTGGAGTCGGCCGCCCGCAGCTCAGCGACGAGCCTCGCGCCAGAACGGCGGGAGACTGGCGAGCGCGCATGCGCCAGGTAGCATCAGGTGGTAACCGAGTTTCGCTGCTCAGTTGGCATTGGGGAGGCCTGCTGTGCGCTGAATCCATGTCGCTCCGGGCAACGACCGTGCCGGCCGTACGTACGGGCAACGAACTCTTCAGCTGAACTTCACCTTTTTGTTTGTTGTGGGTAAATCCAGTTCGTTTTTCAGTGTTTCAAAAAGAACCAACATTCTACATATATCTAAGCAATATTTTTTCAGTCTCTGTATGATAACCAATTTTTTAAACATGGTAACAGATCTAGCCCCGTGAAAAATACAAAACAAAAATCACGGGCTGGGTCCCCTAGTAATTGATATGGCACACCGATTGTCTGGGTAATGGTGAAGAAAGATCTTCAAAAACCACCACACTAGTCGCTCTATTCAAATTATTTCGAGTAAATAATCACTGTTACTACCCCTATTTTGAACTAATATCCTTGTCGCGATAGCATATTCGGGATTTAAAGGATGGATTATTAATCCTCATGTCCCAATTACTAAAAATGTCACCTTGTGTAAATACCCAAACTTCACAGTTTACGTCTAACTCGTATTTTACTTCCGAAACAATATTTACCAATACTTGGCAGTTGGAAAACACACAGTACCCAATAGCACACTTTTGCGGCTATTAAAGGGAGGGGACGATTCCAGAGAGAGAGGTACACTACAGTGGTACTGTAATAACGTTTTCTTCTTCTACAACTTCAAAACTGTGTACCTCCCTTAGAATTATTTTTAGACCATGTGTCGTATATATGTTTTCAACTTCTTTTTTCGTGATCAACCTACACCAGAAGTTTGAGAAGTTTGTCGGTCGAATTTAGATATTCTGTTTTATATATATATATATATAATATATATATATATATATATATATATATATATATATATATATATATATATACACACATACATACACACACACCGCGTGAGTCGCCCGCGCCTATTTTTCCGCCTCTATGCAACCCGCATAAATTACGACCCATCTAACAAAACCTCGGTCGTGGCAGAACACCACGTGCGCGTTGATTCATTGTCGTCAGTACAGTAAGCGGTGAACGGGTGTTGCTATGTCAGCAATGTGTCGAGAAGAAGCCACTTTAAAAAAAGCACATCCGTTTGTTGTGTTGAAGCATATTATTGCGATGCTTACGGATTAATTTGGGTACATAACGATTGCTTCCTTAGTAATACGCATCTGCCTTGCTTCGAGCCATTGCGTTTCTTCATGTGACATAAAAATACAGTCACCGCTTACTGTGTTGACGATAAGGAATCAACGCGCATATGCTGTTTCGTAGCGGTTCTATATCTTCGCGCCGCTGATTGGTGCAGGCTAATAACGGCGCGGCGTCGAATGTTCAGCTAACAGACGAGACGCCGCAACGAAGACGTACACAGCAGGGGATTGGGCCACACAAGATACATTTATTTTACAGCGGGGGAGATGTCTTGTTAGATGGGTAGTGTTGTGTGCGGGTTGCAGAGATACGGATAAATAGGCGTGGGCAACTCACTCAATATATATATATATATATATGTGTGTGTGTGTGTGTGTGTGTGTGTATATATATATGTCACATT
The DNA here is from genome assembly GCA_029891345.1 of Dryococelus australis. Classification (NCBI taxonomy): domain Eukaryota; kingdom Metazoa; phylum Arthropoda; class Insecta; order Phasmatodea; family Phasmatidae; genus Dryococelus; species Dryococelus australis. The sequence continues at coordinate 171,539,759 of CM056997.1, read as the reverse complement.
CATACATACGAGATGTATATAAATTCTACCAACAAATTTCGGCTCCATTTTAATTAGGGAAAAATAAATTGTATGTGTGTGTGTATGTGTGTGTGTGTGTATATATATATATATATATATATATATATATATATATATATATATATATATATATATATATATATATATATATATATGATACGACCTGCCGTCTAAAGTGAATACTAAGGGCGATAAACATTTTTTTAAATTTGGACCTGGTGCACTAGTTTATTGCAAATATTGGATAAAATATTTAAGAGGGAACACCGACTGAATGGCTATTGTGTAAATGAACGAAGATCGGCTTGCAAAAGCAACACTGTTATCAAATTGTCTCGTGCAAATAATTATGGTTATAGTCCATTCACGTTTTCTTCGGCCTTTTGGAATCGAAACTTTGAAAAATCACCCTAGGCGTATTATGTCAACCTGTTTTTCTAATAACTTGTATTCCACAAATATTTAACACTATGATTAACTTTTGAGTACTGTATTAATGAATAAATGAAACTTTACCTTAATATCTTCTATAACTTGTAATATTTATTTCGTATTTAATATGAATTAACAACAGCGAGAGCAGCGATGTGTTGGCAATGGCCGGGAAGAAATAGTTCGCAGTTACAATATATATTAACCTCGTTTCTATGTATACTATTTGTAAGTTAAACGTTACCAATTGATATATTTGTGTTGTTAGGTAGCACTGATGGAATTACATTTCATTGCTGCAGTTAAAAATATCCTCGCAAATTCCCGCGTGTAGGGTGGTGTTTTTTTCCATCCGGAATAAAGGTTCAATAAGCGAAGCAGAGCGTGACGCTCTCTCTCTCTCTCGTTCTCTCTGTCTCTCTTCTCTCTCTCACTCTTCTCTCTCTCTCTCTCTCTCTCGGGAAGATCGTACCACCTGTGTAGGAAAGGTGTACATTTTGTTATTTCTAATTTCAGCACATTTCATATTAATTACAGCAACAATAATGACGTTTGACATTGTAATTTACAACTGAAACGAGATTTTACTGTTTGAATGCCTATTATATGTTATTTAGAGGCAACGACATATTTTAGATGTGATGACGCGACACAGCTCATTGCGCGACTCTTACAAATCCAGCAAGTTGGCAGACGTGGTATGAAAAGGAGAATCTAGAATTTGATCAACGTTCCCAATATGGTGACGGCGGGCGATTATACCCAGCGCATACGACTGGCAGTGGTGTGGCGACATGCCAATGACACTGCGTGTTTCTGAACGAAGCGTCAAGTTCGTACTCGTGTTTTTGAAACATCCTAGGGAAGTTACAATGTTGTGAAAAATATGTTTCCATGGCACGGCAGGGTTAATTAATATACTGTAACGAGTGTTGTGATCGAAGTGTGTGCAAGGGCGTAGCCGCCATTTTCGTCTATGGTCGCTGCGTTGTAATCGTTACGCAGGCCTGCGGATTTAAAATTTGTGCAAAGTTTATACGTTTGAACCATGAACTGATGTTATGACGAAGTTAATTATTAATATTCACGTCTATTTATCACAACGTTGTATCTTCGCGCTAGGTGTTTGAAACACAGTTGTGTAACGAGCTTATGTTTCTGTGATTTGAATGCCTGCCACAATCCCAACAAAATACTAGACCCACCCAGATAAATTAAAATAAATAATAGAATAAACATACAAACCAGTAAGTACCAATGCATGTAAATATTAGCGGAATAAATATTATGGTGGGTCTATGTGTTTGCATGTTCACCACTATCTTTTACGTTTGTGTCGGTGCTACGTAGTACAATAAATAAGCGACACGAGTTGCCTGCTTGAATTTACCGTGTCGTTTCGTTGAACCGGTTGTCCCTTTGTTTTAATTTTTATTCCAAACACATATTAATAACAACAGGTTAAATACTACTGTTGTTTCCGCCACAGTTGTAATAAACACCGCCGTGGCAAAATATTGTGTATTATGTGTAACTTCCTATACCTCGTGTAACAAATAGTTATAAAAGCTGACCTAAATGTTGTTATAGGCCTAAATAGTGAACATTAGTAGGAAATGGTTTCTGCAATATGACGTAATTCTTTGAACAGCTGTAAACAGCAACCAACGCATTTGACAGTTATAAAAGTAGAAGTTCCATGGCAGTGTTTATGTTTACGTGTAGCGGAAGCATACGTAATCAATAACCAAAAGTAGAAATTTGGCAGGGCTTCAGAAAAGGTCGAAGTTATCGTGAATCAACTATACTACTCTTTCGAACTAACTTCCTTGATGGGGTAGCACACGTAGAGTTTCAATTATAAACTATTAATCCGCATGTCACAGTTAACGAAAAAGATCGCCTTGAGTAAATACCCAAAGCCTAACTGTTTTCGTGTAATTCGTGTTATAATTTAAAAAAAATACTTACCTTCACTTGGCATACGGGCAACACGCCTAAACAGCCAACAACAAACTGTTGCGGTTATCTAACGGAAGGGAAGATTCCAGAAAGAGGTAGATAAACAGTGGCACTGTAATAAACTAATGCTTAAAAAATATGTACCACCCTCGAAATTCACATTAGACAATTGTATATTTATATTTATTTTTAAATTCTTTTTCGTGATTAACCTGCATCCGAAGTTTGTCGGTCGAATTTAGATACACTCTGTGTATATACGCACAGTTACTAATTGCCTGTAGGACGTATCAAAGCTCGTTAGTGATGGGGACTTGATACAAATAATAAAATTAATATAATCTTTATTATTTATGTTATAAAAATACACACAGATATAATTTTACAAATTCAGCGACCTACCCCATCTATTAACACTTATTATCAGTGTACTGAGTTTTAACTATGATGGAAGCCTTTATCACTGTGTTTACAATAGCTACTCGCGCTTAATTATCATTTATTAGTCTCACATATATAACCATACTCTCTACTGCCATACAATAACATGTTCCACATGTCCGGCACTCATGCTTCAAGTCAAACTTTTATACAGCCTATTCCAGCAGGTGAAAAGATCTATCTGTCTCCGGCCTTCCAATAGTTCCCTGTTACTTGGCTGGTGTCTGCTCCGTTCATTAAGCACACCCGACACTGATAACCTTCTCGCACTACCGACACAGACGCAAACCGCGGCTTATTAAACAGGGATATTACCTGACCCAGAGGCTTCACTGCATCTGGAGTACCTGCGTGGGAGGTGATGACCAGACAATTCGCGCAATCTTACTCAACTGGTGACGGTGGGTTCGTCCTTGAGGACTGCGCTACACAAGTCCGGGCGGGAGGGTACGAAGGCGAAGCAGTCGCATGAAAATATATATATATATATATATATATATATATATATATATATATATGTATATATATATATATATATAATCATTACATGTATAGAATATACGAATAAAAAGAATATGAGTTATTGACTTTTTCATCTACCTACGACGTTATTCTGAAAAATATAGGTAGAGGATGCTCACGGTAAAATGAGCACTTTTGATAGCCCTGCTTAAGATATACTTGTATGCCTGTTGTGTATCTACCGCCTTACGTGAAATTATCACTTTATTCATGCGTCGGTCAAATGAAACTTTGTAATTATTAGAAAACTAAATATCTTACAAGTCTGCTCATTTTTTTCATTTCGCTGCATAAACAAAACAGAGATCGAGAGAGATTATTTAAGTTATTACAAAGCGTTGCCTAACACTTTAAATTCGACGTTAAGGTGTAGAAATACTTTCCCTCCAACGTTACAAACTTTAGTAGGTATATGTGACACAGAGCGTTCGTGAAAATATATGCAGGTTAATAGCAGTGACTTTTTTCTAAGGTAGATTTTAAAAAGTGCTCACTTTATCATGAACAGCCATTAATGATCTTATTACATTGGCGAAGATAACTTCGTTGCGTATTTGGGATTGTTCGTTATCGAAACGTGGAGCTATAGGAAATACGGACACGTTCCTTATTTCGGCATTTACGGAACTCAAGATCCCTTTTCCGTCATTAGAGATTAACTTTCCTTATACCAACTGTAAGTTTGCGTTAGTGTTTCTGTGATTATGCGGACATTTTTAACAGTACAGCTGTAGTATATGGTGACATTTGGCCACCTAACGTAGCACAATGTGCGTGATTTGGCAGCTAGTACCTATGAGTTATAATAGTTTTACGCGTATATGTTAATACAATACCTAAACAAACTTCCTGCATAGACAGCAGTATTGAGGCATTAGTGTCTCCATTGCTGTGTTATAATCATGCTGGCGTCTCACCACGGCGATCGGGCGGATCCAATGCTGAATTGTTCTCAAATAGGAAAGTTTGGTGAACTAGTGTCGATGACCAGTTGGTTTCCTCGGGGTGCTTTCGTTTCCAGCACCTCTGCATTCTTATGTTTCTCGCCACTTTCTCGTTTCACCTTAATTATTCTTCAGGCTGGCCCGGAACGAGAGCTGTGTTTCTCGTTAAGGCTTGTCTGCTCCTCATGGCCTCGGTTTCTCTCACATCCCGTGCGTACTTACCACAGACACTTGCTTAGAGCAAGGCTTACTTAATTTACGTCTGGCGTTTCTATATGCCAATGCAGTCTTATCGCTCGGATGCGATTTCAATTATGGAATTTTTAGGTTTACGTCACGTATATACACAAAATTCTTAAGGTATCTATAGCCTATTCGTGGTAAAGTGAGCACTTTTTAAGGCCCTCCCAACAGGCATTAACCACTTATAAATATATCTGATTGCAGTCTCAGGCATACAATTTTGAGGGTGGTATAATGTATACACTGTGTTTATTGGTCACATTGAAATGTTTATATTAAAAAGCAGCAGGATGATGGCAATTGGATGAAAGGAAAAATTTAGAAGGGCTTTAAAAAGTTCTCACTTTACCGTGAACAGCCTTTAACATAGGATTAATACTGTGTTGTTCAATAAGTCTTCGTAAGTGAACCCTTATTTTTAAAAATACAATAGTGGTTAATGTATGTCATTCTTAAGAGATAAACATATGCTGTCGCGGACTTTTTTGTAGACCTTTTTGAGATCTACAATTCTGTAGTGCATTAATTTGGTATATAATTTATGGTTTAGTCAGCGTAAGTCATATAAGCGCTCGAAAAGCGGCTTTTTCGGACCTGATTATAAAACGCCGACATTTATCTACTATCCTTACATTAAATAGTAATGTATTGTACACCTAAACCTTCCTCAAGAAATTCTCTAAATGATGGGGAAAACTGCATCCAAATCAGTCAAGTAGTTCAGAAGCCTTAGTGAATACACACACGCACACACGGCCGGGCGACTTTGTTTTGTACTATGTATAATGTTCGTTGTCAGAAGATTGGTGTAGCAGAGTGCTTTTTGTACCTCCTGATTGGGCGATAAGGATGGCCCTGGACATCCGCAAGCACACTGAACATTTTTCATCTTTACTGGTACCATGCTTCCGTCATGACCAGTTCTGATTCGGTTGACGATTCTACTTTATTTTTTTAGTTGATTCATTCCTGAAAAATATATGGTTTGATATAGCTGAGCTTATGTATCGCAGTTACAAAATTTCTTCCACTTCTCTACTCGTCATTGCTGAAACCTTGTGTTAGATGCTAAGTATAATTACTTCACATTGATTTCCTAGATTTTAATAAGGTTTTTGGTAAGTTATTATGAATTACATGAATTAGTAGGTTTGTTTGAACAAAAGAAGTAAATTGTTCTTATCCGCGCGTTGTTGCCAAGTTGTCGCCGAAGGTCTGTGCGCTTATTGACCAGCATTGACAACATAGGCAGAGGCGATCGTTTAAGGATTGCAGTCACCGTTTTCTTTGGATAAGAGAAGAGTATTCTTCGTCATGACAAAAAAATGGCTCGGTGGTGTACATGAAATACACATCTAATCTTGCATCGTCCATGATTTACTATATTATATTATGGTCTTTCACCATGTGATTTTGAGCTAGTTATGATCTCGCCCGGTCACTCCGCCCTGAGATACATCGATCACCAGCCACCATTCATTCGGCAAGCTTTAAGGATTATCTTTCAGTGGCGACCATCACGACTTGTGGCCGTTTAATCTGCGCACGTCAGTCAAAATAAATGTGGTCTGGGTGACGTAAATAATGAACTGTCGTTAGTTTACCAAGATTGGCGGTGTTGATCGATAAGCGGTTTATTTATGAACTCACGAGGTAATCAATATCCGCCATTTTTATATTTATTTAAATTACCGTTACTGTTTAGTGGATAGCTTTGTGGAAATCAGTTTCCGAAGATTACCATATCTGTTTCGTCAGATGTAAGGTAAATCGCACCAAAACTCTACACTCTTTGGTTTTAGGTCTGAGAACAATATAATATGTATCCTGAGCATGATAATAAACTTTATAAACCACTACTTGCCAAATTAACTTTCTTCAAATAACCCCCATAATTAAAAATAATGCATAAGTGAACAAAATCACTTTAAAACGCTGCGAATCACCTACGCGTATTACCCTAAGTAATGAAAACTTATTACATGTAGTTAATAAAATGCTACAAACCATTTTTCGAACATTTCTGGCAACAACAGAGACATGTCATACACGGCACTGTCGCCTTTCAGTGAGTGCTAACCCTTCATACGAGAGGCTTTGACCCAAGGTTACCAACTGCTATATCGAGAGTAAACATGCTCACAAAAATTTCAAACTGCGAGAATATCACTTTCAGGAAGGAACTCTTGCCATCTCTTCCGGCAACATTCAGGTTCCTTCACTTTGTTCAACAGTCGGTCTATTTTTTGCTACATAGAAAATGTGATCATGTGTATATTTATGCCAATAATAATATGCAGCTTTCAACAAATTAAAGAAATCCCCCGAATCACCTATGCAAGTTTTATTTAAATTTCTCTATTTTTCCGAAAAGGAATACCCGTTAGCTAACGAATAAATAACCCAAAATACATTCTCAAATACAAACGTAACCAGGTATTACAAGAAAAAAATGCTGTTAAAAGAATACTTAGTTTTGTTTCTCAATCCCAACTGCAATGGTATTTCCTTCACATCTGTTCTCGTTAAACCATGAAAATTGACTTTCGTTTTCAGGCAGTATTCAGCTGGTTTCTTATAACTTAAGGCGAAGTAAATTATCTCTCTCAGGTTTATATTTCGAGAATTTTTCGTAACATATTTTTAGTAGCCAATAGTTAAATCGTTTTGTACGGTAAAAAAATACATTTTTTAATTATTTTTTAAATTCTACGTCGCATTTGCGGATTGCTGTTCTGGTCTTTGTCATATTATAACTAACTTATTGCAGATATTCTTTCCTAAGTTTTATGTAGGCAGAACTACGTTTTCATTTTCCTTGAAGAGCATGAGCATCTAAAACAAACAAATACAGTGGAAATGAACAAACAGTAAATATTTGTTCATCGTAATATGACATGCCCAAAGAAAAACTTTAGGGTATATAGAACCATATACCTCATATGAGAACCATATACCTTCATAAGCGGTAGAATGAGCATTTTTTGAGGACTCCCCAGCAAGCATAATACTAAAGTCCATTCTCAATTACTTCCAACTATTCTGAAACCCTGCTTAAGTTAAATTTCAGTCATATTCATCTGCCTCATGCAAACAAAGCTTAACCGAGTCTGGAAAATAACACCAAAGGGACAACGCACCGTATTCGTACTCAATAAGTTTAATTATATTTTGCGTGATAACTATTTATTACTAGGCATTACAAACACACCTATTTTTTCGCTATTTTTATTCATTTAAATTATAAATGTAATATTAAAATGTATACTTAAAATACAAATTAAATTTCAGTTTTACCAAAAACATGGTACTTTTATATTCTATTAAGTTAATACAAGTATAAAACGCTTGTGATACATAAAATGATTAGGAAACAACCGAATACGTCGTACATGAGGTGATTTTTCAAAAGTGTTCTGTTGGCTTCATGTCAGGGGAACGTGCTTGCCACTCAATTCGCTATAAATTTTCAGAACGCTCTTCGAACCATTCCTGGATATCCGCAGCCCAATGAGATGGCGCATTATCCTGTTGGGAATCCCATCATTGTCAGGAAAACTGAAGTCCATGAACGGCTGCAAATGGTCACCAAGGAGAGTTTTGTAACGGTTACCATTGAGTTTTGTAGGTACATGGACAAGTGGACCCCACCCATGCCATGTGAACACACCCCACACCATTACAGAACCACCACTAGCCTGCACGGTGCCTTGTTGACAACTGGGATCCATAGTCTCATTGGGTTTGCGCCATACCTGAATCCTGACATCAGCCCGAAACATCCTGTGGCGTGAGTCATCGGACCAGGGGCGCTATTCTCAGATTAGCACCGTGAGTAGACGCAAGGCGTGAGTATTGTCTGGAGCTCACGCCTGTGGGCCGTCTGGACTTGTTCCCGGACAGTCTCCGAAAGCCACAAAATCAGACCAAATATATTTCTATTAACATCATTCAGTTGTTTAAAGTAATTGTAAGTAGAATAACGAAAGTTAGGCAGGCAGCTACAAAGTGCCACGCCATCCATATTGTGTTTCAAATGAATGCTGAATATTTCAAAAGAAATTGTGAATACATTGTTATCTTTAATTGTGTAGTTAATTTTGTGATTTTGTATGTTAATCACCTTTTCAAACATTTTCAAGGAATGTATTATTTATTGAAACAACAGGGCAGCGTGACAAAATTGTTAATTGAGCACTTTTGAAGTCAAATTTTGAAAAATGTCCACCTGCATATATTTTAACGGAAACACTGACTGGCATAGTACAGTTGGTGACGATGGCGGTAAATTACTTATTTCAGTGTCTTAACGTTGAATTACAACTTTTACATATTACAATGTTCATCATGCTGAAAAACACGTAATATAATTTAGATAACGTTCGTATTTACTGCTGAAAATAGTAAGTCTACGCCTATATATGAATTTATATGCATATTTACTAATTCCATTTTCCATAAGCTACCCCAAGCTACTAACCCTCACAACCATAATTCGTGGATTCATGTTATGCCATCCAATAACCTAGGTTGAGGCTTTCGAAAGGAAATGCTGCCCATTTATTGAATTTTTTTTTCTTGTACACACCTATCACAAATTCCGTTTATCTTCATAGCCATTCATAACAGTTTATCTTTTCTTCAAATGAATGTTGAATCTTTCTATACATTGCTGCTTGACAGTAGTAAATAATAATAGTACAAAATTACATTTTCAATTGACAAGAAATTTTTAACCACTATATGTGATGATGCCACACTCCCTCATAAGGAGGTCTGTCACCGTCTTGTACTGCATTCTAATCATTTGCGAAATATTAAACCAATCAACATTCAGCTGGTCTGTAGGAAAGTGTTCGTGAAATAATTCAATTTCCGTGTTTAAAACCTAATTTCACCTTGTTTTCGTTGCAAATTCTTTGCAAATAAGAGGAAAAATTGCGTTTGTGTGTTCCATGTTTTTATCCTAACCGATGTATGCTATACGAATCAATCATGGCATTTATACTACAGCCACCACTACAAATATCAACATTACATTATTAATTTAACTGTATGTCTTTATTACAAACATTATTACAGCTGCTGTCTTTTCACTATGGCTATGGTACAACATTAAAATAAATTTCTAGTACCTAACCTATTTACATTGTAGCTACCTGCCTAACTTTTGTTATTCTATTTACAATTATTTTCTACAATTGAATGATATTAATAGAAATATATTTAGCCTGATTTTTCATAAAAAAATTATATAGTGCTTATGGGAAGGAGACCTAACCTCAATCCTAACCAGCAATCTTCCAGCATTCAACACGAGGCGTGGACAGACAAGCCTTGTCGGCCGCCAAAGAGGTCACGACAGGTAGACGGGAGGCGTGATGTACACAGAGGGTAGTATTAGACGTTTGAGAATGCGGATTTCGTCCGGAGACGAGTAGTCTGTAGGCGTGAGTCACGACAACGGGAGGTTAACCATCTGGGAATAGCACCCCAGGCCACATGTCTCCAGTCCTCGAGGGTCTAATTAGCAACTCCACGAGCCGAAGTGAGGCGTTGCGCCTAGTGTCGTGCTGTTGACAGGGGCACTCTGGAGATACTCCCTGTACACACGTGACACCGCAGATAGAGGAATATGGAAGGTCTCAACAACAGTCACTCCCAATGACACGACCACTTGTTCACAACTGAGACCGGATTAGGCAGTGCAACGTCGTTCTGCAGGGGTGGCGGCACGAGTCATTCAGTTAAATATTGCTATCCCATGAATTTTGTAATGTCAGTGTATTTTGACTAAGTCTTTTCGTACAGTGAAACTATGCCCACCTTCATTAGTTAATCATTATGCTGGGACGGAAATAATTTCCCGGGGCAAAAATATCTCAGTATAAATAATTAAAAATACCTGTTAAATGGGTGAAATCGACCATTGAAATAATGGGCTATATTTTGCACAATGCAGAGCTGCATTGTTTAATTTATATGCAGACAATTTTTATTCATTCCAGAATAATGATATTATCTGAATTGATAAAAAATGTACTTTCAACTTAAGAGTTAAGATAATCACTCTGGGGAAATAGATTTTACATAGTATGTCATTAATATCCGACTGATACTTTTCATGAAACACGAGAAGTGAGAACATCTGGTTATTATGAAGGTTCCTATATACTATATGCTTTGTTGGAGATTTCCCTATACAGAAAACAACACGTTTGTGTTTTGAAATTAATGCATTTTAATTAAAATACTTAACGTGGGATGTTACTGAATAAATGCGAAAAAATTAATGTTATAATTTTTGTTAAGGTAAGATAAATTGTTAAATGAGTGATGAATGAAACTATTTACTATTTTGTTATGAAATGGGAGAGGCGTAATAGTAATGTAGTTGTGATTTCAAACAGATCGCAATATGGCTTGATTAAAATTTCTTTTAATTAGCTCGGAAATATGTGGGCTTTTGTTGAAGTTAAACTCAAGTTCGTGTGCCACGTGTTTGTAACATTTCCTCAAGAGAGCAGATATAGTCCGTGGTGAAATCCAAACAACAGGCGCCGTATTAATTCCGCGAGGCAGCAGCGCAGCGCAGATGAGGTCTATCCTCTAATAACATCGTAATTGGCAGGCAGCGCGGAGGTGCGCTTTATTAAAGCCGCTGCCATTGGCTGGCTCTGCCTCTGCCTCTGTCCTCGTCGTTGGGCAGGGCGACACTTCATCTCTCCAGTTTAATTTTCTCGGAAGTGAGAACCATCCCCCCCCCCCCCGCCACGGGAGACACACTTGTGCCGCTCACTACCGGGCGACATTTATTGCCCCGACGTCGGTTGACAATGTCAGAAATGAAGAAAGTTAATAAATTCTGCGTGAAGCGAGTTGCTGTTCGCAAGACGACGCCAGCCGCCCCTACTCATTTCTACATCCACGGAGATCAACCCAAGAGTGTCCCGGGGAAACTTAATATCGTCCCCCTACACAATAAACAACACAGGAAATATGACATCCTCACAGCGAGAGAGAGTTTTAGAAATTAGAGCGTAGCTCCTGACGGCGAACATTCTCGCGTGAAAGTTCTTTTGAACCACGTCAGAATTCCAATATTCCGAGCTACCGTTTATAAACCATTTTTTTTTAAATATGTCTCTTGGTGAGTGTTTACGTATACTCACGCCAAATTGACCTCTACAAGCTTAACTTAAAATTATCACAAAATTATAAAAGTAACGTCACAGAAGTTTTGCACATACATCAGAAGAGAAGGCGACTTAAAAGTTTAAATTCACAGTTTAATTTTTGAGTTGCGTGGTTTTACTTACTTAATACATAGGTGTTCCATTGCTGCAGTAGGCTCCAGAGAATTTAAATCCTGATCAGCTGTTTTATTCTAAGTTTTATCGGACACTATATCATATGTTTCGATATCGATCCCGACAGTCAGCATTTCAGCCGATCGTTATCGACTAACGTGATCGAGAAGTGTTTAAAACAGCATTCTAAGTGCATAGTCGTCAAGGCGCCTCTACTCGTTCTCTCGGCAATGCTCGAGATTTCCGACCGCCCGGTCACAAATTCTATTACACCTTTCCTTGTATTCCGGTAGACAACATGGTAAACTTGAACGCGCGGTGTGTCTGTAATAGTGCATGAGAGATTAAAATCTACTTTTTAGGTAGCTAGCTATCGCAGAAATGTACATCGAGGCCTATATATTTTTATTGTTAAAGACTGTTGAAAATAAAGTGGGCACTTTTGAAATCAACCTTAGCAAAATGTCACTGCTTCTACCGGCATACAATTGAACGGGCGCTCTGAGTGACAATCGCCCGGTGAAGTTGGTAATAATGCATCGGAAGTAGTTCCGTGTCTTAACGTCAAATTAAAAATGCTAGGTAACGATTTGTGATAACTTAAATTACTTCTTACGCTTTCAGTTTTTTTTAATGCATCTAAGTGTAAAAATTAGCGGGTTTGTGAAATATTTACTTTTCTAATAATTTCATACTTTTATTTGACGGACGCATGAATCAAGTTTTAATCTTACACAAGCCAGAAGGATACTTAACGTGCATATAAGTATATCTTATTCAGGGCTTTCAAAAGTACTCGCATTATCATGAACAGACTTTAGCCTACTTTCCATGAGATCACTTACGCTGACTATCCTCCATAGTCTCTCTCTCCCCTGCTCAATATGTTGGTGCCACCTAAGCACGTTACTGCAGCTCACGACGACGTCGCTGTAAACTTGTTTCATCGTCAGAAACGTTTCGCCTGCGGATTTGCCTAACTTCGGGCTGAACTATACGTCATCTCGCGTTCATCTACTCTTCACTGTGCTATCACTGCGCTGTCTGCACGCAACTGTCCACGGTGCAAACTATCTGCTAGCGACACTGCCCGGCCAGGAATTTATCCACCATCGTCGTGGTGCGAGGTTGCCTACACTCAGTTCACGAACTGACTGATGGGTGTAGTAGCACTTGTAAGCACAGACTGTTTACGGTAAAATGAGCACTTTAGACAGTCCTGCTGAAGCTGTACTCGTATGCACGTTGTGTATTCCTTGGCCTTATGTATAATTAACATTGCCATGGGCCTCATCACTTTATTCATGCGTCGGTCAAATACGACTGTGAAATTATTAGAAAAGTAAATATTTTACAAACTCACTAATTTTTTCACTTAGATGCGTGAAAAAAAAACAAAGTGTAAGAATTAGTTTAAGTTATCACAAATGGTTACCTAGAATTTTTATTCAACGTTAAGATATGGAACTACTTCACATCCATCGTTACCAACTTTACTGGGCGAATGTCACTCAGCGTGCCCGTTAAAATATATGCATGCAGGGCAGTGACGTTTTCCTGAGGTTGATTTCTGAAGTGCTCACTTTATCGTGAACAGCCTTACTGTGTACAATTCTAACGTTATTTCGTACGAATTTGAATTTGTCGGTATCCAGTACCGTTTTAACCGATCCAGACCGATTGTACACAATTGTGTACATTGTTCACTTGTAGGTAATTTTTGGTCTGTACTGCACACTACGAAGCTCAATGACCAATGATCGTAATTGTGGGTAAATGATTCGCGAACCGTCATACCAGTCTAGGTAATAACTTGTTCATATCTCTTTAGCCTAAACAGCACATTGGCTGTGATTACGAAACAAGTGTTGTATCGACCTAAGTAAAGTATACGGCATAATTTTCTTCGGCAACACCTGAAACCGTAAATTAAAGTGGGACCCGGAAAGGTTAAGGCATGAAAATATCAGAAATGAAAGCTTGTAAGTATAATTTTTATTTGTGGACATTTCGGAAGAAAACAATCATGGTTGTTTTGGTTTCTTTAACGTAACATACCTTCAGGCAACATCAGTTTAGTGCCTTGCGCTTTAAGAGTGGGATGGGCCCCGCATTTATTGTGCAATATTTGTTTGCGCGAATACACTAATCTCGGTAATTAAAGGTAATGAAAATAAGACTTTCTGTCGCCCGTATGGCTCCCTCGCTAGATAGAGATGGTCAGCGCGCTGTCGAATTCCGAGTGCATCGGCCATCAGACGAGTTCGTTGGGCTGGCAGCTGCTGAAGGTAGCTGTGCTCGTGTGGACGCCTTATTGTGCTGTGATTATTATCGTTGGCTTAAAAAATTTTTAGTATGTTAGAATGTACAAGTAAAAAAGTTTTTATATTGAAATTACTTTTTATGTATTGTGTTTGACACTGCAGGGTAATTAAAATAACGGACCAAAAGTGTACGTTTTTAAATTTCTGATCGGCGAAGAGTAGAAATGAAACGTGTATTGGTTATGCCACGGGGAAATTTCCATGCCAGTCAACAGTCAAAAAAGTAAGTTTTTTTAAATCAGAAAATAAACTACTTAGCCTACTAAATTCAACGCTAAAAATTAAAGGTGCCCAGGCATATCTGTATTATGCCCTTAACGCGGCTATGGAAAGATTGCGGGAATTTTATGTTAGTGATTTATTCGAACGGCGATGAGATGTTTGTCGTCGCTTCAGTGGCGCCTCTTAAGCAACACTGTGAGAGGTAATAATACAGTGACTTGAGGCGGGTAGACAGACAGCAGCTGGCACAGTCGCCTCGTGTCGGGGAGTGTCTTCAGCCGTCGCCGGTGGATGGAGAGTGCAGGCATACATAAAGATAACGACAGGCGGGCGCGCGGTGCTAGGGAGGCAAGTGTTCAATGAGTTTGTTCGAACAAGAAGTATGTGGCGCGGTGAGCGAGATCTCGACGTGGCGCCATGAATTATTGGCGCCGGCCAACTTCCCCCTCGAGTTTACGATAGCAAAGAGGTCGGGCGGTTAACATTTCATGCCTCATTTTGCGCAGCGAGCGCGACACAATGGCGTACTTCAACAGTATTACTCCGCCGGCAGCAGGAGCCGATCCCTGGCATCGTGTAGCCGGGGGCCCTGGCAAGAAAAACGACTTCTCATAAATATTTCAAACTGCGAATTTTGTTTACACTCTTGTGTTTTCTACCCTGCTCCATATCCGAGCGAATTGTTCAATGTGAATGTGAAAACCTGAGCTGGGACCTTCAAAAATACGGACTTCTCTTACCCGGAAGTCGTGGGTCTGCTTCCCCGATTGCGTATAAATCTACTAATCTGTTGGACAAGACTAATGTCCGATTGCACCATCGTGGTTCGAAACTCGATCCGAGATCGGATCTAAGATCGACACAGAAAACTTTTGCACCTTTCGAGTTCAGAGTCGGACTTGAAATTAAGATGAAGTTCATTTCGAACCGCAGAAATTGGCGGTTCGAAATCTCGATCCGAGATCAGCAGACATCTTCGACAAATGTAGTTCGAAAATACACCAACAGATAGAACTACGTTCGATTGTTTTCTTGGGAAATTAAAACAATATTATACGCACTTGAATATTATTCAGTAAAATTCGTACATCAATAATTCACTTAAAACAGATAAAACATCGCACATCTAGTTCTATATGTAGTAAAAAATATGCCTAATTCCACGACGTCATATATTACGAACCAATAGCAAAATTTGTCTCATACTTAATCTCAATCTCTCACTTTGAAACCAAGATCGACTAATCGGAGATTCAGAATCGTGAAATTTCGTTGGTGCAACACTTTTAGATTAGAACCAAGATCAAACTGGATCCTGGTTCGGAACTAGGATTATCCGATTTCAGATCGGGGAAGATGTTGGTGCAACCGGGCATTAGTGGATCAGTTGTGTGTGGAATGATTATCACTAATCAAATTTTATCTATTCTCATGGCAGTCGTTGCAAATGGATAAAATTCAGCCGAGGGATTATTTTGCTTTAGATAGTCCTATTTAAATAAAATCTTGACACTCGGTAAGTAGACTCTATTGACAAACTCAAATAAATTACAAACAGAAAATTAGGAAAGAAATATAAATAATTATGCGGTATGGTTGTTAAACAAAATGTAATATTTTAATTGGTCTGTACCAAAATTTGTAAATTTTCATGCTGTACATACTATATATAACTCAGAATGAAATTAACCCGTAAACATAAATGTGCCTATTTTAAGAATTTATTTTCGCACATTTACTACAGCAATGTATACGCGTACTGGTAAAGGACGAATAGTAATTTTCCCCAATTCTTAATGATAGCGTTCCTATACGTTTTTTTTTCAGCAAAGAGCCAAATACCAAAAGAAGTTACTCACTGTTTATAGTAACATATTTTTATAGTTGTCGCCTCATATGAAATGATGGTCAGTTTTCCACACTGAGTGAAAGAACTCCAGCAAACAAAATACTCATTTGAAAAAAAAAAAAAAAAAAAAAAAAAAACATTAGTAACCTTAAAAAATGTTAGTTGAT
Source organism: Dryococelus australis (assembly GCA_029891345.1). NCBI lineage: Eukaryota > Metazoa > Arthropoda > Insecta > Phasmatodea > Phasmatidae > Dryococelus > Dryococelus australis. The sequence goes on along the minus strand of CM056997.1, from coordinate 171,523,322 downwards.
TAAACGAAATTTGAAAAGCAACAAACTTAATATTGTTCGTCTAACAAAATACACACTTGAATTTAAAAAATCCTGCATGCTGGCCCGACAAAATCAGGCTGTCAACAAAATACTTAGTTGAACAAACTGTATATTGTTACATGCTTGCTGGTCTCCACCGCTTGCTTTGCCCGCCCTCTTCGCGAGAGCGAAGGAATGTGCGGAGATAAAGCGAGCAATGATACAAGAAGCACGCGGAGATATACAAAGGGATTCCGCCGCGTCCCAGTGCGATGAGCCTATCGCTACTCGTGCGCTCCTGACCTTTCATTCCGTTTTTACGCCTTTAATTTTGTTTTCATGTAATCGTCACAGGGCCCTGTTTGAAGGTTTAAATTGCATACAATATAATGAAGAGAGGGCACTTATATATGTATATATATATATATATATATATATATATATATATATATTATATATATATATGTATATATATATATATTACTATTCGTTTTAACTGTACCAATTTAACCAAAAACTAATAATAAGAGAATACATTTTCAATCTTGACGATTTTGAGGCAACACCATAATACATATATTTTCCTCACGTTATTTTAAATTGGCGTGGTAGAGCAGATGGTAGGGAAACGGCTTAGTGTTGGGGGGTGTGCGAGTTCAATCCTAACCGCCTCAGGAACTTTTTTTTACTTATTTAAATTATGGTAAATTGCGCAATATAAATAGTAAACTATCGTAAATACTTTTATTTTACGTAATTATTTGGCTACATTCAATAAAAACGTTTAATTCGCCACTGTAGTCGGCCGCTACTTATTCAATCAGTGAAATAATTTCACGTTACTAATATCCAATCAGTGATATTTTTTCTCTGAAACAATCGGTGGTGTTCTACTAATTCTAAGTGGAGCCATTTTCACTGATTCGAGTAATTGAATTCCACCGCAAATCAGTGGTGTCCCACTGATTCGAATTTAGAGTGTACATCTGGCCAGAGAGACTATGTAAGCTGCTACGGGCCTCCGAGCAGTCTGACTGAGAGTTTGACAGTTTGAAGGATTGCGCGACATTAAGAGTGGGATAGAGCTGCGCGTCCAAATTCAAGAAGCGAGGGAGCGATACGGGCGACACTAACACGCACGCCTAGTGCCTCATCGCTCCTACGCGCAAGGCGTGCAGTGTTTCCTTCGTGATGCTGTACTGCGAAAATTAGATGTGTAACAGTGGGGTTTTATTACACACGCGATGAACGCCCACAGATAAAACTACGCTCGTATCTTTGTACTTTATTCTTGTCGCTTAAGGAAACTGCATGGGCAAGCTTTAAAATGCGATATTTGACCATTTTCACGTTTTTTTCCTCCAAGAATGACAATAGTAAAAAATTGGGGCATAGATAATTTTTTTTTTCTGACGAAAAGTCGTATTTGCAGTACACTTATTCACCGAGATACACATATTACCGCGAACAACTATTTCACAAAAAACGCGCAGGTCCATCCCAATCTTAAGCGACACGTGTGCGAAGACGACGAAGCGACGAGTTAATAGAGAGGCGAGTGGCGGCAGGGGTGACTAGCTTGAGCGAAGTCTGCGACTGCGAGCATCGGCGCAGTGAAGTGTGAGACTGACGGGCGGGACTACTGAACTGGATGCATGAGTGTACGTCATTTGGAATGATGACAATATACATATTGAATACGTGTAGATAATGAGTGTGAATTGAGTGACTACAGCAACTATAAAGATATTGAGAAGTACTTCAAGTAGAATTGAATACTACACTCGCTGAGAATAGAAAAATTATTAGTAGAGACAGATAGTTCAAAGTTGTTAATAATAGCTGTGTGAATAAATAAAAAATCAATTTTAGTTCTTACATTTTTATTAAGAACTCCATAGTAGAGACATAGGTATATTTTGGATACGAAATTACAATGACATATCAATGGAGCAGATAATCGATTATTCGACTAATCAATTAATCGAATAATCGATTAATCGAAATACATGCGCATATCGAGTAATTGATTAATTAATTACGTAAATTATTTTTATTGTTAGATCAAATTTATTTGATAGCAAGATTTATTTATTTTTATTGGTGTTAAAAGGGTTAAGATGGTGGAGGAGCATCGATATGTCCTCTGTGACTTTCTGAAGTCGACTGACCAGAGGAGTGAGTTGTAATTGGTTATATATGTGTTAATGTTTGTGTAAAGGTGATTTGAGGAACATTCAAATTTTTTATTTGTGAGTGGAACGAACGCATTCGGTGGGCTCCCTAGTCACTTAGCAAGTGAGGTGGAGATGGAGCGAGAGCACACAAGTATGTTCTGGCCCACTACGATTTATGTTCAATTAGCCTACCGAACAAATTACTTTAAACCCGATTTACTTTAATCATGTGATTATGGAATGAAATTGTTTTATTTAGCAAAGTTACTGATGTCCACTTTAATCGCATAATATTAAATTGACAGAACCAAACATTCATTCATTAAACCGACTTTAATCATGCAATTACTGATGTCCACTTTAATCGCATAATATTAAATTGACAGAACCAAACATTCATTCATTAAACCGACTTTAATCATGCAATTACCACGAAAGTAAAACACACCACAAGAGACAACTCAATAAAACAACTTACCCGGAGGGGGTTTTGTTGTACAATTAGTTTATTACATTTATTGTGCAATCATTCTTGTTGGTTGGGTGGTAATCTATTACATTTAATTTATGATGTAATTCATTGTATTCGATTAATACTTTCCGATTTGTATGAAGGGAAAATATTTGTGTTGTTAATGCTTGGAGTAAATTTTCTTTATAGCCTTCTTTTTGTTGGCTTAATGCTTTTAAAATTGCTGTACATCTAACATGTTATTTTAATTCCTGTGTAAATTGATGAAACATAATAGTACAAAATGTTAATTATAGCATCAATTTTGGTTTTAACTAGAATGTAGTATGGAGAGATTTCAGAAGTAGTATTTCTTCCAGATTGCATGCATTGGATTTATGATATACATATTCCATAGTGGAATGTCTTATTTGTTGAAGTAGTTTAGAGCTGAAATCTTTTTTTTTTTTTTTTTTGCTTTGACGGAGAATTTCCTATCTTGGTCGTCGAGTTTGAATGATTGTGAGCTATGTGTTGCGGAGCATTGCTTTGGAAATGTTGGTGGTTCATTAGTCCTTGCATTCCCTGAGGAAGAAAGATTGTACAAATACGCCAAAACGATATATTTTCTAGATGTGTTTGAATGAGAGAGCCCTTGCAGAGTAAGGCTTGATGCCGAGGGTATGGTTTTCAGAATGCTGGGAGTCTCCAACTAGTGATTGTTTCCTTGTTAGCAGGGTGTAAATGTCTCCTCTGCACTGATGGAAGGGGCTGGGACAGGAGTATGATCATGGTAAAGGGAATCGATGTTCAGCATTTGTGACTGAGCGGACAGTCGAGATGGATGGCCCGGCTGTCTTAGGCATGTGAAAAGGGTAGCAATGTGCAGCAGTCGTGTTGGTTGGTGCATTGTGGAGTTAGGGGAGGGTGGGGGAAATGGAAGCCATAACTCTTGGGGCGGTGTTTAGCGCAGGCTTTGCTGTGCGTGCAGGAATGGAGGGTGATGGGGAAGCACACATGCGTGGAGGGAAAATACGGGCCAGGTAAAGAGGACAGTAGCAGATACGTGGCACTCAGCACTGGCTTTGATGACCGTGTGGTGGGGAGAAAGAGAGCCCGAGTGTTCGCACAGGCAGGCGAGATGGATGGCTGAGGAGGAGAGTATCCGAGGTCATTATTTGGAAGGGGTTGTCTGCCGGCCGAAGCAGTTAGGTGAATAATCTATTACTTCCTTGCGACTTGAGAGTCTGACGTATTTCCTTTGCCCCTGCTGACAATGCAGGGGAGAAAGAGCATGTTTTCTTGAGCATACAGACAGCCGAGATGTATGAAACGGTTGGGTTAGGCATGTGAAAAAGGGAGCAGAGCTACTTGCATGCCTCTTACGCACTCTGGTGGGGAAACTCTGAACATTCCAATTATCCACGCTTGTTTGTGTGAAGAGGAACGGGAGTTAAGCAATGGCGTAGGTTTGTCCTGGTTGAGTGGCGGGGAGGGGAAGACCAGATCTTCGTTTGTTTCCACCGCACCTGTGCAGTATGCATTTCGGGATGAAGACACATCTCGCAGGATTCTGGGTGACCAGAGAACTTACTACCTCTCATGATATAGCAGCTCTATCCAAGTAGGCGAGCTGCCTGGAGCAGTGATCACATCCCATATACAAAACATAACTTTTTTCTCTTGTGTGTTCGGTTAATTATAAGGTTTGATAATTGAAATGTTTTTATTATTAATGTATGTACTATGGGGGTTTCGCAACGGGATTTCGCAATAGGCGAGTGTTGTGACAGTCATATGAGCTACCAAAAGACGTGTTTGTGAAATGCTTATATTTGATGTGTTTTAAAAACAGTTGTTTGGTGTAATCATCCAGTTTTAAGGCGTTCCTTGCTTTTATTTCGATGCATATTTAGAATATTGGTCTTGAGAGCTGATGAGGATGAAGCGAGTAAAGTACATGTGACTTTGTGTATGTGTGTCAGTGTGGGAGGGGACTTTTGTCATGAGTAGGGTGGTCTGGAATGTTGGTAAAGAGTAATTTAATATTAGCTGGGTGTGTCATTTGTTTAATGATTTCAGTTAGCATTTGATTAGTTTATTGTGGTGTTTTTTAATATATTTTGATGCATGCGATGCACTCGGAGTCTGTTGTTTTATTGAGATGTCTGTTATGGTGTGTTTTTCTCTCGTGGTAATCACACCATTAAAGTCAGTTAAATGAATGCATGTTTTGTTCTGTCGATTTCATATTACGTGATTAAAGTGGAGATCTGTTACTTTGCTAAGGAAAACAATGTCATTCCATAATCGCATGATTAAAGTAAATCAGGTTTAGAGTAATTTGTTGGGTAGGCTAATTGAATATAAATTGTAGTGGGCCAGAACATACCCGTGTGCTCTTGCTCCATCCACACCTCACTCGCTAAGTGACTTGGGAGCCTGCCACATGTGTTCCTTCCTTTCACAAATAAAAAATATTAAATGTCCCTTATACCACCCATACAACAACGTTATCACATATATATAACCAATTAAAACCTACTCCTCTGGTCAGTCGACTCGAGCAAGCCACAGAGGACATATGGATGCTGCTCCACAATCTTAACCCTTCCAACACCAATAAAAAAATTAAAAAAATTGATATCAAAGAAATTTGAACAAACAATTTAAATATTTTTAATTTGATTAATCGATCGATTAATCGATATGCACATGTATTTAGATAAATCGCTTATTCGATTAATCGACTAGTCAAATAATCGATTATCCACTTCATCAACATGTCATTCCAATTGTGTATCCAAAACATACACGATGTATCTTCTCTCCATCCCTTACGAACTCAAATATGCCCCTCTGTCGCCTTGTAACAATATATTTGCTTGGCCACTCATGGAACTGTTTTCGTTTGAAAATACATCTCAAGAGTTTTTTGAAAATTTTGTGACGATTAGGATAGGAACAGTGTTCGTTAATGCATTGATTGATAATTAAATAATGGTACAAAAATTCTATTTGCATGTGTTGTCCTGTATTTGACCTGTACGTATTTATAAACGTCCCTCCTTCGTCAGTAGTCACTCTAACTGATGGTGCTAGTGCTTAACGTTCGGGGACAAGTGGCCATGTTTCGAAACTCGGTCAAGCCTTCGCTTTATTTATAACAACAGAATTTTTTTAAATTTAAGTAGATTCAAGCAAGTCTGTAGTTCCACCAACCAAATCTTACAGTTTTAGGCAACCTAATGAGATCAAGAATATTCATTGGTTTCAACAACTATACCCTTCCATTCGAACAAGTTTGTAATTGTGTTCACCAAATAAACTTTGTTTTATTCAAGACAACATTTCTTCTGGGTGCATATGGTGTATAAGCTATAACTTCGATTATGGCTTAGTAAATTTACACGAAAAGATTTGACTGCGCACACTGCTGTGTCAAGGCATTGTGTAGGCTGGGAGAGGAGGCTTGCAGCCAGTTGTTGTGCTCCTACCAGTCACAAGAATGGATGAAGTGTTTGACGGAAAGGGTGTTGAGGAGCGGCGGAAAAGATGTTGGGGAAGACACGGTACGACCTCGAGAAAACACCCACACTATGCCAGTTTCTGCCATACTTCCTGTTTCATGATCCCCGTCCGAAAAAATCCTCTTCTGTAGGCGCCTGGGATCAAACAAGCGACTCCAACGTTTAATGCTAGATGTATTATTTACATGATTATATCGATTTAAAACTGATTATGCAGAAATGTGAAGACTTGCGAGTAGCCGAGGTGCTATTACAGAACTGATAAAATGAATGAAAATTCATACCCACGCCATATCCGGGATTCGAACCAAGAACATCTCGCAAAGTAGATTGGCGGGCGGACTAGCTACGCTATGGAAGTTGGCTTGTGGCTGATGAAACCGGTGAGCTAACGGTGGGTTCTCTGTTACATCAACATGTAAATATACCTACAGTTTTTACAAAATATCGCTTTATTAACGTGCTTGTTAAATTCATTAGGTTTATGAGAGCGTACATTTCTACACGAGGGAAGGCTTTGGGGTGAGCTGAAAGAAAGGACTCGGCAAGGCTTTCAAAATTTTTAACTGAACCACGAACCGACTACGTGAGTAGAAAAAGTAACGATTCTTGCATGAGTTGGTCTCCAAGTGTTTATTAATTCTCTTTGTTGAGAAGTGCTGTTGTCTTTAGCTATCTCTTAAGAACTGTTCAACGTGCAGCAAAGGCAAGAATATATATTAATCTTCCATCCAAAAGTTGCACCATGAGTATTGCTAGTTTATGTGTGAGCAAGGTGTCCACGTTGGGTCGTAGGTCCGCTCGAGCATTCAGTCGACTCTTCGAAGTGTTAATAGTACAGATAGAGGGCCAATTTGTTATAATCAGACGTGAACTGAGAGAAAGGTTTTGTTAAATCAAACAAGATTGGTTTGGTGCAACCAAATTATTTGTTTGTATAGGTACAGTTAAATATTTTGTCGCTGAAACCAAATTATTGAGTTGTTCTCATTTGGTTGCCCCAGACTCTAAGATTTGGTTGGTGCAACTAAAGATTTGTTTGGCTATAAGTACATTAAACAGTTTGGGCCGATTAAATAGATTTTACAAGTTCGACCGAGTTTCCTACCTGGATCACTTGCGTCTGAGCACTACGCCTTAATAATCTCAACTAATGTGACAACTGATGACGCCGGAAAATTTTTAAATATATATAGGCCTCCTGCAAATATTGGGTAACGTGTGCAAACAAATATTTCGAGTTGTATTCTAGTATTGTTTTATTAATGAGTTTATACGATTGTTGAGTATCAACAGATGCACTAAAAAACACAGTTACTGTCCTAATTGTCACAAGAAATACAAACTATCGCTGTGTATTTTTGACCGAAGGCAGTCAAATGAGAGGCCAAACAAATATGTAGGCCTACAGTTTATTCAACAAAATATTAAGGGTTTTTTTTTTTTTTTTTTTTTTGCTCAGCACAGATATTTTGTTTATTAAAATATTTTATTTAGTTAGACGAACAAATGAAATCTTGTAGCTTTTCAGATTTTGTTTGCTCAACAATATATCTTGCTAGGGTAACTAAATATATATTTGGCGCTATACAAACAAATATTTTGTTCGATTTTCTCTCAGTGTGACTAAAATGTTCAATTTGTTTATCTGCAAGTACCTGTGTAGTCATTGACATGTCACGTGATGCATAGTACTGGGTAAATTTACTCTTGCAGTGGTACCTAGAAGTGTATTGAGAGCAACTCTGGCATTGGTTATCGCTGAGAGCTGGAATTTTGCTGCACGGGAAATTATTTTGTCATTTATTTCGAGAGAAATGGAGTCATATACAAGATTAATGTCTACCCTGTTTAGTTTGCCAACACTTGGGTCAGTGTGTGAGATTAATGATCTTGCTTTTAGTTTTCACTTTTACAATACTGTGCTTTCGAAATAACGTTTAAAATATTGTTGCTTGAGAAGAGAAATGCGTTTACTTTGGCTTTCGTATCTCTATACTCTGATGATGTTCTTTTGTAAACTTTATTCTCAACAGTGTGATGTACCACCAGACTTTGATTTAAACAGTGCGAAGGATGTATAAACTATTGTGTGGATTGCGGAGCAAAAGTAACGTTCTGTGTGCTAACTTCCATCACATCTAATATTAGGAAGTCAGTTTGTCACCAACGTCTATGGTTTGTGGTGTTTCCGAAGTTGAATTATTGCACTCATATAATCGAATTAAAATAAGATCGAATTTTATATGTTTTTGCTTGGTTTTGTTAAATTTAATTTTCTTTTGTGTTTGCATTGTGTATGTGCAGACATTCTTATAACGTTTTGGTCTGTCTTGCGTAATTTTATTGGCTGAAAATATACACTTTGATAAACAGGGTGAGTAAATAAATATGAATAAATGTTGAATTTAATTTGTAACTTTCATTGCCGCGCATTTTTTTTTTTTACTCTTTAATACGATGTTCTGGCCTTGATCTTTGCGCAAAATTCGTCCCTCAAGCATCGAAGGAAGCAGCCTGAAGCAGTGACAGCAGGGTTCCGATGCTTGCTGTTGCCTCACAGGGAAGAACTGTCATTATCAGCGTATTACCCGAACTTCTACCACGCGGACTGGGATGTAACTGGTCTCGGGTTTAATCGGCTGTTGGGGCGCCGTCCTGGCAAACTTTCCAAGTGACACCATCGCAAGTTGTGGAGTGGTCTTATCGCAACTTCTGTTATAGACATCCGTTTCTTTTTCACGTTTGTGCGGATCTATTGCAAGTTTACGGTGTGTGTGTGTATATATATATAATATATATATATATAGTTTTACGCAAGAGCGCATCAAGAGGGTGGGCATTTGGAGCACTTTCCACCGCCAAGAAAAGTCTTTTAAAGACTCAATAGATTCCCCAGTAAGAATAATCGGTAGTCCAATTAATTATTTCATAGGATTTAAGTTTTTTTTGAAAGTGTAAAATAAATATAAATAAATTACAGCAAACCAAGAGCCACTTGAATACTGACCACTTGCTGCAGACCGTGCCAGAGTGAAAGCTGAAAATACAACATTAGCATTATATTGTCATAGGCTATTCGTGTTAAAATGAGCACTTCTTGAATCCCTCTCATTTAGAATAATATTTAATAAATATATTTGATTGGAACCTGAGACATTAACTTTAAAGTCCGGCGAAATATATACATAGTGGTAGTAGTGGGAGCGGGGCTGTCCCACAATGCTAGGGAGTAGTTAGTGACCTGAGTGCCATTTGAATTACCTTTAAAGTGGTGTTGGAAGGGTGGACCCCTAATTTGTGCTAACCTTATATCTTGTTAATTGGTCTTTCCCCTCCCCTCTCTCTCAGGTGTGTTGTGACTGAGTGTCGTATTTTCCTACCTCTCAGGAGCTGTTCTATGATTAGCCAACTGATTGCTGAGTACTTTTTCTGTGGACAAAGCGCCTAAGCGACATGTGAGGGACTTTGAAATTTTTTGAAGGTAGGATGTTGGTTGAGGGGTAAGAGGTGAGAAGGGCTGTGGTGATCGATGTATAGTCAGGTTCTCCTTGGTTCGAATCCCTTAGAGGGTAGTTAAAGCATAATTACATTTGTAGTGGCATAGACCTTGGTTATAATTCCATTGCGGCTAATTTAAGCCCAATTATGTTTGTAGTGTTACAGTCCTTGGTACGAGACTCACCAAAGGTAATTATATATAATTAGGTTAATTGCAGAACGAGTAATTATGTAATGAGCAATATGAGAGAGACTAAGTAGAAGTACCAAGAGAGTAATTACACACTAGGTACGCATGTTTACACATCGGCTGCCTAAAAACAACTCAGGATGGTGATACAGTCTTCGGTTCGAGTCCCATCGTGATTAAGTTACGTATAATTACGTTTCTGCATAATTACATTTGAGCTATTTCATGTAATTATACATTCAAGCTCTACATTAATCAGCAGCATACAGAACTCCTACACAGAGTATGACTATGAATAATAATTATATAATAATAAAAAAGCAGTGCAATTACATATAGATCATAATTACACAAAGAGAAAATATGTCAGGAACATGCGTACGATCACTCATCTCGGAGGCTGAATGCAGATGAGTTAAAAACACTAACATATTTTGATTATCCCCCCCCCCCGGCTTCACCAATCTTGTACAACAAATAAGGGTGAATTTTATATAAAATTAATGTAGTCTTCGCTGTTCAAGACACCCATGTAAGTATTATGACAAGATGTTAACATATGTGCACGATGAAAGGGGGCATATAAAAAGTATCTATGTGATGAGCACTATTCATATGGCATGTAGATGTGATAAGTGTCGACGAATGTATACACATATTGCCAATTTAAATAGTCATTTGATACTTTCTAAAGGATAGAATATAAGGATCTGTGTTGAACGACAATACTATCCTTCATTCTCACAATTCTAAGTCATAAAATTGCTCTCAAGCTGCCTCTAATGTTATATCGGATATTACACCTGTCAGTTCATCACCATTATCATCTGGCTGTACAGCACAGCCTAAGTCATTGCTCTGATGTTAATGGCTGTTTACTGAAGCTATTTATATTCTGGGGTCTTGTAAAAGATTATGTTGCGCCAAATATGTAATTTAATCGAGATATATTTGTTCTTTCCTGTCAAGTATGAAACCTAATATAATAAACCTACTTATCGATGAAGTGAAAAATATGGAGTTGTCAAATATAATACATGGCTGAACTGTATCTATACAAAACCAGAGCCCCGCAATGGCGAATGTTGTGGCAGAGCCTTCAAGATCTCAAAAGTATATGTGTATCGTATAGACATAATATAATCATTGTTGATTATATTATACAAGTTATGTCAAGGGGAAAAAAAGAAATGATTACCAAGGGTTCGGGTTGGATTCTGGCTTCAGTACATAATCTAGAGCTGAGAACAAATGTGTACTATCCACTTGGTAGCTGGGGTGGCAGGAAACCAGCATGTGTCTACATGCTGATTTCCTGCTACCCCAGTATGGAGACTTACAACATAACTTCCCTTTCGACCTGTGGGATGATAATATAAATTACTGCAGCAGCAGAAAATTACTCAGTCGTTAAACATACTGGTGTGGGGCCGATAGTGCACAATTTATCACAATTTTTTTTAACGAGTTCTGCACATACTTGTGAGCAATATATATATATGCGATTTTGCATTTATGTATTCATATATAGTGCTTGATGATTTAATAATGTAATAAAATATTTTTGTTGATAATATCGATTTTTTTATTTGTAATATAATATTGTTTGGTTAGTTTGAAGTGTTTTAAGGTATACACTATCTTATTATTTTAACATATAAGTGGGATGCCAGATTTGATTGAAATGAAGTCACATGGGAGTTGTGGTGTTAATACGCGTGCATGATGCAATGTGTTCTGGGTTGAAGTAAAATCTCTACTGGACCCCTTCCTACACCCTCCCTGACAGCTGTTCCTTAGTTGGCTGGTTGTCGCTGCTTCAACGGTCCTCAGAAAGAAATTCCGGCTCTTGCATGCATACACACATGCAAACGTATACACATACACTAACACATATTTTAGCGACTTCACACTGCAGCTTGTTATGTAATAAGATATTGACTTATAAATAAGTAAAATATTTTTGAATACACATTGTGCATGTGTGTCTCCCAAAACGTCGTTATCAATCGTGTATCGCTTATGAAAATTAAAACGAAAAACGATTTGTTTAACCAGACATATATTTGTTGGTTTGAGTATGTTAATTTTTATAACAAGGTTACATAATGAAACAGTAATGATCATCTGTGTACATGCACATTTTTTATCAATTAACATTGCAATTATTAATATAAGTTTCAAAGTTAGTCTACACATTAATGAATGTGTGTCTATCGAGTTGCAACTTTTAACTTGTATAACACATATCAAAGTCTATAAATGTAACGTGGACCATCATATGGGTTAGGACAATATTTTATCATAAGTATGGGTTAGGACAATATTTTATCATAAGTATGGGCTAGGACAATATTTTATCATAAGTATGGGTTAGGACAATATTTTATCGAAGAGATTTCGTATTTCGAGATTTAAAGTCGTGTACATTGTTCACACAATTAGTAATTTAAGACTTTATTGGTATCGCTTTCGGAAAATGTTAACAAACTTGGTCCCATGATATGCATTTACTAAATATGGCCTAACTGAGAGTCCAAACATGGCGAGGTGGTATGAGCGAACCCTAATGACGGGATACATACATGCATGCACACAGTTGCACTCTCCTACACACACAAACATGCACGCACATGCACTTACTATATGCACATCTAAATATACACACAACAGTTCTCGAAGACACATAATATTTAATCAACCTCCAATCATACCAACCTTCCTTTGAGAGAGGCGTTGGAGGGAGACTAGCCCCTTTGGTCGCTCGGCAAGCGATCGATACAGGAGGGGATATGCATCCCTTCCTCTACCTTTCAGAGAGTGTAGTCTATATGTTTTGTCTTCCGAGGGAGAAGGCATACTAAAGTCACCTGCCACGATCTCAGCACGCCCATCGGCAAAATATGGAAGTATGTGTTTGCCTGGTATGCAAGCGATCGATACACGATGGGATGTGTGGCACCCATCAACTATTCAGAGAGTGAGCATTTTTTCCCTTCCAAGTGTGACTGCAGACTGTCCCCAGCTACGATCTACGCACACCTGTCGGCATTCAATGGAACCACGCTCGCCCCCTTGTCCTTAATAGGATGTGTATCCCTAAAGAGAGCAGATATGTTTTCTCTTCCATATCAGCCGATCGACTGAGGTCTGCCGCCACGATCTCAGTGCACTTGGCGGCAAAAAAAATGTAAACACTGGCCTGTGTGCAATGGTATGCTCCCTCTAGATGCTTGTGAACTCTGCGGAATTTTGGGTTTGGTTAAAATATTCTGACATGATATTGGCATGATTGTGTGGCTATTATTATTTAAACAACATACTTTTATTAAAGGAGATATTTACAACAGGTTACATCTATTTAACACAATGCACAGCGAATACTGCATTAATTCTAAACAATATTTATCCCGTATATTTTGTGGGGCTATTTTAACTCTGGGGATTTAACATTTTACTATCAATGCATTATTTTAGTTCTGACTAACGGCTGTGAGATCGGACACTCAATGAATTAACAAAAGGAAACTTAGAACAGCCCAAATTGCTATGGAAAGGTCAATGCTGTGTTTTACTAGAAACTACAAGAAACCAGCAACGGACATCAGATCAGTTACTAAAGTCAAAGACATCTTGGAGAAGACCACCACCTTGAAGTGGCAATGGGCTGGCCATGTTGATCGGACAAAAGATGAAAGATGAACAAAAATGGTGTTGTAATGGAGTCCAAGAAATCATCGAAGACCAAGAGGAAGACCACCAAACCGTTAGGACAAATATATACACAGGGTTGCTGTAGTTAACTGGCAGAGAATCGCCCAAGACCATTCTACCTGGAGAACACTACTGAAAGTCTACCTGAATTCTAACTCTAACAGGCCACATCATTTCATGACTGAACTGGCTGATGATGATATGTTGTCCATGGTGGCAGGGGGTGTAATCAGAAGATATTGTTTTAAACTCAGTCTACATCCAGCCTCCGAGCTGAGTGGTCGTATTCTTGCTCCCGACATATTTACTCTCTGCATAATTATTCCCGATACACAATTGATCTGATTTATTGTTATTATTCAAGGTCATACTCTGTGTTGGAGTTCAGTATGCTGCTGGCTCTTGTAGAGTTTGTGTGTGTAATTACATGTACTTGGTTTAATCTTATTATGCCCAAATGTAATTATACTTTAATTTCGACACAACTCTAACTAAACACTAGATCACCACCATCAGTTGTGTTTCGGCAGCCAACGGGTAAATGTGTGTACTTAGTGTGTAATTACTCTCTTGGCATATGTACTAAGTTTCTTTCATTACTCATAAAATTGTTCACTATTGAATTACTCATTATGCAATTACACCTAATTATATCTAATTCGCTTCGATGGGTCTCTAACCAAGGACTCTACCACTACAAAAGTAATTATGCTTTAATTAGGTTCGATGGGATTAGAAACAAGGACTATACCGCTATAAACAGAATTATGTTTGAAGTGTCCTCGATGGGATTCAAACCAAGGAGGACCAGACTATACATCCAACACCACAACCATTCGCTCCTCTCACCCTCTCACCCCATCATCCTACACTCAAAAAATTTCAAAGTCCCTCAAATGTCACTTGGGTGCTTTGTCCGTCAAAAGGGTACCCACCAATTAGTCGACCAATCGCAGAACAACTCCTGAGGGTCAGGGGAATGCGCCAGCCCATCACAACACACCTCTTAGTGGATGGGGAAGGGGGGGGGGGAAGATCAAATAACAAGACTAATGGATAGCAAACTTTTTTATCCACCCTCCCAACACTACAGGCTATTCAAATGGCACATCGGCCACTAATGACTTCCTAGCACCATGGGACAGTCTTCCTCCCACTACATGTGTTTATTACTAAAGATAAAATATTTATTTAAAAAGGCGGTGGAACGATAAAAAAAATGACTCATAGGAAAAAAAGTAACTAGACATTAAAAGTGCTTACATTACTGTGAACTCTGTCTTATATGACTGGGAAAGCTTATGACAGTCTGTGATGCCTCACACAAAAACTACATATTTTTGAGCACAGAGTTTGTTTAAAAATTTACTGCTTATAACCACGTGAAAAATTGCATTTTTCTACCTGCCAGAATTCTGCGAAGAGGGCGTGGTTTTTACCACAAAGCAGCTGTTTGTACCTGATTACGATGCAGCCCAGGGTGAGCTGCCGCATTCAACATCGTCGTCACCGGCATGGACTTCAGCAGCAGTTCGTAGTATCAACTTTCCACTAGCTCTCTCCTAGCACGTTTGGTGGGCGCAAGGCAGCTGGGCGCTGGTGAGCGCATGCTAGCGGCACTTCGAAGAACTATTGTCTGTGTCGTCACGCTCAGCTGGCCAATGGGCTGGGCGCCTGGATTTTCGCGCGCCTGTGACATTACATCCTACAGTCTGCTTGAATGTCGGGAGTTTTTTGACATGTGATCATGTGTACGCCCCATATTTTGGAAATGTTGCGGCTTCAAACCACTGGAGTGGACAGCAATAAAGTCACCCCTATAAGGGGTAATGCTTACCTTCAGCGAACTTTTCTATAAATGGACACGTATTTTTCTATTGGCTATTTGCACCCCCCCCCCCCAGGGGAATAACCTTGGGTTTTTTATTTAAGGTGGGTGCAATCTCTGGCTCGGGGTCGGATTTCCACTGCCCCAGAAGATCATCCAGCCAGCCAGTTAATTCATGTTCAAAAAATAAAAAAATTTCTGCACAACCCTTATGGCACAAAAGGCAGGCGCAGTTGGTGTCCTGAGTAGGAGACAGGAGTGATGTTGGCCAGAAAACTTAAATTTTGCAAAAGTTGAGGATATTTAATATCATGCAGTTATTACTTGGCAGTAATTTTAAATTAATATCTTAAAAGTTTTGCTAGTCATGCACCAAGTACAGTATAGTTTTAAATAGGAATGTTTTTGTATTTCTCTGAAGTTTTTCATGGCAGTTAAAATTTTCATCCAGCTATAAATTTTAAAGAGACAGTGTTTTGTTGGAATTTGTAAAGAATAAATATGGAGGCATCATGTAGTTGTCCTCGCGAAGAGCGCATTAAGCCATGGATATTGAAAGATTGGAAAATAACTAAACTAACAAAATCAACATAATTTGGTGGTTTAATGTTAGCCAACCTATTGTTTGAAATTAAAGCCAAACTCATTAAAATCCTGTTATGGTTTTGAATCAAAAGAATAAACATAGTATATTATGTAATTTTGGCCATTTTTCACTATATTGGCCTGTAAGATTTATATATATATATATATACACACACACACACATACATATATATGGTCGTGACGTGTATAATCTCTGCTCGCTGTGGCTAGAAAGAGAAAATACTTTTTAAATATATATATTATTGTTTTGATAGTAAAGAGTTAGCATCCGCCTTTTCTATGTTTGGCGGAACTTTATGCTAGGACAGCAGTATAATCAAATATTCTAAAAAATAAAATAATGTCAGTGCATTGCGCACTGCTGTAGGTGTGGATAATCGCCTTAAAGGTCGAGTTGCTTCTTATATTTACTGCAAATCTTCTCCAATTAATTAGCATGGAGGATTATAGGTCCAAATATGTCTCTGTATAATTTTGGTCAGAGTCAAACTAAAATCTAGAATTTTGCCTAAAATTTATACACTATTGTGCTTTTTGCAAAACAATTTTATATTTTATATATGTTTAAAACCATTATTTTGGAACTAGATTATATTTGTGCTTTGAATGAAATATTGCAAGCTATATTATTTGCAGAACAATATGGAAAACAAATGAAAGAAAAAATAATAAAATAAATACTCTTGAAACTACTGGTTACAAGTTAACACTAATTTTTCAACACAATGTTTATTTAAGGTTTCAATTCTGTTTTGCTTCAACGAGGGTTTTTTTTATTCCTTGTTCCTTTTGGGAGTTTTTGATCTGCGGACTTTTGTCCACCTTGCCACGTCTTTAGGGGCAAGGATGTGGCAAGTCAGTGAGTGACAACTTGACGTATACGAAACAAACAACGTGACATTTATCAAAAACTGTATCAGCTGAAGCATGAACAAATGCAAATTAATATTTCGTTAGCTATTCTGACTGTACTGCTGACGCACGTCAGACAGCTGGAAATACGCAGTTCGTATTAAAACGAAACACAACTTCATACATTGGGAGTTCGTTCAAACATTGTAAGTACGTCGTATCCTCAGTCACAATCTCATTCACACATGTTTGATATTAATTCTAAACCCCCCCCCCCCAGACTGGTGGAATATCGACAGAGTTAAGGCGACAATGTATGAATGTATGATACGGACTTTATTATAAATATTGGAACCGTCAAAGATGGGCATGCAATTTGTAAAATAATTCAATAGATTTTGATACACTGTTTATTGGGATTGATTTAAATTATTTGAATGCATTAATTTTTTTGGGTTGTTGTTAATAGCATTGATTAAATTGATTAATTGTAAATAGCAAGTGACAGTCATTTATTGCGAGATATTAAGCCGAGAATATTTTCTTTGTTGTGTTTGAAGATCAATTAGGACATTTTATTAACTCTTTTGTTTAACTAAGACCTCCATCCCTCAAAGTATCTGACTAAACCTGCGGACTCAGAACGAGAATAGAAATACGTTTTGAAAAAATTTTCATGCTTATTAGTTGTATATAGCGAACTTAAGTTACAGTTTTCTTGATATAATATTTTGTGAATAACTAATTTTTACTCACTTAGTATTTGCGTGTTTATATAGTAACCGTTTTTATAATGTTGCGTTTTCACGTCTTGTACCCCCTCCAAACAGAAATCCTGGGAGCGTCCCTGGTTTTACGTAGCTATTTAGTAACAAAACCTAATTTTGTTTTCGAAAATATTTTATTCGAAATACACGAAATTTGTATGATGCGTATTAGTTAAAGTAAAGACTTCTGAAGGGGTTTATTTTCCTACTTGAAATACAACGTAGTGCCGCTACGACCATGTACAGAAATTCTTCGCGAGCGCATTCAGTGCGTGAGTGCGTACAGTATATCGCGAGTGCGAAAACCCTTATGTCCTCTCGTCAAACTAACTTACAGCAGCGCAAGGAAGAAAAGGTAAGTCTGCAGAGCTTTAAAATACCTGGAAGACATACATCCTAATAATGGGATTAAACGTGTGAGAAATGGAGGAGCTTTGCTTCAAGTAATTAACGTGGCATTTTCAGGGAACAATTGTGCAAACATTTTTTATAAAGGGAAACAGCTACCAGCTGTCTTTGCAAACCTAATCTACGACCTCCCGTCTGCGATTCAAGTTTGATACAAACATGGCCTGAAATAAATAAACACCAATGTCGCAGAGCAAAAATATCAAGACAATCCTATGGCACGGCTAAGACTTATTTTTAATTTTGTTCCGACAATTTATTATTATGAACTAGTCCTACAGTGTTGTATTTCTGTAACATTTAAACAGTGTTAGAAGGCAATATGAGTATCGTCGTTTTCTTATGTGTTGAATTCCTCTGAAAGCCCTCTCGACAATTGTGCACGTGATTATAAGGCTCACGGGATACTATAAACAATATACCAAATGTGCTCGAGAGCGTATCCAGGTTCGCGAGGAATGGTGTAAAAAATAAAATCAAAAACATAATTTATTATCCTACTTTATTTACAATGATATGAAATGATATGCAGCTATGATTTACAAAATTCCACTGTCTGTCTGTACAATTAACACTAAGTATTGTTTACCAACGAGTGCAATTTTTTGCTACTCGCTATTATAGTTGAATACATTATCACTGTTGTTATACTAACGTATAACCTCTTAACATTCACTCAACTGCTATCATTAATTACACTCGCAAGTGCGCCAGACAGATCGAGTAATATATTCATTCTTATAAACTTATAGCTGTACCATGTTGCATTAGAGAGGTTATTTTTAACAACACCGACAAACTCGGGAAAGTTATTCCTTACGAAAATATATGACGAAGACGTACTAACACTTTCCTTATAAATGATCATTAATGGGGCTATATGGCCTCGAAAATCCGAGCATTGAAATGCTTTTAGTTAAAAATACCATAAAATACTTGTGAATAAGGAACACACTGGTAAATAGTGATTTGTATAGCGGAGAACTTACATATCTGAAAACGTGGTTGGTAATTACATCCGCCTTCATTAGGTACATGGGGTTTGCCACTCTATGTTTGGAAGAAACTTGGTAACACTTGGCTGTAAATTACACAAGCCTGCAAAATTTGTATCATTAGAACCTTTTTAATAATTGATGCTATCGTAACATGATTTTGGGATGCTGAATCTGAAACTGATCTCAATTTTTCTCTATCACGTACCAATTTCCGCAAACCGTCTTTGTACTGTAAGCCTATGTACTGTTATTGCTAAATTATTCCGAGTATTTTATTGAACAAAACACATTTGTAAATCTATATTTTATTAAAATGTTTTCAAAATGCTTAATTTTATAATTAATTTCATATAATAGTATTATTGTCCCTTTTCCCCTTGATAATGAATGAGCTGGTTTGGTTTTTCCGCTTTTGCGCAGCGCTCGGATTGGGTGCAACATAAGTAAATATAAAACAGTAACTGAGACTTTTTTTTTTTTTTTTTTTCAAAATGGGTAAGTATGAAATAAAGAATTTCCTTAATAATGAAAAACGCACATCTTACGTTAGTCAGTTATATAACCTCATTTTAAGGAAAAACCCTGCGTGTTATGAGAATATGAGTACCGTTTTCGAATTCAGAAAACCAAAATACATAAAAAAAGGTAAAATTGTAAGAAACGTATTTTCATCGCAGGTATGTGTAATTTGTTAAGACAAATTATGAATCAATACCTTTTTAATTAACAGAAAATGCCATCTTGTTGGAACACTCAGACGAACGTTTTCGAGAAATCCATGCGGAAATGTCAGAACAGGACACAGGAGTTGTGACTAAACGATCAGCGAGTGAATAACGAATAGCACTCGCTACACTCTAAACGTGCAAAGACTCGTCTGCTAGATGTGAGTCCAGGCGAGTTAGGTTAACGAATGAAGATGCCATGTTGATGTATTGTGCAGTACCAAGGAGGCAAGTGATAATGTACTGTGACTGCAAAATGAACACAAGGAAGATAATACTGTAGTAAAGATCATACCGTGGGCTTCAAGACAGGCTTAGTGTGTTGTCTGACTGTTAGTTCATCACCCCCCCCCCCCTTCTCGTGTCAAGAGCACTAGAGGAGAGAGGTGGCGCCCAGCGAGTTTTGTTTGAGTAACTGCACTTCGGAGGGTGGCACGTGACGTCACTGCGGTGCATCGCTATCCCGAGCCTAGGGCTGCGTGCCCTTTTACCTGACCTGTTTCGTTGTGAGCTCCTAGTTATACCGCAGCAATTTTACATTATAGGCTCTTCACGGTATAGTGAGCACTTTTGACGACCTAGTTACTTTTTCCTTTCAGCCATTTCTTATCCTTCAAACAAAATTTAAAATAAATATTGCCATGCAAGTAAAAAACAAACAGTGTGTGTATTCCACTGCACTTGGAAGTTAACGTACATGGCTAAAATAACATATCTTTGATGACTATTATTCCAAATGAGAGGACTTTCAAAAGTGATCACTTTATCGTGAACAGCGTATATTTAGTTTGCTGTTTTTATTTTCAGTACATTATCTGTGTTGCAAAAGCGCTATCACGCTCATACGAAAGGGAAAGTGTCTCGCCGTTGCCATGGATGCGACTGAGTGTATAGGCTACTGTATCAAATGCCCGCTTGCACGGTTGCAACCTGCAGAAACGTTCCTGGGTGTTGTGACAGTGCGTTTAAGTGTTCACAGATCTCCGGACAACCCTGATATTTTAATAAAGTGGGTGTTAGCTTGTAAGCGACAAGACAAGTTCAATCCGAAAAATTCAAGCTTTTGTTCGGATCACCTCGTTTCCGAAGACTTCGAAAGAGATGTACAAGCCAAACAAACTGGTCACAAGAGAAGAAAAGTGTTAAAGAAATGTTCTGTGCCGCATATGGATCTACCGAATAAAAATTGAAAACACGTCCCATGGCAGAAAACAACGCCTTCATTCCCGAACTGTGAAGATAAAGCTTGTGGATGAATTTTTTTTGTGTTTTATTGCATCCGTAAGATCTTTTTTCTATACATAGCTGTACAAAGATATTGGACAAGTCAAATTACAGTATACAAAGTTTATACACTGGACATAGTAAACACACACACACACACACACACACACACACACATATATATATATATATATATATATATATATATATATATATATATATATATATATATATATATATATATATATATATATATATATATATATATCAGACTACACGTACACTCATCACATCTTTTCCTCATAATTTGACCAATCCTCCTTCAACATGCTGTGGGGCGTCGTCGTTTTGCTGAAACAAGAAGAAAAAGGAAACAAGAAAAACGGGAACAAGAAATGCGTCCAGGACATGTTATACAGTAATTTCTTAATTTTTGTAGTTTAGATATTCATCTACACTATAAAATATTAGTTTAGAAAAAAATTCTTTCAGCTGTTTTTCAAAGAGTTTTTGGTTAGAGAAGAAAATTTCTAGAAGGTGTTGTGGTAACTTATTGAAAAGTTGGCTGCCAAGGTAGGATGGCCCTTTCTGGACAAGTTTTAAATTAACTGAAGCCACGTGTAAGTGTTTTTTTTTATTCTAGTGTCATGTTTATGAAAGGACTTATTTTTCTGAAATAAATGACTGTTTTTGGACATGAATATAAGTACTGAAAACATGTACTCACATGCAAATGTTAAAACCTCTGAGCTCTTGAAAAGAGGTCTACATGAGTCTGACTTCCTTTTGCCATTGATTATTCTTACAGCTCTCTTTTGCATGTGAAACACTTTTTTGCTGTAGTGGAATGATCCCAAAAAAATATACCATAACACATGATGGAATGAAAATATGCAAAATATACCATTTTTGCTGTATTTTTGTTCAAGACCTCTGGAACACTCCACAGGGCGAAACATGCTGAACTTAGTTTAGGTAAAATATACGCAATGTAAGATTTCTAGTTACGTAAATTGTCTATTTTTAAGCCAAGAAACTTAATCACTGCAGTTTCATTAATTTTGCCTCTTTTACTGCAAACATATGAATTAATTTTTTTTTTTTCTGTTCTTTGTGAGGAAATTCATAAGATATGTTTTATCTAGGTTGATATTTAATTTGTTTGCAGTAAACCATGCATTTAGCTCTGTAAATGTTGTGTCCGTTTTTTGTGTAAGATCATTTATCGAGTCTCCAGAGACTAAGATGCTAGTATCATCTGCAAATAAAATTGGAGTAGTTTCTGAGGTTAACGCACATGGAAAGTAATTTATATAAACTAGGAAGAGTAGGGGGCCTAATATTGATCCTTGTGGGACCCCATGCATGATTTTTCCTGGTTCAGAGTAGAATGAAGTAGTTTTTCCTTTGATACGCTCTTGTCTGTTTGAAAAGTGTGAACTTATTAGTTTATTTGGTGTACCTGAAACTCCATAAAACTTTAGTTTTTCTATAAGTATGTTGTGATTTACACAGTGAAATACTTTAGTGAGTTCGCAAAATTTTCCATTCGATGGCATCTTTTTATTAAGTGCATTAAGAATGCTACTTGTAAGTTTGAAAATTCCATCATTTGTTGACGTGTTTTTTCTAAAGCCAAACCGGAAATTTGATGAGATTTTGTGATTCTCAAAATGTTGCAGCCATCTCCTGTAAATGAGTTTTTCAATTACGTTTGAAAAGGCTGTAAGAAGTGAGATGGGTCTATAATTGTTTACTTCCGTCTTGTCTCCTTTCTTGAACAATGGTGTTACCATAGCCCATTTGAGTCTGTCTGGAAACAATCGTGTATTGACGATATCATTAAAAATATGGCGTAATGGAACACTCAATTCGAAAACGCATTGCTTTAATAACCTACAACTAATGCCACCATAGCCTCTAGATAATTTTGATTGCAAAGAATTGATTTTTTCTCCACTTCTTTTGGAGTTGTGTTTGTAAAATATATAGCAGAGTATTCTGTACCCTGTAGTGTAGGAATATGGTTTATATCTGCGACCTATTTAGGATCTGAGGATGTGCAGTCATTTACTTTTAGGTTTACAACTGGACATTCCTCTGTTCTTCCTGTTATGTTTTTTACAATATTTCATGTAGTTTTTATTACGTTTGAGAATTATTAATGAGGTTACAGAAAAAAAATCCTTTTTTTGCAGATTTTATGACCGTACTCAAAATTTTGCAGTATTTCCTGTAGTGATTCATTGTGTCAGGGTTGCTGCTGGTTCTGGCGGCCTTGTGTAGTTTTCTTTTGTTTTCGCAGGAAATTTTTATTCCTTTGGTGAGCCATAAATGTTTCTTTGGATTAGTATTACTGTGGGTCAGTCGGGATGGGAAACATTTTTCAAGACAATGGAGAACTTTGTTAAGAAACGAGTTAAATTTTTCATTTGCTTCGGTACAAGTATACAATGTTGACTATTGCTTCCTGCTGAGCACACTTCTGAATTGTAAGACATTTTCCAGCGAAAAATTTCGTATTGTCCTATAAGAAATGCTTTTGGATGGCATTTTTATGGAAGACATAACTAATATTTGTGCATCATGATCTGATAAGCCATTTATTATTGGGAGGCAGTGGCACTCTGCAACTGTGTTACTATCAATGAAAATGTTATCAATTGCAGTCTGACTGGTTACTTCTATTCTGGTAGCAAAGTTTACTACGGATTTAAGGTTTAAGGTTCTAAGTAGACTATCGAGTTCAGTTCTTTGGTTGCTTTCTTTTAAATAATCAGTGTTAAAGTTTCCACAGAGAATAATTTCTAGATTCGCTCCGTAAATGGCTTTAAGATTTGCTTCAAGAAATTTTAAGACGTTACTAAAGTTGGCACAGGACCCCCACTTTTTAGAGTGAGGACCCCCACTTTTTTTAATTTGTCAATTATTACTTCCACATAACTGCACTTAAATACTTGATCTTCGCATAAAAAATGTGTGTCATTTTTATACATTAAATTATTTTGATGAAAATACAGGTACCATCCTTAGTCATGCTATGTCTACAATAAGTGGAACAGAGGGAATAACCAGGAATTTTAATTTCCTTAGCAGAGGATTCAGTTAAAAGTGTTTCAGTTAGACATAATATTTGTACATCCAAATTGCGTTCTGCGGATAATTTGTCCAAGAACACAGAAAGCTCATCAATTTTTTTTATTAACCCTCTAATATTCTGATGGGATAAATACAAACTATTTTCATTAATTATTGTAGATTTTTTAATAATTGCACAATTATTGAATATTTCCGGTATTGAGTGTGAAAGCAAAACTTCTTTGTTACATGAATTAGGCCTTATGGGCATGGGTTTCTTTATCCTAATAAATTGCCATGGTTTCCAACGATTACCTGGATATTTTGAGTAGAACCATGGTCTGTAAGAATCCTACTAGCAATGAGGTCAGCAAGTTTCCCCTTGCCAGCACCAATCAGATGCAGACCATGTCTCGTGTGGTCAGCCCTGGATATTTCCTCTAGACCAATCACACCAACATGACCCAGTCTGCCAGATCTTGCACAGCGCTGCAAGGCAATGTTGACTGTCTGCATCTTCCTTTGTAAGAGAGGCTTGTCATGCCGTTGCAATGCCTCACAGACCAACACATTGGTGTGACTGGTGGCCCTCGCAATGTCTGCTCCAACTGAATAGTTTTTGTGCCGATCAATGCAGTTGCCTATCCCCCCCAACAAAAACAACCTGATCTGATTTGCAAAAGTCTTTACTTAAGCTACTTACATCTTCTGCCACACTGCCAAGGCCTGCATTAATTTTACAAAACGTGCTGATGTTATAACCCTCACCCAGTTTGTCTTTGATGCGCTCTCCTAGGACTCTCGCGTGGTGCTTCCGAGGATCAGCACTTTCCTCTTGGGCTTTGCTGGGTTGTTGGATGCTGGGAGTGGGATGAACTCATCTTCTTCCTGCAGGTCTGCGAGGACAGCAAAGCTGTTGCTACAAGGTGTTGTTGTCTCGTGTACCTGTGAACTGACAAGTGGTGGGAATGGATCACTGTTTTTTTTTTTTTTTTTTTTCCCACTTACTTTTAAAAACTCTGTAATCATTCCTGGCCTCTTGGAAGACCGGCAATTCAGAGGATGAACAGATGTCTCGGAATAATTCTCTATTCTTCCTTGTTACTGCTGTCAGCTTGCTGATAGTTTTTGAGTGCTCTGATTTCCAGTGTTCAGTTTCATCTTTCATTCTTTCTAGTTCTCTCTCTTTCTGTTCCACTTGTTCCTGAAGCACAACAGCAAGCTGTTTTGCTTCGTCCAGCTTCCCCTCAACATGACAATGAAAACACTTCCACCATTGCACCATTCGGTAAAGAAGCGTAAATTGAACGATTTTTTACACAGTAATGCCATAAATGACGAACAACACGCTGAGTCAGTCACAGAAGAAGAGATTGAATCAGTGGATAGTTTGTCAGCGAAATTGAAAGCCATGGAACAAGAAATTATGTTATTGAACATGAAAGTATCTGACCTAGAAAATGAGATAAAACGGAGACGAGAATCAGAAAATCGTTTTGAAAACGAAAACAAAATTTTTAAACAACAGCTGCTGCAAATTAAAATTTGCATAAGCGATGTCCGAAATTAGTTTTTAACAAAATGTGGGACATTTGAAGAACTTTTTGATGCTTAAACAAATTGACAGATTTCTAACTAAAAATAAATGTTGCTGGGGAAAAGAGGACATTGTGGCTGCTGTTACTCTGAGGTCAGTTTCTCGGAAGGCCCATGTTTACATGAGAAATAAAGTGGGCTTGCCACTTCCGAGCTTGTCGACTCTCCGGAAATGGACTAGAAATTTGTGGTGTAAACCGGGCATTCATACTGAAGTGTTAACAGTCCTTGAAGCTACATCTAAAATCATGAAAGAAATAAAGCGCTAAACAATTCTTTCACTTGACGATATACATTTAGATTCACGATTATGTTACGATCAAAGTGAGGATAAAATACTTGGGCCAAATAGAAACGTAGAAATAATTATGGCTCGGGGACTGGTTTCAGAGTGGAAACAGCCTACATTTTATGACTTTGATAAAAAAAAAAACCGACAAAAGAGCTGCTTTTCGAAGTAATAAGCGCGCTTGAAAAAATTCAATTTTCTGTTGTTGCAGTTGTAAATGACATGCGTGGAAGTAATATAGGCTTGTGGAAAGAACTGAATATATCATCACCCAACACAACGTTTGAAAACCCCCACAGTACCAACACAGTGAGGGTTTTTGCAGATATGCCACATGCCATAAAATTGTTACGAAATATTTTTTTTTGGATTACAGAATACAGCTCCATTGTGGAACAGTTGATATAAAAGATCACGTGCCAAACATAAGTGAAAAAAAAAAAAAAACCAGAACTGAAGTTGTCTCCAATACTTACACCTCTTCACATTCAGTGAAAGGGAAATGCTCGCCAGAAAGTAATATTTGCTGTTAAACTGTTTTCGCACCACACAGCAACACGACTTTCATCAAACTATCCTGAACAACCAGAAATTCGTAAAATTTTTGATTTGGTTGACAAGTTTTTTGATGTGGTAAATGCAAGATTCATTCACAACAAACGTAAACCATGGCACAGTGCTTTCGGGTTTCGTTTGAAAGAGCAATTAGAAATAATTTAAAAAAATGGTTCTGTACATGAGAATTGTAGGTCACAAAACATTGATGCCTTTTCAGAAAGGTCTATTAATGTCTATACGATCTTTACTTGTCTTACACAATTATTTCCAGAAAATTAACTCATTGTCGCTTAAATCAGGACTACTTGAAAGTTTTTTTTTTTTTTTCACGTCTCAGAAGCATTGGTGGTACTTATGATAACCCAACACCAACAGATTTTAAGTACAGATTCAGGCAAATGTTACTAGGATCTGAACTTCCTCTGCCGCAGAAGCATGTGTTGAGGACGATGGTGTAAGACAAAAGCTTTGACCAGCCAAATGTTCACCGAGTTAAGTGTAAATGCCACAGAAAACAAAGGTGAAGAAAACGAGGAGGTTCAAGAAAAAGATGTGGTTACGCCCAGACAAGATCGTGGGAAGAAAATGAAGCGTTAAGATACGTAGCTGAATATTTGCTTCACACAAGTGAGGATGAGTGCTTGAAAAAAATTGAAGGCGCCGAAAATAAAGGTAACTATTGGTTTATAAAAGCCGCTAACCTATGAATAATTTAATTTTGTATGCTGTTTACTGTGTAAACGTGTCTTTTTATATTTGTAGGTGGGTGGATAGAAATGCTAAGTCGTGGAAAATTAACTGCCTCATGATCAAAATTCGTAGAAATTGTACAGTGCACCGAATAAATGTTTAATAGATACCATGGGCTCGGCTTACAAAACTAGAAAGGTGTTGTCGAAAATTTTTACGGACAACTGATCGAACATTTTTAAAAAGGCCTAGAAAAAGTGCTACTGAAGTTTGCGACTGTGCGGAAAAGAAGAAGCAGAAAAAGTTTGCACAGCTTCTTTAGAAGCACTAACATTAAGTTAATATATTGATGTTCATCAGTATGCTTGTTTTTATGTATGAATTTTACCATGACATACAACGTACAATTAACATTAGCTACTAACTGCAAAATAACTTTCCTGGTTCTCAGTAATATTTTAAATTATTACAGATAATTTTTTTGTTAATTCTTTTTAACACCACAGAACAGAATTTTGTAGATATAATTATTATTTGAGTATAATTATCTTATTACGTCTGATTAATATTTATCAATTATCTTCAGCTAATTCTAGGATATCAGGCGGAAGGATTTAATGAGCATGAAACGCGATGTTTGTTAAAATTTTCCTTGCATATACTAATGACGATGTTATTTTTATATTAATCTACTTCGTGAACGGAAACGTAAACGTGTCAAAGAAAAGAATACTGTTGAAATATATTGAAAAACAGTAGCTGTATCGACGTGCAAACAAGTATTGGATATATGTTTCACCCTTAGCTGCGGTCTGAGCTGGCCTGTCGTTGCGCCGCAGTGACGTCAGCGCGCACCTCTCAATGTGCCGTTACTCAGACCAGCTCGCTTGGCCCAACCTCTCCTTCTACTAGTCTTGTCCTCATGTAGCAAAACACATGTGGCCCATTTATGGTTTACAGTCGGATGCCAAGCCGGCAAAAAGTTGGCCAACAGCTGGCATGCACTCGGCAGCATTGCTGGTACTGAAGTGGCACCGCTAACTAGACATACTCTGCCCATAATTGGCCCAGTTGTGATTAGCACAAATGGCCCAAGCATGGCCCATATGCTTACAGCAGTAATGGAACATCGACGTACCTCTTCACCGCCATAAAATGGCCTGCAGATGGCTACCCATAATTTCACCAGCAATAAGTATGGGGTATGTGCGGCCATTACTGGGATACAGTTCGTAAACCATTTATGGACCATTAATAGTTCACCTACTCTCAGCCATCGGTTTCATTTCCAATAACATTCCATCAATGTATCATAAATGTCATGCCAAATGTCCTGGTGCCAGTAGTTAACCATAGCAGGGCCAGTTGTGTAAACCCGTAAGTTTTCTGGGCTGGCAGTAATCCAGCAATGCCATCAGTAAAACCCCAGTGGCCGACTGTCTCTTGTTACGTGG
Source organism: Dryococelus australis (assembly GCA_029891345.1). Lineage (NCBI taxonomy): Eukaryota > Metazoa > Arthropoda > Insecta > Phasmatodea > Phasmatidae > Dryococelus > Dryococelus australis. Next base: position 171,494,686 of record CM056997.1, on the reverse strand, counting down.
GGTGTTTTGAAATGTATGCATGCATTTCTCGAAAACGCTTCACCTGACAGTGTACCGACGAGACAACCTTACTACAGATTCATAATTTCTCTTCAATCGCTTACAGCTTATTGTTTGAAAGTTTCATGCAAACGTGGATGACAGCCTCCATTTACTTACTAATATGGGATTATATTACCAACCGCTTTTTCAGATGTGTACGATCTCTGTTATACAAATCACTATTAATCGACTTGTTTCTTAATTGCAACTAATCATGTAAGTAGTGCATACGTTTTTGTCTTATATTTTAGTTGCAAATAAACTGCAGGAGCTTGTCGGTGTTGTTAAAAACAATCTTGTGAAACGAAACAAGTTTCTTTCACAGAATGTCTTATAAGATGCGGGACCCACTTCACCAGTGGGCATGAGACACAGAAACAAATGAAAATGTTTTAGACATATGGCCTATTTATATTTTACATTGCTTCTTAGTTATAGCCCTGTTTGTACTGTATTAATGCGATGCTGCTTATCGTTATACGAGGTGCTTAAAAGTCTGTCTGAATGCACGCCTTCGGTCGGATCGTAGACTCGTATTCTTTCGAAACTACCAAGTGTTGGTCGAATAAGTTGGTAGCCATCTTGGGTACGCTGATGAAGTGTTTCGATGTTGTTAGTTAGTGTTGCATGCGCATTTCTTAAATGTGACACCTTCGATAAAAAATCTAATGGATTCAACTGTGGAGAACGTGCAGACCAACCAATAGGTCCTGCACGAGCTATCCATTTGTTCGGAAATCTTTCATTCAAGAAATGTCTTGCTGTTCGGCTAAAACGCGTTGGCACATCATTATGTATAAGCCACATGCGACGTACAGTATCAAGGAGAACGTCTTCCAAAAGTGCATGAAGCTGTTTTGCGATGAAATCAATGCAAGATCGACTCCCTAATATCACAACAAGAACTGTTAGTTTCATGATCGACGAATGACAAATGGATATTCTTCATTCTAAATAGGTGTTAAAGAAATTAGGGAGTTCATCTTTGATGAATCCAGCTACGTCGGTTAATAATAAAGTGGGCAGAAAAGAGATCACCAGTAGTCATCTGCTGAAACCAAGTACACAAGTTGACACTTGAAAGCAAATAATATTTTCTAAATAAGTTGGTCATGGAAGAAAATCGATTGTTTTATATATGTAACACGTACTTTCACACTTATATACATCACCTGTGACTACTTTTAATTCGAATAAATTTTTTTTATATCGCGTGGTTTTTTGCAGAATGACACGTCAAAGTCTAAATTTTACTATTTATTTTTGTGCTGTAAAATTAAAATAAACTTTTTTTTGCGAAACATCTAACAAGGGTAACTGAAAGGTCTTATATAGAATAATTTTAAGGTATCTTAAGGTATGCTTAACAAAAGTTATTTTAAAAGGTTCAGGGACAGCCACAAACATATAAAAAAAAAAAACTAAAGAATTTTCTAATTTTCGGCAATTTTTCGAAGTTGCAGATACATTCGCTTGTGCGATTTTATAGACGTGTTTAAATAGCTCTTTGCATCTTACTTTGGTGTGAATTATTTTATTTCTGTAGGTAAGATAATTTCGTTTATTTGGACAGTTCGAAAATAGTAAAATTATGATTTTTATGTGTGTTCATGTAAAAATTGCGTGCTGAAATTTTTTGCAAGTAAATAGTAATCAGCGATGATATCTAAATTTTGAACGGTGTATAGTACAAATTTAAAATAAATATTTTCAAGGCCAACACCTGTAACTGCTCTGTATTCTCTGAACATGGTACGTATAAAACAGTTGCTGCAGCATGACTCTCAAAGCTGTTGCATGACCATCATTTGTTCAGCTGCTACAATCCTGGTACCAGTGCCAGCATTAACTTTAACATGCTGTAAAATACGCTTTTTGACATTAACAGTTCAAACACTTACGGGTTTGCCACCATCTGATATTATTTTCTTAAATGAGCATGCATCTCGTAGGTTGGACGGTTTTCCTTCTGGGAATATGTTAATTAGGGAAACGATCTGCATAGAGAAGACATGCTTCAGATGCAAAGCATTCCCGGAGCCCTTATATAAAATATATCTATGCGGTTTCTGGTTTCAATAAGTCATTACCACAGTATTAACTGCTCTTTAACATTGTGCAGCTTATTCTTTTTCTATGGATTAATCACACCTGAATGTGTGTCTGTAACTTTAAACATGAATCTCTAGCAGCGAACTAGCCTCCAATTAAGTTCTCGGCATTCGCGAACCACGACCGAAAAAGTCATAACGCCTTCTCCACTCTTGACGCATGTTGGCCAGCTTGTGTCATGCCAAGCTGTCATCAAAATATTGTTAAAATCTCATTTACAGAAAATGACAATTAAGCTTGACAAGAGAAAACTATTCTAGAAATTTCGGAATAGGTTATTACCATAGACAATATGACCGCAGCACACAAGGAAGAGAGCACCACGCAGAGATGAGGAAATGAGCTAAATATGCAAGTTGATCGGATGTTGGGACACCCAAGGAGCGTGCGTTACCCGCTAGACGCAGAGGCTTACAAGTTGCGAAGAGGGTCCGGCCTATCGCGGAGCTCTTCGATGATCTTCAGGGACGAAGAGTGTACAGTTTTTCGCAGGCGTGATGTTACACGACCACATGTTTCCCTGTATTTAAGCTTAGAAAATACAATATAGCGGGCATTACCTTCGTAATTATACACATAATTCACATTTTGACCGCAAGATGGAATATGTAACTGATTACTTTATAGCAACGAAAATAAGTAAACTGCATTAAAAACTGTTTATATGTATTGAAAAGTACACCATCATCGACGAGAAACGCTTATGAATGATTGGCCTTAAAAATTTAATAGCAATAAGATTTTGTATTGTTGTTGTGAATTAAATATTTTATCAAACACATTCCAAAAGTATAAATAGTTCTGAAATTGAAGAAGGATGGTGTGTGTGTGAGTACACGTATGTGTGTAATGACTTGGAATAACGACACAAGAAAAGGAGATAAAGGCTTAAATACTTCCAAGCAAAACCATCATAAATCAGTTTATAAATAGGCAATACTTAATATAAAGTTTAACAAATATGAGGAATGTAACAAGATCTTCAGCACAATGAAAAAAAAATGTAAGTAGCATGGCCCTTTCGCAATACTGGCCGATCAATCGTAATATATCTGTGGAAATATTGACATGCAGCCTCATGCCACTCGATGCTTCCATTATGTTAAATACGAGCAGTGAGGTTATGTAAAATACAGCTGAGCTGATTGGTTTTATTTGAAATCACAACCGTGCGATTTTAAAATATCTCATGTTTATGGACAATATAAAATGCGTGTTTTATTGATAAAGATACATCGAAACATACCACATGCGTTGTGCAGTGTAACAATGTAATTGCCTCTCTTTTAATATAATGTAACGCCTGCAATTATTCCACTTTGGAAGTATTATAATTATTCCATGGACACAATTATATATTCATTATTTTTCATAGTTTAATGTCAGTAATATAATTAATTTTATTTCAAGTGTTTGCTTTGCACATAATAATTTTATTCGTCTATGCTTTATTATTGTTACAAAGTTTGTAATATTAGTTGCTAGGGGTTACTTGGCCATAAATAAGGTTGATGTTGGCTTATTTGGTTGTCATGACGCAGTGGCGTGTTCTTTTGAACTGAGGTTACCATATCGTGATTAGTTGAGAAGAAGGACGCTTTTAAGTTTTTGTTGGAGCGATCTCCATTGTGGATTTTACCGCCAGGAAAGGGCTACGACTAGCTGTCCTAGACCCAATAGGATTTTTATTTTACTGGGGTTCAAGTCGAGTTTCGTTACTTAAATATAGCAGACATGAAAAACAGAAGACGGTGGTTCGTGTATGTATGTTAATTTAGTCTTCTCGCGCTACATACGCGTTTTAATTAGGAGTTCACCATCCGCGAGTGACGTGGGGTATTCAATCTATAGTCTGCATTCCTTTCGTGTACCCAGGCTCGTTGGCCTAAAGTGAGGGAAGATCACGGATCCGAACAAGACTCCACATGCGGCCGACTGTCAGTGATAACGGTTCACTTAATTGTGAATTAAATAACTCCATGTCTATTTCGGAAAAGATGTTCACTATGGCCGAAACTTTAATTATTTTACAAGAGAGACGCCATCCAGCCAGCTATGTTGGAATTTGCATTTTATTATCTTAGTTGCTTTACACTCACAAAACCCCGATTGATTTTCATGAGTTCTCGTTATCAGATTTGGTGTGAGTTTTTCAGCAATAACCAACTTAGTGATCTAACAAGATATTTTCGGCAGACGTTTTAAGATTACGATTAGGCTGAGTGCTGGCATGGGCAATCTTAGTTGCGGCCACGTATCTTCCATAAGATTAGTTGTAGTATAGAATTGAGTGCAATGCTAATATTTCAATGTTAGACCAATTAGTCATTGTGGGTTTGCATAGTTTTCTGGATATTTCCAGTTGTAAATATTCTAAAGGGTTATCCATTCTATGTGCGAACTTAAATACTGGTCTCCCTATGTCATTGCATTCTATTTCAATGTGTGCACAGTTTTACACAAGTATAATAAAATTAAATCAGTGAAATCTGAAGGGAATTAAGTGTCATCTATGACTTACCTATGTTAAATGTTATCTCTCCTATGGTAAGCCTTTTGAGGAGAGCAACGCTGGATGTACTCTACTGTAAGCCGAGTTCCTGCTACTGGGTACGTGTGTCCAGGTGGTGTAAGTTATCACAATTATGGTCCGTATAAGCAAATACCTACTCCGGGCAAAAGTATCTCAATCTGCATTTTTTTTTTTTTGTTGTTTTACTCGCACCATTTACATACATGTGGCATTTCGACTACAGTCGTACACGTCACAATAAAGAGAAAATCATTGCATTGGCTTCTGAAGGTAGGTGTATATATAAATGTGCGTGTGTCTATATATATATATATATATATATATATATAACAATTTTTTCAACTATCAAATTTTGAAATAAGTGAATAATTAAAATTTTCTGGCACTTTTATTTCTGTGAATACATACAGCGATACCACATTACAAATAAATAAATAAAATAAATAGTTCTATGTTATAATTTTGGAAGAAATGCAAACAGTAAGGCTCGAAAAGAGTCAGAAAATATATTTCTATAATTTTTGTTAAAGCGAGTAATTATGTAGCAATGATGAAGTAATTATTAAAAGAAAATGTGTAACTTAGGGGAAAACAACAACCCATTGTCTTGACTCAAGCGACTCTTTATGGTCATAAATCGAACCTTTTAAAAGCATAATTGCTTTCCTACGTAATAAATGAATAACTGTGAAACAGGCGAGGTCCATGATAAACTAAGAGAAGTCATTCTTTGCCAAGGGACGTAAAGAAATGGAATACAGGATTAACAAATAAGGAATGGGTGGATAAATTATTGAAACCGACACAAGTTATAGAGTTTAGGAAGGTATGAAGAGGAAGAATAAGTGAATGGGAAAATGCAAGCACTGGAAATTTTTCTCAGACGCGTATAATATCGTCGAGATTTGTTGCTGATCACAGTATCTGCTCTACGTGCATAACTCAGACTGAAAATATTGAACGATCTTTGAAAACACGTTATAATATGATAATGCCATAGGGATGAATAGTTTTAATTCTATATACTCTGTTTCAACTTTATACGAAGGTGTGTTCCACTTTCCGTACATATTTTTTTTCAACTTTTTGCAGCCAAAAGTTTATTTTATATGCATTCACTGCGACAAGTAAAGACAGGCCTTATTTTACTTAAATATTGTTGCATGTCGCGGCCCTGTATTTCCTTCACGTGGGTAGGCGCCGAGAGCTGGAGCTCAAGTTTGTAACGTTAGACGAAACGAGCGGCTTATCATATAGGATGCCGCCGCACACGCCGATAAACTGATAGCAGTTCGCACCTCGCTCACCAAGAGAAGATAATATATCTCCGTTTGTAACGCAGAAATGTCGTCATCACCATTACCTTCCCCAAAACAACTTGGATCGCCGAGAACGTTGTACACGGCACCTACCTCAAGTATAGATACCACGTGCGGGCCTCTGAGGAGGGAGTGATTAAGAGCCGACAGTTTGGTATCTCGTGCGACCTTAAGCGACAGTTGGGCGATTCCCGAGCGGCGAGGGACGACTACAGCGATCTGTGAGAGTGCGTCGGCGAGCTTGTGTGCAGTGATGAGTGGGACTGATCTACGAGACTGTAAACTGGATGCGTGAGTGAAAATACATTCGGTATGATAGAAATAGACAGTTTTAACTAGACGTGTGGAAATAATTGGTGCAGTTTAAGGGACATTAGCAAAAGTAAAAACTGTGATAAAGTCTTTAATTTAAATTGAGATAATATATAAATATTTCCCTTCCATCCTCACGGACTCTGATACGCCCCTCAGGCGCCCATTGTAACGATATTGAGGCTACAAGCGTGATATCAGAAAGAATTACTGCTGCAGGATAATTTATTTGCCATGAAATCATTTTTAGTGTTGCGAACCATGAGACCATGTCATGTAATTATCGTAGCTTGCTCTCATGGATTAAATTTTTTTTTGTTGGACGGAAAGTGGTTTTCATATCCTCGTCCCCTGGACGTCACGAGGATAGCGTCACATATGTCGCAGGAAGGTGACATGTGGCGTGACATAGCTGAAATACGGGCTGTAATCGTCCACAGCTGCGCCGTCATCTGCCTGTCACCATACACCGAATCGTTCCTGTAATTTCTTCCTTCGTGGCTAAACTGACGTAAGAGAACCTTCAATCTAACTGATTAGGATTAACATCAGAAACAGTTATTTTAAAAAGGTGATTCCGTGCAATGCACGTGGGTGGCAAGTGTCTCGTCTCAGAACGCGGGGAATTAGTTTTATAAAAGCTGTATTTTGACAGCAATACGGTGTAACATCCATCAGTAATTTTACAGTTGCTTTGGAAAAGTTTGGATGTAAAAATAATGCCTGATAAGTAAAATTTCATGAGAACATAATTTCCCCAAATGTGGAATCCAAACCAACCACCGATGTCTTTCATCACCTATCTTGAAACGGCAGCTATGGGAAATTTCGTTTGTTCATATTATGTAATTTTCATTTTATGCCCGATTTTGTTAAATATCCAGGACCTAATATATTATTGATGTAGTTTTTAAATAGACGTTGAAGAAATTTATTTAAGGTTGTCTAGAATACACTTGGCAACTAAAATATCAGTTAAAATTTCCTAATTGGTAGCATTTACAACAGTGTATTTGTGTATGTGTATACAAACATATAAATACAAACTTATATGTATATTTCTTTATTGCAATGATGTTCCACAAGTTCACAGAAACATGTCTTTACGAAAATATATAGTTCGCAAAGATCAGTTAAACTGAGTTTCCTACTAAAAAATAGGAAAACCTTTCCCATTTCCCTGTAGCTTCGTTCACTCGAGGAGATCGTGCTGGACGATGCCGCTAGTTGACGGGTTTTCTCGGTTGTCTCCGGTTTATCTCGCCCTTACATTCTGGCGCAGCTTTAAACCCACCTCGTTTCGCCCTCATCGGCTAGCAGTATATTTATATAATTTTGGTCATAACTTGTTTTCCAAAGGGTTTGTCGAAATTGGTTGTGATTTATTTTCTATGATATTTTTTCTGTTGAAATCATATTTATTTGTTTGGGTTCGTGGTACTTTACCTCGCTTTCGTTATGATAAGTTGATGTATCTTGCTTGAAAAAGTTATTTATCTTTGTATTTAAATTATTTAATTTTTTATCGGAGTTAAGTTATTTATTTCGATATTTATTAAATTAACTTAAGTATTATAAATTAATATAAGTTATCTTATTTTTTAAATTAAAAAATGAATCATAGTACACTATAATAACCTATTAATATTAATTAGATATTTAATGATATACAGTTACAGTGGACCTCTCCGTCATGTATTCTGTATTGTAACGCAGCGCTCTTAGCCTTGCGGCCTTACCGCGCTCTGGCCTCCCAACAGGCGGGGGAGAGGAATCACGTCCTCTCAACGCAAGAGAGCCAATATTAATTATTGATATACAATAAGAATTTAATGTAATATAGGGAATTACCAATAAAAATAATGAGCTATTGAGTAGTCCTCGAAAAAAAATATTTTAGCCCTTTCGCCCTCTTTAGGTTCAAATTTCAAAAAAACTTTTCTTAGTGGACGCCTGCACCTTGAGGGGAAGCCATCCTTAAATTTTCATGCTTTTGCACCCAGATGTTTTTGATGCACGGCGAGTGAGTGCGAGATTGAATGAGTGAGTCAATCGCTCCAGTCCAGTCTTCATTTATACAATATCGACCAAAAAGTAATTGGGCACCCGTGAAGATGGGTAATTCAATACGCCAGTTGACTTGTGTGGCCGCCATACGCTGCAGGCCGGTGTAGAACCAGTTGACAAGGAGATGGCACGAGGTACAGAGCTATCGGACTTCGATAAGGGCGTGATTGTGAGCTGCCATCTCAGTGGGCTCTCTAGCCGGGCGATTGCACGGGAGGTAAACAGGCCCAAATCAACGGTCGTATTCGTCCTGCGTAAGGGGAAGGTTGGTGGGCATTGTGCCAATGCTGCACGTTCTGGGAAACCTCCAATCTTGACCCACAGAAATTGTAGAACCCTGAAACGTGAAATTGTCAAAAATAGGGCATAACCCATGACTACCATTCAACAGGCGTTTCATGGAGCAACAGAAGTATCGGTTTCCATTGGAACATTGCGTACAAAGGCCCACCGACTTGGATATTTCGGAAGAGTCTGCACATAAGCCCCATACCACGACAAGCAATAAAGCTCGGCGACTCGGTGTGTTTGGATCATCGCAACTGGACACTGGAGGAGTGGAAATCGGTTCTGTGGAGTGATGAGTCGAGGTTTGCATTATTCCAGTCCGATGGACGTGTATGGGTGTGGCGTCTACCCGGGGAACGGCCTTTGCTGGAGTGTATAGTGCCAACTAGGAAATTCGGTGGTGGTGGTGGAGTGATGGTGTGGGGCTGTTTCAGGCCTTCGGCGTAGGAGTGCTCCTGTTTATCCGTGTTAGCATGAACACAGAGGCATATTGTAACATTCTGGATAATGAAATGCTCCCAACATTGTGGCGTTTTTACGGAATGGACCTGTGTTACTTCCAGGATGACAATTCCAGGTGCCATGTTTCAAGGGCTACTATGCAGTGGTACGCCGTCAACAATATTCGCCGATTGGACTGGCCCGCCCAGGGCCCCGACCTCAACCCTATAGAACTTATTTGGGACGAATTGGATCGCCGGGTGAGGGCTCATCAGGCGCGGTCAAAATCCATTGCTCAACTCATGGAATGGTTGCAAGAGGAATGGCGACGAATCCCCATGGATGTCCTGCATTACACTCGTAGAGAGCATGCCAGACAGGGTGGCTGCTGTTATAGCCGCAAGAAGTGGCTCTACGAGATTTTAACAGGGTGAAAACCACCGAGCAAACTTTATGGACAGGTGCCCAATTACTTTTTGGTCGATAGTGTATATAGAGATTGCACTGTACCATTCATGATATCAAACGAGTAAGACTGAACAGTTAAAATGCTATGGGAAAGGCAGATTGTCATGCATGAGAGTCATCGTCCAGTTCGTACGTTCGTTCGCAACTGCCTCCCCATAACATTTTTTGTGCATAAACGTAGTCCAATGTACGTAATTATGTGTACCCACATTTATGTAACATAGCGATCCGCGCGTGTAACATCCATTTAATGTAATGTGCTATCGTAATCGACGCATGTCCTCGCGATTGAAAGTCGAGCTCTATATAAAGACAATACCAAACTCCTACAGCGTATGATTGATGGGAGCAAGCTAGGATGTTGGAGGCGTGGGGTTGTGCTGGGACAGGCTGTTTCAGCGAGACCCGCACTGAGAAAAAGGTTTTGTTGAATCAAACAAAATTTGTTTGGTGCTAACAAATTATGTGTTTATTTGTATAAGACAATGAAAAATTTTGTTTGCTGAAACCAAATTACTTTATTGTTCTCATTTGGTTGCCCCAAACTGTAAGCTTTGGTCAGGGCAACTATAGATTTGTCTGTCTTCATGTACATTAAACAGTTTGGGACCGATATAAAGTTTTTTACAAGTTCGACAGAGTTCTGAACCTAGATCATCTGCGCCCGAGCGCTACGCCTTAGTAAATTCAGGTAATGTGACAACTGATGACGCCGGAAAGCTTTTAAATAGATATAACTGCAAATATTGGGCAAAGTGTGCTAACTAATATTTTAAATTTTACATCTTTACTTGTCAGTTTCTAGTCGTGTTGTTTTATTGAAGTGTTTGTATGATTCTTAAGCATCAATATATGCACTAACAAACACAGTTACTATCCTAATTGTCACAAAAAAATACAGCAACCTCTCGAGCTGTATTTTCGAACGAAGGCAGTCATATATATATTTGGCACTATACAAACAAATATTATTTTGTTCGATTTTCTCTCAGTGTGGGGTGGAATGCAGTTGTTGAATCTTAGCCAAAGATACGAGATGCTATGTGCAGATATCCGGTATGTCTCTAAGGATTCGTGCCGTCAAGCTGAAACAAAATTCTCGACGGACTTTCTCACCAGTCAGCCTTCTTCCACGGCCAACCACGTAGGATGTGCAGGCTGGGGAGGTTAGCCGGGCAACACAGCCTCCAACCACAAATCCAACCCGCCTGAAGTGAAGAAGGGCAGTGTCAGCATCCTCTTCTCTCTGGTCTGCCGTCGAGGGGCTGCCGAGCGCCAGTGCCCCCCCCCCTCTCTTACTTCAACTGCAGCGCGAGAAGCTAAAATAGACGCCCGTCCTTTGTTTCCCTAATTGGCCATTTCACGCCTGTCGGACTGCCCGCTAATTTCTTTGTCCCACCGAGCTTCAAACCGAACAGAAATCTGCGCTCTCCGTATTATTTTCAACTTTTGGTTATCTGGCGTTTCGACGTAGGTCGTTTGGGGGAAGTAAAATTCTTGTCGGCAATAGCAGAAAAAGAAAGAGAACCTGTAAACCGACACCTTAAATCCAAGACGATAGTAACATTAGTGACTTCAGCAGCGCTACGGCGGATTTCTCATTAGCTCAAGACTTTATTATTTCACACACTGTAGTCAAAAATATTTTTGCCCTTCTCTACGAAGTTGTAACAATTCACAAATAACCACATGCCTTATGTAACGAATAACAGTAGTTTATGAACCTGAAGCGGGGTATAAATCTGATCTGTATCCACATAAGAGGAATTAGTTTACAGAATGCTGGGCACAATAGGAATTGTGGATGTGTGTAGAGTTTCTGCACAGGACTCAGAATGAAAGGGTTAGTACCACCCTTTAAACAGGTAGGTATTATGTTCAGCGGTCAGATCAACAAAGAAGTGATTTTTCTTATAAAGTAATTGCGAATGTGGGAGTATAGTCAGTCCAAGCCATCTTCCAGACCTAAACCTCTGGAAAGGTATCACTGTGGTCTATCAATCTGAATAGGTGAAAATTTGACTCAGTCAGTGAAAGTGAACCTCTGAAGATGGCTAAAGCACGTCGAATTACTTCAATGACTAAGTTTTATGAATTTGTGACACATGCCGATTTAATATTAATTGAGAGAATTTTTACGGCCCAAAGGCCTGCACACCTACCATCATGTACCCTTTTAAGGAGACTGAGAATATGATTTGGACAGATTATACAAAATATGATGTTTCTAATAAAATATGCCATTTTAAGACAAATTTTCATTAGTTTCTCTCACTTAAATTTGTATCAAAATAAACGCTTTTCCCATACAAATAACAATAATTTCATAATAATTTAAGATTTAAAAATTTTTCCCGAAATCTACATTACATATAGCTAATACTCTAAATTCATTCCACGTAGGATTTCTGGGATGACATCTGAAGCGATTAAAATATAAATTTTTATCGATATACAACAATATAATTACTTCGACATTAGAATTAATAGTTAGGTAGTATTTATAAAAAATATATTTGGTGTTGCTTTGAAAATTTATAATTTATTCCTGTCTTAGTATTTTAAATCAACAGAATTTCCACTTGCAATATTTACATTAGTATTTTTAATTAACTATAAAAATTTAATTATTTTAGTTAAATATTGTCAAAATAAATTTATTTATTTGTGTAATATTATAAATTTTACAATTCTTTAACATTATCAACTTGATTATGTGTAATCGAAATGAAAATGAATATCGATATGTTTCTTTTCTAACTTTTCGTTTAAAAATCGTAGGTAGAATTTAATCGATTTAAAAGAATAATAGCCCATAGTATTTTCTACTCCTATTTTAAAAGTGTTTCATAGATTAAATATTTAAAATTTAATATAAAATAAATTAAATTATAAAAGTAAATTAATTTTCATAAACGAATTTGTATAATTTCATTTTAATAACCTACAGTAAGTTACGTGGAGATATATGGGCGGCTCTTAACAGCGAGGTCTTGAGATATCCTATGTGAATTCTTGATTTTAGATGTTAGTTCATTCAAAGTTCTAGTTTAAGCCATTCAATTGAAAATATGTCGAAAATGATATTTTGAATTTAATGAATAATTTTCTGACAAATCTAATGTACTCTTAAAAAAAAAAGTCATTTGTATCTTACATTTTCATGACAAAACACTTACGATTTTTCATAGGAGATTTATTTTTCTGATACAAATTTAAATAGGATGAAAGAACATAAAATGTATAACAAAATTAATTATAATCGAAGAAACATTTTTGGATGCAAATTCACTATTCCAAATATTAGGTACAGAATCCACATTATATATAATACCATCGCCTATCGAAACAACATATAAATAACCACAGTGTTGTCAATATGACTGGGCGTAACCTGTCATATATGAATATCCGGTCCTATATGCTCACCTCGTGACACTGACCTTAGTTTTGGACTTGGGGACCATCATGCACCCAAGTCCCTGATGGGACTCAGACATTCAACCGAAAAGGACTCCGGTATGGTCTGAAACTGCTTGAAGGCGTAAATATGCATCTCTTACCGGTTCCTTGCGAAGATAAGTCCACTAATGAGGTGTTCAGACCAAAGACGCTTACTGCTGTAGGTCTGTTCTCGGTTACCAGCGGCCCCCATAATCGTGACAAATAGTGAGCTGGACTCGCAGAGGTAGAGCCTTAGGAGCAGATAAGACACTGGAATGAATACTTGAATGAAGACACTGGGAATGGCCTCAGCACGGGATACTTTGTAGTTTATCACGCTGTTGCGACAGTCATTAAGGTTTCTATACGTCAGGGAACTACTAACGTAATTCAACTCGTGGATCACTGAATTCCTGAGAGTGTCGGGCGTCGGTACACAGTGTTAGGATCGAGCTTGTCTTTCTACCACTTCGGCGAGAACCCAATTATAGGATAATGAGTCAAGAGGAATATGACCAACTTCAAGAATATGTCACTGATACCACCGAAAACAGCGGAGATCATTATTTCTACTGGATTTCATATTTGTGTACGTGTATTCTGTGTATGCAAATAGATAATATAAATTAATATATATGTTTCAGATGATGTTTTATGACATTATTATCTAAGAAAATCAAGAGTGCCATTCTCCATGGTTCTTCGTCTACATTAAATGTCCCGTGTTTATCGTATCGTATTTGACACTCTTTGTTGTTTCGGTATTGAGCAATATTAAAAAGGCGAATGTAAAGTTTAAGTGCGGGATAACACAGCTTTGGAAGGTGCACTGCCCCATTTTCATTATATGATTTTTTTTTGCAGAATATTGGGAACGAAGTGAAATTAAGTAACAGTTTCCAGGGTATCGATTTACGCTAGATATCGGGATTTTCAACTTGGGAGAGCAACCCATCAATACTTCCCCAGTAATGAAAATAACAAGAGCGGCAACAATTTTTTTGCATGTAAATATTTTATCTTCAAGAATTATGAACTAGGCGTATGGCTTAGTTTACAAAAATGGCCCTCTTGTTGCAACTGCCTAGGATCCACCTTTTTTGTGTAAAACGAACGCGAAGCTTCGCAGGTAACGACATAGTCAAATTACTTTTCAGATGATACATAATGCATAGAAAATGTGGTAAGCTGCTATGTCAGGTGTGTGCCGCTCTCGTGGCACCACCTCTGTTTGGTTGGATATGTTTTATTGTTAGTGTTCCCTGCTAGTAATAATTTTGTCTGACTTTCGGCAAAACCCGTTTGCTTCCAGCATTTAATGAATTTCGGTTAATTTTGTTGGATAATTCAAAATATATTTAATTCGGTCAGTTACAGTTACGGTGTTAATTTCCATTTTATGGTGTGCTTGTTTGTGTAGAACAGTACTTTCAGCCTTCCGTTTTCTTTTGGATATGCTGCATGTTCTGTTAAAAAGAATTATTGTGTTTTTTTTTTGTTTTGAATCTTTGTTCGCAGGAAATAAGCCTTAGCTTTCTTGTGATTCAACAGTAAGATAAACTAATTATGACTATTATTTGTGTAACCTTTTAACTTACTTTGCTAAATTGATGCCCTTAATTATTTACGTTTTTTTTTTGTAATGTTAAACCAACCGCATTAAAGTGTTTGAATGGTTTTATTCGGACCAATTGTTCGTTAACACATGTGTCAAACTTTAAAAATATTATTTGAAGTTTAGTCCTTTACTCAAAATTATATGATGTTTCGTATACATTTTTTTAAAATACTAAGCATCAGTAAGTTTGTTTTCTAATTTTGTTTACCCAGATATTTCTCAAATGTATTCTTGGAGTATTTTGACAGTAATCGTCAAATGGTATGTATCGATTGTAACACTCGAACGTCGATACATGCTTTTTCTACTACGACTTCGTGAAAAGGACTTACGTCCACACTTTCTTTGGCAAGAACATGGCGTGATCTTTTTAAAGTTCCTCTTGTGCTGTTTTCCCGTATCTTCATGTAATATTTTTAATCTCACCGCTGCGGGTAAGTTACTATGTTTTGCTTAGTATCCCCTTCGGGTATATATATATTTGTGTATCGGCCCGCAGTTGTCGTTTTTGTTTACTTCTAGCAGTTCGCGGATGTACGAGCTTTAGCCTAGATTCCTGACCCTGTGATGGCGACTTGACTACTTTGGTCCTGGCGTGGGTTTAGCTGTCGGCTTCCCCGCCTGATTTGCGGATCTATTCCGGATGTGCTTCTAACTTCTCCCATCACTCGGCTGTGATTTTATCGCTGCTTCATCAGGCCATGCAATTTTACTATTTTTGAAGCATGTGGTTTTGCATGCAAGCCGTGTAGTTGCCGATGAAATAACTTTAGTTTCGTCGCAAGTATGTATCAACCTTAAATGAACAGAATTTTGTAATAACCTTTGTAACCTAATTTGCGTGAAATTATGAAATTTTGAGACAACATGCATTCGTCCCCTAGGCCCCCAAGGTCAATTATGGCAAAATGCCATTTTTTAAACCTAAAGTGAACAAATATTAATATGAAAAGCGAGTACTCATCAATTTGTTTGGGGATCCCCACTAGAGTATTTTGTTTTATTTTATCCAATATATATATATATATATATATATATATATATATATATATATATATAAGAGAATTCAGAGAAGCATTTACTCAACTGTAATTATATTAATGATGTATGATCTGCCTTTTGTTATGTCTACGTCATATTGCCTATAACTGTTATTGTTATTGCTTAAAAATTTTTATTTAAAAGAAAAATATTGAGAGGAATCAAAACAAAAGACACATTTCTGAATCTGATTAGTTTTCACTTTACCCCTAGTGGTAAACCTTTTATTTTGAATATACTCATTGCTCCATTGGAGGTTATGAAAACTTGAAATTTATTTATTTTTACTGAATGTTATGCACCTATGCCCATACTGGAGTAATAACTTATTTTGAGCCAATTAATTTGGATGCTGGATACCATGTCAAATTTCAGTCTTCTGCTTTCATTATTGTTTGTGTGGTAAGTATGCGCTCTTGTCGCAACCTGATCCGCGTGTTTGTTATTTTCTTGTGTACTTTATTGGGAGTTTTGAACTTGTGTTCCTTTTGGTTTTACACGCGTCCACTCGATAAAGGGCCGCAAGAGTTGCATTGACGATGGTGTAGGACAGTTTAATCTCTTACAGTAAACAGCACGTACCATATATTAATAAGGTTAAAGTACTGAAGCTGCCTGCTTGTTTGTGGCGACAGTATGTGTACGATTGCCTGCAGGAAGTACTACTGTCGCCTATGAACCTGGAACTGTATCGATGCCGCCGAATGTTTTGCGTGTGTTTGACACCAAAACGGTGGGTGAGTGTTGGGCAGGTTGCAACAATAGAACCATTGTTAGTCTACTTTCCTTTGGAAAAGTAGACTTATGAAATCACCTGAATGTATGCGGATGCTTGCTCCCCCCCCCCCCTTATAAATTTTTAATCGCTGGACCTTATTATAATACAGTTTCGAAGGAATATGTTACCGCTAATTTCCATCACGACGAAACCGTTCATAAAACTCTGTGATTGCAAACTTCAGAATAAATGATATGTAAATCCGTGAAGTATGCGTAATCTTCCGCCGCGTATGTGCCCGACCCACATGCACAAGGTTGTTTACTTGACGCTCCCATCTGTATCTCGTCATGTATCAGTCCGTAGCTGAGTGACATCAGGACGGCCCGGCAGTCATGCCAATCCACGTGTTTCCTTCCACCCGTTCACATGCCTTCCTTCCCTCCCCCTGTTAAGCGACTACAAACACTTAATCCGCGTGACTTCAACATTTATACGCTGCCCGAAGCCTTTTATGGCAAGGCGCAATGTAATTTATGGTAATTACCAACATTTAGTTATAACGACTTGCACCAGTTTTGGTTGGTTTGCACCCACTGTTAGTAACAATATATCAGATATAGAAACACATACAGGACGGGGCTGAATTCGACCAACAAACTTCGTGAGGTGATTCTTTATGGGAAATCAAGTGCCAAATCTATAGGAAGGACACTTTGTACCTAAACTAAAGGGCGAAATAAGTCCCCGAAAATTGAGATGTTTGAATGTCTATTCGTGAAATATCGGAAAACAATTTAAATTAAAGTACAATTTGTAGAACATTGTTTAAAGTTATCGGGAGCTTCAACCGAAGAGAAAACTCACATTAATAACACTCTCCGTTATCGAAATAATAGGGTGGCCACCCTCCTATTGCCTTTAACTTCTTTACTATCGGGAATTATAAACGTTTGATACTGATTTATTGAGCAGTATGATCTGCGGCACAAAAATGGTCCCCCTGTTACAACTGTCTAGGACCCACCGTTTTCGTTTAAAACTCACGCAAAGATTCCGCTGGATTTCTCTGCAGCGATACAGCGCCTAGTATACAGGCAATTCTACCTACATACGTGTACAGCCACTGCACAGCCGATGGTGGCGGAAAATGTTAACATCCACAGAACACAACGCGTACCATACATTAATAAGTTTACATGAGTGTTCATTTGTGGCGAAAGTCGGTGTGTGATTCCATGCACGACGTAAAGACGTGGTGTTGCCTACGCATCTGGAACTGTGTCACTGCTGCCGTGTACTGTGCGGGCGTTTCAACGTTGAAACATTTGGTGCAGCAGCATAAGACAATGCTGTAACAGCACATCTCATTTAAGTGGTGTCATGCAACACATTGAATTTGACAACAAAAACTATGGCATTCCGTAGGTTTTATTGTAGACACTTGTAACACAAACACATATATAGGAAAGGCTCGATGGTACGGCCGCCATGTTCGACGCACAGTTCACATCGCCAGACCAACGATTGTCGGACACGTGTGTGAAAACACCCTCATTGTCCCGAATAATCCTGAATGCGGGCGACGAGGTCCTCTTCGGATTCCATCGCAGTTTCATAGTCTAATGGATTCATATCAGGGGATCGTGGAGGCCAGGGAACAGACCCCCGTGGCCTATCCATCGTCCAGAGAATACGAGATTCAGGTGATCGCGCGCACGTCGCGAACTGTGGGCTGGGGCGCCGTCGTGCTGGAACCAGATGGCCGTTCGTGTTTGTAACATGACATCTTCCAGTAATGTCGGCAGAGATTCCCGCAGAAATACAGAGTACGCATTGCCGGTGAGACGATGTGGTAACAGGTAGGTACCAACCAACATGTTATGTATTACGCACACCTAGACGTTGACTCTGAATCGCTGTTGATCCCCGTGCACGAATGGGGTGTGAGGATTGACATCCGCCCATTTGTGATTATTTCAACAATGCTGTATACTGTCGCGTTGAAAGCAAGTGTCGTCAGCGAATAGAATATATCTGTCAAAGTCAGGGTGTGTTTGGCGTTGTTCCAGAAACCATGCAGCAAACTCCACGCATCGAGGATAATCTGCTGGAGCCAAGGCATGCACACGTTGTACATGGAACAGATGCAGTAATTGCACATGAAGCACTCGACCAATGGTGCGGCGGCTTCTGTTGAGTACTCTTGCAATAGTACGTGTACTCATACATGGGTTATTCTCAACATGCCTCAACACATCCTCTTTAAATATGGCTGTCCTCTCTGTCCACCTGCGCCCTGTCACCACCAAACTTCCACTTTCTCTCAAATGTCGCTCCACAGACGCTAATGTGGTGTGGTGTGGCTGCTGTCAGCGCGTAAATCGATCCCTGTACATTCTTTGAGCTTTCTGTCCATTTCCCGCTGTAGCACCGTAACGAGTAGCATATCTGTCACTTCCGGCCCCGTAAAGCTTTCCATTTTGTAGACACAACATGCACGTTGACTAACAGTAATGTAAGCTATAGCGCCTTTAGTGCCGTGATAGTTGTAGTGCCAGGCGTGGAATTGAACATGCCAAACCATACAGAGCTACCTAGAGTGGTATTAGTGCCGGACATGTAGACTGTTACCTGCACACACGTGTTTTATACTACTTGCTGTATATGATACCTCGTTAGATGTTTGCTCACAAAAGAATGGTCTGGGAGTATAACATTATGGGACGGTCGCTTTAACTGTCGGCATGTCGTTTGTTAGAAGTAACAGTTATTTACGCGCTAATAATACAGTATGACTACCAGTATGTTTTTAGTTTGCGCGTTTAATGTCTCGTCGAAAGCTAGATAATTAGACACGGCAAGATACAGCTAGACACTTGAAAGTAACTGAGGATGGATTCGGTCATGGCCTTTATTAAGGAACCATCCTAGCGTTTGCCTGGAGTGACTTCGCGAAACCATGGTTAACAGAATTCTGAATACCCTGAACAGGATTCGAACCCGCATCTTCCCGAATGCGAGTCCAACATGTTACTGTTGCCCCACTTCTCTCGGTTCCTATTTTATTAATGACGTGAGATGTTTATACGAACCATCAAGACTCATAAATATTTGATGTTTGTTTATTAACACTATGACGTAGGTAACACATATTGCCTCTAGTCGCGACTTCCTAGGACCACCGCATTTGTACAAAACGCACACACATACATCTTCGGCTGCAGCGATGCATGTCCAAGTGCATAAACAATAGTATTTACAGTATCCAGCTGTGACAGCAATACGTTTACAGGCACATAGGCAATACCAATACTTCATGTAGGGAATCTCACACCGACTGTTGCTAGGAACTTATTGTCGAATGTAGTATCGTAAGCTTTTCAATGCATGGTAATTTTTTGTTTACAGTATGTATTAAATGTCCTCCGCCATTGTCTGTGCAGTGTGAACAGCAGTTTATCATACACGCATGTATGACGTGTTGCCTAGATACGAGGCACTGTATCGATGCAGCGGAATATAGCGGAATCTTTGTGTGCGTTTTAAACGACAACGGTGGGTCCTAAGCAGTTGCAACAAGAGGACCATTTTTGTTTCGTAGGTCATACTGCTCAATAAACCAGCATCAGACGTTCATTATTACTCACGGTAACGAAGTTGCCTGCAATAAGAGGGTGGCCACCCCTGTTATTTTGATAACGTGGAGGGTTATTAATGTGAGTTTTCTCTTCGGTTGAAGTTCCCGATAACATTAATCAATGATCCGTGAATTGTAACTTTATCTCATTTGGTTTCTGATATTTCGCAAAAATACATTCTAAAATCTAAATTTTCGGGGACTTATTGCGCCCTTAATATTTAGTTTGTGTACGAAGTGTCCTGTATATTTTCCACCTGATTTTGTACAAATAATAACCTCAGGAATTTTGTCAGTCGAATTCAGCCCCACATTGTATATTTAAAGATATTTGCAGATAGTATTCGTTACAAAATATACGAATTATGCATTATTATGCTCAAGGAGAGTTATACACTAGAGACAAACAACATAAATGTTGCGCATTTCTGCGAGAAAGACTAATTAATAGTGTTGTTATATCTTAGCAACTTCTGTTCATTAATAAATTTAGTGGGAATAAAATTTAGAGTACCGCATAATACACTGTGTGAATTAGCTTCGTTTCCTTGTTGATATTTTTCTTCTGAACGTTTACCGGCTCAAAAATAGTATTCAATAGAATTATTCAATAGAATACAATTTTTACTCTGTGTATTTATTCATCAAAAAATTAGGAATACTATGAAATTTGTATGTCATGTTTTAAGAGCATTCTTCTTCAGATAAAGTAAAAATTATAATCACTAAAATTCTATGTAACGTATTTATCCACATGCAGTTTGTATGTGTCCTGATAGCGTATTTGATGTAGTGTCCAGCTACACGCTAAATCTTGTTAGTTTCAAGTCGCTGTCGGTTCAGTTTTCAAGGGTGTTATAATTAACTTTACGTGCATATTACCACATATATTATATTGAATAAAGTGTATTAATTTTAATAACTTCATTAAATATTCAAATACGTCATGATGTACATATTGTTAACGGTACAATATAGTAAGTAATGTTTGAATACTTGTTTTTATTGGCGATAATTACATGTCTCTGGATTTATTTTATGGAACCAACTATTCCCATACAGCAGGCGTGTGTGCAAAAATAACTATATTTGTTATCCAGCCTTGCCACAACAGTAAAACTTTATTTCCCTGTCGGGACGAGTTACAACTAGGATGTTACATTGGCATGACTGATACATGGCTTGCTGATGCTATCTGGACTTTGCGTGTTTGTTAGGAATATCCTTGCTACCGTGTAAAACTCGAAAATGTGTAATATTTACTGCATACTTTGTGTTATAAACACAATGAGTCTCAATGGTGCGATGAAGATGTTTATAATGTTTCGACGTTTTCGTGGACGCTTGTATGTAGTTCAGTGAGTGTCGTGTTGGTTAAAAATGTGATGTGCGTGCATGCGAAATGGCTTTGACCCACTGAGTAGCCTTCATCTGTCATATGTGACCGCGGCAACTGGATTTACGAGGCTTGTGTGACAAACGTGCACATATGTTACCGACTCTAGTATCTGTTACCAAACTCCAAATATGCCAATATATAGCCTTCTTTTATCTGCTGTTTTGTAAGATAGCACCACGTTAAAAAGTAACGTTTTCATTATATTGTGTTGGTTTAAATTATCACATTGCTATCAAATTTGGCTGATTAATAGTAGTACTATATCAGGCCATATAAACTAATATGCTGATGTTTTAAGTAAGTCAGACAATCATTTTCGAAATTGTGGCCACATTATATTTTTGATAGTGTACTATATGTACGAAACCATGCTACCTATTCAAACTATACTTTGTGTGCTGGCAGTACTTATTATTACAATAATATGCGTATACACAGAGCTTCTTTTGTCCGTAATTTTGTAAAATAGTGCCATACGAAAAAATGAAATGTTTACTACGTCATATATATGGAAACAGTTTACTGGTTTCTACCAAATTTGGCAACCAAGTAAAACTACGGTACGCCATGTAAATTTACGTGTAAAGCTGGCCAAAACACTTAAAATGGAAGCCACGTAAATATTTTAGTTTAGGATTATCTATATACTAAACATTTAACAAATTTCACCTTAATTTTTGTATGCTGGTATCATCTATTGCGACACTCACACGTGTATATGCAGTGCCTCTTTCATCCAAAATATTGCAAAATAGTGCAATGTGAAAAAATCTATTTTTTTTTGTCTTTTCTTGAGTAATAATTGACCGATCCCAACCAATTTCAGGCGACAAGTTATACTTTTGTAGTTCAACTTAATTCTGTCAACTATGGAGGTAATCGCTATTTTTTGTATAACAACCGTATGGATATCTTATGTTAGTATTCCGTTCTGTTCCAAATTCTTTCACACAAATTATATGTGCTAGAAGTATATTGTTGATAATGAGAAAATGGGGCTTTTATGCTATATCTGGGGGACCAGTTAACCTATTCTTACCAAATTTTGTACACAAGTAGTGCTGCAGAGTGTTATGTAAACGTACATGTTTTAAGAAACTTTCATATATAATTTTAAAATGGCTGGCCTCTAAATATTTCCGGTTAGTAAACTCTGTCTTCCAAAATGTTCAACTGACCACATTTGAAGTTGATGCTCATAATCCTAATACTATGCCTCTAATGTAATTTGTTGGGTGCCAGCTTACAGTAAGAGTGTTTTAGTTTCAGAGTTCTGGTTAAGGTACGTGTATGTATGCTCATAATCCTAATACTATGCCTCTAATGTAATTTGTTGTGTGCCAGCTTACAGTAAGAGTGTTTTAGTTTCAGAGTCCTGGTTAAGGTACGTGTATGTATGCAATTGTCTCATTAGTATCACATATGTTTCTGGTTCCATCTCTAGTCATATCACTGGCGTCAAGACCTACGTACAATCCTCGTTTTTAAGTAATTAATCCATGTAGAGGAATGTAAGCTCAGTAGTTATTACGTTAACTTCTTGTTGTTAATTACATCTACTGCTCAATAAACAAGCGTCAAATGTTCATAATTACTGACGGTAAGGAAGTTGTATAACCTTGGTTTGTGGACACCCGAGTTATTTTAATTATGACGGCTGGTATTAATGATACTTTTCTATTAGGTCGTAAATCCCGGTGACATAAAACAATGTTCGGAGGGTTGTTATTTAACTTCATTTCGTTTAAGATAGTTTGCAAAAGTAAATTTAAAAAATCTCGATTTTCGAGGGCTCTTTATCCGTTAATATTACGTTCAGGTAGAAAGTGCCCTATATTGTCCGTTTGGTTTAGCATAAATTTGTCGGTCAAATTCTGTCCCAACTAGTGTATATGTCCAGGTGTACACACGATGATCTTTGAATCAATTTGCCTATCACCTCGCACCATTTAATGCAAATACTTGCAAATTTCACAGGTAAAATGTAACCGTTATCCCATTACATCAACGTTCCATCACTGGATACTGTTACTGTAAAAGGTGGTACGTGCAAAGTTTTCGTTTCGAAATAACGCATAAAACATTATCAATAACTTCTGGGTTCAGTGGCTGACATTAGTATCACATATGTTGTTGCTGCTGGTGTTGCGTATATATAATAAGAAACAAAGCAGAACATTTTAACGAACGGAACGCAAATAATGATATACGTACTATACATAAAATTCTCCAAACAGCAGATTATAGGCGACATATCACAAGAGCGTGACAAACACGGTCAGTAAACAAAGTGGACTGCTACGGCATTACCCTATGTTGAGCAAGCTACTAGAGAATTCTGTTATCTGCATCACTGTGACATTTGTCTGACAGCCTGGATCCTGTAGCTTTTGCTGCATTATCAGGTCGTTTGTAATATATTCAAGGCTAACTAACAGTAGAGCTATACCCCCGCCCGTATTTGCGTAGGTGATATCTGATTGGCGTACATCAATTTTTGTTGGCAAATGATTATGAAAACTGTATGTGTTAACATATTTTTATATGTATAATGGTTTTCGTTAATGGAAAATGTAACGTTTCTGTTTGAAAACAGTGTTCGCATGGAATATAGTCATTCTGCCTGTGGTAATGCTATTTGTAAGTATGGTTGAAGGATATACAAAGTACACATATAATACACAAATTAAGGTTTTCAACAGCTACAGAGTCATTAACTAGACTGCGCGAAGAGGCAATTGTATTGACACTCCCAGATTATGTATAGGATACGTAGAAAGAGCTACGTTTACATAAAGGACAGAGAACGATCTTCTCAAGGTATTAAACAAAGTATTTAGTCTAACATTTATTACTGACTGCTTTCTCTACAGTTCACTAAGATGACAAACGTACCTATATTTTAACAACCTATCTCGTATATCCCGTCTTTAATATTTTTTCTTGCTACCAATTTTTTTATTTCCACTTTCATAACTCTGAAAAATAATCCGAAACTTTGTTCATAAGGGTTTAGCCGGTTTCTTGTGAAAAAAAAAAAAAACGGGAATAAAATATAGACAAGTTTGCGGATATTGAAGTGGACGGTCAAAAAAGTTTTGACATCTCTTGGAAAGGACTCAAAAGGCCAAAAATTCCATAATCATTGCACTGTCTGTTAGAAAATTTTTATAGGCTGTTCACGGTAAAATGAGCACTTTCGAAAGCGCGGCTTAAGATCTACTCGTATGCCCGTTGTGCATTTTTTCGCTTTACAATTAACATTGTCATGGGCTTCATCACTTTATCCAGGCGAAAGTGTGAAATTATGAGAAAAGTAAATACTATACAAATCTGCTCAATTTTACACTTCGATATATTAAAAATAACAGGAAGCGAAAGAAATAATTGTAAGTTATTACAAATGGTTACCTAACACTTTTTATTTGACGTTAAGATATGGAACTACTTTCCCTCCACCGTTCACCAACTTTACTGGGCGCATGTCACTCTGTGCGCCCGTTAAAATGTGTGCAGGTAGGGGCAGTGACTTCTTTCTTAGGTTGATTTCAAAAGTGATCACTTTATCTTGAACAGCCTTTAAACTTATACTTATTAACGCATTTACTTTATGCCTGGAGTCCTATCCGGGGACAATTTCCATGCTAAACTAAACATAAATATAATAATATCACGATGCATATCTTACCCGAGATTTTAACCCAGAACCCTTCTCAACTCAAGTCTGACGTACCAACAAACAACGTCAGTGATGACGGCAGACAGTCGAAAGTTCGGTGATTGCCACCAGTGACTTCCTGTTTTACTGGCGCCGGTTTCGAACTCAAATGAACTTCCGAAGAGTCAATAAAATTTACAATAACCGCCATGGCTCCTGAAAGCGCGGTTTTTTTTTGCAAGGACAAGCAATATTCTTTTAGCGACTGCTTTTCAGGTGTGAAACGAGGGGGAAATACTGCGGGAATTTTTTACCATCCCGCCTGTAGGTCGTTTGCTGGGCTCTCTCGCTGCGCGAATAAAAATAATGTACCTTTTTTTTATTCCCTTCGTTTCCCCGCCCCCGCGGTTGTTATCAGAATGGCTTCCCCCGGCCAAGCACGTGACCCGGGTCTGCAGTAACAACGACTTGGGGGGGGGGGGATAAATACATACAGTGCTTACGACCGCGCCCCGGCAAGCGGTGCCCTTTTATTTCTAAACTACCTTATTCTAAGTGTTATGTGAAGTTAAGGCCAGAAGGTAGAACGGAATTTTATGGGGTCTCAGAGCTAACCCCTTATTCCTACAAGGGAGGAAAATCATGAAAGACACGCATCACGGCAAAGAGGGATTGGGCAGCCATGGCCTGCACTTTGGGACCATGGCTACCGCCCTAAGTGTACTTAGAGCTAGTCTTAACTATGAAGAGCAAGAGAAAAACTGTCAAGAGAAACATAAAAAAAAAAACCCCTTGCGACAGAGAAGTAGGAATTTAAAAATTATTTCATGTATTACATTATATTAAATAAAATAAAATGGAATGTTACAGGGCACAGAGTATTTGGGAACACGCTCTTGGTTAATAGAGTAGAAAAGACTAGTAGAGAGGGGGCGAGGTCTTTATTGTTCTGTAACTTGGTGCCGGCAGTAACCAGAGAGGTGTTTGGGCGTCTCTCTGGTGAGGGGAGCGGCGTTATTGGGCCTCTTCCCTCCGAGGCAAGCGATGTCGCACCTGTGACACGTGAACCACCGGCGCCCTCCCGTCTGCAGTGCACTTGTGAGTGGAGATCGCCACGCCGCCATTGGCCTGTCGCACTGGGTCACCGCAGCGTTTGCGTGCCAACTCGAAGCCAAAATAAACATTATTTTGACGTGAAAACGTCTTTAAATTTGCGACCATAGTGAGATGTAATCCAGAAAATCCTATGATAAAATCGGGGGATACAGTTTGGCATTGCAGCTACGAATCTATCGTCTACATTCAAAATTCAATTACACCACCAAAGTATCAAATAATATGTTACGTTGAGTGAGGATTGTGAAGCATCGTGGGCCGGGTGAAGGTGGGGGGGTGGGGGGGGGGCTCAATTCTGAGTTCGTTTCGTCGCGTCTCATAACTTGTAGTATAACTTTTGACTAGGAGAAGGTACGACGCTCGTTTGAGTTTCAGTCGACAGATCTCTTCAAGATCAAATGATTGCGCGTATAAAAACATGTGTGCGGCGTGGTTATGGTGAAATTGTATGAATTTTATGAAAACAATTAAGAAAACACAATTTCGACCTCTACTGGTCAAAAAGCCAAGTCGAAATACAGAAATCGTATACGGTTGGAAAGAGAATCTCAAAAGTAATCCAGTGATACCCAAAAAACCTCATATGATCGAGTGAAGCGGTGCCGGGAACGTAAAATAAACATCAAGGCGTCCAAGACTGTCAACGTAGACGTATTCAGGCAAAACGAACGGCCGTGTCCCCATCACAGCCACACCCCATTTTTTCTATAATTTACAGGAACTGAAGTCATTTCGAGGTTAAATGAGTACCTTTTAAACAAACGCGTGAAAAAAAATCACTGCCCGACGTAATTGTATATTGCATTTTAAAAATAAACTCTGACTTAAGTATAAATTAATAATGTTGTCAGAGAATTATAAAAGGAAATTCTACGACGGAAATGAAACACATGCCATGGTCGCCAATAGTAAATCATGAGTTGGGTATTCACAGCTGCAACAAATGCTGGTAACTCACGTGAGACAGGCTCGCCTTTGGCAGAACTTGAACGAACACGTGGGTGAACCGAGGACCAGGGTGATGCGGAACTGGCAACACCGCGCGGGTGGTGTCGTCTACTGCCTGCTACCGCGCACAATCGAGAACACTAGCGCTCCTCTGAATCATCACAAGAACTGACATGGCCGCTCTAGTGTATATACTTACTCAATGTCTGAGTCCCGTACACACTTCACTACAACCATGCGTTTTACTGGCGTCTGCTATTCCGGTTTGCTTTCGCACGTGAGTCGTACAGCTGCGCACTATTACATGCTGTAGACATGCGTGAATTATATGTCGACGACATTCCCCATCTAAGACACTGCTAAACATCGTGTCTCTGTACACAAGGAGCTGATACGATATTTGCGTGACCATAAAGGCCAAAACATTCTACCTCATTAAGGTTTTTCGTTTATTGATCTTCATTAAAGCAAACTTTGTCATATTAAATGTAACACCTAGTACGAGGTAGTACACAGGAAAATGATCGTGAATTTTTATGAGCCCACGCACATATATGTGTTCAGACTCGGTAGTTTCGAAGCGAAAAGCTCGCTAATAGTATAAGCTACAAATATCTATGTTAGAGAACGTGAAGTAAGTGAAGATATTTGGACAGCTCTTAACATCGAGGTCTTGAGAGCCGATGAGGGTGATTGAGGTGAGTATGGAGCAGCGCCGGAATGAAAGGGCGGGGGAAACGGGAGATCCCCGAGATATCCCGCCGACCAACGGCGTCGTCCGACACGATTCCCACATACGAAAATCCGGAGTGACCTGGCCAGGGATTGAACCCGGATCGCCTGGGTGGGAGGCGAGCAGTCTAACCGCGCATTCACCGTGGCCCCCTATCTATGTTCGAACTGCACTCAGCACGTCCCTTTAGAGGCATCAGTGATGTTTCCAACTTCTAATGGGGCAATCTTTGTTTGCATATCAGGATTCATTTTGTATGTCAGGTAAGTTGGACTTGTTCTATGTTCTATACTTGCGGTGATTATGTCGCTCATAATTTTATTCCATGTGTTGGTTCTGTCAATATTATTGCATGTAGTGATAGACGTAATTTCCATGATACGAGTTAAATTTTATACGAATTATATGAAAGTACATATTATGAATGGTTTTTGTGAATTGATACCTTAAGGTTATCAAAATATAATCGGATATAATTCTAAAAATGTTAGCATAATTTTACCAAGCAATAGTTCTCGGAATTATTCTAATTTTCTGGTGATCTAGAATAACGTCTTGTTCAGGTCACCTGACGATTCCCTGCTAAACAATAAATATAATTTAGCTTTGACGGCGAGACAATACTCCGTGGTTCTGCGACAATGACTTTATTTCACAAAGAGATCAGTTTTCGTCCAGCATATCTGAACGGGATTAAAACGTGTTTCCTACATTTCGGAGATAATTAAATTGCGGAGATACCTTCCATTGTAGGATGTTTTCGTCCCTCGCCATCAGTCGAATTGTTTGCCGGCCAGGTTTTATTAGCTAGCTCGGGAACACAGGAAATTTCCGCCAGAGTATCACTGCCTGCTGTTACCTTGGGCGAAATCTCGGAAATCCTCTCTGCCTTTGTTTCTCTGTCGAGGGGATTCATGAACAGAACAAGGGTAGGCTCATAAGCTAATAATAACAACACCGTCAAGACCAAAGTTAATATACTGCATGGACATGAGATCCAATTAGCGTTCTCGTCTCTTTCAAATCGTATGAGATTTCCTCGTCCTAGTTTTAAAAAATGGGAGGAATTAAGGTAATTGTGAATACTTGTGGAATAATGAGTATAAAATAGGATTTTCTCGACGGGAGACGCTTACTAGTAGTAATCTTTAGATGTGATAAAATAAGTAGCGGTCTTTGTGGATACGCAAATGTTTTCCTCTCTGAATTTAAAAACTGACGGAATTATATCTAAAGCTGTATGTTGACGTCACAATTTTCCTACAGCCACAACGAACTTCAATGCGATTTGCTTCAATTAATAATTTGTGGATACCTGTGACGCGACTTGCTCACGATTTAAAAAAAAATCTTCAGAAGAAACTGGTTAATGCAGAGAAATTTATATAGCAGTTACTAGCACTATAGGCTTTCAATAATGATAAAGAATTCACTCGTGGCAACGTAACTTTAAATGTTTGTTAAATAAAATCTAAAATTGCGAAGTTCGGGAGAAACACTTCAAAGACAGGTTCAGAGATTTACCAGCGACTGCTACTAATTTGCCTTGAATTTACGTGTTACAAAAACAATTATTACAATTTAATTTCACAAGTTTGTAAATTACGAGTTTTTACAGTGGTTCTAATGTCTTTGTTTAATATAACTAAGTCCAACTGGAGTAGGTACAGTACGCCAGTTTGTGGTTGTATACTTTTGCGAGTATTGCAATCGCTGCTGTTTCCTCGGATTTTCGGTTTACACACTTGCGATACTTAATTACCGAGAACGAAGAATATTTCGTTGATCACGCACCTAAAATAGAAACATAGAAATTAACAAAAAAAAATGGAGTATGCATTTAAAGTGTGCCGTGGATTTACAGCTACAGCAGCGCGAACAGCAACCTCAGCAGTTTCATCTGTGCTAGTTCTGCGACGATTTAGTTGCTGTGGGATGGTGCGATCTTGTCAGGGCATCGCTCTCTGTAGAGTTGCTCGACCTGACTAGCATGACGCCGACCTTCTACCCAATGAACGACGAGTGAGCAAATCAAGCTGTTGATAATGGTGATAACAGAACAATGTATGTGTGTGTTTTAGTACAGCTCACTTGAACGTACTACACTGTACTGTAAAATAATACAAACACATTCATCTGCTAACTTACATTCTCCATAGTTGTGTAGCATTTCTTCATTCTCGTTGTTGGAGTACACTTACGTTACGACAACTCTCTCCTTGCAGTGTACTGTATTCGACTGCACGTGGATGATTACGTGAGTAGTCGTCATGTCGTGTGTTCCTTTGTTTCCTCTAAGCACCACCTCTGTGGAATGGGGTACGCAACTCTGGGCACCTGCACTGTTTACATCACCTCTACATCAAATGCAGAGCGTCAACGTCATACTGTACTGTACGATGCAGCGCAATCGTGCCGCAAGGTATCATAACGGGTCTTCATGAACCCTTGTGAGTTCCAATGTCTGTGGCGGTTGTTAACGATCTGTTTATTAAACTGGTACATTATGATACATTTTTGAATAGGTCTTGACGAGGTTTATTGAACTTTTGACAAATAGATACATGCACTGAGAGAAAATCGAACAAAATATTATGTTGTATAGGGCCACATATATAGTTGGCCTAACAAAATATATTGTTGAGCAAACAAAATTTGAAAAGTAACAAAATTACTTTTGTTCGTCTAACAAAATATATATTTGAATAAACAAAATCTCCTTATTGGGCCAAAAAACTACACTGTCAACTAAATATTTTGTTGAACCAACTGTATATATTTGTTTGGCCACTCATTTGACTGCCTTCGTTCGGAAATACAGCTCGAGAGTTTGTTTGTATTTTTTGTGACAATTAGGGTAATAACCATGTTTGTTAGTGCATCTATTGATGCTTAACAATCGTATAAACACATTAATAAAATAGTACTACAAGAAACTGACAAGTAAAGCTGTAAAACTTGAAATATCTGTTCGCACACGTTTACCAATATTAGGAGTTAAATCTATTTATAAGCTTTCTGGCGTCATCAGTTGTCACATTCCCTGAATTTACTAAGGCGTAACGCCCGGACACAGGTGATCTAGGTTCAGAACTCGGTCGAACTTGTAAACTTTTTTATATCGGACCAAACAGTTTAATGTACGTTTAGCCAAACAAATCTTTGGTTGCACCAACCAAATTTTACAGTTTGGGGTAACCAAATGAGAACAACAAAATAATTTAGTTTCAGCAACAAAATGTTTCATTGCACTAATACAAACTATTTTTTTTGTACCAAACAAATCTAGTTTAACACACAGTAATATATCACGTTAGTATTAATTACTCGGGTGGGGAGGGGGCTTATGATGAATTATAATGATAATTACCTGTTATGAAATTGTCAGCAGATACCATTGCTATGTTAAACTAACTGTAATTCCCCCCCCCCTAATAATAGTTCCGGAGGCTGTTCTGGTGGGCGGCGGACATACCCATTGCCGTGACTTCCTCTTGTTGCTGGCCTGATGAGGAAAGACGACGCTCCCCGCATAGTGCTGGACTATATCGGCTCGTTGTTTGACATAGTTGTTCCCGATTGCTGGCCGATGGAGGGGATTTCCGCAACTTTCTTGGCACAGTGATTACCGCAATGAGTTGTTGCAATCCCGCTCACGTCCTGGTTTAGTGTTTAAAGGTGTGATCAGGCAGGCTTTAAAGCCTGGTCACATCATAAACACCTTGCTTCTGTGCTTCAAACGCGAAAATAACTGCAGGTAGACGACCGCCTTAAGTCCCTGCGCCTTTACGTCTTCATGCTCCAACACGGGGAGACGTTGCAAACTTAGAACACTTGCTTCGGTTGCGTGCAAATTCATTGGTCTTTGTAACTAAACACCGAAGCGGCATTTTAAACGATCCAATAGGTATGGCACAGAACAAACAAGAATAAGACTGCCACTTTGAATGTGACTGCTCTTTACATTTATGGTTGATATCGGCATACTAAATTTAGCGAGACAAGGCTGATAAAAGTTCTCAGATATTTTATTTGTGTTCAAATTTCCAGGCGATTCGTTCTCACTCAGTGCGCTCGTTAAAATAAATGCAGGTACGAGCAGTGACTCTTTTCTAAGGTTGATTTCAAGTGAAAAGCCTTTAGTAGAGCTTAACATCTCGTCGACAGCGAGGTCGTCAGAAACGAAGCATGCTGCTAAGAGAAGCAAGAACATGGAGAGAGTCGATCATGTCCTGTAGTAGGGAGCCATCCAAGCATTCGTCTGGAGCACGGCCGTAGAAGACAGGTCTGGGCACTAGCTTGGAAAGTTGACGCCCTTATTGACCCATTTAGTTCATTAACCGAGCCACAGAGCGCTGCTACTGAAGTAGTACTGTTTGACTGGCTAGCATTGGGATGAGCATTGCAATTTTTTCTTGAAATGAGAAAATGACGTTCATGCCTCTATGGTGTTATCCGTATACCAGCAACTCTACCAACACTAGATTGCTTGCAGCGCTTTGCGGCTAGTGCATGAACTAAATCTGTCAAAAAGAGGTCAGTTCGTTAACATTGTTAGACAGGCGAGTGTTCAGACATTTGTTCTTTGGCCGCGGTCTGGAGTGATCTCGGAAACAATAGAAAACCGAAATCTGCTTGGCCGACCTTGGATTCGAACACAGGTCCTCCAGAATGCGAGTCCAAAAATTTAACCACTCGATATCAGACGTTAATGAAAAAAATTACAGTTCAAGTTGTTGAAAAAGGAAAGCGTTATTCATAAGTTACGAAATTCACTTTTGCCCAAAATTACAGACGGTAGTGTTCAAACGTTCCGTGCACGGCTATGAAACTGGGTTACATGTCTTCTCCGCCCTACGTTATTTTTTCCCCGCGGGCGCGGAAGCCTTTCGCCGAGTGACGGGCCACATTACTCTAGCACGTCCTTGTAGCTCCAGACCACGTCTGCCCCCCATTCCCCCGGCCACCTTTCCAATCCACTCACCTCATCGGGCGTGGTCGGCAAATCGATCAAAAAATGGTGACCCCGCCGCACCACGTGTTTGCGGGCCTCTCTCTGGCTTCCCCCTCCCCCTCACCCACCTAATTAAAACTGCATGGTACATCTACCCGTTGTCGCCGACCTCGGACAATGTTGTTCCTGGAAGGGGGGAGGGGAGGCTAGTGTCGAGTAGAGCAGGTTGTGTTATTCACGCGCGAGACACATACCTGCCTCGCCTCTCACACGAAGGAAGTTGAGCCATGTGTGAGTCCCAGACGAAGGAAGTACTGTAATTTTCTATACATACTTTTGGAGATGGTTCTGTGCACTGGATGTATGTTAACAAAGGGTATAGGCTATTTACGGTTACATGAGCACTTTTGAAAGCCCTGCTTAAGATCTACTTGTATGCACGTTGTGTATTCTTCCGCTTTATGTAAGATTAACATTGCCATGGGCATCATCACTTTATTCATGCGTACGTCATGTCAAACTGTGAAATTATTACAAAAGTAAATGTTTAATAAATCTGGTAATTTTTACACTTTGATGCATTAAAAATGACACAAAGCGAAAGAGCTAACTTAATTTATCAGAAATGGTTTCCTGACACATATTATTCTACTTCAAGATAAGGAACTACTTCCCATCCATCGTTACCAACTTTACTGGGCGCATGTCACTCGGTGAGCCCGGTAAAATATATGACTTATTTCTAAGGTTGATTTCAAAAGTGCTCACTGCCCGTAGTAAACATTACTGTAGGGTAAATGAGATCACAGAACATTTTGAACGGAATCAGTTGTGTAATGATATCCTGTCTAGCTATATTACTGGCGACTGCACGTGCAAGGGAAAACCGGGCGAGCATGTGGCTTTTTACAGCTATCACAGTGCACACGTGGTCATAAATCAGCATGCTCACAGGGTCACTTCAGAATGTCGCCCAACACGGGCCACGGAGTGTGTGCGCTGCTGCTCAATGTCGCGACTCACATGGTACGGTAAAAAAATATATATTTTTTCAAATGAGAAAAATATCAGAAGAAATATAATTTTCTCCAGGGTTACAAGTGTTTGATGCTCACCGGGTGCCAAGTTGTGGAGTCGTGTATATGGTTAAAACATGTACGCGGTAAGTTTGGGGGAAGTGGGACTACAGGATCAGCGTACGAGACTATTACATCCGGGGATGAGGTAAGAGAGGCCTAGGGGTGTGGAAGGGGGTGGAGACCTACCGACTAATTAGAGAACGCGAGTAATTTACCCATTAAATAACAAATAAAAAATTTGCAAGGATGATGGTGGTGGAATCTTCGGAAATGTAAGTTTATTATATCAATTTTTATTCATAATTTTTCAAATACTATTTTATAAATTTTTTTAAATTGGTTGTATTTTAAAAATTTTTGGGGATTTTTTGGGTTCAAGGTCATCCAAGGTCAAGGGCTCAGGCAAGGGGTCAAGGTCAAGGCGAGTTAGATCCAATATGGCGGTTGAGTGACCGGGTTGATCAATAATTTTACATCACTTATTAGCTTTCTTAAACAGTTTCGTGTGTTTATTTCTGGTTCATATAATACATGGCAATTTTATCACACTATCCACTTAAAAGTGTCGTACATTTCGCGACACGGAAGATTTTTTTTTCTTTAGGGAATGAGTTTTTGTGGAACTGTGAAGCATTAATTTTATTTTATGAATACTCCTTGCTCGCAGCACCGCTCTTAATGAAAAAATAATAATTTCCTTTTTTCTAGATTTAGTTTGTTCTTTTTCATAATGTATTTACCACGACTTCCTCACCTGGCTCTCACTTGAAGGTTTTATTATAAAAAGAAAAAAATTAGGAGAGCATTTATTAATGACGGTATTATTTTTCCCCAATAAATCTTATTAATGAACTTAATACCAGAATCTATTTGATGAAATATTGAAGAGACATCCTGCTTTCTTTCTAAAAACACAAAGCCTTGTTAACGACTTTCTCTAGTGAGGTTTCTAAAATTAAATCGAAGCCATTTGATTGAAAATGATAAAATGAATATTTAAATGTGTAAGTAAATTTATTAAACCCATTGTGTTTCTTCATGTGACATAAAAATACAGTCACCGCTTACTGTGTTGACGAAAAGGAATCAACGTGCATGTGCTCTTTTGTAGCGGCTCTGTATTTTCATGCGGCGGGATTGGTGCAGGCTGACAACGGGGTCGAATGTTCAGCTTACAGACGAGGAGCCGTAACGAGTACGTACATAGTACGAGACTCGGTCTACACAAGACACTATTGTTTTACAGCGGGGGAGATGTGTTGTTAGATGAGTAGTAGTAGTAGTGTTGCGGGTTGCAGAGATACGGATACACAGGCGCGGGCGTCTCACCCGGTATATGTACACACAACAAATCAAACAAGTTATTACTCTCCACAAAATAGACAGTCTGATGTAGAGCACCCATTACGAATCTAAAATACTTTATATAGAAGCTCAAACAGCGGAAAACGAAAATTAGCCTGTATTACGAGGGGCGTTATGATAAGTAATTGAATGAGAATAAAACATGTTTGTAGTCATACACAAATTATTCAAACTAAGATCGTCGATAACGTGAAGTTATCTCCACGCATCAACGCTCAAGTTTAATTCATAATTCACGCCTTTAACATTTTTAAGACGGGTAAGAAGTTCATACTGTTTCACACAGTGGATGTTGTGACGTTTAAATGCTAAAAAACACATTCATATAGTTAAAATCCAGTCATATATTTGAATGCATGCAGTGTCTTCATGGATTCGCCTTTGCAGCTTGGTTGAAATAAACAATGCTTTGTGTTCTCCGACATGTAAATACCAGCGTCTGCAATAGAGAAGACACTGTGTTTTCCCTAGGCTGAGGTCGTTAGAAGTTAAATCGGCTTATGCCTTATCCTTATTCGGCTGGGAAACTATATAGTACAACGAATCGAGTTAAATTTTATCCTCGCTGACGTGCAAAAATACTGATGGCGTCTTTTCAAATTTGAATTTAAGAAATCCGACTTGAGGGCCACTCCTAGCTGGCGCACAATAGAGTGGTGCGTGTGGAGATGTGGGCGGGTCTTAACAGCGTGGTCTTGAGAGCCGGCGAGGATGAAGCGAGGCGAGTATGCAACAGCGTTGGAAAGGAAGGGCAGGAGGGAACGGGAGATCTCCGAGAAAACCCGCCGACCAGTTGCGTAGTGCGGCAGGATTCCCAAGGGGAGCGACCCCGCGCAGCTGGGAACTGTCTCTTCGAGTTCAAGTTGCAGATATTTAGTTGTAAACACGCGATCCTGAAACGCAGAAGTGCGGGAGTGATAAGGGCGACACTGCCACGTGCATCAAGTGCGTCATCGCCGCTAAGCGCAAGGCTCTGAACTGGCTTACAGTGTTCTCGTCGCACTGCGTGTAAAGGCTGTTCACGAAAAAAGTGAGTACTTTTGGAACCAACATTAGAAAAAAGTCACTTCCCCATCCTCCATATATTTTAACGGACGCACTGAGTGACATGCGCCCAGTAAAGTTGGTAACGATAGCATGGGAAGTAGTTCCGTATCTTAACGTCGAATAAAAAGTGTTACGCAACAATTTCTGATAACTTAAATTGTTTCATTCGCTTTCTGTATTTTACAATGCATCGAAGTGTAAAAATAAGGAGATTTGTTTAATATTTACCTTTTAAATAATTTCACAGTTACACTTGACTGACGCATGAATAAAGTGATGAGACCCATGAAAATGTTAATCTTACACAGGGCTTTCAAAAGTACTCATTTTACAGTGAACAACCTATACCAATGGGACTCTCAGCGGCGACCCTATTATTTTATTGGTGGATAGTCTGTAGGAAGGTTCATGCAGTCCCTTGAATAGTTTTGAATGGATCTGACATGCAAATTTTGAGATACAGCTCTTTAAAAAAGCCGTTTTTAGCCATTTCGTAGTACTCTGAAATGGTGTTGTTAATGTGCGAGACATCTTGAAGGCACTCAACAGCGTTTGTATCGTCTGAAGTGTATTTGTTTCGTATATCAGCACATTCGACGCGCATTTAATAGTTTCACGGGAAAACGAGTTCTTCAAATACTGCAATGTATTTCAAGCGACATCTGCTCGGGAGCATTAAGAAATGTTTCATGCACAAAGATACGTTTCAAGTTTTCATTTCAGCTCAAAAATAAGATATCCGTGGGCGCAAAAACGGGTTTAAAAAAGGGTATTTTTCAGAATCAGTTTGACCTGGTAATCTTCGAACACAGGAACTTCACAATTGTGTTTGATATCGTGCCACAAATGATTGGGTTGCCGCTTGAAGTGAAGTTCTGGCGAGTCGCCCGCCGGGTAGATAGACAGTGCTCCGCGATAAGCCGAGTAGTGTGAGAGAGAGAGAGAGAGAGAGGGGAGAGAGAGAGAGAGAGAGAGAGAGAGAGAGAGAGGATGATGAGCTCACACATGTAGACGCTTCGACCGCGGTAAACAGCTGGAGGCAAGCGGGACCATTTATAAATAATAAAAAAACAAAAGTCGCCCGGCCGCCTGTGTCTGTGTATTCGGCTAAGACTTCTTAACTACTTGATGGATTTTGATGCGGTTTTCACCATCATATATATAATTTATCGAGGAAGGCTTAGGTACATAATACATTAATATATAATATAAGGATAGTACAGAAATGTCGACGTTCTCTAATCAAGTCGGAAAAAGCTGTTTTTTTTTTCGGGCACTTACATGGCTTACGCTAACTAAACCATCAGAGATGAACCACATTAATGTACTACAGGATTGTAGATCTCAAGTAGGTCTACAAAAAAAGTCCGTGACAGCATATGTTTATCTTTTAAGTATGACCCACAGTAACAATTTTTGTCTTTTAGGGGTTCACTTACGATGACTTTGTGAACAACACATTATTTTCTCTATATTAGTAATGCTAAGCATTTAGTGTATTTACTTGCTGTAAACCTAAACAATGCCATATTTGTAAATGGCACCCGAGCGTGGCGAGAGCGGGTCGCTCACTCTTTATACTTGAAGCCGCAAATGTCGTGTGTATTTGTTGTTCTTGTAGGCAGTGTGTTTGTTGTCTTGTAGGCAGTGTGTTTGTTGTTCTTGTAGGCAGTGTGTTTGTTCTTCTTGTAGGCAGTGTGTTTGTTGTTCTTCTAGGCAGTGTGTTTGTTGTTCTTGTAGGCAGTGTGTTTGTTGTTCTTGTAGGCAGTCTGTTTGTTGTTCTTGTAGGCAGTGTGTTTGTTGTTCTTGTAGGCAGTGTGTTTGTTGTTCTTGTAGGCAGTGTGTTTGTTGTTCTTGTAGGCAGTGTGTTTGTTGTTCTTGTAGGCGGTGTGTTTGTTGTTCTTGTAGGCGGTGTGTTTGTTGTTCTTGTAGGCAGTGTGTTTGTTGTTCTTGTAGGCAGTGTGTTTGTTGTCTTGTAGGCAATGTGTTTGTTGTTCTTGTAGGCAGTGTGTTTGTTGTTCTTGTAGGCAGTGTGTTTGTTGTTCTTGTAGGCAGTGTGTTTGTTGTTCTTGTAGGCAGTGTGTTTGTTGTTCTTGTAGGCAGTGTGTTTGTTGTTCTTGTAGGCAGTGTGTTTGTTGTTCTTGTAGGCAGTGTGTTTGTTGTTCTTGTAGGCAGTGTGTTTGTTGTTCTTGTAGGCAGTGTGTTTGTTGTTCTTGTAGGCAGTGTGTTTGTTGTCTTGTAGGCAGTGTGTTTGTTGTTCTTGTAGGCAGTGTGGTGTGTAGGAAACCAGCGTCGAGCACCAGGCTGGAATGCAGGCTAGAGAGTCTTGTAGCAGACAGAGCTCGCAATTAACTGTCTGTGGGCGGGCGCCTGTGCTAGGAGAGCCTAGAGAGAGAGAGAGAGAGAGAGAGAGAGAGAGAGAGAGAGAGAGAGAGAGAGAGAGAGAGAGAGAGTCTTGATGACGCAACATCGCAGGCTCGCTCGACGCAGCTGCCGCTCGAGTGGACCACGTCGAGATGGAGATCATCCCACGAGCCAGTCCACGGATATTACGCTGCGTCGTGCAATTGCGGGCAATCATGACCGGGGTACGTGCGCTACAATAAGTTTTCTTCCCGTCGTCTTTTGTCTCTCTCCTCCTCCAAGTTCGTACTAGTCGCTCGAGGCTAGCGCAGTGCTAAGGGAGCTATGTGTGTCAGAAGGCCGAAGAAGGGACCCGTACAAAATCAATTTTGTCACCTCTTAAATCAAACTTGAAGTGCCTACACCTCGACAGTGCTTGTGAACATTACTTTTTATTGTGGAGCTGCTGGTGCATGTTATATTTTCATGTTTTAAAAATTAATAAAATAGCCACATTAATTTTATAGATAAGTTTCAAGTTGTGTAACTTTTATTTTACAAACGATAAAAAAAATACTATAAGTAATTTTGCCGAGAGTTTCCAATAT
This sequence comes from Dryococelus australis, assembly GCA_029891345.1. Lineage (NCBI taxonomy): Eukaryota > Metazoa > Arthropoda > Insecta > Phasmatodea > Phasmatidae > Dryococelus > Dryococelus australis. The sequence goes on along the minus strand of CM056997.1, from coordinate 171,455,393 downwards.
TTTGTCCACTGCCGATTCTAAAATGTAGAAATTAGAATTTAGTTTGTTCACAATAATAAAAGAGCTTAATGCAAGCAATCGCCTGAACTATATAAAAAACTTAAAATTAGAAAAGTATTTTTTGAATTGACTTCAAAATGAATTTTGCACGGTTTTACCCCCCAAAACTTGGCTTATTTTTGGTTTGTGGTAGTAATTAATGTAACTCAAAAAGTTTTTATAGAAATAAATTTACCGATTAAGTGATATTTCTACTTTTACAAGTTCTTTGTTGGGTTATGATATGAAGTAAAACACATGTTCTATGGTACACTTCACGATAGTGTGCATGGATATGATTCTTAACGGTTATCCTACGAATGTGCCTGGAACCAGACCCGTCAAGACCGGGTGGGAGGGAGGTGGTAAGTAGGTGAAATGCTCAGGTACTCGGGTCTCTGGGGGTGCCCGGGTCGGGCCCGACTCGAAAATGTTTATTTATAACACAAAGTATTATATAAGAATCTAGTTTCGACACTCCAAATTTATTAATTCTTTTTTCATGGATGACGACTATTTATGTTGTTGTAAATGGTCGATTTTTGTTGAGGAGGAGGTAGAGGGGCCCACAGCACGCATTGCTCAGGGGCCCGGAATTTCTCTTGGTGGGCCTGCCTGGAACTGTGCGTCTTACCTACCTATACTGTAAAAGTTTTTTGAGGAAAAATTCCTTTACATGTAAGGGAAGCTAATTTCCTCTACATGCAAGGTAAAATTACCTTTCAAATGTGGAGCAAATTTACATTACAAGTAAGGTACTATTCCCTGATCGTACGGGAAAAGTCCCTGACAAAAGTGGGGGGAAATTCCATACAAGTAATGTAATATTAACTATGCTGTATAATAAAATGGTGTTAAAAATACACATGTTATTAGTACTGTTAATTTTTTATTACCAAGATCCTCTGACGAACAGTTGCCGAAATCTCAACCGTAATATCGGAGACACTTGCCGGAGGGTGGGCGCGAGCCATGGACCTCTATCGCGGTAGGCCGATGCTCTATCCATTACACGACGACGACAACTTGACACTGGAAGTGAATATTAGTGTGTTGGACGATTGTTTGTTATTCCCGTCCTCCCACTTAGCTGTTGAGAAAATGCTGAAGAGATGCACGCGTCGTAAGGTAATTTCCTCATCCATTTACGGGATTTTTCACCGCTATGTACGTTAATTTTATTCCAGAATGCGGTTATTATACTTTACATATAAAGAGCTATGTTGGACAGCTTGTATGAATAGACAACAAAAATTAATTTTAAGGTAGGAAATATATATTATACAATTATCGAATGGTTACAAATCGACTAGTAAATCCACACGCCGTATGGTAATTTTTCCCATCCATGTGTGGGATTTTTTACTACCATGTACGTGAATTTTACTCCACAGTGTGGTAATTTTACTTTACACGCAAGGAAAACTATGTTTCCTCCACAAGTTTGGGAATATTACCTTACACTTGTCAGGCAATTTTACCATTATTTTTTACAGTGTACGAACGGTCAATGCTCTAAGAGGCGTATGCACTCTTAGTTGATGATGCTACTGAATATAATATGATTGCGAGCAGTTACCATTTTCTCCACGCACCATTCACCTTAAACTGTTGCGGGTATATGACTTCAATGACAGGATAGCAGATTTCATACCTACCAGTGGCACTAGGGCAAAATGAAGATGTTAAAGACCGTCACGGAGGTGACGCTTGCAAGCATTATTTAAGCTTCGTGCTGTCGTCATTAGATAATTAGATAAAAATATAATTAATTCTAAGGCTTCTACTTTCAAGAGTACTGCTGTGTCAACACCAGCTGTGATGCGGCGGGTCCTAGGTTCCAACCTCGGTAAGGCGCAATGAGTGCTCTTACAGTTGGTGAAAGTTTAGACTGTTTGGAATACGAAACCCTCGTATTATCGGTTAGAAAACTGGGCTAAATCACATTAAAATATTGTATTTCTAATAAATCTTAGCGTTACATATTTTGTAAGTAAACGACTTTAGTCAACAAAAGAAATCAAGGAAATGTACACAATAGTTATCCACTAACATAAGGCGTGGCTTACTTAACTTTTACCGCTTTCGAATGGAAAGTCTTCCCGTAAAACCAGAGAAAGAATTACGTTCATTGTTCGTGATCGCTGAAAGCCAAATTTAATTCTAACACATTGGCTGTAATGTCCACTGTCTTTAAAATAAACGAAATTATTTATGCAGTTAGATTTCTCACTAAATTGTCTCTCCCCCTCTCGGCTAAAATTTAAAATTAGAGATTTGGTTTTGTACCACAGGGAACAAACATTTCCTCAGAAACCTTTAGTAAAATGAAAACTGGAAACTTTCCACACTTAAATACTTACATAACAAACCCATGTTTCGCATATTTTAATGATTTTCAAAATTCCATGTTTTGAAAAATGATGACCAATATTTATTTTTGACTGTATAAATAGTTTTACAGTATTGTCGTAACATAGCAATGTAACATAAATTCAGAAATGCATTCGCACAATATTCACTCAGAGTAAAGAATACATTTTTCAGTAATATTATTCGAAGGTAATTATGATAGGAAATTGTTACAAGATGCTTCAGTTGCATATCTGAGTTCGTGAGGGATGGATATCTTAATAAAAATAACAGCACATAATTTGATTTTTAATCTACTCGCACAGCTATTTTATTAGAGCATTGATCTATCTATCGCCACTATTTTTCCTTGTATTTCTCAGCGAGTGTAATATTTAATTTTTATTTCGACGCTTATTAACGTCCTTACTAACGTCTATTTGTCTATAGTCAATTAACCCAAATTCATCATTTAACACACCCTCAGTGTGTCTGTTACCATAATTTGTAATGTCTTTCACTCATACATCCAGTACAGTAGTCCAGCCTACAGTCGCACTCTTCTCTGCTCTGATGTTCGCAGTCGCAGATTTTCCTCCCGCTGGTCACTTCTTGCACTGCTCGTTGCTATTCCAGCTCGTTGCCTGCCGCTTGACGTCGCACAATCGCCCCGACTCCCGACTCTCATGAACTGACAGCTCGAAGGCCCGTCGCACTTTTATACTATCACTGGTCTAGATCTGGAAGGTTCGATGCACTCCGAGTCACGCTGAGAGAAACTAGGGCAGTAATAATAACCAGAACATTCCTTCACGCAATATCTCAAAAATACCCAGTACCCAAGGTCGGGAGCAGCATGAGCCACCATAGGCATAACAGGCACTCTTTGTAAACATTCCTTTGTGAAAAGTTGCTGCGTCTCCGGTTACAACTGCCAGCGCGCGATCCTCCACAAACCTCCCTTACCTCACACGCTCGCAGAGTGGCCGCCTGTAACATTATTATGAACGGAAATTTGGAGTTATTGCTTTTAACAGACGTTTTTCGCAGCCAGTGGCGCCATTGCTTTATTTTCCCCCCACAAGTTTCAGAGCTGTAACCTTAGTTAAGATGTCTGTGCCGCTTCAGATTTAGAGTTATGAGCCTAATCACTTCTGCATCTTAAACAACCCTGGATTTACTTGCCAGTAGAACGCTGGGGTGTTATTAGGGGCAAAAGGAACAAGTTTTCGTCGCTGCTTGAATGCATTACACGAATGTTCCAAAGGTAAATTTCGTTTGTAAAACCGGGTTCAAAAATATGACAAACAAGCTAATTAGAAGCTGCGTTACGCCCAACTCTAATCGCAACGACTGTAAAGATGTGCGGCTATGAATCTTCATTGAGATCTTTATTGCAACTGCTACTCAATACTTTAGGTGCAATAGTAGTATATTTCGTTAGTATTTACTTACTTATAAATCATTTGTATTCAGTTACAAATTCTCAATATATTTTACTATCATTCATATCATTAAAACTAACCAGTGGATACAAAAGTGATGTTAGTACTATCGATATCACCTAATTAGTTCAAAACAATATTTTTCCGATAAGAATATTACTGACTTAGATCAGCGATATTGACAAGATGCATTTGTGCACAATAATGCATTTGTTGTATTTATTTTTCCAGTCATTGTGGTGATTTCGATGTTATTGCTTGTTGGGTATGAAAAATAAACACGTCTTGTTTGTGACCACACGTGATCGACGGTTGAATACTGCGTTTCACAAACCGCTGACTTCAGCTGCTGTTGTATGACGCCGTTAACATCGATAACGCTGACAACAGCGATAATAGCAAACTATGTGTAGATTTGTTTTAAAAATTTGTATTCTTTAAAAAAATAAAACGAAGTTTATTTAAGCGTCGATAGTAACCGATATATCTAAACAACCGTAGCGTGAGGTGGAAGGCACAACACAGCACAGTTGAGAATGTGTGCGGCGACGGGAGGGGCGTGTCTGCTAGTCACGTGATACTCTCATGACAGGACTAACTTGTGCCCGCAGTCCGTCGTCAAACACAGCCAGCACAGCGCCAACTCCAGCACTCCAGTTGGTAGTGACACGAGCCGGCAAGAGACTTCCTCTGCAGCTCGGCACACACATACACACACACACACACTCTCTCTCTTTCTCTCCGTTCTCTGACCGTAAAGGGGCCGCAGTGACCGAGCGGTTAGCGTGCTCGCCTCCCACCAAGGCGAACCAGGTTCAATCCCCGGCCGGGTCACCGGAATTTCGCATGTGGGAATCGTGCCGGACGATGCCGTTGGTCGGCGGGTTTTCTAGGGGATCTCCCGTTTCCCCCGCCCCTTCATTCCGGCGCTTCTCCATATTCACTTCAATCACTCTCATCGGCTCTCAAGAACTCACTGTTGAGAGCAACCCAAATATCTTCACTCACTCTCTCCGTCCGTAAATATCCACTCATTTAGGAACAAAAAATGGATCATTTGTTCAGTTTGAAGGTAGCATGAAAACTAATTTTGTTAAAAGATTATAAAGCCATTTCCGGTATTTTTATATATTTTTAGAGATATTTTGATAAAGGCTGTTCACTATAACATGAGCACTTTTGAAATCAACCTTAGAAAAATGTCACTGCCACTGCATGCATATATTTTAACGGGCGCACTGAGCTACATGCACCCAGTAAAGTTGGTAGTGAAGAACGAAAAGTCGTTCCATATCTTAACGTCGCATAGAAGGTGTTAGGTAACCACTTGTGGTAATTTATATTATTTCTTTCACTTTGTCTTTTTTATGTATCGAAGTGTAAAAAAGAGCAGACTTGTAAAATATTTACTTTTCTAATAATGCCACAGTTTCACTTGACCGACGTATGAATAAAGTGATGAGGCCCGTGGCAATAATATTTATCCATACGGCGGAAGAACACACAACGTGAATACAAGTAAATCTCAGGCAGGGCTTTAAAGAGAGCTCATTTCACCGTGAATAGCTTATACCTTTCAGACTTCAAGGACTCCAAAGCTATTCCCGATAGGGCGAAAAATTTCCGAGTTATTTAAACAAAGATGGAATAATTTTGCAAATCTCACGAAAGTTTTATAAAATTTTTCCGCTTTCTAAATAAAAAGTGAATGATAAAACCAGCAATCTTCAATGTGTGAATAAACGTAATTGTGTTGTTGATTGGTATGGTTGAATGTAATTAAAAAAAAAAATTAAGATATTATTTTGCCGAAAGATAATTCACAAAACTGGTAACATGACCTGAATCAGAGAATCAGAGGTTACTTTGGAAGAGGGGAGTGTGGAGGGGGGGAGGTGAAATTTATCGCAGCTATAGTCCATTCACGGTTTCTTCGGCCTTTTTGAGTCAAACCTTTGAAAAATCTCCCCACGTATGACGTGTTCAGTTATTTCCTAAATACGCCCTGTATTACAAGCGATTTATACTTGTGTACATTAAAGTTACTTTTTTCCCTTTTAAATTGAAACGTTATTCATATTTTAGCTATAAATTGTAATGCATCATTGATAAATAATTTTAATAAAAAACAGTGAGGGAACCTGTGCCTAGTGAGAAATAGTTCTTATACAAAATACTGTTACAACTGAGTGCGCACGAATGTGGTGCGTCGTCCTCAGGTGTAATTCACCAGGCTTACGTAAGCTTAGTTTGCACGAGGCGGAGGAATATCCTGGAAGTAGAACTTTAGCAGGGCTACAGAAAAGGCTGAAGTAACCGTGAATGGATTATATATTATGTTAGGGCTAGAAAAATGCATTTACGATCATTACATTGTGTAATGTTAAAATGTTGAGGAAAATTAGAACAAGCAAATTTGATTATGGACAATACCTAAGTTATTAATTACAAATTAGCAAGATGGAAAACGACAGAAAGAGTAATGAAACAGAATAACAACAGCCAGTGTAAGAACAGATTTACGCGAATAACTCCCGATCACACAAGGAAGGCAAGTGAGACAGTTAACTTATTATCAAGTTCAGCCATTTCATTCCACTGCGCCCGACAACTCTTTCCCTGGCATGTACATGCAACAACCAACTGCCCATCCAATCGCTGCTTCAGTTTCTCCTCCTATACAACAACCGCCTCCTGAGTCACATCTATTGCAGTCGTCTCCAGCTGGCCGCTCACTAATTCCACATGCACAAGTATAGGCCGTTCGCGGTAAAGTGAGCACTTGAAAGCTGTCTCATTTTGAATAATAACCAATACATATATTTTATTTTAGCCTTAGACGTAAACTTCAGAGTGTGATGGAATATGCACACTGTGCTTATTACTTATATGGCGGTGTTTATTTAAAAAGGTGGTTAAATGATAAGAAATGGCTGAAAGGAAAAAAATAACTAGGGCCTCAAATGTGCTCACTTTACCGTGAACAGCCTATAACTATGCCATATGTACCATCTGCTTCAGCCGAGACAATCAGATTCACATCAAACTCTATAACCGCAGCAGTCAATCCACAGTCCCTTGCCTCATTCATCTCAGTGTTCTGACGATTTTAATGATTACATGTAGATTTCCTAAACATTTTGTGTAGATTTGTTTTTAAGGTGTTTTATGTGAACTATGGTAATTTAACTTTTTTTTATTGGGCTCTTGTTTTAAATGTTACGTTTTCGACGCCAGGGGTGTAATTTTTCTAAACAAATGGATTAACTTTAGAAACAAGAAAATTTTAATTTACTCTGATTCGACTGACCTTCAATATATTCATTTACACTTCAACTAATACTTCAGACTTCAGTCTGCCTTGAAATTCGGAAAAAAATGTTTCATACTTGAGTATGAATCTCCTGTCGCTAAAACCCGCAACACCACGGCTTGCATGGCATATTAATTTTTTTAATAGTTTATTATAATATAAAGAAAATTTAAAAGCTTATGTTTACAGGGATATGTTGACAGGGATTAGCAAACGTGGGGAACAATTTACTTCAAGACGATTTGTAAATATTACTTACTAATCTTGAATAGGGAGCTGTTCTAGCAGGTGTGGTCCAATTTTAGTCAATCAATCTCCGAAGTTAGTCGTGTGCTCATTAGTGTGAAGTTTTTGCATTCACAGCTTATTTGTAGAGCTTCCAGGACTCCTACCAACTCGTTAGCCGCACGGTATTTACATAGATCCGTGCGCCAATGAAATCGATGTCGATGTTTCTGTTTTAGTTGCGTAAAACGGTAAGCTGCAACTGCAACTGCACACATGCAGAGTCTCGTCTTCTTCGTCGTGAATCGGGGTCGCGGTGTTGCGGTGGCCAGACTAATTCACGTCCCCACCTAGTCAAACCAGGCGGGGGTTGCTCCCGGATTTTCGTACATGGGAATCGTGCCGGACGATGCCGCTGGTCGTCGGCGGGTTTTCTCGGGGATCTCCCGTTTCCCCCGGCTCTTACCATTCCGGCGCGGCTCCGTACTCATTTCGTTTCTCACCCTCGTCTTTCATACGGTTCGCTGCACTGTGTTCGACAGGAACGGTTTTATGATGGTATGAACAGGCCTTAACTTAAACATCCCAGCCTGAACCCGGCCTCACACATTCAGATGACACCAGGACGCCAGGAAGTACAGCGAGGTATTGCGAAAAGGGGCAGCAGCAGAAACCCCCTCCATCAGCCAACGATCGGAGACATGGATGTCTGGCCAACGCGCCGATATAGGCGCGTCGTATTTCCACGTCTGGCCAGCCTCCAGGAAAGATCAAGAATGAGTGTGTCCGATCGCCGCTAACCGCTGTACCATCTATCTGTACAATCTACGTGAAAAATGTACAGAAACTTTGTACGTTCAATGACAGTGATTCAGTGTTCTACTATTTTGTAAGTGAAAAAAAAAGACACATGCACTGTGGTGAAATTACAAATTGCGATTTGTGTTTAAATTTACTCACCGGGGAGAATGAGTGAGTGAAGAGATTTGGGCGGCTCTTAACAGCGAGGCATTGAGAGCCGATGAGGGTGATTGAAGTAAGTACGGAGAAGCGCCGGAATGAAGGAGCAGGGGAAACGGGAGATCCCGAGAAAACCCGCCGGCACGATTCCCATTTGCCAAAAATCTGGTGACCCAGCCAGGGATTGAACCCGGTTCGCAATGGTGGGAGGCGAGCAGGCTAACCGCTCAGCCACCGTGGCCCCGTCACCGGGGAGAAAAAATACATGAATGTCGCAGTGCATTATCGGCTACATATTTATTGTACACTATTATATGTAGAATTAGTTGTACAATGTACATTTTACTTTACTAATTTGTAGGATATATTTACTTGGACGTAGAGTAAAAAACATTGGCTTACAAGTAGGTGTAACATTACTCCGACTTGAGTGGAAACACTACTGCCACGCACATCATGTGAAAAATTACATAATTTATTTTAATTTATCGTGTTTTTCGGCTACTCTCACGAATGACTGGTACTATCGAGAATCTTATTTACTCGTTGGAACTTGTAATACGTGGCTTCTTGGCCAGTTTTTGCATTTAGCTCGGATGGAAACTGGTATTTTCACAGGGAAAGATTGAATAACTGTTATAATTTAGACTTATTTACTAAATTTCATAACATAGGCCTACAGTGGAATAGTTTTTTAAAAATTAAAACCATACTTATTATGAATTAATAATACTTATTTATTGAACAGAATTTACGTAAGCCTTACAATAGCAAATAGTCTCAAAACATCCGTAAAAAATTGCTGCTCATTAGTTTTATTGACTGAATGTGATAATATCTAATCATAATGGGAAATATTTTCGGCCTGCACGTTTATTGGTATACGTACATATTATTGCAGGCTTAGATTTAAACCATTTAAAATTTAAATTTCTATATGTCGAATAAATCGTATATTAAAATAAGCATTAGTATTTCGTATGAAGTTATTTAATAGCACTGAAATGTCGTAGTTGTTATGCACAGTTATGGTGATCAGACGGAAATTGGAGTAAACTTTAATAAAAGTTACTCTCGAGAAACCACACAAAATTCAATAGTTCTATCAGCAAAGGACTCACATCTGGCACATACCTACAATTCATGTATATACTAGGGATTTGGATAGCACTTTCATTGTTTACCAAATTTTCCCTATAAGTTTGAAGTTTCCCCGTTTTTCTTCTTTTATTTCTCTTGCAGCGAAACTTTCAACAGGCGCAGAGGCCAAAGAAGTTGTTGTAGAAAACGCGTTTCCTTGAATCCAGTAAAACAGCATGAAATATTTTACATGGTTTATTTTAACGTTGTATTTCGGAGCGGTATTTTAAACTGTAAGTCTTAGAAATTTTGTTTGTTGCTCCAAAGTAGAGGGACACACGAGGGAAAGTTTTCGACTTTAATTAAGACTAACATTTGATAATGTTTCTGAAGATACGTGTTGTTTAGATAGTGACAATCATCGACAAGACTACAATCATCGACAAGACTACAATCATCGACAAGACTACAATCATCGACAAGACTACAATCATCGACAAGACTTCGTAAGTTTTTCGATATTTCTATGCAGAAGGAAACTCAAAAATTTAACTGATGAACAAATGGAAGTTTTTAAGAGAATGGCAGAAATTTTGCGGGGAAAGGGAGATGGGGTGTTACAATACAAATAATAATAATGAAAAATTAGTTTGCCAACTCTATATATATATATATATATATTATATATATATATATATATATATATATATATATATATATATATAGCTGGTTTGAATTGTGTTCACTATTAAGCTGTGATATTATAATTGGATATGTAAACTGACGTAAAATACTTAAGTTCGCCTAATGGTTATGAATTAGTTTCGTTAGAAGTATTCATTACATTGATTTATTGTATTCGCAGATCTTTTACTTTTGTTTGTATAATTTAATGTGTTTGTATCGCAACCAAAGTAGCTAATGTAATGTCATTGGTACAAGATAAATGTGCGTTTGTCCCTGAAGAATACAAAATATTTAATAGCATAGCTACCAATGGGATTATATTATTTGCAAATTCTGAGATGGAGTGCAATGAAATTACCCCCTGTCTGCTGTAGCTTCATGTGGCCATTCTAGGGAGCCGTGCTGCCCTGTACACTGTAAAAAAAATATTTGTGTACTTTTGCTAAAAAATACTTGGAATCTAGTTGCCAAAGAAATTCTAGGTAACACTACAATAAAATCTTTTGTGTATTAATTCTCAAATTACTTTCCTGCAAAATCACAAGCTATTATTTGAACTTCTACAGAGTGATTTGTCTGCTCACATTAGTCTTTATGATATATATATATATATATATATATATATATATATATATATATATATATATATATATATATATATATATATATATATATTATATATATTGCACTTCAGTCTCGACTGCAGGAATGCATTTTACACGGGCTCGTCAGGCATATGCCAATCCAACCACGATTCTGAATATTCCAACTGGGGTAACGAGAATCTAGTCCGGGACCTCTACGTTGGAAGCAAGTGCACTCTTCACTACGCCACAGACGCATCCATACACGCTGTTATATTTTAATACCTTATATCACTTTGCAATAAATGAATGTCTTGTTAATACGTGGTATTTTACCTTCAAAAGAGAAGAACGCGGGTTTTTACTGAGCTCGCGGAGGAACTGTAATTAGTGTCACACTTAATTACAAGGAGTGTGTTAGTCCCACGCAGAGAACAAGATGCAACTTTGTACACACATGTGGACTGCTCGCCTCGCAGCAAGACGAACCGTGTTCAGACATGGCCGGGTCACTCCAGTCCTGCATTTCCGCCAAGTAAAACTCGCGCAGGACGATGTCGCTGAGCTGGTTGGCGGGTTTCCCTACGTAGTTTCCTGTACTTACAGTTTAAAATAAGTAGAGGAAATGGAAAAGTCTTTCATTTTCGTCATGTGAGTGTTCTACTGGGTATAAAAACTTTAAAATACAATATTTAACTCTTGAGCAAGATTTGAACCCGAGATAGAAAGTTATAAGACTACGACGCTAACCAATCGCCTACAAATTTCACATGAAACTTGTGGTATAACTTTCGTATTTCCGCGAGTGTCACATAAGCACTTTTTTCAGTTTTTATTGAAGTTAGTTTATTTGAAGTTTTCCTAAATGTTACAGACACCTGATTACACTATTTAATACTTGAAAGGATATGTCTTAGTGGCTTGGATAACCTTAACTGCCGCAGAAACGATTATTTTCTTGTTACATTGGCGAAGATAGCTTCGTGTAGACTCGGCATTGTTCGTCCCCGAAACCCGAAACGAGTAACGCGCAGCTGTTTACAATATCTTCGTAACAACACAAACTTATTCCGTTATTCACACAAATGATATTCTTGTAAACGAACCAACACTGTAGATTTACAAAATATAACTTTGTAACTCGACAAAATTTTTGTAAATATACGAGAATTTGTTAGTTCCAGCTGCGAATTTTTTTTTACATACTAATGACTCTTCTTACTGCTGTCATCACTGTCGTGACATATAATAACTGTATTCGTTTTAAATCCGCACAAACAGAATGCCACTTAGTTTTTTCGTTAGCTTGCAGCCGAAGACTCAATAGCTTCGCTCTCAGGTGCAAGGAAATGATTGCTGTCATTTACAGCTATTGTAGAGAAATAAATTTTATCTCAGTGCATTTCGAAATGTAAATTTTGGCAACAACTTTTGATTTTCGCTGTGGTATTTTCAAAGCGACCCTCCGACCTAACTGAATTCGAAAAGAGATTACTCAATTGTTATAAGTATGCAGTTTTCCTGGATTGCTTAATTTCAGTGTTGTCACCGACACATTTCTGTAAAAACAGTTTTGAAGTTGTAATTTACAAATGTGGCAAATTTACAGGATTTTTTCTGTAAATTTGTCAGCGTCACTGCAAACACAGCTGTTGTAAGTGGGGAGAAAACTGTATTTTTTACAAGTTCTTGTAAAAGTACAGAAATAGCGTTGTACGAACTACAAACAATTTTTTACAGTGTAGCAGAGTTGGGGGGGGGGGGGGGGAGAGCCGGCAAAGCAGCTTACCTCGCACATTGTTGAGAAGCGAAGAAGTGTTAGACGTATACAATGGGGGATATTCTATTGTGATGTCAGTTTTGGACGTTAATGTGGCAACGTCGCTTGTTTCCCAGTGGTAATAGTAACGGCTTAAACGTGCAGTAAACTATTCCAGTTTGGCTGTCATTAAAATTGATCATATTACAACGCCAATAACCGCTACAAATCCAAAAATTAAGCGATGTTAATCTATATTAAGTTTAGTTTGCAACTCAGTGTGAGTAATATGTAAATTATAAAACGGAAATGTGATTTTGGAGAGGCACTTGTAGGTCGCGGGACGAGTGTCACCTTGAATTGAATGAATACTCGGACACTGGGTTATTTTCTGTTGTATGTAGACTTTCTATTTTGAGCTTCTACACTCTCTTCGGGTATTCTAGTGGTCTACTTCATTTTGGTTATTTGAATATACCCTTCCAAAACCATCACCTTTAGCTCCCCTGTCCAATATATATATATATATATATATATATATATATATATATATATATATATATATATATATATATATATATATATATATTAGTCTTGTCGATCATTGTCACTATCCAAATATTTGACCCACACAACACGTATCTCTTCAGAAACATTATCAAATGTTAGTCTTAAAGTCGAAAACTTTCCCTCGTGTATCCCGTTATTAATTAATATTTCTTCCTTTCTAAAACGCTTTGATATGATTCCTCTCTCACACCTCTAGGCCATCATGAAATTTCTCCTTAGATGGATGAAATCGTTCAATTTTTCGGTGCTTTTGTTTTTCACCTTCCTCAGTTATATCAGCTTCCCATTCACCTACACACAATCCTTTCTTATTAATGCGTTCTAGTACACGTGGGTTTCGTTACTAGTTTTTATCGTACCAGTCAATTTTTTTCATTTCTATTACATTATATAAATTTACGTGACCTAATTACTGAAATATTTTCTGTGTTTATTAAGCACATAATTAGCACTGTGCTCTTTTCTAAACATCTCTCCAGGAATGCTGTCAGAACACTATCTGCTTCCTTTCTGTACTTATCTCCTCGGTTAAATTATTTCTGAAAATGCTAATAAATGTTGATTATCATTTTGCAGCGTAGCCCCTGAAGCACAATTTTTGCTACTGGCGATACAAACAGTAGGTCCAAGCAGTTATTTCTTGCTGCTGTATTTTTTGTCACTGAGAAAGAGTCATTGTGACTAAATACATCTTGCGATTCTGCAGTCATATAATCGAGTATATAAAATCAATAATTGTCTTATAGACTTTTATTCATGTTCTGAAACTATTTAGACTGCCACCCCATGTTTTTGTTTCCACATTCCTCTGCACTTTGTAAACCTTTTTAGTGTCTTCCTCTGTATGTGGTTCACATAATTCATTTCGTTAAAATTCTGATATTCATTTTATATTATGTCCGAATTCCTTTTTGTTTGACACATCTGTTCCCTGTATACTTGAGCATGGTGATGTATTCTATCTCTCTCTCCCTCTCTCTCTCTCTCTCTCTCTCATGCAGTTAATTGTCCAACTTTAATCCCATGCAATTATTTATAAACTTTGAATTGTCATGTTAAGCATATCTGTCTCATCGTGACTCTAATTTCTTTTATATTATTTCCAGGCTCTTTTCACGTGTGTCCTCCATTTACTTCTTTATTTCATTTTGGTATCACGCGTATTGCCTCTTTTTATTTTCCTACTTTTATATATACATCTTTACTTTACATCTTCTCTTTATCCTTTTTAATACATTCGCCCTTAGTGCACCCTGTTTTTATTTTGCTGCTTTAGTCACTCCACCCTTAGAACTTTTGAAGGCGTTTATCTTTCCTGACCTAATAACACTAATTATTATTGATGCCTGTGTCTACTGACGCATTCCACACGTAAATTACTTATGTTGCTAGTTATTGTAATATTGTTGGCGAATAGTTATTGTAATATTGATGGCGAAAATAAATTTTGCTGGTGTTTGAACGTTTGAAGTTCAATCCTTATTTTCCGTTAAACTTGTTCATCTCGGTACCTTAGTAGTTTTCTGTATGTCAATTAAGTGCAGGCACACAGAGTATCTAGTAATAATATTATGACTTCGTAAATAATGTGGTGTGCTCCAACACCATATTATTTACTCACTCATGGAGCGCAGAAGTTCCCAGTTTAACCCAGCTGATCTCTAGCAAGGGTCATGAAGGCATCTGCTCTTCACGCATTGTATGAACATGCCTTCTAGATGACAAGGAAATGTTTGTTGTCACTTATGCATGGCCACGTTTTTTTCTGTAGCACCCTCTAGAACATATCGATTAGTTATCCTATTGTGATGGAGCGATTAAAATGAAAAGGAAGTTGAGAATACCAGTGCTTACCACGACTTGGTCTTTTCTAAGTTAAGATTAAAATTAGTCCATTTATTAATACATATTTTCTGTCGTGGAAATGTATATGAACTTAATTTAAGGCAGATTCAAACCCACAATTTTGGCTTCATATCGATGTTTCGGTAAAGTTTCTATTTCAGAAGGCGTATTGAAATTTCCCGCACAACATATCCTAAGTAACAGCTTCCCAAACTTTATGGAACTGCCACAGCTTCGCTACATTAATTCATTTTTAGCTGGTAAGTGTCGAGGCGGAACGCGAGATTATTTCTTGCGAACGATTACAAAGGCGACGATATCAATAGCAATCAAGAGATACTGACCTCTGACAATGCACTAGGCAATGCTCTGCGCCCTGCCGTTCTAAAAAAAAAAACGTTATACAAAACTGTATTACCAGAATATCGCAAAAGTTATATAAATCCAATATGACGGGGGGAAATATGCCTTAACGTGTTCTATTTAAAACAAAGGGGCCTTTGTAAGTTTTTTAAAAAAATATTTTTAAATACTCTCTTTACTTGCTAATACTATATGTTAGAGCATTGTGTTTTATATAGACATTCTAAATCATAACATTAAAGTTACTTTCTTGATAGGATATTTTATGCAAATATTTGACACAACAGTACATAAGCTCCCAGCCGATGGAATCAAAGAGCGTTTGGAAATGTTGTTATACGGGCAGAGGGGAGAACGAACTGAGGCGAAGTGAAACGTGATGCTCATATTTATCGGCACAAAAAAAATAAGAGGGGAAAACCAATATACACGGTAAGTTTCTGAAATTGAAAACGTGATAAGAATACATTTATATTTTCTATTAAAGCTAGTGTTACATTTGAAAATGCAATTATTTTCCCTCAATCCTCAGTATTAAGTAACGTGTAACGGAATCCTTTACGATACGCACACTGGTGTAGTATTTACAATTACTTTCTAAAAAAATTCGAAGTTTTTATAAAAGTTCTCTACTTAATTTTGAAAATATAGTTACGTATCACATATTCATATAAAATACACATGGTTTAAATTGTTATCTTTATTATACAACCTGAACATTTATTATAAACCTACTTTAGAAGCCACGCTTAGCATTTTATAGCTAACGTAAACATTATAATACTTGTTTCTCAAATCACAGTGTAATGCTAGTTACTTGTGTGTTCTGTTTCGAGCAGCACATGTAACTAGAATTATTATAAAACAAATTAAAAAAAAAAAACTTTCTTCATTTTTAAGGAAATACGTATTGCAGCAGAGAACAGCGAAGTTTGACATACTCGATTATTTCTAAGAAATGTTTTGTAAATAACACTACGTTAAAATAAGTTAGATGCATTTGTTTAAAGATGATGAAGAATTAGTTTTAAAAATAACTTAAAATGGCTCAAAAAAATCATTTACTTACGAAAAATTAATTTTTGTAAACGTTAAATAAGTTTTCAGAAATTATTTGAATACAAAATTAGAAAATTATTAAAATCATAAATTATTTTGCATTGGTTAAACACATGTATTACAATTTTCCGTAGAAAACAGAAGGTCGTATTTTGCTAAAATTGAGAAGAGGTCATTGATTCATCGTTGCCATAGTCTTAGCTCAGTTTTATGTTATACCCGACTATAGAGAATTGTTAATATTTATTATTGGTTCACGTACCTGTAGGGCATTTCGAAAGAGCTGAGGTCCAGTGATATATCAAACAAATATACAAATTTATTTGGTTTAGCTTGTCGCCGATATGTAACGCGAAATAATAGAATCTCCCGTGAGAAATTAAAAAGTTAATTTAAATTATGTTCCGAATAGTTGTCGAAGTAACTTTCTTATAACGAGGGTCTGGATATTGACCTGGGGACCGAAAAGTGAGTCTTTTAGGGAGGACAGTGTAACACTAATAAGCATCTGCGTCACCTACTCAGCCTCAATGCCTGTTGCCGCGTACTGTATACTAATTATGTCAAATTGATATAATTTTTTCAACATGTTAAAAACACTCTCTCGCGAATTGCTATTGAAACTGTCAAAATCATACGATTAGCGACTTAAAAGTTTGTTCGTCCGGTATTTGGTTTCAAAAACGGGCAAGAACTGTTGCAAAATAATTACTTTGTGCAGGTTTAGTATGTCATAATTTCATTATAATTTGGTCAGAGAAAGTGTGCTAAAAATTTCACAAAACAATTTTTTTTCAAATTAAATGTGCTGACCTTGAATCCAGCCACATAGTTTTCAATAGTTAATGCGTCAAAAACAATTTCGATGTTGAATTGAAAAATTTAGCTACTGTCCGCGTTTGGGAAGCTTTATATTACCTCATACTCCGTCGACGAATATTCCCATGGGTTCGTGAGCGGCACCTTAAGCACTGGTTGACTGCAGTGACTGGCGAAAACGTGCGGCTTGTCTACCTTGAATATAATTTCCTGCATCCTGCGACTTCTTGCCTTCGCGACTACACGAGGGGATTGTGCACTCGTAGTTGTATGACAGGAGCGAACTTTACCTGTAGACGCGCACAGCTACCCTCTTCCAAGTCGTCTACACTCTTTCAAACACAATGTTCACTCTAAGAAATTATTTGTAAATGTACCATATCAGTGTATATTTACAGTGACAAAGCACGTATGGTAAATTATTTTCTCATACATTCTTGGCAACGTTCCTACCGTCGCTTGAGTAAGAGTCAAAGGCGTAGGGAAGTTCCCAACTTTCTATAGTAGCGATACTATATATCCCCATATTTTCAGCCTGACATTAAAAATGATTCCCACACACTTCATAGGTTAAAGACTTCCATTACGATTGAGGAAGTTTACCAGAAAATATTTTACACTGCTTCTGCCCATATGCCGGTGACAAAGATATATCGGCGATATGCTATTGCATTTTACGTTGTTTACATCGGTGTATGTTCTGACACTCCATCACATGCAATTGGGAAATTACTTGCGGATAAATAGCATACGATCGCTACAGCAAGTACCGTTCTTCAGACGTGTCTATTATGAATGGTATTCACAACAAATGAATTCATTGTTGCCTGAAATGTTTTAATTTGTCGCAAGGCTACATATTTTCAGCCTACCACAAAAATGCAGACATTAAGTTTGCCACACACACAGTAGAAGCTACGTATGTTTGATAATTTTTTCAATATATGCATGTACCGTGCAACAAATAGCTAAACTAGAAGTTCTGAGCAGATATCGTAATTTTCTTTTATTTTTCCCTATAATTAATTTTCATGTGCTTGATAGATAACAATAAGTTAACTTGATTTTACCAACCAAAGTTAAATCTCATAAAAATAAAATGTCAAATTTCAAATGACATATTATAGGTTATTCACAGTAAAGTGATCACTTTTGAAAGCCCTCTCATGCAGAATATAGCCAATAAATATATTTTATTTTAACCTTAGACGTTAACTTCCCAGTGTGGTGGAATATACACACTATGTACATTACTGACATTGCGATATTTACTTAAAAAACTGGATAAAAGATAAAAGATAGCTGAAAGAAAAATTTTCATTGGAGTGTCAAAAGTACCCACTTTACCGTGAACAGCATATATCAACGATAAAGCTAGAATGTTAATTGGAGACCGGTAAGTTTCTTCCAGGCCTATGACGTACCGCAACGGAAGTGTTCAACTGTACCACATCTCACTCACCTCACCAGTAACTTCCATGCGATTGCAAATAAAGTGTTAAATATGCGCGAAGTCGTAGAAAATTAATGGGAATGCGATTAAAGTGAAGACAGCTGCTCCGTGCAACCAACCTGTTCGCACAGTTCACCGAAAAAAGATGCATATAAAATGTTAATGAGTGTCAGTAGGTGTGAACTGAAGTATGTGTAGGTTCATACATTCCTAAATCGAAATTATTAATGAGTTGTAAGTATGCGGGGAAGTTATAGTTATTGGGGGAAAGATGTAATGAAAATCTTACTAAAGTAATAAAGGACTTCACTAAGATAAAAAATCCAGCTTAAATAGTACTTGATTAACTTGTAAAATGTTTTTGATAAGTTTCGGTAATGTTCGGGATCATTTATTTTATGTGGTTTTCATTGTGTTTGATCTCGAATATTAATTTAATGTTAGGTATGATCATATTTGGCACTATTCCACACAAGTATAATAGAAATGTATGTTCTAGGACAACTGGCATCCTAACAGAGTGCCACGGCAGCCATTTTGGATGACGTCGCGACGAAACCTCATGTTCTATCATTCCACATCAAGAGCTGCCTTTTTTTCCTCTCGGAATTTCTCTTTATTTCCTTCTCTCTGATTGGCTGTGCGAGGCTCTAGAAAGAGTCTTGCGTTTGATTGACTACTGTTTGCTGTGGAAGATTCCCAATTGGCTGAGCTAACAATCGCAGTTATGTTAATTACATTTATGCTAATCGCGCTCCTATGCTAATCAATACACAAGCACTTAAATCACCGCCATCATGGTGCCCACCACCACCATATTGGATTCCCTGCTGTTATAATGTCGTGCACAGCCGCAAGGGCGCTGTACCCGCCCACCCAGTGCCATTTGGATCCCTCACTGCTTTAGTACTTATTATGGCCGCCAAAGGGTAGCACACACTTGTTTTTCCCCATTCGGCCACCAAGGCGCTATGGTCGTCGGCCAACTTCGTCTGCTAGAGAGCACCACCACCATCGTCACCTTCGTTTCAGTCGTCTCAAAGGAAATGATCTTAAACCTTCGCGACTTTCGCATAGATTTTCCACAGCCCTCTCCGCTTTGCCTGGTTTGCTATGCTCTTCACCTAAACCCTTCTTCTTTCGGCGTGTGCACATGGTTACAATTGCGGCCATGGCACTACAACTCTGCTCAGCCGCGAAGCATGCGCCCATTATAATAATTAGACCTGACCTAATGCGTGTAGGGCTTGCCCTGAGACGCACCCCATTCTCCAACTGTCTTAGCCACTAACAAGCATGCCTGAGGCCACACAGAACTGTGAAGGTGCTCACGCTGGCGTATCGAGATTTGGGGGCTGGCCTGATAAAAAAAATTGGCCGTGAGGAGCGCTGGCTCCTTAGGTTGAATTCAGTGCAGGAGAGTTCAAAGAATGCAGTAGGAGCGCAGGATCGCTCCGGTCATCCTTGGTTTAGAAGGCAGACACCTTGACCACGAGACCACAGCAGCATGGAGGTATGTGTCAGTAGGAGCGCGATATACATACTTAAGTCGACTGAATGGGAAACCAGGGTGCAGACCGTATTGGCACAGAGGTTCAAACCCGTGGCTTTGCTAAATAAACTTCATTTTAGGTTTTTTTTTTGCCGGACAGTAATAGTTGGAACAACTCCATTTAAGAGAAAATATTAAATTGGCGATAAGACTACGCATTTGTAGGACACCTGGTTTGATCCCAGGCCACGGCGAAGCGAAATAACTCTATTCGGCATGGATTCTCGGTTGAGTATTGCAGGTTCTCTTTAGGGTGCTTGCATTTCTACACCCTATGCCATTGTTTCTTCTAGTTAAAGCAGTCATTCTCCAGGCTAGCCTGGAACATGAATATCGCCCGTCGGCAGAACAGCCTACTCCGCTTGGTGCCAACTTCTTCTCATCCCTGCACTTTTCCCTCTCTCGGAAGGAATCATAGCAACATTTATTCTTAATGCGGGATGTTTTTGTCAAGTTGGTTTTTGTACTAGTAGATTGTCTGTTTCTGAAGCCAGTGAGTAATACACGTACTGTTAGAGTTATACTGCAACTTGTTCCTTAAGAGTGAGCTGGAGCTGCGCTTCCAAGGTCAAGAAGCGAGGGAGCGATACGGGCGACACTAACACGCACTTCTAGTGCCTCATCGCTACTACGCGCAAGGCGTGCAGTGTTTCCATCGTGACGCTCTACTGTGCTAATTAGATCTGTAATATAGGGGTTTTATTACATGCGATGAAAGACTACAGATTAAACTAAGTCCGTATCTTTTGTACTTTTCTCTTGCCACTTAAGGACACCGCATAAGCAAGCTTAAAAATGCGAAATTTAACCATTTCCACTATTTTTTTCAAGAATACACTTAATATGACAAAAGAAAAAAAATGGGAACAGATAATAGTTTCTTTTTCTTATCTTTTCTGACCAAAAAGTATTCGCGCAAACAACTATTCCACAGAAAATGTTTCAGTCCATCCTCCTCTTAAGGTTTTTGGGTGGTATTGGAGTTTCCCGGGGGGAGGGGGGGGGAGATGAAGAAAAAATTAAGAGTGATTTTGAAGTGCATATTATAAATTAATTACGACTACTACTAATTCTCCTGCCGTTGAGCATCAGCTTGTTCGGAATAGTGCAATCACCTTGGAACTATCGAATTATTAACCAGTAAGTTACTCATAAAGAGACAGAGAATATAATTTGCCTTTTTACTTGTTGGCCAATAAAGCGAGCTTACAGGCCGAGAATAAATTTCCGTATGCTCCGTTTCATTAAACAAAGTTGTCGAGGACTTGGGCGGAATTTGTTCGTCGAAAGTATGAATATCAAGGAGAGAAAATTCTTTATTTCCGTTCGGCGCGGCCCTGCGGCCACTAGTGGGCTTGAATGCGTGGCAGGCACTAGTGTTGGGAATCCTCGTGTCGTCTTGATTCTGTCCTGGTTTCTTCGTTCGGTGACCTAATACCTCATTTGCATTGGGAAGTATTCCTTCTTTGAGTGTTTTCCATGTTGTTAAATTAAATTAAAATAACAGTTACTGTCTTGACCAAAGCGAGTTGTAGGTCAGCAAACAATACTCCTGAGCTTGAACTTGCCTTCGCATGCACACAAATAAAAATGAAAAAAGTTAAAACTCGTAAATCTTTGTGGCTGGACTATACTCGCGTGCTACAAGGGCAGACCCCTAGAGGACGGAAATGGGAATGTTCAACAAGGCGCACTTCCGCACGACATAGTGAGCGATAAGCCCAGCACAACTCTCCTTATTGATATGTTGGATGAAAGAGAGAACTTGAGTATCTGCTTCCTTACAGCGATGAACAGGCGACTCATATGACGAATGGCCAGCCAGCGCTCCCTCCCTCCCTCCATCTCTTCCCTTCCTCCCTCCCTCCATACTCTTTTACTAATGAACGCGCTGCCTTTGCTTGATTCATGCATCCAGCTGAAGACTGTTCACGATAAAGTAAACACTTTTGAAATCAACCTTGGAAAAAATGTCACTGCCCCTGCCTGCATATATTTTAAAGGGCGCACCGAGTGACATCCGCCCAGTAAAGTTGGTAACGATGGTTGGGAAGTACCTAACGTCGAATAAAAGGTGCTAGGTAACCATGTGTGATGACTTGAATGATTTATTTTGCTTTCTGTTTTTTTAATGCATTGAAGTATAAAAATCACCATAAATGTAACATATTTTCTTTTCTAATAATTCCAGAGTTTCACCTGGCCGACGCATGAAAAAAGTGACGACGTCCATGGCAAATTTAATTTTACATAAGGCGAAATAATACACAACGTGCATACCGGTAGATTTTTAGCAGGGTTTTCAAATGTGGTTATTTTACCGTGAACAGCCTATAGGGCTGAGTAGTCTATCTGTGAGTCAGTCTGCGTCTCGAGATTGTGCTAACTTCATTATGGTAAGACAATAATACACATCATGATTAATTTCTTTTATTCACTCCGTATTACTATTACGTGGAAGGGATGGGAATTTCGAAGGGCTGGGTGTATACGGTAAACGATTTTGGTAAACCACTACTGGTAGCTGCTGCTACTGCAAGCCGAGATTTAACACTTTGCTCCCTGAATGTGAGCCAGACACGCTCCCGCCATCGCTAATAGACTTGGTCGATAGCAAGTGCTATTTTCGAATGTGCGAAACTTTGCCCACTGGCCGTTAGCCTCGCAAAGTTACTTGTTGGTAATTAAATGTAGTCTGCAAGGAGCATCGCCACTCTGGTTATCTGATCAGTGTAATCATCCTCTCTCCTCCTTCTCTCTCCTGATCTAGCCCCTAGTGTTCACGGTTAGAATTCCCGCTTTTCTAGAACATTCGTAAATTTAGATATGTCGTTGCCATAAAGAACAAAAATCACATTTTCAGTCATTCCAAAAATGTTTATCGATAAAATTCTTGATCTTTTTATGTATCATTGTTTATTTTTGACTCGCATTCAATTCTTTGATGCGTCACAAAGTACCAAAACAAAATATAATTTATAGGTAGGGATAGGAAAATTTCGCGAGTCCAATGACCTGCAGGCTAGACTCCTCAGTCCTCTGCATACTGGAGCTTCGTCTGTGTGTTCATTGGCTGAAACCCCGCACCTGGTAGTTATGGGATTCGCAAGGTGTTTCATTGTAAGTCTGCTGTTGGCTCAGACAGAGGTGGTTCTAATAAACTGTGATCCAATTGCGAAGGTGACTTCACTGTATATGTGTTTGACGTTTATGTTGTCCCGAAATGAATTTGCGAAATTTTCCTGCCCCTACATAGGCCTACTAGATTAGTGGTTGTCTTTGTTTCAGGAAGTACAGATATATGCATACAGGCATGCATACATACACACTAAAAATATATATATTTCCATGCTTATATATTCTGACACTAATATTAGATTTAAAGGCTGTCTGGTAGACTGAGAAATTTTGAAATTTCTGCTTAAGATCTACTTGTATAAACGTCGTGTGTTCTCACAACACATGTAAAATCAACACTACAATGGGGCTCGACACTTTATCCATGCGTCGGTCAAGTGAAACTGTGAAATAATTTGAAAAGTAAATATTTTACAAATCTGATAATTTTTACACATAGACGCATTGAAAAACAGAAAACGAAAAAAATAAAATAATTCAAGTTATAATAAATGGATACCTAACACTTTAATTTCGACGTTAAGGCACTGAACTACTTTACCTTCAGCGTTACCAACTTTACTGGGCAAATGTCATTCGGCGAAACCGTTAAAATATATGCAGGTAGGATCAGTGACTTTTCTCAAAGGTTAATTTCTAAAGTGCTCACTTTATCGTGAACTGGCTTTAGTAACATAAGATAAGTCGTTTTTTGCTCCACATCACAGAAGTTAACGTCACGTAATTTCATCAGCAGCTTTTAATTTTCCCTCGCATGGACTATACGCGTGGGTTGGGAGATTATTTCGATAGCCTCTCTCTTTCAAGGAGAAATGAAAGTAATTCGCGAATTCATTCGGAGGTAAGGTAGACTTCAAAAACCTGTTCTTTTCTCCTACTGTTGTGATTGGATGACAGTTCAGTTGTTTAGACAAGTCCCGTTCAACTGTGAGTCAGTAACAAGCAGGAAGCAGTAGGTAGTGTGAGTAAGTGTTTAACAGTCCTGTACGGAGATCTCACTTGATCACAGCAACCAATAAGCAAACGATATGTCTCGAGCGTATACACGGCTGTTCAGCCTAGCTTGCTTCCAACTCAATACGCGAAATACTCGGGACTCTAGCTATCACATATCACATGGATCTTGTATGCTCTTGGGTATAAATTTGTTTGAAACTCCATGCATATAATGCGTACATCCTTAGGTTTACAAACTTTTATTTACCTTAAAAACTGTTCTACTTATTTTTAAACTTTGATAAATAAATATTCATAATCTACGTAGGCTCACTTCTCAATCCAGAAAAATATTTCTAAGAATTTTAAACTTTGCGACTATTCAAGTAGCAGAAAATAATATCTCGGTTACTTACTTCTGCATAAATTAATTAAACAAAATAAATTTTGTACTTTATATCAGCATCATGTAATAGTTGTTTCTTACAGTTTACACAAATAGCAAAATAGCATTTAAAAAAAGACACGGAAAAGCCACTTCACCCATATGTTCCTCATTACAGAGAAAATTATCTCTCTGCTGCGTATATGGGACAAGTGTATATTAAGTTATAGAATACCAATTGATTATTTTGATAAAATTCAATTCATCTTGTCGGACCACATTTGCTTTCACGGACAAACTTTTGGAAAGTGTTTTTAATAGGCTAGATGTTAGCTAGCTGTTAATGGCATGGTGTCTTTTTTGAGACCGTGTGTTAACGATTAGCATGTTTTATTCGTGAATATATATATATATGTATCATGTGGTAACCCATGCCATTTACGTTGAAATTTTTTTCATTTGTGCAACCATCCGACATGTATTAAAAACTAACAAAAAATACTGTTTGCAAGCCTCTGAAGAAATTGTTTTTAAATAATCTATATTGCATCGTAGCGACATACAGCCGTCGCAGGCCTGGCATTGTAACGACATCCAGTCACAAGCTCAGAATCGTAGCGACATCCAGCCGTCGCAGGCCCGGTATCGTATCGACATCCAGCCGTCGCAGGCCCGGCATTGTAACGACATCCATCCGTCGCAGGCCTGGCATTGTAACGACACCCAGCCACCGCAGACCCGCCATCGTACCGACATCCAGCCGTCGCAGGCCTGGCATTGTAACAAAATCCAGTCACAAGCCCAGAATCGTAGTGACATCCAGCCATCTCAGGCCCGGCATCGTAGCGACATCCAGTCACAAGCCCAGAATCGTAGCGACATCCAGCCGCCGCATGCCCGGCATCGTAACGACATCCAGCCACCGCAGGCCCGGCATTGTAGTGACATCCAGCCGTCGCAGGCACGGCATCGTAGTGATATCCAGCCATCGCATGCCCGGCATCGTAACGACATCCAGCCACCGCAGGCCCGGCATCGTAGCGACATTCAGCCGTCGCAGGCCCGGCACTGTCGGCCAACAGTTAGCCGACTGTCCATATTTACATCGGGCCGCTTCCGGCATAAGACAGCGAGCCAGTATTGGCTGTTCGGAGTTTGTAGGCTAGCTTTTACCGGCCCGATTCTGGCCCGCATTTTCCGTGTTTGCTGAGACATGCTTGTGCAGTCGCCAGTTACTAGAACGTACTGACTGCGGTAATATATGTATAATGGCATTCTCAAGTGTGCACGCTCATGGATAAAACGAAAAAATTGGTTTTCACTGCGTTGAGTACACGGCCATTTGTTTTGCGTGAATACGTGTTTGTTTATGCACTTGGACGCCTTGATTTTTTTTTTTCGAGTACCGCTTCACTAGATCATATGGTGTTTTGTAGGTATGCTTTTTCCAACCGTATAGATTTATGTATTTGGACTTGGCTTTCTGATGAGTATAGAACGATATTTTGTTACGTTTTCTTAATTTTTTACATTAAACGCATACAATTTCACCATACAACTCCACACAAATGTTTTTAACCACGCTATCGATTGATCTTGATGAGAGCTGTCGATTGAAACCTAAACGAGCGTCGTAGTTTTTCCTAGTCAAAAGATATACTATGTGGAATTTATGAGACGCGGCGAAACGAACTCAAAATTGCAGCTAGCGATGTTTCGCAGTCCTCACTCAACGTAACATATTATTTGATCCTTTGGTAATCAAGTGGTGTAATTGAATTTTGAACGTAGACGATAGATTCGGAGCTGCAATACCAAACTGTACCCCCCGATTTTGTTGTCATCGGAATTTCTGGATTGCCTCCCACTATGGTTGCAATTTTAAAGACGTATTCACGTCAAAAATCGCATTGCGTTACTCATAACTAAAACCCAGGACCACTTGCATGGAAAGCACGTGCGCTACCACCTGCAGCACGGGGGCGATCAGGCTTATGTGACTGGCATACAATTGGCTCAGAGTTCTCTGCTCCTCCTACAGCACGCCTCTGTGCACGCGACTGATCGTGGTTGTGGGGCAACCAGCTGTGAATCACTGTGACGAGAGGTTAACAGATTCGACTCTCATTCGAGAGTTCGCGTGGATTTGTTCCTGGCCAGCTGCTCAAAAGCGTTTCCACTCCAATGGTTTTCCATTCCAAGTGTTAGCGAATGCTGGCGGAGCTATTGCATTACCGGACATTGAAAAAATTAACTTCGTAAAGCTCTTGTGTTAGGAGACGTCAAATTTATTCACACACAGTATTCCGTTTATAGGTTGTTCACGGTAAAATGAGCACTTTCGAAAGCCTTGCTTATGATATACTTGTATGCACGTTGTACATTCCTCCGCCTTATGGGAAATCAACATTGCGATGGGCTTCATCACTTTATTTATGCGTCAGTCAAGTGAAACTGTGAAATTATTTTAAAAAGAAAATATTTTACAAATCTGCTCATATTTACACTTCCATGCATTAAAAAAAATGGAAAAAAATTAATAATCTAAGTTATCCCAAATGGTTACCCAACACTTTTATTCGACGTTATGATATCGAACTATTTTCTATCCATCATTATCAACTTAACTGAGTGCATGCCCCTCAGTACGCCCGTTAAAAGTATAAGCAGGCAGGGGCAGTAACTTTTTTCTAAGGTTTATTAAAAAATGCTCACTTTATCGTGAACAACCTTCACTAGGCATTGTTTGTTCCCGAAATCCGAAGGTACAGGTAATACGGAGCCGATTGGGTTTTTTGTATTAACTGCGTTAATTTTCATTACGAATCGCTCTTGCGCATATTAATTTTAGGCCATATATATTTACGTAAAAATTTTTCTTCAATTATACATTTTAACATTTCTGGTGATCGTGCTCGTCAGGATATGACGAGCACCTAGGAGAGCGCACTGGGTTGCACGAGGGGTATTTTGGCGGGAATTTCCATTTTGGAATAGCTCGTCTCCGTGCTCTTGCAAGAATGGACAGTGGGACGGATTGGTGGATGTTATATAGGTACCTTGAACTGTTCAGTGTTTCCTGTTCAAACACCGAAGACTACCGGCATACTGTGAGCAAAGTCTCGCCACGGCATACTTTCAGACGCTGTTCTCGCGTCGCTGCAATCCTAGTAATATTATAAATGCAAAGTTTTTATGTTTATTTGTTACTAAATCACGTCGTAGCGGCTCGACGGAGTTGAATTAAATTTGGTACAGGGGTAGATTATATCCTGGGTTAAACATAGGGTACTTTTAACCCCGGAGAAAAAAAAACGAACAGTTTCGTAGGGAATGTATAAAATCTGCCACCAACCATTAAGATAGAGCACTTGGTCATTATAATTAAGGATATAATTTTGCCGTTGGGTGAAGCCGTGGGTAGCAGCTTGTATACTCTGTGGAATGCATCACTCACATGCAACCGGCTGTCTTAGGAACCGAGGTAGAACCAGCCCTCGTTACTGAACACAGCAGTTTGCCTTTCGTCACTCCAGGAGCTCCCTAACTGACACGACTGGCTGTGGGACCCACGGTGCTGAGGCGTGACTGGAAATCTTCCTACAGATAGTCTACCTGATACCACTCACATCTAGTCTGCTCTGCTGTGGCTGTGGCCACTATTACATTTCCGAGTGCAACGTACATCTTAATGTGCATCTGTGTATAACGCTGCTCCCCGGGACCAGGTGTAGTTCGCGTTCAAAGATTTAGACGATCGTTACTATGATGTGATGGTGTTTGAGGAATAAAGGCTGTTTTCACGGTAAAGTGAGCACTTTCTAAGGTCCTCCCAACAGGCATTAACCACTAATAAATATATATTATTGCAGCCTGCGGTATTAAATTTGGAGGGTGGTGAAATGTATACACTGTATTTATTGTTCACGTTGCAATGTTTATATTAAAAAGCGCAGGAAGTAGTAACATTTAGAAGGGCGTTAAAAAGTGCTCACTTTCCCGTGAACAGACTATACAAACACGAGTAAAGGCTGTTCACGATAAAGTGAACATTCTAGAAATTAGAAAATAACCGTAGAAAAAAGTCACTGCCCTTCTATGCATATATTTTAATGGGCGCACTGAGTATCACTCACCCATTAAAGTTGGTGACGATGGAGGGGAAAGTCGGTCCATATCATAACGTTGAATAAGAAGTGTTAGGTAACCATTTGTGATAACTTAAAATTATTTATTTCGCTTAATGTTTTTTTTAATGCACGTTAAGTGTAAAAAATTAACGAATTTTTAAAGTATTTCCTTTTCCGGCGTCGGGTTTGTGGCGAACCCATCGCCCAGCACATTGCACTTATGTGTTGCAGTCAGCCACTAACTGTCTGTTTTTTTACTAATGTTTCTGGTGTTCATAGTCGTCCACTCGGTATTGTTTTCTAGAATGTAGTATGAATTCAAAATTAAGTTATGATAATCTAGCTGTATCATGAAAACCAGGGAAAGTTACTGCCAAACATTCGGTTGCCATCATTCAGGTTAATTTCCGAAGATCATTGGCCATTTTTGTTTTGATTAACACAGCATGTAGTGTCACATAATGTATCGTTTTGTTGTATGTCTGGGGCAGTTAATGTATAATTATATAATTCTGCATAATTGCTGGGTTAGCCTTAGGTAATCTGCAAAAATGTGTAAGTTACATGTAAAAAATAAAATAAAACATATGTGTAAACACAACAAAAAGCACACCAAAAGTGCCATCATCTTATTAATGTCTAGATAACTTTGAATGTTTTAACATTTTTCATTTGCTGTATGTTATATATGTTTGATGCCTAGGAAAGTTGAGTAAACCATGGCGTAGTGTTCAGTGAATGACGAGTGGCTGCAAACCAGTGATGGACAGGGGCATAAAGTGTGTGAGTGGGCAGTAAAACATAGTGACTGTGAAATTTTTTGTGAAGTTTGCAACAAGACTATTAGTGTTTAATCTAAAGGCTTCCAAGCAATAACACAACATGCCAGCGCAGTAAAGCATAAGAATGAAAGTCGCATTATACTTTCTTCCGGACAATTACATCTTACTTCACATAGTATACCTAGTACAACCAAAGGTGTCACTATCACTGATAGTTATAACTTGGGTTTACATTCTACTAAATACAGTGCGACGACAGCAGAGCTGATGTGGACAATGAAGACTTTTGCTAGTAATTATTCATTCTCATCATGTGATCACATTGTTGCAGTGTTTAACGCAATGTTTACTGGTGCTATTCCTGAGAGTTTTTCTTTAAGTCGCGCAAAGATCCATTACCTCATCACTAATGCCCTAGGACCATATTTTAGGGACTGTGTCTTAAAAGATATGAAAGGTTCTTTGTATACATTGTGCTACGATGAAACGATATACAGTAGTGGCAATAAGGAACTCCAAATTACTGTTGGATATTGGTAAGAATCTCAACAACAAATCGTTTCGCAACATTTGGAAACTTTTTTCATAGGGAGAGCCACAGCAGAAGATATTTGTGAGAAATTGACGAAGGCTGTTAATGGAGAAAGCTTACTCTTCAGAATTTGCCCATGCTGGGAAGTGATGGGTCGAACGTGAACAAAAAAGTGACTCGTCTCATAAATGAAGAAATTAAAGTAGTTCGTAGAAAAGGCTTTGTTGATATTGGATCGTGCAGTATCCATACCATACACAATGGTTTTTAGAAAGGAATGCCTGATCTAGGAGAAGAAGCTTCAGATTTGATTACTTCTATATATCAATTTTTTTATGGATGGTGAGAAGACTTCAGCAGAATTTAAAAGGATCTTAACCTCCCAAACCATCAGTTTATCAAGCACTGCACTTCAAGATGGCTTAGCATTGGAATTGCTGCAGCCAGGGTATTGGAACAGTAGGATGCTGTTTTATCATATTTCCTTAGATCTGTCCCACAAAAGAGACTTGAGATATAAAAAAAAAAGTTATGTCTTCAAGAGATAACTAGGAGTGCTAAAATTGTCAATTATTGAGGCAGAATTGCTTTTCATTGGTTCTAGGCCAAACTTTTTACACGCTTTACCGGACCATTTCAGTAAGATATCCCTCTGGTACACCTTCACAGTGAACTAGTTGCATTACTGCAGGCTCTTATAAACAGAGTATGCAAACCAGAAGTGGTAAGTTCTAGTAATAAAAACCTCAACTCTGACATCTTTGTTGAACCAAACCTTCTTCCTCTCAAGAACATTGTTTGTGGAGATGGTGTTTCAGAGGTATTGAGAAGTGCACCTGAAAAAGATCAACTTTGTTTCTTGAAAAATGTACAGAGGCACTATGTACATGCTTGTAAGCACATCATTGATAAAACTCCTGTCTCACCATTTCACCTCGTGAAGAATTTCTGCTGCATGCATCCAGACGAGAGGAAAAGTAATCGTAGTTGTCAATATGTTGTACGTATTGCTCGATGTCTTCCAATACACATTCGGGAAGATGACTTAATGGATGAATGGAAACTGCTTCAGTTTGAAATTGATGAAAAAGGAAGCAAGGAACAGAGAATTTACATATTCTGGAAACAGTTTTTTGAAAAAATTCAAATCTGGAATATTGAAATATCCTAATCCAGCAAAAATAATTAAAGCCTCACTGTCACTCTCCCATGGAAATACTGATATTGAAAGGTGGTTTTTAGTTTCTGGCAAAGTATTGACATATGAGAGAGCATCTATGTCTGACAGGACTTTAAATGCTGCATTGACAGTGAAAGATGCCTTAAAACAGCACGAAAACAATCCAGAATGTGTACCAATCACGAAAAATCTTCTTTCTATGGCAAGAACTGCACACAGAAGTTATAATAACTAGATGAACAAAAAAGGTAGAGAGATTTAGAAGTGAATAGAAAGATTGAGGAAGAGAAAATAAAAGTGAAACAAGCCGAAGCTGAACAGGAACTGCATAAAGAAAGGAAAACAATATAACAGAAAGAAAAAGAGCTGAAACATAAACGACAAGAAGAGGAAAGAAAACGTAAAGCCGGTGATA
Organism: Dryococelus australis; assembly: GCA_029891345.1. Lineage (NCBI taxonomy): Eukaryota > Metazoa > Arthropoda > Insecta > Phasmatodea > Phasmatidae > Dryococelus > Dryococelus australis. Next base: position 171,423,790 of record CM056997.1, on the reverse strand, counting down.
CACTGCTTGACAAAGTAAATGAGCGTCTTACAAAGGCTTTGCAGAAAGGATGTTTAGAAGAAGTAGAAGTTGCTCCGGTTATGTTACAAGGTGTGTCTAGAGTGAGAAAAGAAGAAAAACCAACAATAAGTGTTGGTTAATAACCTGCAAAGAAACTTGGAGAAAAAAATAATTAACATTGCTGACACATTCTTTTACAAGAAGTCCAAAAGGTGTGAAAGTGACATCTTGGTCTTCACCTTGTATGTAATATGTAGTCTGCATCAGCCAGGAAGATATTCTGTGTTTATTTACTGTATTATTGTATTAAACTTAAATTTCTTTATAGTTATTTTTAGTATTTACTGTATATTAAAATCATTGTAATTACAAACATTTAATTAGTTACAGAGAAAAGTTTTGAAATGAAACATTCCACCTATGATGTAAATGAAATTATTTCGTTTTTGTAGATATGTTCAATGTATTATTTTTTGTGTTATTTTAAAATAAGTGATTGCAACTGTTTTTGCACCTTTATGCTTACACGTAAGTAATGTGAAGAAATGTAAAATATTCAATAAGTAATACCTACTGATTGTATTTGTTTTATATTTTTAGTTAAAATTGCTTTTGCAAATGTTATTTTTTTTTTTACTTTATCATAATTGTGTAGAAATGTATTATGATTGTCATAATTATTTTGATAAAAAATTATTTGAAATTGCAAGGAAAATTTTTATGTTTAAGTTGTTGAGGTGAGCGTTGGACGGCTTTGTGGATGGCGGAGGCCTCATAAAACGTGTTTCCCATTGAGGTAGTGATGAAAATGATCTCTTTTCAAAATTTAGCGAAAGTTGTGTTATACATCACAAATGCAGTTTTCACTTTTTTAGTCACTTTGTAGTTTTAAAAAGTCACTCTTCTCACTTTTCGAGCATTAAAAACAGTTACCGGGCCTGTTTATGTAAAAGGAATCCATAATTCCTACATTATACTGCTTAAGTGCCGTGGAGCTAGCTTGGTTTGGTTAATACTGCCAATAAAAAATAAATACACAAAAAAAATTTTTCTGTTACTACACGCCGATTGAAAGTTATGTACAGTATTTCAAGTGTTATAGGCTATTCACAGTAAAGTGAGCATTTTTGAAAGCTCTCTCATTTAGAATAATAATAATCTATATATATATATATATTTTTTTTTTTTGTAGTCTTACACGTTCACCTCAGAGTGCGCTGGAATGTACACACTGTGTGTATTACTTGGACGGCAATATTCATTTAACAAGTTGGTTAAAGGATAAAAAACGGCTGAAAGGAAAAAGTGCTCACTTCACCGTGAACAGCCTATAGGTATGATACAGTTTCATTCCGGTTGTTGAACGCGTTCATTATTTATACGAGATTTGTATTTATGTGGATAATACAGCTCGATTGTTGCTGGCATCTGCGATACACGTGTTCCATACAAAAGTGGAACAGGATGGTCGTGAATCATTTATGAGGAGTTCCTGCCTATGATCGAACGGTCTGTGCAAAACCTCGGGAAATGTAGCTCATGCATTCATTTATAATAAGTTCCATAAGCGCCCTCCTGTGCACGTATACTCCTTGCGGTCCTCTGTTCTGTCGACATTCGTGCCTTGTGACGCTCTTTGAAAACAAGAGTTGCTTGCTAACCGTTGTTCACGGTAAAATAAGAGCACTTTTGAAAGCCCTGCTGAAGATCCACTTGTATGCACGTTGGATATTATTATTCCGCCTTATGTAAAATTAACATTGCCATGGGCATCATAACTTTATTCAAGCGTCGGTCAAGTGAAACTGTGAAATTATTACAAAAGTGAACATTTTATAAATCTGCTAATTTTTACACACTGGTGGATTTAAAAAAAAACAGAAAGCTATAATTTAAATTATCACAAATGTTTACCGGACAGTTTTTATTCGACTTTAAGCTATCGATTAATTTCCATTCATCATTAATAACCTTACCGGGCGAATGTCACTCAGAGCGCCCGTTTAAGTATAGCAGGCATGGGCAATGACTTTTTTGCAAAGATGAGTTCAAAAGTGCTCACTTTATTGTGAACAGCCTTTATAGGTACATCCGTGATTTGAGATAAACACGTGCTAGAAAGAACAGATTGTGCGTAGTATGCGTTTCGTGACGTCACCATGAATTGTGATTTATTCAATTTGAAAATAAACGACTATTTGTGCACTCAAAGAAACGTCAAAAGTATACAATCTGATCTTTAGTAGATATTACAATTTATTAACTGCATTTAGGTACTGGAAAAATATAATATTTTTTTCTTACAATTTGCAACCATTATAGATTGGTTTTTTTTTTTTTAATTAGTTAAGATTTCTATCCTACTTTCCGAAGGAAACAAGGGCTTATTAGATAATTTTCCTGTCTGCATGTGTATGTGTGTATATGTGTTTGTGCGTCTGTGCGTTCTTGTCTCCCTTTTCAATTTTTGAGCGCGAGAACTGAATTTCTCCAAACTTGGTACTCATATAGTACTAATTGAGGAAACTTGATTTTTATAGTTTTAGACCATGCCGGGAACTTACTTTCAAAATGGCGGTAATTTAAAAATTAGGTTGATGTTATATCTCGGAAACCATTCAACTGATTTAAACCAAATTTTGTATTCTGACAGCACAAGTTGTAAAAATTGAATTCAGAGTTGAATATTGTTGTTGGTCCGCCATTTTGGAAGATAGCATCAAATGAAAAAATATATTTTACATTATATCTCGAAACCACTGAAGTAATTTTCGCCAAATTTGGTACGTATTGTTATACTTTAAGCTTTCTAGTTTATAAATCCAAATACTATTTAGCTTAAAATATACGTTTGTGAGGGTCGTACTTAACGGGTTAGAGCTACTTTATAATTGACTCAAGGCTGACCACTTCCATGGTTTGAAACATTATTATTTACCTCTTGTGTTTTACACGTATACTACATTAACTGGAAACATATCGGAGGAGCTAGCACTTTATGCATTTAAGTTATTTTAATAAAGCCTAACGAAACCTACTGTGAAGCCACCATTGCGGTTAATTACTGGACCGATCTTTCCCACCTTGCATGATGCAGAGGCTGGTTTGTAGACGTACTACGGCGGGCGGCACGTCGTCATCCTCCTGGCTCTCTGGAACGTCTTCCCTGGTTGGCGTCGAGGCGAGACCAGGCGTCCTTCCCGTCGTCTGGCTAGCCTATATCACGCCGCAATGGCCTCATTATTCGTCCGGGCGTGATTTGGCAATGGCGCGTACATTAGAATGGCGCCTTCATGATAGATAGCAATATAGACATGGCTTACCACAGTTGTCCACGGCCACACCATAAGAGTATGTAATACTATGATAGATCAGGTAAATGTAAGTAATTGAACTTAATTAGATAGTTATTTTCAAAATGGCGGTCGTACAAATATATTATAGGCTTATTTGGTGTGAATACCATACAGTTTAACAAATTTCCATTAAATTTTCTGCGCTGACAGTATCCATTACAGACATTATGTAAGCTGAAAAGGAATCACTTTTATCCACCATTTTGTAAGATAACACTAAATGGATTAATAAAGTTTTTGTGTAATATATGTGGAAATAATTGTCAGATTGCTACCAAATCTGGCAAGCAAGTAGTACTGCGGCCGTTTATATTTACAGATATGGATCGAGTATGTCAGACACTTATTTTAAAAATGACGGCCATATAGATATTTGAGTTTTGTATGTTATATCGTCGAAACCCTGTAATTTCCAATGAAACTTTGTATGCTGGCTGTAAATATTACAATCATCAAATGTATCCACACAAAATGTCTTTTTTCTAGCCATTTTGTAAACTAGTATCACATGACAAATTAAAATTACGCGATATCTCCGAAAAACAACCAATTTCGACTAAATTGTTCAAATAAGTAGTTCTATTGCAGGCCATTTACACGAATAAACTTTGAGAGGGTCAGACGGACATTTTAAAAATTGCGGCCATATAAACATTTTACTTCAGAATTTTTTATCTACCAAACTACAAAACAAATTTGAACTTGTATTTGTAAGTTTATATTTGTGTCTTCGCTTTCTAGCGCAGTGGAATAAAAAGAAATCAACGGAGTTTTGCTAGGCGTACCGTGCATAAAGGAGAGTGCTGTACCAAGCCAGAGATCAGAGTGCCTAGAACTACAAGAGGCTCCCATCATGCTTCGCTATTGGTCGATGCAGGACTTGGACTTTGTACTGAACAATGCAGAACAACTTTTAAAGTTGTGAGGAAAAAAAAAAAAAAAAGTTTTTTTTTTTTTTAAATAATAATTTCTTATTAATTTGTATTTAAATTTTCAGAAGAAAGCAGTTCATCACATCATCTCATATAACCCCGATCCTTAAGTTCTTCTATGATCGAAACCACTTCTTTCATGTTCGATAAATCCCTGCATTTATGAAAGTCAAGCAAATATCTAACTCTATCTAGAAGTTCATTTGGGTCTTCAATATACATGTAGCCAGTATTCATGGCGTCTTCTTCCTTCTTCACAACACTGGTAGAAGGAAACTCGTTGGGAAAATGTGTGGGAACGCCGAGAAAATAATAATAATAACCATCATCATCATCTTGTACACTATCACTGTCGCCATGATCGTCTTCACTTCCTGTTTTATCCTCTATATTAAATTTACTTTTCTTTGTCGAGGTTGTATGCTCATTAGTAGTTATAGCCGATGTCCGTTTATTTTGAAGTTCGCTGACTTCACACGAAATTCTTGCGAGTGTACATTCTACGCAAACCGATTCTACTGCACTCATTCCATCGTTATCATTAATTGTCTTGTAATTATTGTCTGCGGAAACAGCACCCATCGATGTAGCGTTAGGTAAACATTCGTGAATACAGAAATGATCAAATATGTTAACTTTCTAATGGACTTTAGAAAAATGCGACAATTTTTCCCATTGTTCGGTGAATATTATAGGAATTTATGTAAAGGCGAAACGGAAGTTATAGGCATCGTAGGAATCATGGTAATAAAAGTGGTTCGCTATTCAATGAATGACGTGAGATTTCGAATCTTATTAGCGAGGTTTGTGTGCGAACTTCTGGTTGATTGCGTACACTCGTTATAAATGCCTAAGCAATATCTAACAGCTAGGCATGGCACAGGGATCTGTGTTCGAGACCCTGAAACTATTTAAAAAATAATTTTTTCTCTGTTGGACTTAAGGATTCACAATTTTTGCTTAGTGTTTCGGAGACTGATTTAGGAATGTATAATAAAAGGGAAATATAAGTTTTAGGCATCCGATATAGGATTTAGGGTATTATATGATGATCGTAATTCGATTAAAGACCTGAGTTTTGGAAACATTTTTAGCGATGTACATACATAAATTTTTTTCAACTTGTAATATTCATAGTTTGGTACATATGAGGTGTGGTGATCAGCATTTATATTGGTGTGTATAATTGGTATAATCAGCTGGTTTGTTTGATGGGTGGTATAATATTTGGCTGGCGTCTGATGGTAGACAGACATGCTGGAGTTAAGATTTTTGGTATATTTTCTAAGTATTTTTTTATTTATTTTTGTTTAGTATTGTAAGGTGGGTAGGTAAGGGCAGAGGTTGATGATTAGGGTGCTGGGATGAGTGTGAGGTTAATTTGATATGTTCTTAGAATTAATTTTTTTTGGGGGTTTTCTTATGTAAATCAATAAATTAATAATTACATCATTGCATCATTACTCCTCATTAGTCGAGCTATAGCGAGTGTATGATGTTAGCTGGGCGAGGGACGCTGGCGAAGTCGCATCTACAGAACAGCTCTCGTAAGTGTATTGTCTCAGAAGTGTATGTATTAAAATACAATATAAATTTCCAAGATTTGCATTTTCTAGGATTCGAACCCCTTAGCAGAAGTGTAGTGCACTAGAAGTGTATTTGTAAATTTAAAATTTTCGAAACAATTTACAGAGGTGATGCATGTCGGAGGGACCTGAGTTCGAAGCCCAAAAATATAAAAAAATTATTAATTCACTTTCGGACTTGCATGAAATGCATAAAAATTATATAATAAAAAAATAAACTGTAATTTTTGAAATGAGAGGCAAGATATTATTCATTCGGATCCAAGATATATTCTACTTATAAACTCGTGTCCCAGTTCATGTCGCGATAGCAAGTGGTCTAAGCCGTAAGTCTGGCGACTCAAGGCCCGACAGTTCGATCCTGCACTATTCCAGATTGTATTTTGAGTTCTAAGCAAGCAGCGCCCCTGGTGGACAATTCCAGAATCAATATGGCAGTGGAGCGCATGCGACAGACGCGAGATCGACTAATCGAACGAGAGAGACTCCAGCACTCCTAGTAGGTAAAGCCAGAATCAATATGGCGGGCCTCTAGTGGCCAAAGCCGGAACTAATGGTGATGAAAAATGAAAAACAATATGGCGGCCTCCATTTAAATGCAAAGTAACAGCCGATGTAAATAAATGATGAACGAATGGGAGAGAAAGGAAAGAAGAGAAAGAAAGGAAGAAAGAGAAAGAAAAAAGAATGCAAAAGAGAAAAATTAGGAGGACTCGGAGAAAACCCTCAGAATGAAAGAGCTTGAAAAAATTACTTATTGGTTACCAAGATGGCGGTCCAAGAAGGTGGCGTACTGGCTTCAAATAAGACTGCGTAATAGCTAGCAACATGGCGGAATCCAAGATGGAGGACTCTTAACCGAAATTACATAGCAGAAAGTCCGGAAGCCAACATGGCGCCGGTGCCTCGCGCCTCCAGCCCCAGCCCTCTGTCCTCGGTGGAACTATATACCACTACTCCGACACATGATTAAAGTGATGAGGTTCATGACAATGTTAATTTCACATAAGGCAGAAGAATACAGGACATTCAATAGTGCTCATTTTACAGCCTGTACACAAACAGTTGTCGTGTAGTAGGAATCTGCCATGCCGTCTCGCAAGGCGGCTGTTGCATCTTGTCTTGCACAAGACCAAGTATGGTAGGAGGTAGGTATAGTGTGAGATTTCTGCACACGGGGCTGCGCAAGAGGAATGTAAAAGTCGGTTATTCGTGAACAAACTGGTTAGTAAGTCGTTAGTTACGCCGTCCTGCACAAGAAACTCCTCAAACCTAACGTGACAAAAACTGCAGCTCATGCGAGGTGAACCTTTCCCTTGTGCTAAGTTCAGAGTTTATTGAAGGACGAAGAAGACCTGACTTTACGACGTCGTTATCTCAAGGACGTGGCAAAGGATATAAGACACTTGCCCAAAATCCAACCAGAAAATATTCAAAACCTTAAAACAGTAAACTTCTTCAAGGGAGAGCTAAGCATTCATGCACATCTACTATTCAAAATAGAAAAAAAAACACGACTTGGTTAATAATACATTGTTATATAAAATAATTCAGGAACCTCAAGGTACAAATATATCAGCATATATAAATTCAGTTTCTTTGAATAAACATATAACGCGTGGACTCGAAAAATTCATCAACCACTTAACAATGCTCTATTCACTTAAAATTTCCACAGAAACAATGTATTCTAGAAAACACCTACAAGATACTAGATTTATTATAGTCCGCATAACTATATAGACAATTACTTAAAAGTTTCACTTTAATGTGACTAGACAAATTAGAATACTATAATATTATTGTTCCAAAATATTTATTTTTAATTTAATAGTACCCCACACATGAGCAAAGTTCACAAGATACTAATAGAATCAATCTTTTAAGTTTAAGATTTCTATGATCGCACATGGACAACTGGGTGCTAAAAATATGTCAAAAATAGCTAACTTTCTGTTGCGTCACGCATGGGTAACATATAAAATGAGAGAAAATCTTTACAAGTACTAACAGATACATTAGTGTAAGTTTCTAAGGTCGCACGTGGACAACTTGATATTATACATGACCAGCTTCCTGATGCCCCACACGTGGGCAGCTTTTAAGTTAGTAACCAACATTCAACACTTAATATATTAATTTTTCAATGTCCCACATGGACGACTGGATCTTAAAACACAAAGCCCTAAATGGACAATGATCTTAAAAACAAGTTTTAAGAGTATTTATTGCATTTTTCTGAGTTTCTTAAAATGTTCAACCGAAAGCTTGATTGCAAAGTAAACTGTATCAGATTTAAACATAGATAGCCTCAAAAAATACATTTGCCATCATTTTACTCAATTTAAAAGGTTTACAAACTTTAATTCATTTCAAGGTACATGTTTTATTCAAAGTATTTTCGGCAAAAATAAGATTTCAACTTTTGAAAATGCCGAAAAAATATTTCTTTGGAAATGAACAAATTCCAGTTTAAAATGCGCTATTTGTTTAAGTGCCTACACCTCGGACATAAAGAATGTCCTTATATTTGGCCTGAAGAGCCATTACTTATGTTTCATCACGTTACAATTTTCGGTCTACTTATCTTTGACGTTACAGATCCCACGCTGTCCTTGTCTGCTGACTGAACCAGCGTAGGGTCTTTATGTACAGTAAAATTTGCAATAACTCCTATAGGGGTGGCGATAATTAAACCTCCAATCAGGAGGCGAGGATTATTCTACCACATTTCAAAAGTCTGTTGCAACTGTCCGCTGTAGGGAATGACGTCACAATATGCCGGCGGCTAACGTCGCCAAACAACAGCAGCGACCGTGGCGCGACCATGCGCCAGCAACGTGAACCACGGGGTTTGACCTTGCAGTACTGAGAAGATGTTCGTGAGAACTTCGCGTACAATTTAGACACGCTACCACGCCGGACATCTTGTTTTTCCTGCCGAAACAGGGAACAATCTTCAACACAGAGTCGTCATGGGACGTTGTTTTTACGCCAGTCTTAATAGTGTATACAGGTAAAACGATAGAGTCCACATTTTGTAACACTTGTTTTGGACTTTTGGCAAATAACTATTTGCTTGAGGTACGTGTTTGTAAGGGTGAGGCTGGTGAGTTTGGCTTGCGGCGGCGTCAAAAGCAGCTAGCGTACCAAGTACATAGGTTAAGAAAAAGGGAGGGGGGGGGGGACGCAGATGGTAATTATTGAGACTTCCATCTCAGCTGTATTTATTAATAAATATAATGATACAGAAATGATTTAATATACAAATTGTTTTGTTCATTCTGGCATAAAAATTAATTTTAACAGCAACGTACCGGTAGCGGTCAAGGATCGCAAAAAAAAAAAAAACTTCCAATTCAGAGCAATATATCAAGAATCAAAACTATTTTATATTATTTTGCTACAATCAGCTGTATCTGTCATTTGGCAGATACATGCCAGCAAATACACGAGTAGTATGGCTTGTTAAGAGTTTGCCTCGGGGGTTAGAGGTAGGATTTAGGATTTGTCCGCCATTTGATTGACGGCTTGGGGTGATCACAACATGTCTCCTTTTACCCCGAAATCACTTCAGAAATGGGAAATTTTAACACAAAATTGCCTTCCTCAACCAGAAATTTTCAAAACATCCGAAAATGTTCTAACCGAATACCTTTTACTTTATTTTCAGCATGAGAGCCCAGATGGGCAAAGCGGTTTCGAAGCTTCTCGATGTATGAGCCATTTAGTCCTCAAAGCACCAAGGCAGATTCCAGACGCATGTGTTCAGAGATCGTAATGCAGACCCACCACTGTTTACCTTATATATCTCGGCACACCGCACTGTTACAAGGGTGCAAGCGGGAAAAACATTTAATGTTGACGTCACATTGCTCGCTCATGGTTTACAGCTGGTCACGTGACATCGCAACTAAATAATTTGGTCACAAAGTTGTGCCACGATGCCACATCAAAGTTCTTCGTCTAATGCAGAAGGTGGCATACAGCTTAATCTTCCATAGTCTGGGAAGTTATAATATGTTCGACTCTTTACTCACATTTCGTGTGATATTATCGCTCGTGCTCGTAATAGCACATGTATATTCCCACCAAAGTAAAAATATTTTTATCAAAATAGAAATACCTTTACGGATTTGTGAGCTATTCGAGAGTAGATATTAAAATGAAGGATTCTTTTAATTGTGTTTCTGCGTTCAGCGGCCCGATTTAGTTGGTAGTATCATAGGCGACTCCAGCTTTACCTATACAGCTTGACTGCATAGGTTGTCGATATCATTATGATGACGCCCACGAAACTTGGAATTTACAAGGAGAAGACAAGCTGAATCAGATCGAAATTACTAACTCACTACGTTCCAAGTCCTACGAGAAGCATAACTGATCACCATTTTAGAAACGATGGCGATAGAGCCACCAAACTGGTCGTAGCTAACACTTCATACACAGATGTGATGCATAGGCGAGAAGTGCTTTTATAATAATATTTAGCTTTGCACGCTGACAATAAAGTTACTTTTACACATTAGTCAACCTAAGGTTAGTGAAAATGTTTCGTCGACTTTTATACTAACCATAGCTGCGATGATCAAAAAGATAGTTTTCGCAAACGCACAGACATGTTACCAACTTACAAGGCTCGTCAACTACACAAACTAATATAACAGTCGACCAACCAACTATCAAACCAACAAGACCACCATACCAATCATTAATACCGACCAGACCGACCAACTAAGAAGACCAGGCGAAATATTCCTAAGAATATACCCTAAACCATTTATTCCTCAAAACATTCCACAGTACATTCCTCAGAACATCCCTCAGTCCATTCCTTTTTCGACTCCCCATTTCATTCCTCTGGTCATTCGTTCCTCAAATAGAACTTGGAGGATTTAAACAGACCCAGAAATACATTATTCGGGCTGAATCATATCACTCCTTGTGAAATTGCTTGCAGAAATCTTATTTAAATAAAACTCTTCAACCAAATGAAAAAGTCTTTCAGCAAAGCATTAGGAGAGGCATAATCAATTAAACACATTTATATGTATACATACATAAGTGTTTTGATCCTTAACTTATTTAATACACTCGAACTTTCATTTCTTATATATGTGCATATAATGAAAAGTATCGAATTCTATCACATGTAATATAATCTGTTACCTTCAGTTCAGGGAATATTGAAGATATCTCATTAACTGGCGAGTATTTTCTCCTTCTTACAAAAAAATAACTGAGTCTATTAACATATTTCTTCACACTATCGGGAAATCGTAGGCAGTATACTTGCCTTCTGTATTTATCAGGCCATGTCGCAACAGATGTGTTGGGGAGATATGTGGTTATTTCGAATAAATCACCGTCACTTTCATCGTCAACACTCACCTCTTTTTCGTTTTCTCCACTTTTATCTTTTCCAGCACAAACATTACCAGTATATACACCACGAAGTTTCCATTTCTTTGTAGGTGTCTCGTTGGTCGCTCTAGTCTTCACAGCTTCTGATGCTACATTATCCAGTTTATATTCGCCCATTTGAAGTACCAGTAACTAAAGACTGTTCACGATAAAGTGAGTTCCTTTGAAATCAACGTTAGAAAAATGTCACTGCCCCTACACACATATATTTTAACAGGCACCCTGAGTGACATGAGTCCAGTAAAGTTGGAAGCGATGGATGGGAAAGTAGTTCCGTATCTTAACGTAGAATAAAAAGTGTTAGGAGACCATGTATGATAACTTAAATTATTTCTTTCGCTTTCTGTTTTTTTAATGCACGGAAGTGTAAAAATGACTAGTTTTGTATAGTAATTACTTTTCTTATAATTCCACAGTCTCGCATGAATAAAGTGATGGAACCCCTGACAATGTTAATCTTACATAAGGCGGAAGAACACACAATCTGCATACAAGTAGATCTTAAGCAGGGCCTTCAAAAGTGCTCATTTTACCGTGAATATCCTATACCTTCTATTACTTCCGATGTTTTTCACTCGTTTCATTCGTTACCCGAGTAATATGGCTGGTCTAAGGGAAAAAAGTGTTGGTGTTGTTTGCGAAAAGAAGGAATTATTTTCCACATTATATCGTCGGTCGCGGGCATGGTCACGAGCTTAATGTATTGACGGTGTGTTCTCCAGCATCCAGACATTCCAAACAACATAGGTTTTGAGCCATATAAGAAAGGCACATTTTTGGGGACCTCTATTGTTCAGCGGCCTTCATCTTTGACAAGAGTAAGCCAAGGTTATCCGAATATTTTTGATATCATGAAGTTTTCTAAGATAATAATTTTTTTATATAGTCTTCGTACTTTTATGAGCAAAGGCAAAGTAACTTATTTGAATAAAATCTGCCGTCCTGCAACGTATGCGATAACCGAAAAATGTTAAATTTACTTGTATGCGAGTGTTGGGGGATATGTAAATCTTCTCGTTGTACACATGTACTCTATGCAGAGAGTGCAAATAAATTAGCTTTCTGTTGTTCGATGAGCTAATCACTTATGAAGACAATATATCTACTTTGCATTATGGCTTTGGGCTGTAAGATATTTTTATTATATATACGTGGAACTCCACACTGTATAATTATATATATATATATATATATAAAGGTTGGGGCATACGTCATGGCAATTATGTTGTAGTGTGATAATACCGGCGCGTGTGGATAATGTGAAATAGACACATGACAGGACAAGGTAAGCACTACGTGTATGGACAATAAAGAACACGCCAATAATTGTACACGTTCTCGCTGAAACGCTCCTACCCACCTCGCGACTGTCCGGTATGGAAGGACATTATTCCCACCGGCTTCTACCAACTTCCTGTGACATTCTCTGGCAGTTCTCCCACGGAGAACGGCTGTATTGATGTACGAGCGCTGTTCAACACGGGTTACATCCATCTGGCACGGCAGTCACCAGACAACTGACTTCACATTGATCTCTGCGCTCGTACAGGCCAACCCTGCGCCGTTTGACATTGTCAACGTGCACTAGGATCGCTTGTCTTCCCCACCATCACGTGCACCGTTAACAGTTCGTCACTAAATTTAATAGTTGCCATGACTCACGCCCCAACCCCCGTATACATATATTCAGTTTTATATGGGTATAATTACGAGCGCGACTGATAACATTCCACGAACTGTGATGGAATAGTCCAACATAAAAGTACTTAACCTTCTGAATACTAAAAATGTGTAGGAAGGGAAAGCGATATGTCACCTCTTGCATCAGAGGAAACACTTGGCGCAACTTTGACAATAAATTATTTTCCTGCAGAGGTCGCGATTTCATGTGACCAACAGTCAATCACGAGCGAGTAATATGACGTCGTCAATATTATATATTTTCCCACCAGCACACTTAGTTGTTTTGGGGGTTGCTGGATGGTGGGGGCAAACGGGAATTGAATCTATGACCAATGAACACATGTTGTTGGTGGAGGGGGTTGAACTATGGGCTTGTATAAGGTGGCGTGGAGGTGGGTCCGTGGTGTTGAGGAAGGAGAGAGGGTGTTGAGCGAAGGCAACTAGTTGGTGCATGGGGATAGGAACCGACTAATCAGTTGAAACATAGTGAGTAAATCGAGCTGTGGCAACTGGTAATAGAAGCGGGTTTCGATGGGGGTCGGTGGAGAGTGTGTTGTTTGTGGGGAGTGAAGGTATATGATAAGTGACTGGTGGGTTGGTTGTGCGGATGGTGAGTGAGAAGTATGGGAGAGGGAGGATGTGTTATGTAAAGCCAATATTAATACACTTGAGGGATTATTTTGGTTGGGCCCAGCAGATTGATCGACCATATAGGAAATGATTATTTAGCAAATGTGAGTCATCTGGTGGCTGCCGCGTATTAGGAGTGGTTGAGTTGATCTCCGCCATCTTTACGAGGTTCGAACCCATGCTCTTCTACATGTAAGTTTTTTAAAGTATGGTTTAAAATTCTTTTCGTGAATTTTTCTAGATAAATTTTGAATTCGCCTTGTTTAATTTTACTAAACACCGCTTTAGTACTGATTTTTTTTAATTTTATGATTTTAGAATACTTTCTGATATTTTACCACTTTTTCTGCGATTTTTTTACGACTTTTCTTAATATTTCGCGTTCAAATTCTTTCAGGGTCAAGGCGAAGGTCACACAAATCCAACATGGGGGTCGGGATGGTTAGTGTAATTTTACTTCGCGTTTGACAAGTAGTATATTTTCCGAATTTGTGATTTTTTTTTATTTTACGAGTTTAAGGTCGCTGTGGTCAATGTTACACACATCCAACATGAGTGTCGGGGTCAGAAATGTAAACAAACATGGCCGCTGTCCCATCTGATCATCAGGACTTAGCTCGGAGCATTGAATCCGCCCAGCGCAGTGGCTTTGAGGACTATGTATCCCACATACGCATGATCCTCAAATCCGTTGTGCCACTTTGAGGACTGTTTGGGTCATGCATAGAGAAGCCTTGAGTAAGCTTTGCTCATTTAAGAACTAGAACGGAAAGTAACAAATGTACGTATAATTCTATCAGAACATTTGCCCATTCTGTTGGTATCTTTTAAAAGGGAAAAGGTAATTTTTTTTTGGTAAAGTCACCAATTTCTGAAGTCATTTTGTGGGAAAACGAGGCAACATGTTGTCAGCAACATTTTCGCGCTTGGCCGTCAAGCACATTTTGCTCTGACAACAATAAAGATGGAGAAACAGTCTTGAATCCTATCCCTGATTCCTGCGTAACACTACCAATCCATACTATTTACCTGTTATCAAAATAATATTAATCCCCCTGAGTTCGTATATTTACTTTGTAACCAAATATTGTCATAATCATGTGACGAGTCTCGGGTTTTGTATGGTTTTTATAGATATACGAATCATTCCAATAATAAATGATTTGCGCCTGCTGTGATAACCTCAGCTAAACTATGAAGTTTGAACAATAGGTACATATGTTTATAATATGCAAATATGTTAAGCTTTGAACTCTGGTGCATGGCGTAACTGTCCCCTATGGGGGTCGTTCAATTTAAGTGGGAGAAGACTACTCAGAGGAAGAACTCGTAATACTAGTTTAGCATCGCTGTATTAAAATCATGTTGACTGAACAATGTTTACATTACGTTTTACATGTTGTAAATGTTATTACTTCGGGGGAGCTCAATATATGATTTACTATTTAGTTGTTGCAATAGCTAAGCATTTAAGGATTATTTAATAAAGCCACTCGGGAATATTTTTAAACAGTCTTAAAGTCTATATGGAACGTCGTCATCCTTCTGTTGCCGAGCGAAGGCTGATCATCTTTGCTGGTACAGCGTTCGATATCGCTATTGTCGTCCCATCTTGACCCGACGGCGGCTCGCTGTTGTCAGACGTCGCTCACTTCTCCGCCGGCCTTAAGGTTGAAGTAAAGCAACTGCCTATGGAGCACTCTACCTGACTGTACTATGTGAGGAACTCATAAACAAAGCAGTACAGGCACCATGGAAATTGTCAGTAACGTGCGATTTATGCTAGAATGTATATATTTTGCAACATTATGAATTTTTCACTTAAATATACTTTTTAAATATAAAAAATTAATCGACCGATAGAGTCCGCATTTTTAACCAAATTTAAGCGCATTTCCGTTTTGTATCTTCGGAAAGCAGAATTTACAAGTAAATCTTCTTCAAGAAAGATCGTCATAATATTTACTGTGACCATATGTAATAAAATCATAGTAATAGTGTATAATATCAATTTTATAATTAACTTTATTTATGTCAGTTTCAGCCATAAATGTTTGTTACAAATAGACGCACATAAAATAAATTATAAAAATTATTTCCTACATTATTATTGCAATTTTCGTAAACACAATCATATTAAATATTATGACGATATTCCATGGCGAAAATGTTCTTGCAAATTCTGCTTTCTGAAGCATCCAGAATAGTAATATGCTTATATTTGGTTAAAAATACAGACTACGGAATACCATCGCAACGGAATACCATCACTGTTCCATTTTGTCTAGTATACCTTGGGCGTTTAAACCGGTTAACCGCCATAATAATAACCACGGGCCCAAGTCACACATTACATACGCATATGTTTTTATACAGCAGTTTCGCTACTTCTGGTTTAAGTAATATCAAATAATACAAGCCATACATTCTCGGCTACTGAATACCAATCCACCGGAGTGTTTGCATTCGAACCAGAACTGACTGACGGACGTGTTGAGCGTTACACAAAAATGTATAAATTGTTAGCATATTTGCAATGTAACTCAATTATTTCAAACACTTGTATGAATCGAACTATAGTATTTTGACGTATTAATACACTATTGTTTGTGAAAATTGCAACACCCAGAAAGAATGGCCCGAATGAATCCAAACTCGGAGGATGCGTAGAACAGTGTACCAGCAATAAGTGAATACGGTTGTAGAGAGATAGCGTACACGTAGACACAGCAGCGCCCTCTCTTGTGTGACCGGAAAGTTACGTGTTAAGCCAATCTCAATCAGTGAATATATTTCAAACGAAGTTAAAGCAAGTGCCAGTATGCCTCGTCGACGTCAAAGGGCGCCATATCAGCATGTTAGTGAGTTCAAACAGGACAGAATGATCGGTCTCCGGGAAACAGGTTTGTCATACAGTGACATTTCGGCTCATACAGGGCATGCTGCTACGACATTGATGAGTGCGTGGAACAAGTGGATATAAGAAGTTCGTACGCAGCGACTAGCTGGTACCGAACTACGCAATGAGACCACAGCACTGGATGACGCCCATCTTGTACGCGTGGTTGTAACGGACTGTGCAGCCTCGTCCACAGTGTTGGCTCGACACTGGAGCACTGCAATGGGCACGTGAACGCCGTCGTTAGCGTTCTGAGTGGCAAAGTGTAGTGTATTCGGACAAGTCCCCACTTCAACCTGTCCTACAGCGAGGGCCGCATACGTGTTAGAAGCTACTGTGTTGACTGCAATCTGGCAGCCTGCATTGTGGAGCGGCATAGAGGACAAACGCCAAGTGTGATGATTTAGGGAGCCATTCTATACGACATGCTATCTTGAATCTTGCGTATTGAGAGCAATCTGAACAGCAACCACTACATCAGGGAGAGTTTACAGCCCGGGGTACTGCCCCTCCTTCAGGCGACTCCACATGCCATATTTCAGCAAGACAATACCCGGCCACATGTGGCGAGGAAGTGCAAACCTTCAATGAACGACGAGTGCCACTGCTCCCCTGGCCTGCACGTTCGCCTGACATGTTGCCCCTCGAACATGTCTGGGATATTGTTGGTCGGTGACTTGTTCGTCACTGTCCTCCAGCAACCACTGTTGATGCTTTGTGGACTCGCATACAAACCGCGTGGAGGGAGATTCCCCAGGAACATATCCAGGTCCTCTTTGATTCCATGCCATGACGTTTAGGGACTCTGATTGCAGCACGTGGGGGCTTCACACCATACGGAATCCCAAGGACAGAGATCATGTACAGTTCTGTAATACTTATCAACTGCGTATCAAGTTCATTTCAGTCACATCTAGACTATCTTTCCTGGTGTTGTAATTTTCACAAACGTTAGTGTAATATTTTATAGCATATTTCATAAAACATTAATTATGCATAGGAAACCTGGTATGATTTTAGCAATATATTGTATGAAAACTATAAATTGTATGTATGTGTAAACATATTGTGTATGTGTTTGTAGTTTTTAAATACATGATTATATTAAGTTTTGTTAAGAAAACGTCTTCCCATAGATTTCTAGCAATCAGCTAAAATTATGAGTAATATTGGACTAATTAATAGAGTATACTAAATGCTTCTCCCAAAGCAGAAATAGATGGTAGTTTAATGCGCGACACCAAAAGTTCCAATATTAAAATAAAATAATATAAAAAATGATATATCATTCATGTGCCGTTGTTCCGAGTTTATACAGGAATGCAGACAATAGTGGGCGGATACAAGGAGCAGTATATCGTAAATCAGTCCCAAATGCTAGCTTTGGCTTGCAGGAGGTATGTGGACATTAGACATATTCGACGGTTTTGATCGCAAGTCGGCAGTTGTTTGTTCTGGATAGAAATTAAGTGAGTTAATGTTGCCGTATACAAGAACATAGCAGGCCTTATGTACTGGCATGCGCGTGGTTCGCTGTAGCCTTCGTCCACGTTAGTATGTGGACAACTTAATGCCGCTAATATCACCCATTTAACTATAATTTCGGTACTGCTCTGAGAGGCACATTTTTTTAGCATTATCATAGTGACTACCTAACACAGAAACACTGATTTAATCCACATAGGTTAGATGAAAGAACATTTTGCAGAAGTAGGAAAACTTTTAGTTAATTCTACTTCATTCTTGAATGAGAGAATAAACTGTGATTTCTTGGTACAACCGTTTTAGTTTGGTGAGTAATATTTTTGGTGTCATGGAAAATATTTGTGTGGCAGAATTTTCCGAATTCTGTAGTATACTAGGCTTTGCTCCTATATATATTTTTTCAATCAAATTGTATCTAATGCAATCTGTATGGTGTGTAGAACATACTGATTCAGTATGAGTGCTATTCATAAACAGGTGAGCGAGTATTGGCACTTTGAATTTTGTTGAAAATAGGGGTCAGACTTGTAAATATATTTTTGTTCATTCAAGCGAAACTATTAACATTCATCTAATAAATAGTTTCAACCATAAACTGTAGAGGAAAAGATGTTTTTATTTCTTTCGCAGCTTGTAACACAAATGCAGAATGCCGCGCTTAGACTCTAATTCAACACTTTGAACCCGCCTATGACATTCTTGTGTCGGAATTCGAGTGTTATATTTTGAAGACTATAGTGATTTGCCAACTAACAACTGCATTAAGGGGGGCATTTTTGGAAACCTTTCTCAGACAACCAAATTCCAAAGAAAAATGAGAAATATCACCTTAAATAAGCAGGTTACTTCTGTAGCAGAGGTCGGTAAATTTGGAGCTCGAGGTTCCAGCTGGAATCTTGGGTAAATCGTGACTGTTTGTGGTGTATTTAGACGTAAGATAAGATTACTTTTTAAGTACTCCGCGATAAGTCTTTCCGCGTAAAAAATAGGAGAGCTGACATGGGGATTTACCCAATGTTAATAACTATTTTCTAGAAACAATTTTATTGTGAACGTGAGGTATTAAGTGTTACTATGTACCAAACGGATGTGAAAAATGTGTCGTGTGCTTCTACGAAGTGAGTCAATGTGAGCTAATTCGGATTTCTGGTGTGGCAGGGCCGACTGCTGGGGAAAGTGGATGCTTACTTCAGCTCGTTCAGGAGATGCAACTACCCTCGGGTGTCACCCCAAGGAATCATAGAAATAGTGATGGAGTGTGGCAGATATTCCAGGTATGTGTATAGGAATGTGTTGTTGCTTATACCATTCACCTCACATCTCGATACAGGACGCTGGGCACACATACTGAAAACCGATTTTGATTAACGAAACTTGTGAGACTTGAGACTTTGTAACTGCATATGCTATGAACATTTGCTGACACTGTAAAAAGACGAAATTATAAAATATCAACTCTATAATAACCTAAAATCCCGCAAGAAACACAAATACATATAAATTCTTGTCATCTTAACAAACAACATAAATAATCAATGATAGTGAAGATATGAACAAGTTTCACAAACCTAAGCAGCACTGTCCTGTATTGGGATATGATGTATTTTCTTAACTTTAAACTAATTGTTTATAGCGTATTTGAACTTCATGACTGTTACTCCAATTACCTACATATCACGACGGCCGGAAATTCCCCTGTGCGTATCTAATGCTACAAACGGAACGACATATATTTTACCAGGCTAATAATGAATGGTAGGATTTAATATATCAAAGTATCGATACACTGAGAGAATGATACAGTTGCATGTACCAATTTACTTACAAAATATTTCTGTGCACTGAACTATATTTGGTTCACTCAACTAATGAGAAATTGCTGTAAACATTTGCATTCGTTACCTTAAACCAATTAAAGTATTAAAATAGATTATTTGTTGAGGCGAACGTTTATTTGGTTATTGCGACATATTCTACTTATCATTTTGTTATTGCAACATATTCTACGTATTTGGTTATTGCAACATATTCTACTTATCATTTGGTTATTGCAACATATTCTACTTATCATTTGCACAAACAACAGTTTTACAAGTTCGCTCATCTAATCGGTTTGGTTACCGTGAAAATTACAAATATCAATGCCGAGTAAAATCATTGTTTTGTTTGAAGTGAAGAAGCATTTGAATTGTTGAAACAGTCTGTTATGACTATTATTACGGGGTTTTGGGTGGCAACAAAATCTGATTGGTCGAGTACTGGCATTTATTTGGCTGACTGAAGGCTAATCGGATCATTGGATTATCTTCGTTTGAATTTACACCTCGAGAGTTTTTTAAAACTAATTTTCGTGACAGTCAAGATAATGTCATTGTTGACTAGTGTACTTTGTAGCTTAAAAATGGCGTAGACAATCCTGATGAAGCAAGTTCAACAGGAAACAAAATTGAAGCGGGGCCGTGGTGTAGTAGCAGTCAGTGTGCTCAACTTCCATACAGGTGAACCGGGCCGAACGACGCTGCTCTTCGACGGGTTTTCTCAAGGATCTCCCATTTCTCCCAGCTCTTGCATTCCGGCGCAATTCCATACTCATCTTGCTTCACCCTCATCGGCCCTGAAAACGCCGATGTCAATAGTCGCCTAGGCTTCTTTAGTTCATTCCATAATATCAAAACTGTTTAACCTATGTATATATAAATTTATTTACGTAGACACATGAGTAGAGTAAAGAAGTCGGTTCTAGAACAAGGGTTCCGAGTGGTGGGGCGCTGTCATTCCGGTTGGCTGGCGGCCATATTTTCCGCCATGTTATCGAAAAAAATGATATCTTCATTGCAAAAACAACTTTAGGAAATGTTTTACATAAAAATCAATTTTTCCAGAGTGAAAAAAAAACAAAGGAAAAAGATACCGATGGAGTACTCAAATGAGTAAAGCTGATCCGAGGCTCCCAGTGTAATGAGCCACTAAAGAGTCCTATCTACCTCTTCTAGAAACTTGGAAAACATGTACGTAATTGTATGCATAAAAAAAGTCAAGTATGCAATATCGTGTAATTTTTTAATCTGACAAGAAAAATGACGTCTTTTTACATCCTGCTGTTTGAAATACTAAATATTGTAACATAAAGTGGCAAAAAAAAGTACTCAAAACTGGCAATTCGATGCACGAATTCTAATTCACTGGTCACACTTTTCTGAAACATGAAAAGGTACAAACAAAGTCTGCATCAGTGTGAACAAAATTATACCTTAAAGTGTATCATGACTGCTTTAAATTTTGAGAAATTCAGTTAAGAAAATTGGAAAATTTGGTGTGCCGAGGGTTTGCTTTGTGCTGCCGGGCGGAGACACAAGTTAGCTCGCAGCTTGGCTGAATAGGGAGGGGGAAGGCGTGGAGCGACTGGCCCGGCGGAGCTGGAGGGGAAGTTTTGACCTTGCGCATGGGGTTGAGAGAGAGAGAGAGAGAGAGAGAGAGAGAGAGAGAGAGAGCGAGCGAGCGAGCGGTCGGTCGGTCGGTGGACACCCTCACAGCTGTTTGTCCTTCCTGCCCTAGGACTGTCTCTTGGGGTAGCTCATTCCATTTAGCACTATGTAGGTCTTTACTCCACTGAACAGTCATATGAAAAGATGTATGAATCATCAGTGCTCGTACCAATTTTTCTGGGAACTTCAGGTAGAAATAGGCGCGGAAATCGGGGAAAGGCGCCAGTGTCAACTTCAGTCTTCAAGTGCATAAATGGAAGTGAAGCGGGACAAAAGAAAAGGAAAAACAGTCGATTTGTTTTTGGGTGCAAGACGAAAAAAAAGCATCATTGATTGAATACCACAAACAAAGGTAAGTTAAGTGTGTGTCTATATATGTGTGTGTGTGTGTGTGTGTGTGTATATATATATATATATATATATATATATATATATATATATATATATATATATATATATATACAATCACCCATATATGAAGTTAAATGTTTTTAAGTTTTCTGAGTTTTTCTCCACAATGTGTATGTTTCCCAGGAAATATAGAAGACTTGATGAGGAAAATTCAGTGATTCCAGATGACGATATTCTACCTCAAGTCAGTAGTACACTGCACAGCGAGGCTCGTGATTCGCAATCCGATCTTGATGCAGTGAACGGTACGGCTCAGTGTTCAGTGCTTGGAACATGCTGTATAGAAAACGCGATCAGCGAGTCTGCCGATGCTGGGACAGCGTCTGGCGGAGCCAGTGCCGATGTGATCCAGCAGCTGGGTCGAGACCAGGCTTGGACAAGGCGTCCTTCTGCACCACATCTCCACTACACGAGCCGACGGAGGAGCTCCGGCGATTCGAGGCTGTCACTGGTGGGTGATCTTGAGTACAGTGCAAGGGCGAGCAGGGTGCGATGCGAGTCAGGTAGAGCGATTAATGTCATGTAAAGTAATTATAGAATCAGAGAAGAATGAACAGTTCTAGACTAAGAGATAGGTATTGAACGTTATAACTAAAGCCATTATAAATAAGATAGTTGAGATCTGAAATATAACTAAAGGTAGAAGGAGTCAAGAAGTGTAACGTTTATTGTATGTGTGTAATTTGTAATTGAGTTTGGTTTTGTTTATATAATAAAGTTCGATATTAATAGAGCAACCGGTGGTAGTGATTTAGAAGAGTTAATATAGTCGATCCTGATACTTTGTTTTGGGGCTTGAGCCATTGTGGTTATGCAAGAGTATAGATAGTTTGTACACTTGGCTAAACACCACAACACTACGTTGACTCACTCGGTCACCTTGACGTTTATTTTGCGTTCCCGGCACCGCTTCACTCTATCATATGGGGTTTTATGGGTATCACTGGATTGCTTTTGCAATGCTCTTTCCAACCGTATACGATTTCTGTATTTCGACTTGTCTTTTTGACGAATATAGACCGAAATTGTGTTAAGTTTTCATAATTTTTTTCATTAAACGCATATAATGTCACAATAACCACGCCACATAAACGTTTTTTATACACGTAATCGACTGATCTTGACGAGAACTGTCGATTGAAACTTAAACGAGCGTCGTAGTTTATCTTACTCAAAAATTACTACGCGGAAGTTATGAGACGCGGCGAAACGAACTCAAAATTGCCTCCCCCTCCCCTCCTCCCTCGCGTGATGCTTCACAGTCCTCACTCAACGTAACATCTTCTTTGATCCTTTGGCAATTGAGTGATGTAATTAAATTTTGATTTTGAATGTAGGCGACAGATTTGGAGCTGTAATGCCAAACTATATCCCCCGATTTTGTTATCATCGGATTTTCTGGATTGCCTCCCACTATGTTTGCAAATTTAAAGACGTCTTAACGTCAAAAAACATGCAAGGAAAGACCGGGATCTGAACCTACATCAACTGCGACCAAGCGCTACGCCTTAGCAATCTCGGTGCTATCCAAAGCCAATGATACTCAAAGCTCGAGTCAGTGGATTAACATTCACTGAAAGTCAATTGATAAGCTACTGCCGACTGGCGGATCAAGTAAATTAACTGGGAACAAGTGACTTATGGCAAGGGAATTCTTGACATTCGGAGGGAATCACCAACAAATCAGTGAAATCCAGCTTTATGTTAATTTGTTATCTAGAGCTGATTATAAGTCGCTTGATTTCCACTGTTTTAGCTCAAGTTTCACTGTTTCAAGTTTAGAGTGCACTTCTGTTCCTTAGTTCTTTGCGACTTTGTAATCTTGCGGACATGGAATTTTATTTGCAACGCAACTAAGCCGTGTTAAATATTGTCAAATATTAGCATTGTTGTAAACAGATTTTTCACCCAGCATGTCGGATACGTGAATAGCCTAGCATACAGACAAATATTGTAGGCACATCCGAGACATCGCTCTTTCACTCTGTGGGAGTGGACGAGTGATACACCTCATTTGAAATGGTTGTAGGACGGAAACGGTACTTTTACGGACATGTGTTCCTATTCAAAAGATAGTCTACTCAGTCCCCTCTACAAGTCCTAGGAGTTTGTAAGGGGAATTTCTGAGCATTCTGTTTTGTAGGCATACCGTACCGAACGCGTTCGGAGCATGCGTCGGTTTAGCTCACAGAGTAATCACAGAAACATTTGTCATATCATTAAAAGCGTATAAATGAAAGATCGGCTATATATTAACTATGGCCAATGGCTTGAATTTTAACGTTGTGTAATGTGATCTATGTCTAAGATATGGCTTTAGCTGTACAAAAAAACCTTATGAAAACTTATTTCAACATTAGCATTAGGATTGCCATATGTAATATTTTACCCGAAACATTTTTTCTCATGTTATTTTTGTGTGATGTTCCTGTCCGCAAGAATATGCAAAATATCGGTTTTTTAAAATGATTAAATGCAAAACTTAAATAAAACTACATTCAATTTTTCAAAATTTGTTAATTAATCTGGCATATTATAAACGTATTATTTTCAAATCATGCTGTTATTTTATGATAATTATATTATTATGATTATGTACCAACTAAAATAAAGATTAAAATTATTTACAATATAAAATCTATCGTAATACCAATGAAACAAAGATAATCTTAAGATAATTATTTAAATTTCAGTAAAAATAATAATATTAATGTAATATTTTTTCAAAAGTAATGAAATTTTACCTGTTTTATAAATAAATATTCAATATATAATGTGGTTTGTTACAAGTCATACAAATGTATTACATTCGCTATAAAAATTGCTTGTAAAAAAAAATTGTGTAAATTTGTAAATTTCATCGTTTGTGTTGCAGAAGTGTTTTCACTGACATCGGCGTAATTTTACATCTACGTATGTCAATGTTTTTCTTTACTCTACGTCCAAGTAAATTTGTGCTACAAATTAGTAAAATAGCACATGATTTGTACAACTAACTTTACTTAGAATGGTTTAAAATTACTAGTACTATGTAGCAGAAAATACACTGTAACATTCTTATATTTTCTCTCCACGGTAAGTTAATTTACACAAACATCGCAATTGTTATTTCACGCCTCTATATGTGTATTTTTTCACTAACAACAAAGCGTAATCACAAATTCACTATAATTGTAAAAACTTAATTTCTGCAAATTTTACACTGTTTTACTAAGTAATTTTACCGTCAGTATATGTGTTTTTACAACTGCGTCATGTTAATTCGCATAGTTTGTATGTGTATTTTTATAATTTTCATGCTATTCTTCTCTTCTTTGTAACTGGGTAGTTTAACAAAGTTATAAAAAGTTATCTCCGAAATGCGTGTAACAATCAACTTCAATTTTTTTCTAACTACCCTATTACTAAGTGTTAAGTGTATCCCGATGGCAGAACGGGAACTGATTATTAAGAATTTTTGTGCAAAATTACACGCAACGTAATTGTTTTTACAAATTACTCATACTAAATATAAAATTAACAAAACATATGTATGCGTAAATTTACACATATTGTGACTGTGTGCGCTGGAAACGCAGTGTGTCCGAAACATTTATTCTAATATGTCTTCCGAAGATATTATTTCACAGCAGCACGTTGTCAACAATACGATAAAATACATGCAGTCAGAAGACGAGAGATAGACGTATCAATTAAGACTGGTCTTCCTGAACAACGTTGTTCCGCCCCGACAGAGAGAACGCTGGCTTTAAAGTGGCGCGAACTCTCTGGCTGCGTTCTCGTACGCAGTAGATTTATCACTGCCCGATGGCCTTCACCCCCGAACAGTCCGCGGGGGGAAACGATTGTTATTTAGTTCCCTTGCAGCAATGCTTGCCGTTTCCCACTGGATTGTTTGGCGGGCGAACGGAAAAAGGAAAGCGGGTTTCACAAGGGCTGGGATGGGAAGCACCGATATTAAAACATTGCCGTTATTATCTCGTTCAATGGGGAAAAAAGAGCCGGCACGTTCAAAACTTAGCCGCAAGGGGAAAATCCAGCGCAGGCCATTAGTCGCTGAAATATTTGTTTGCGCCACAAGGGAAGTGAATATTGAAAAGGCGTCTATTTCCAGTGCTTCGTGTTTACAAAAAAAAAAAAAAAAATAGAGGAAGACCGTAACGAACGTGGCAGTAGCCAATGAAAGTAGTCTTTATCGCGCAGTTCCTGGATAATACTGTTGACAATGGACACAACTTCGCTTGGTTTATTTAATATATCCGGCAACTTCGCCTGCTGTTCAGAACTCGGGCCATCTTTCTGATTGAACGTTTCTATAGAAATACATGTCAACGAAAGTGTTAATTCGGAACATTGGAATGGAAGTAAGAAAAAATTATTACTAACTCACCTCGGTGGCTTAAAGTCAATTAAAACGCTATAGGTAAACCTGTGATGGGTTCTGCATTTGAATCCCAAATGTAAATTCAGGTACATTTTAATTTGAAAGCATGTTAGTTACACGATTTTATGCATACTGCTAGACCATTAACTATATATATATATACAATACTACTCATAGTTCTGAATATTTCCACTTTACGGCAGATCGTCAGAAGATAGACGCGCTAAGGTAGGCGTACTAAATGTTCGAGGTTATTATTACACAGGAAATACTACTGGATCGACACTAAGTATGGTGCTCCGTTCGACGGTTTATCTTTGCATGGATCTTGTGCTATTTACGAGTCATTAATCTACTGCCTTAGTCGTTTCCTTAAAACGTGATCTCTTACACGGGACTGTATGTAAAAAAGGTGTGTAAGAAGGAAAGAAAAATGTTATTGTATATGTAGTAAAGATAAACCCCCCCCCCCTTTTTTTTCATATGGTAAATTGCGTAGTATGTAAAAGGAAAGAAGGAAAGGAAAAATTTCAGTTTACTCAACGTGTACCCAATAATATTAACTCATATGCTTTAAAATGGTGATATACAGTGACACCGAGACAGTTTGGACATAATGTATATTAAATATACTTGTATTGCGTACACACAGAAGTTCTTTGCAATTGATATAAATATATATGTGGTACGTTTTTAAACGATTGAAAATTTTTTTAGTCATTCATCACCAAATTATACACAAAAAAATCTAGTCATCAAATTTTAATACTACTCTAGCATATTAAATAGCTGAGAACCTTTGGATATTTTAAATAGCACCAGAGAAATAGTAATTGTCGTATATAATGAAAATTTGAATAATTTTATCCGTATTCCACAATCGCTTTTAGAATTTCCGGCTCTTGCAAAATTAATTAATATATCAGGATTCCACTGGGTATTAAAGATCAATCTATGTGGATTACTTAAAATTTGGTTACTTTTTCTCTGACTTCGGGTTCTCAGAATATTAATAAGAGTTTTTAAATTTATTATAAGTTTCATATGCAAGCGTTCGTGATCTAAAAACAATACATTCTTCTATAAAGGTTACTTTAGCAGTCATATCTTCTAATATAAGTCACATTGATTCAAAATGTGCATTACTATCACCACGAGTCTCTATTAATCTCCAGTCATCGCAAAATCAAATGTCCCTGAAACTTCACAATAGTTATATCAGTTTTTTTCCCTTCAAAAACTTTCATATTCTATCAAAAAATAAAACAATCACCCAAGCATATTTAAACAGAACAAAAACGAAAATAATTTACTCTAAGCATAACGGAGATTGAAGGCTAAATTTCTAACAATCATAAGCTTAAATGTAGGTTCTCCTTTAATTATGCCTCATTATATTACATATTAAATTTAATTTATTAGAATACCAAATTGCTCATCTTATTTTACATATAGAAGCATATGCACCTTTTAACATCGGTAGGGGTCTCTAATATTAACTCATCGCATGTATGATATAAAAATACAAATTCAATTAATACATTGTCAGGTAATTCCCGGATACGGATTGCACCACGCGGATCTGTGATCAAAATTAAATAGAAGATATTCTTTGTTAAAAAAGCGTAAGACCCTTAGTGTACGAGAAAAACGACATTAAAGTATTTAAGATGACTTTTATTTCAAGTTAAGAACAGCATACAGCATCAGCATACATAAGGTCAAATTATTATAACATGTGTTCGAAATTTGCTCTGCCCATAGCAATGCACTTTCTCGTATGTTGGATGCATGCAGCATTCACGTTACTTGGCCGCCGGATGCACTCATTGCCATTTCCATTTCCCAGTACTCACTGCATGTGAACTCCATTGTTTCTTGGAACTACTGAGCTTGGCTTGTTCCCTTGCCGCAAGCCTCACAACCTACACATTAGCTGAAACATTGTCACATCACCTCACCTTTATCTAATTGAAATACCACATGTTTACTACAACGGTTTTCGGACGTTTCATGTTTTTCTCGTAAACGAAGGGTTTGTTTGTTACTTAGTTTTGATCACATATTCGTGTAGTGCAGTCCGTATCAGCGAATTACCTGACAACCTGTATACATAAACTCTGGACGACTTGTCACTGCACGACAAAGTAAAATGTGATTTGAATGAAAATATGTAGAGAAGGGAAAATAATTTTATTTAGAGAATTTGGTCATTCTTGAATAACGTTAGAGATTTTGTTTCGAGACGCTAACAAAATACATACACATCATATCTTTAGGTTTAAATTGTTATATAATTTGCTACCACTGGAAACTTTGATGATAAACACTTTAAACTTAAACATGCCAGTTTATTATGTTCCCGCTCACGTAGGGTATATGTATAAATTATGGAACGTAACAGCAAATACAAATGTCCGAACTAACGTATTTGTACAAGACTTCAAAGATAATTGTTTGTGCCTTGGTAACGCGTCCGTTTGTTTGATTCACAGCACCTTGAAACGATCAACCAGTATAGCTTGAAACCGGAGCCCTGTAAACTCTTTATACACTAAGATATGTGAGAGAATATAAACAAAGGAAGTTCGTAGGCGTGCTACAACAAGACATCATTCACGTTGCCTTTACTTCCAGAGGTAATAAAAAAATCAGGATTGTTATCTTAGTTTGTAGCTAAACATAATTCCTATAGTCATTCGCTGTTTCTTCACACTTTTTGAATCAAACCTTCAAAAAATCACCTCACATGTATGCCGTGTTTAGTTACTTTCTAAATATGCCATATATCACAAGCGTTTGATATCTCTGTTAATATAAAATTATCTTATTTTTCGTAAAATTGAAGTTTACCCAATATTTTATTTATAAATTATAATGTTCCATTTTTAATAAATATATATTTATATAAAACAGTGACAAAACATGCGTGTTGGTAACGCCTAGTAAGAAATAGTTCTCATGCAAAATATTATTACAACTGAGTGTGCAAGAATTCTGTGCGTTGTCTTTTGGTGTAATTTTCTAGACGTATTTAAGCTTTGTTTGCACGAGGCGGAGGAATATCCTGGAAGTAGAACTTAAGCAGAGCTTCAGAAAAGTGCGAGTAACCGTGAATGTGTTATAGCTATCATTCAATTTGCATAACGCTGAAAACATGAAAGTATCGGAGGTATGATTTACTGTACATCGAATTGACTCCCTGTTTCAAATTCTGATTTAGCGAACGATGACCATGCTCTGTAAACGAATAATAAAAAACTATTCTGACATAAGGACTTGTCCGGTTTATTGACTTTCGACTATTTAAAATACATTGCATCAGAACTCCCTATTGTGGCCGGAAACAATCACGTCAGCGTATTCTAACTGCCAGGGTTGGAAATTAGCTTTGGGAAGGGGGGGGGGGGATTCAAAGCTGGCAGCTGGCAGGTTACGTGACAGTTGCCTATTGGCCATCGTAATATTAGGGCCTCTCGTCTGGCGAGGACCACGCTTAAGTGAGTAAAAAATGCTCTCGTCGGTAGTAAAACATTTCACATTTTAGAAAAATGTAATTTTTTAATGTGAATACGTCATTAAATTTGCGACCATAGTGGGAGGCAATTCAGAAAATCCGATGATAACAAAATCGGAGGATACAGTTTTGGCATTGCAGCTCCGAATATATCGTCTTAATTCAAAATTCGATTACACCACTCGATTACCAAACGTTCAAAGAATATGTTACGTTGAGTGAGGACTGCAAAGCATTTAAGGCTGCGGAGGGGGAGGGGCGCAATTTTGGGTTCTTTTCGCCACGTCTCATAAATTCCGCGTAGTAGAACTTTTGACTAGGAGAAGTTACGACCCTCGTTTAAGTTTCAATCGACAGCTTTCGTCAAGATCGATCGATTACGTGTATAATAACCTTTGTGTGACGTGGTTATGGTGAAATTGCGCGAGTTTGATGTAAATAATAAAAAAAAATTAAAAAAACAACACAATGTTGGCCTGTACTCGTCAAAAAGCCAAGTTGAAATTCAGAAATCGTATACTGTTGGAAAGAGCATCTCAAAAGCAATCCAGTGATACCCATAAAACCCCATATGATCGAGTGAAGCGGAGTCGGGAACGTAAAATAAACATCAAGGCGTCCGAGCGCGTCAACGTAGACGTATTCACGCAAAACAAACGGCCGTGTCTCCAACACAGCCAAACCCTTTTTTTAAATTTAATTTTTGTCTAAACAATTACCAACTGGAAAGGTACTTGCGCATGTTGTTTTTTTTTCTTAATTCTGGTGTTTATATGCTCTAAATATAGTTTTGTATAGTAGAATCTTAAATATATTTTTCGAAATTATTCTGCAATATTAATTTATCATTTTATAAATTTAATTTTTCAATTTTTAATTTTTGTATTAAAACTTCGAGTTTATTTAAACACGACAACCCCAATATCAAAGGCCAAAGTCAAAGGTAAATGTCATACACATCCAATAATTATATTTTATAGGGTCACTTAACTGCACCCAGTACGGTCTCCAAAACTCAATCTTAGACTATTTTCCTTGCAAGTTACGCCGTTAGAGTGAGGGATTGTTTTCATTGTATAACTTTTTGACCATGAAACTTATGGTAATATTTCTCGTACGACTTTTATGCCGGTTACTTCGACCGGTCATTCCGCAATATATAACGTTTGTTGCCATGTAACATCTCGTAATTATGGGCTGTTCGCAATAAAATGAGTACTTTTGAAAGCCCTAAGTAAGATCTACTTGTATGCACGATGTGCACTTTATTCATGCGTCGGTAAAGTGAAACTGTGAAATTATTAGAAAAGTAAACCTTTTATAAATCGGATAATTCTTACAAACTGGTATGTTAAAAAACAGAAAGTGTAAGAAATAATTTAAGTTATCACAAATGATTTCCTAACACTTTTTATTTGACGTTAATATATTTAAATACTTTCCATCCATCGTTACCAACTTTATCGGGCACATGTCACTCAGTGCGCCCGTTAAAATATATGTAGGCAGGGGCAGTGACATTTTTCTAAGGTTGATTTCAATAGTGCTCACTTAATCGTGAACAGCCTTTAACACGCTGAACTCAAAATTGAGAGGTCCGAGGTTCAGATCCCACTCATGATGACTTTGAAGTTAGTGTTTAATAGCTATTAGACTATACGTAATTACAAAAAACTCCAACACGCATACCAATCTTTGTGAACCTCTGTAACAAGTATTGCTGCTATCTTCGTAACATTCTCGTAGCTACTAACGAACAAATTATTGCCTACAAACACACTGAATTAATTTCTGACCACAAATGTAATTTTGTATGGTTTCCATTAAATATTCTAATGACAAAAATTTTTTTTTTGCCGCCCCGAAATTGTCTTGTTTATACTGACGGAAGAATTTTGTGGTCGTCAACAACATTCTTTTGGTTGAAACAATTTTTTTTTTTTTTTTTTTTTTTTTTTTTTTTTTTTTTCAGTTTTTATTTCCTATCTTTGATAGTTCTGTCCAGCACTATGTCCAACGCCGGCTATATTCTGACACCACATGTTTTATGTATTCCTGAAATTTACTGGTTGCACTAGCACGCACACATCATGCCAACTTAAAAGTGATATTTGAAGAGCTTCCTTTCATACTCCGAAAATAATCTCTGCCTACAACGTCATACATTCGAGATGCAAGTACAGCTATTTGCTTCAAGTATAAAGTCGAATGTAGTTAGTGAAGTAATTCAAAACATTTGGAACGATTTGTCTTAACTCAGCACATGGACCACGTTCGAAACGCCATTTTTGCAGCTCTTGATGGCGATATAACGGCTTCAAGCAGTAGTACAGATACAGAACAACAGTGAAAAAAGGTAATCCGTTCTAAAAATATACATCATACAACATAATGATACTTGACTTTTAATCGCAATAGAGTTTGCAGTATAAGTTAATTTGCAAGCAAACTAATATACCATGTGAAGGTCAACCGATTAAGAGATTAACCCACGTGGGTTTGTTTATTCTAGTTATAAAGCACAAGTGGCTGAATTTAGAATCATTACAGAATATTTTTATAAGAATTCTTTGTATGATTTCGTTACAAATGTAGTATACTTGTATTATTGCATCTCAGTTGCTAGGAAATTTTAAACACCTCAATAGGAATAATATTAGAAGGATTTATATAATATCGATAAGTTGCATAGAATAGTGCAGAAGAATTAAATTAAGTTAAACAACGTGTGACTAAAATTCACCGACAAACTTCAGCAGGTTATTTCAGACGAAAATTATTTATAAGACGACTAGCGGACCCGACAGACGTTGTCCTGTAAATATGTCTTAAATCCGAAAATTCCATACTTTTTTTAATAAGTTGTAACAATCTGGACCTTTTGATGAAAATTTTTATAAAAAAAGTTATTACAATACCTGACGTCATCACATGTACAGTTACCACAATTCGACCTATCGATTGCGTGTGAATATGTACATATCTATGAGCTAAGTTGAATATAGAAGCTATGTTGAATAGAAACTTAAATTTGCACAATGTATAGTTTTTATCTACATTTCAAAACCCTTCACACACTAATTACATCTGAGTGTAATATTTCAATTAGCACGCGATTTATTTTAACACAATAACAACACAAAGTTACGAAATTCTCCTGAATCTGATCGGGACAAACTGGAAGTAAAATGAAATATTTTTGGATATTCGACACCGCGATCGCAGCGCTGTCTGCCGGATACAATGTAAAACATTCCAAGATCAACAATAACTTATAAATAAAAAAATTATTAAAAAACATTTTGTAGTGGACCGAATTGTGAATCTAAACCATTCTCGAATCCACTTGAACACACACAAAAAATTTCATCAAAATCGGTTCAGCCGTTTAGGAGGAGTTCAGTGACATACACACGCACAGAAGAATTATATATATAAAGATAACATAGTACCAGTTTTCCTTAAAGTGATTAATAAGGTAGTGATGCGCCTTTAAGATAGTTGTGAAATGATTTTTGTTACAAATACCATAAACTACTCGAGATTAGGCAACAAATCGGTGATTATTATTTCGTAGAATGGAAATCTTACATGTGTGAAAATGCAGTTTGTAATATCATCCCCCTTTATTGGAAAATATTGGTGCTGATTTCTAATAAAGCAGAGGGTTGCAACCCTGCGAATATGAATATGTATATATATATATATATATAGTGTGTGTGTATATATAAATATAAGGTAGGAATATACATATATGTAGACCTATAGAATAAATTAAAAATAATTATAGATTTATGTACACATCTGCCTACAAGCATTAAATAATATTATATAATTATGTGATGGCATACGCGTGTTTCTTCTCGAGCGAACGAGTATATATGTTTTCTCGGAGTGCTGCCCTTTTTTTTTAATTTTAGATGTATGGCAGAAGGCCTTCTGCGAGCATAAGCTAGGCTCTTTGCTATAAAACGAATCACTTTTATATAGAAAAATGGTAGTTGTCGTTCTGACACAGTAAGGTGAACATAGATTTTGAAGTGCTCTCTCTCGTCGTACCACGAATATAAGTTATGAATACGAAGGCCAGGCTTTGACTTCAATGAACATGGAGCCGCGACCTGTATAATTGCTGCCTGATTGTTGTCGGTGTCCATCCTATGATCGAGTTTTCACTCTCGATCAAAATTCTTTTCGGAATAAGAGAACCACCTACACGAAGAGTCCTTTTCGCGCAACGAAGCATTACGGCATTGGTCCCGTGAAGTGTATGCAAGTCGATACATTGAAGGAATGCACCAAGATCTGCAAGCATTCGTCTACTGGGAGTCAGCAAGAGTTTCAA
Organism: Dryococelus australis; assembly: GCA_029891345.1. Lineage (NCBI taxonomy): Eukaryota > Metazoa > Arthropoda > Insecta > Phasmatodea > Phasmatidae > Dryococelus > Dryococelus australis. Next base: position 171,389,653 of record CM056997.1, on the reverse strand, counting down.
CCAGTACCTCTGACCACATTGATGGGTACTGATTCCACAGTCGATTAGATGCGACAGTTAATGCTAATGACGAAATTAGTGCAGCAGAGTCGGTACGAAATGAACACTTGCAAGACTTTCGCGTGATATCTATGAACTTAAAAATAAACGAGTATCAGTTTAAAAAAAAAATGATGACCATACAACTCCTGCTACTAAATTTTGGTATAGAATATAAAACAGGAGATGAAGATGACCTTGGAGATATCATTGATGAAAATGAACATGTATCTGTGATGCTAAAGTGAGAGTGATTTTCTCGATCCTCTGACGCACTCCTCTACCACATTTGCTGCGACATTAAGATGGCAGAAGCTGCTGAGAACACTTGCTATATATTTCTTGAAGACCCTAATGAATTTACCGATTGACTCAGACATTTGATATCTTTGCAACAAGGTGGAGATTTCTCGCACATTAACGAGATATCTTCAATCATCAGTGAAGTGAAGGTCAGTAATGATATTGCATGATGCGATGAACTTTTTTCTTTTGATATGTGAGTGTGTAAATAAAAACATGACGTTTTAAAACTAAAATAATGCGTATTAATTTTTTTTGTGGCGTATCCTTTTATCCCTAATAAATTTAAAGTAGCGTTATCAGCTATCAACTATTAAGGTAAATATCCACATATATATCATTAATGAAGACTTTAAGTACAAAGAAATGCATGGACAGAAGAGTGTACACAAAAAATTTATTATTCAGTCAACATATACAAATTTGGAAACAATTGCTGAACGAATGTAATTTCTATACACATGGGCGGGGACAGACTACCAATCGAAGGATTGATCGAAGAATCGGGATTGATCGACGATTGACTAGGATTGCTGAGGATTGCAGATGATTGTGCACATGGTGTTAACTACGGTGTGTGCAGTGGATGTGTTGCATGTGGTGCTGATTGTGGAGCGTGGGGTGTTGACTGCGGAGCGGTTATGGAGCGAATGCAGAGTGTGCCATGATGATTGCGTTGCTGATTGCGAATCAGGCGGAGTAATTGCGGAGCGATTACGGAATGTGTACTGCTGATTGCGGATTCACAACATGGCGGCCGTTCGGTGCCTCAGCTCCTCTCCCAGATTCTGAATTTGCCCCATTTAAAATGAATTATGCCCAAACGAAGATAATTATACTACTCTGCTATTTTGTTAAGACACGAGCACGGACCAGAAAATGAAAAACAAAACAAACAATGGTACCAACTAACGTGAATGTTGTGTCAGTCAGGTGAATGCGTGAAAAAGCTAGAAACAAATATTTGTTAAAACACATCAAATTTTATTCTTACTTGCATTCAACAAAAAGAAACAGAATCAAGGTGATACAAATGGGTAACTTTACGACTAGTAAGACGTTAAAACATGGAACTATTTGTCGTTATTTACTGACAACTTAACAGTGAGTATTGTGGCCATTGCTTGCGTTAAAATATATGCCGTTGTGGGCAGTTATATATTTCATAGGTTAGTTACAAGAGTGCTCAATTTATCGTGACCAACTATGGTATAGGGAAATTCAGGTTTAATATTCTTCCTAAAAATATTGACTGAAGACTTCTGAAAAACCTTGAATATGGTTGATACGTGCATTAATTTTGGGCTACCTTGCATATTTCTTTACATTCGAGAGACTAATGGCAGTTTCAGTATTATTATTATTTCTCTTCCCAACTTTAGTAACATCACAAAAATGAAACATATGTGGAAAATTAAATTGTGACTAACTACATTTGAGATGTAGCCGTTTTAAAATAAAATAACGTGGTCATTTTAATTGTCATTTCCGAATTGACTGCGTGGTTGTAATTCGTTTACTGCACAGGTTCAATCACCAGACGTACTTGGGCTCGAATTCAAATGAATTGTCAGTTTGATAGGCCTATATGCGAGTGCATAAAGTACAAGAAAGAGGTCTATATAGAGTAAAAAATGTTCAAAACTCACTAGTCACATGTGAACTATTTAACTTCCGTAGCGAAGATTGTTGAGGGTATAAAAGGATTGGTTATTTAAATGCCCAGCATTTGTGTGGCATTTATAAAACTTTTGCAAATATGGCCGTAGTTTAAACGAGTTCCGCAGAAAAATGAAATGTCATGAATCCTGAGGTACTATGGAGTTATGCTATAGTAGCTATGCTTTTGAATGCCGAATCTGTGTGAAATAAAACTATTTATGAAATTAATATTTAAGATACAAAATTTTACTGAAAATATGTCTTATAAACATCTAAAATATGAAATATTACATATTAATATTATTATTTATCGATGAGGTTTAGCAAGTATTTCTGGAAGGTTATGGATTAATACCAATCTACTGATTGGTTTTGGGCTTCGTTCAGGTGTTTCATCGTTGATTAATGAGGAAAGCATACAACAAGAGTATGAGGACTCACAAACTCGCATTACAGACCTTGGAGAATTCTTGTGCCAACCATTCTCTCATATCATGCCGAAGCAGATAATTACTACCACATGGAGCTTTCCCGTAAGAACAGGTTCAACTGCACCTTGCCCCAACAATCCTCTTTCGAACAACGCCTCAGCTAATCTACATCCATCCATATGTTCTGCTATAGTTTTTTATGAAATTCATTATGATATGAAGGCCACCAAGTCGTAACATAAATTTCTCCTGGTATTCTGAAATAGACAACTTGAGCTCCATCATTTTGCAGTATAATGCTTCATCCACTGTGATGACTGCATGTTGCTGCCCAAAGTGTGAAGATATTGCCATGCATCTCTTCACAGCTGTATATAAAGTATCCAGTGCATGAATTGAAGCTGGGATTATGTGTAGGTATCCTGCTGCGGCCTGCTCTGGATTTACCGACGAATACTGTCCAGGAAGATTTTGTCTCGGAATCTTGACTCAAAAGTAAGGCTGCAGTCCATTCCCCATTGGAAGCAACTTTCTCGGAGCCCTGCTAAATATCTACTTGCAGGCCCGTTTCGTATCCTTCCGCCAAATGTAAACAAACATTGCCATGTGACTGCCATGTATCATCTGCCAAAATCAATGTTTACATGTCAGTGTGTGTGTACATGTGTTCGTATACTTTCGCTACACCTAACAATAAACATTGAAATGTGACTTCTACTTTTATACTTGTCAAATGTGCTGTTTACTGTTTACAACTTTTCAAAGAATTCTGTCTTAGGTCTATTTCAAAAACCATTTGGTACGAATATCCACAGTTTAGGCCTATAACATTATTTAATCCAGCTTTATGACGTTATAAAAATGCCTGAATTAACGATAGTTCTTACGGTTACGTTACATTAACATATTTGTTTTCCACGACATAGCTCATTACACGTAATGCACGTTAATATTTTGCCGCGACTGTGTTAAACACTGTTACAACTGCGGGGTAATGAACTGTAGTATTTAACTTTTTGTTATTGATATGTGTTGGGTTATTTCTTTAAAATGACGGCCTCAGTTAGAGTAACGAGGGAATAGACAGTCCAACGAAAAAGCGACATTAAAATCAAGCACGCAACTCGTGTCGCTCATTTTTTGTTATAGAATTTTAAAATATAGCGGTAAACATACACACAAATAAGCCTACCGTAACTTTTATTCCGCTCATATTTATACGCATTGCTACTTACTGTGTATAAGGTTTACTGATATTTATTGGGTCTGGGCTTGGTTATCTTGTTGGGATGTGGTGTATATCACGTTACGAAACTGAGTTTCAAACACCCAGGGTAAAGGTACAACGTTGTGATAAATAAACAGACGTGGATTAAAATAAATAACTTCCCCATAAAAACAGTTCACATGTACAACGTATAAATAGTTCATATCAAATATTTCAAATCACGCACACAGACAGATCCAGCGTAACTATCACTGCGCAGCCACGCCACGCTATTTCACATGCAGCGGTTAAAGAAATACACTGTAACATTATATTTATTACTGCCGCGGAAAAACAGATTTATCACAACCTCGTAATTTGCTTAGGTAGGTTTAAAAAACACGTCTACAAACGTGACGTGGTGATTTGAAGTATTTTTCGGAGTAAGTATAATTTACGCTTCGTTTGGTAAAACAACAACACGACATGTCATGGCTCGCCACGTCTGCCAACTTCACTTTGTTTCTGCCCCGCCATCGTATCTAAATGTATGAGAATAAGTATTCAAACATTGAAATTTTTTTTCAGTTGTAAATTACAAATTCAAAAATCATTATTTTGCTTTAATAAGTATGAAATATGCTAAAATTGAAAACAGGTACAATTTTGTCGCGTACTAGTGAAGTGAAACTTCCCGAGTGTAAAAGAAACAAAGACCGAGAGAGACAGCGACAAAGCTCGCTCATCAGACAGTTGCTTCAAAATTGCTCTCGCTCGATAAAACAACACCTTACCATTACGGCCTACTCACGATATTTTGCGCTGTTATTTGAAACTGTGTAGATGAGATATGTTACCATCGGGGATCCCTAAATATTTAAATATTTCAATAGGCACCTTTAGTTTACAAATAGTATAGTAACAATTAGGTTAAAATAATATTTTAACTGTGAACTATTTCTTACCGGTCGTTACCAACACGTCGCTGCTCTCGCTGTTTTTAATTCATATTTAAAAAGAAAAATATTACAAGTTATAGAAGATATTAAGGTAAAGTTTCATTTATTCAATAATACAGTACTCTTAAGTTAACCATAGTGTTATATATTCCTGGAATACAGGTTATTGAATAAACAGGTTGACATGTTTCGCCTAGAGTGTTTTTTCAAATGTCGATTTTCATAAGTCGCTTTCAATCAGGAATGGACTATAGGTCTGCAGCTTTTTAGTTTCGAGCAGTCATTATTCTCTTTATTAAACCATATTATATCAACAGGTGCAGTGAATACTGGCTCACATGGTTTTGGAGTAATACCGGAAAGATGCTGTTCCCCAAGGACATTAGGGGCAATGAGGGAACATCTGTTTGATGGCTGAAGCATCTGCAGATCAGCGTCTATTGTCTGACTCTGTTGCTAGCAGCTATTTCGGGTGCATTAGAAGTATTTTTCCCATCAAATGTCTGATATCAATATGGCCACATGTGTGTGGATAAACTTGTTCATCACAATGTTTGGTGAAATTATGGCAAATGTTGATTGATCTAATGCCTGCAAAGTGCTCTCAGCCAATGAGTTGTCTAATTGCAAAACCTGCCCATAGCTCAGGCAGTGCTCAGCCCTATTGAAAAGCATAACAAGATCTTTTGACCACGTAGCTTGGTGCAGTCTACTGGTAAGGCAAACATTTTTAGGAGTCCGTCTTTTGCCCCAACTGACACCATAAACAAGATCTTGTGCTACACTGAGAATTCTACTTTGGATATGTTCTTTCTCATTTACATCACTATTATAGTTTATGGAGTCTCAATAGCATGTATAAACTATCTGGAATGCATGCTATTGCCTGATCTTCACTTACAGAATAACCTTGGTGACCTATGGTTGCAATCAATTTCCCATTAATTTTTCAGTGCTACATGTATCAAAGACAGAATAATTTTAACATTTCTGCAGATAAGCATTTCTGCAGATGCCTCTGTGGTGTCGTCTTTCATTTGCAGAACTACATGTGGCTGATATTTTGTGGGAATCAACATAATTTTCTGCTCTGATGGGGACTGTTGAAGAGGCTGAAATAATGTTAACAGATTACCTAGCTGTGAGTGCAACTTTTATTTGAATGTTTTGCTTCTACTAAAGTAGGACTGTTACACTCTGGTAGATGATTCCCCAGTCAGCTCCTTAAACATTTCCCAGACATCCTTAAGAAAAATTATGTTACCTTTGTCAGCTGCTTGATGTAGTTCCTTACCTTGGAGTCATATCAAAGCAATGTGTGTCGGATGATACTTGCTTTGTTTTTTTTATGTCTATCTGGTAAATGTTCTTAGATAGTTGAGATTATATTTTGCTTCCACTTCTATGAGGTCGATCACTTCAGTCAAGCGAATCTCAACCTTGAAGTCAATATGAGAAGCCAGAAGAATCCGATCACTCATTTGTTTTGTCATTACTGAGCCCAATCATTGCTTACTATTACTAATTTGGCAGACAATGCATACTGCCCAATCAACAGGTTGCACCCCTTTCCGCAATGAAGGCCTGCCCCCAACTTAAACATGAATGCTACTGCAACTTGCTTTCCCCTTCGAATACTGTATTTGAGTTACCTGTAAATGTTCGGTTTAACACTTGTCTGTGAAGTGAGCATAGTACAAATTGTGCCACGTAACAAGTATTATAGGAGCATCAGAATTTAACATATTTTCGAGGTGAATAGCATGTATATTCTTAGAGTCCCTTAACTTCCTTCTGGTGCATGTAGCAGCTTTTACTATACTAAGGCCATGATCACATGCTGTACTAATGGGAACGCTGTTTTTAAGGATTTGGCAGAAAATGCACAACCTATAATAAACAAGCGAACCTCTTTTCAAGGAAACAACTGCTCCATCGTCATCTGTTGAGAAAAAGCAATAGATTACAACACATTTAATACAATTTTTGAGAATAAACATTGAACAGTGACAACAATACAAAACGATAAGACAGCAATACAAAACCAATATAGATAGCACAAGCAATTTGGACTACAAGTTAAGGATTATAAGATATAGTACATAGACATAAGGTTATAATATATTGTAATTATAGTGCAATTTGACTGGCTATTTATTTTATGCTTACTATTACATTGAAACAAAAAATAGCTTTGGGACTGGGCTAATCGAATTAAGCATATTATAATTAGGAAGCACCAGCCGATTAGATCATTATTAATGGAAACTGTCCCCCTTTGGACAAGGGGGTCGAGATACGCCCAATCCCCACGCATGGTTTCAAGCTTACACAGCAGTTGTCCACACCCGAACCTATAAGTGTGACACTCTGGTGTTCTTTCGTACACCTTGCCATCGTTGAGATTCTCGCACTCAGAACACCTTTGTCTGTCCAGGATTAACCATCCTTATGTTTTTGCTTCCACCCCTGCTGACTGCACTGTTCAGTGCTAGAGCAGTGTTCTCTCTCACTACATCGAACCTCCTCAAGGAGATGGGAAACCCTCTGGGTCTGCTATACATTGGAGTCAACCTCTGCCACCATGAATCTGACCCCCTACCTATATGTACCCTGTCCCCAGCATTTAGCTAATATGGGGTGTATGATGCTATATAATCATTGTTGTCTGGTACTTCACAGGTCATCTCAAGGACCATTTAAGCTGCTTTATTATAATACTGTCATTGCGACTGTTTTCCAGACTATAAAATAGAGTGGGTGATAATGATACACGGAGCAATTTCGTAGTGGTTTTCCAATTTATCATCTTCCAGCATTATTTTGCACATTACACTTATTGATTTCGTCATGATCTTCTGAATTCTTATATATTGATATACTTGCCTCACAATGATAGTTACTAGTGGGCTGCGGGCGATTTTCAATACACTGCCCGCACGAATCCATGTCCTATATGACCTTGTGTTAGAGAGAACCTCTGACTGGGTCATTCCAGGTCAATCCATGCGCCTCCTTTCTTTCCACTGCACAAATAAGGTTATCAAGAGACATATGACCTCCGCCTATTTGAGTCGATCCTGTACGTAGGACAACCCCCAGAGACATGGATACATAAGTCGCTCTCGTAAATTAACATACGCTTGAATTTATTAACATCGAAATCCATGTTTGAGCCCTAACAGACTGACATTTAAGAATTCGGCCAGCCTGCCACCAGACGAAAACCATCATGATTGCCAATTTTCCATACCCATCCTGAGAGGCAGATTCCCCTTTTGGTTAACCAGGCATAGGGAACATCCAGATGTTTCCCAAATTTGCTGTCCAAAGTCATCCAGTTGCATCACATGGAGCTGTGGGTCCCCTTGAGTTAGCAGATGATATTGGCTTGTGCATAGTTATCCCCGCCCGTAATTGTTTTAAGCTGACTAGTGATAATAGGGGTGGCAATGCCCACTACACAAATATCGGTCAGCTAAAATATCTCCTCCTATCAGGTGTATCACTGGCCCGTAGCCCCGATGGGAGATCCTATCTTGGTCACGCACATTCCAGGTCATGTCCAACCCTACCTGGTATTTAGCTTTATGGGCTGCAGCATTACACACATTAGAGGCTAGTTCCTTGACACACTGAGCTAAAATATTCCAGGAATAGAAGACTCTGGCCAAAGCCCTTATGCCCTTCTAATACCTTCTGCCAAAGAGGGGCAACGTCTACCTCCGAGAACATCGGAAGAACCAAACTGGGTGTCTCGCCCTTATTTTGCCCAGAGCATCCCCCAAGTCAGAGGGAGGGTTTCTCAGGCTAGTCACCAGACGTTCAGTGCCCAGTAAAAGAATGGAAGTCATAGTTACTCCTGCTCTTGTACCTCTACAGGAACTACAATAGCGAGTGCAGTGAAACTAGCATTTTTATTCGGTTGACGTCCATAGCTACCACCCAAATGGTGCACTTTTCCTCTCCTGAAATCTGGGGGGGGGGGGGCTACAGCCCTATTCTTAAGCTTTTGGGAATCATGTATGCTCATGAGATGACTATAGTTCTCTCGGATGCACCAACCAAGATAGCTAAGACCTAAATGAAGCCACTGATTAAAGCAAAGAGATAACTGATGCCTGAGGACGAATAGGAAAGAAAGACTTGTTTTCAGATAAACTGAAGAGGCAACATGTGCATGTGGTTGAACCGAGAGAACAAGTACCCTGTATGGACCAAGGAAAACTGATTATCTCGTTAGAAACGTGCACAGATTACATCATTTTACTGGTAATCGTTTCCAGCCGCAGTGTATTCTCTTGCAGTAATAATGTAACTTCTAATGATTTTGTCGATAATGTTAAATATATTTCATTAAAAAACTTAACATTTTCTGAATAATACATTTAACTCTGGCAACTGAAAATGGTAGCAAATATTTTCTGAAACATATTTAACATTATTTATCCCGGGCAAAATTGCTTACAACACTGGATCATATTGTGATTAATGATTGATATAAGTTTCCAGGAAGAGAAAATGGTTGACAGATAAATATATACTGTAGTGCTATAACCATGAACTTAACAGGGCATTCTATTATCTAAAACAGTCGGAAAACTGGTAACTTTGTCATTCTAGCCCCTCCCCTCCGGGCAGGTTATAACCGCCTGAAGGCATAAAATAATCATACATTTACCATGGCAGTATGTCTCTGAATTGTTGAAACTTAATGCAGAACGTTTTAAAACAGAAGGTTACACTTTGGCAGCAACTTAGGAAAGCTCCTCTCTTGAAGGTTACTGTCCACATAGTCGCATGAGATGCCTTTCATTATTGGGCAAAGGTAGTATGCACTTACAAGAAAGCCGCTCAGTGATTTCCAGAACACTTGAACAGTGAGAAGGAGATTGATGATTTTGATTGCTAACATTCTTGGATCACATGGTGAGGTTCAGGCAATATGCTTTGTGTCACTCAGTTATGGGTAGCAATCAAATAAGTTATTATTCCCAAATTTTCAATCTGCACTGTTAAAATAAATTCCAGTTGTACCCACAAAAAAAGGTATTCGCATATTTGAAATCTGTACGCTCCTCAGTCAGTCGGTCAGTGGATTGACATACTTGTGCTGTTAGGATTTTGCACAAGAAATTTACTTCAATATTATGGTATTGTTTTAATAAAGGCAATAACTTGATGAAGTTTAACAGAGAAAAATATGCCACATAACTGCACTCAGGGCATTCAGTGGCTCCAAAGCAAGCACGAAACTGGAAGTATAAAATTCAAACACCCTTGTAGTTTGCATCATAGACTTACAGGGGAGACATAGTTCAGCCTGCAGTATATTTTTTATTTCTAGTAGATAGAATACTGCATTACCTGTTGAGTGATCTTCAACATTCTTTTCTCGAGTATTATTTTGTCAAGCAATAGTGTTTTATAATTATCAGGGATCTTCCCTTTGCGCTTTACAAGCAAATTTCCATTAGAGACTATACCTTTCTCTGTATTTTTCCTTACATTTGTTCAAGAAAACTACCTTACAAAATACAGAACATTTCATTACATCTGAACTTATCCCTCTATTTTTACCAAGGAAATTAGCTTTTAATAGTACATAACATTTCATTACATGTGATGGTAGTTTTCCTTGCATTTGCCAGGGAAATTTGCCTTGCAAAGTACATAACATTTTGTTACATGTGATGGTATTTTCCCTTACATTTGTCAAGGGGATTTTCCTTGCAGCGTAGAGAATATTTCATTATTTATGCAGTAATTTTCCCTTACTTGTGCCAGACATTTATCCCTTACATAAACAGGAAAATTCAAGGACTTTTCCCTTACTTTTGTAAGGCACTTATTCACAACAGTTACTGAAAAATCACCACACTGAAGGTGTAAAATTAATGTAAAATTGTACTGTAATTTTATCTTGCTGTAAACGTAATTTGCTACCAGTAGTGTGGGGAGAATTTACTTTTCCTTTAGTATAGGCATAAAATATTGCGCTCACTGAGAAATAAAAAGAGTAATCGGGGAGATAGATAATATATTACTGCAAATAATAGGTGTGTGAATAAATTAAAATTAAAATTTAGTTCTCCATCCCTCACGACCTCAGATGCGCCCCTCAGGCGTCTTTTAGTAGTATTTAACTCTTTCATACTGGTTCGAATTTCTTACTTTGGGTAAGTCTGCATTAGCACATTCGATGAATAGCCATGAGATGTGTACGTTAATGCAACTCAATTAATTTAGCTAAGTACATGAATTTTCTTCTTCTTTCATAACGCAGCAGCCTGGAAGAATAGTCTGCAAGTAGACCAGTAATCGTCGAGAGTTCCACAGTCTGTCACTTGTCGATTATGGTACATAAACTCTTCTCGGTATCTGTTATCTTCGTCAGTATTTTTCACGTTTGACATATTAGAGGTTGTACCAATGTCATATTCTATAATGTTTGAGTTGAATGAAATGTACTTAATAAACTGGTATGCGAGTGGATAGCACGGTAGTCTCAGTTAATATATACTCGGGAGGAAAACTTATTCACTGAACAAATATTTGCAGAACATCGCACTCAGCTCGCTGCTGCAGTATTACCTCCCGGCTTGACACTGTGTTTGCCGAGTAATAATGCCGCCTGGTAAGGAAAGGGTTTGCTGTTTGGATTGGTGGGCTCAAGAGCAGTAGGAACTTCTTCCGCACCGTATGCACAGCGAACTGGTAATACAAGTCTGAAATGAATTAAATTCCGACACACGTGTCGTGATTACACTTGCGACACGAAATTCGTTAATAATTTGTATATTCTGTATGGCCTGATTATGAACTTGGACATAGCCTAGCTAAATTAGAATAAAATGTATAATTTAAATATTTGTCTTAATTATAACCACTGTGATTTTTATCGCGACGAAGCCAAGAGGAAGTAGTTTACAAAAAACTTTAACACCCAACAAACACTCCCTTTACTTCGACTAAAAATTTTCCTGCGATTTACATAGTGTGTGATATATGTGAGACTCCTTACCAGGAGTAAACAATAAAAAGCGAACGCAGTTTGTTGAAAGATAGTCTCGGGTATATCCAAGCGTATTTAGCAAATTTTATGCAGATAAAAATATCTTCTTTAACACTTCCTTCGGAATCTAATTAGACTACATACATTGATCGTGTAATGGCAACCAAAATATCACGATTCGTTGTAATTGTTACATTTCTGTAAATGGCTGTCCACTTGGTCTCTCTTTAACTATTAGAATATCTTGCAGCTGTTTTCTAAAATGGCGTAAGCATTATTTTTAGGATTAAGTGAGTTACTTAAATGTGGAAATACGTTTAAAGAATTTTTTAATTGACAGCCGTTCAAGATTGTTGGCCATTCACATCACCGTTTCTAGTCATTTAGTGAAAAGAGCTGTTTTACATGCAACTAGTAGAGTCGTGAGATTTTGTGACTCGTGATATTTTTCCACTCTGCAAAAGTTTCTGGAATATTGGGAAACAAACTTCATCAGCATTTAGCTCATGTTGGTAAAACTTCCCTTGCTGGAGTAAAAGGCTGATTGGATACTTGGTACAAAATATACGATAAATATCACCTAATCTATTCAGCTCGCTTTAATTTTTTTAAATAAATAAATAAAAAAATATATATCAGATGACGATAACATAGTTAATACGTAGCATAAATAGTTAAAATACATCTGCACCGAAGTATGAATTATTTGTCACGCATGTGCTTTAATCGAGTAATTCAGTTTCATTGTCCATTTGTTATTAGAAAATTCTCTCAATCACCTTTCGTTGTCGCCAACAAGCGAAAAATTATTATACACGTGAGCATGTGGTAAATAGAGTAGAACATCTCAGAAATTTAACGCGATGGTGGAAAGTAGTGGAGCGTAGTGGAGAGGCCAGGGTTGCTCGTAACAACGAGGTCTTGAGAGCCAATGAGGGTGAAGCGAGGTGGGTATGGAAGGGCGCTGGTATGCAAAGAACGAGGGAGCTATAAATTCCCTAGAAAAGTGGTCTCATCCGGTACGATACACATGGGAATGTAAGAAGTAGGTCGAGCTATGAGAACTATACTAACTGTACTTTTATACACACCTACGCATGACCGATTATCTGAAGTAGTTGTTGATTCAGGAACACGTATTAGAGAATTCCGAACTAAACCGAGTTATTTTTTTAATGTTAGAAATTGCAGATTTTTCCCGATAACCGTTTTCCTTAGCGTGTTACACGGAGGAAACTTTTGCCTTCCTTTAATGTACACACTATAATTACATCATAACAATCGGTGAATACCAACAGGTAACAGACTTTTGTTAATAACATACCACTCTCTAGTTTCCTAATAACGGGGGATATTACCTGCTAAACACTAGTCACGATTTCGTTATTTCATCTCATGTTGTTTCTGACATGTTGCAAACCATTTTAATTTCCAAATTTTTAACCCATCTCTCTACCTTCATCATCACCATAGGTCAGAGTTCATATTATGTTCACTATCTGATTTTCATTAATGAATGATCTCACAGAGATTGTAACGGGAGTTCAGGATATTTATGCTTGTTATCAGTATTTACAGTTACATAGAGCTTTGTTAGTCAAGAAAAGTACTTTTACTATAGATTTTAAATTAACAAAGATCTGTGCATATGTGTTGTGTGACATGGAATGGAAGTTTATTATTTGTGCACATACGTTTGATGTAAGTTATTTGTGCACATATGTGCTTTCACTATCAACATTTGATTCCTTTTTGAATACGGAATTTGTCACGAGAATTCTATTATGTTTGTGATAACTAGACTAAGATGGGTAGCCGGTAAACGAGCTGTAATAATTATTTTTTAATGGTATTTTCTGGGTGGCTTACAGACGTAGCCAAACCTTAAGTTCAGTTAAATAATAGCACACACATACCCTGAATTCGAACGCAGTGCTCTTCGCGCCGTAAGCCAGAGTTCCAATACTCCTTCATGGATGTGGGCTGATATCTGCTTTGTTTTGCTTCGCCTACGAAGTGAGGGGAGGAAGTAATTTCACGAAATACTGCCAGCTTAGGAGAAAATTGGCGATGATTCCGAACCACTTAATGCTTGCGCCGGATATAAGCTGCCAAGGAGCAGCGATGGTTGTAAACAAGGGTGTCACGACCAAACGCGTTTCCTTTCGAACGAAGCAGCAAATTCAAATTCAATCGCTGCGGCCTCGGTAATTTCCCTCTGCTTGCCGCTCTACAGCCGGGGTAGCAGTCTGACTGGAATACGTAATGGCGGATTATGAAGAGCGCTGGGCGGGGATGTGAAAGAGACGTTTGTCCCTGGCAAGAGCAGTCGAGAGGAGGAGCGTTCACAGGACCACGGCCTCAATCCCAGCACGTCTTACAACGCAACACTTCATTAAACGCGTCTTAACGGAAACCCTAATAATATTATAAATACCAAAGTTTGTATGTTTGTTTCTCAATCACGTCGTAACAGCTCAGCGGATTTGGATGGAATTTGGCACAGAGGTAGATTATATTCTGGATGAAGACATAGGGCACTGTTTATCCCCGAAAAAACGAACAGTTTCTTAGGGACTATATAAAATATGCCATCAACCATTTGAGTAAGCGCTGGTAGGTGGTCTGTTTTTATATTCTTTAAGGAAATGTTCGGTTTTTCCGGGATGAAAAGTACCTTATATGCTATTCCAGAATATTAGAGCAATAAGGAAGAACAATTAAGATAGAGCACGTGGTCATTATAATTAAAGTTTGAATTTTGCACGTGAGTGGAGCCGCGGTTAACAGATATAGGCTGTTCACGGTAAAGTAAGCACTTTTTAAGGCATTCCTAAAATTTCCCTTTCATACAATTTCCACCTTCCCGCTGCTTTTAAATATAAACATTGCAATGTAACCAATAAACACAGTGAATACAATTCACTACCCTTAAAATGTAATGCCTGAGGCTGCAATAAGATATATTTATTGGTGTTTAATACCTGTTGGGAGGGTCTTAAAAAGTGCTCACTTTACCGTGAACAACCTATAGTAGTGAATACCTAGGAGAGTTACGGCCCCCTCGTCAGCTACTTGACTTAGGAGGTCTAGACCATTCACAAGAAATTCTTTAAGCCATGCTTGTGAAAAGCGTAAACTTGCGTGAATTGTCATAGGGTTGTTCTGTATTTTGTGAACAAACTTGACATTACTAATGTTTTGTCAAGATAATATCTGTAGACGTATGCTGTAAAATTTTCGATAAATTTTGTTTAGCAATTTAGTTTCATGACATCATGACAATTGTTTACGTTACTGGTAATGTAGTTTTCATCGGCTCCGTACATACAGTCGTAGCGGATCACAGTTTCGCTGTAATCGAACCTGGTTCGTCTTGGTGGGAGAAGAGCACGCTACACACTGGGCCAATTCGGCCTGCGACTCCTTTTATCGAAAAGGAAAGCAGTCTTATGCGAATATTGTGACGCGCCATCACAAAACAGAACGTGGTTAGTGCCACTCAGCCTGTGCAAGCAGATAAGAGAACGTGACATACGATAGTTTGAAAGTGGAAGTCACGTCATATACAAATAATGTTAACAATTACATGAATATACTACACCAGGAGCAACAGAGTGGACTTCAAAACCATGTGTCAAGTTGCAGACCCGTATTAAACAGCTGTAAGACACCTGGCTCTACCCTACCCTGAGGTAAAGCCTCCTACCAACTTTTTCCATAGCTGTATTAACTATGAAAACAAAGTTGGGCACACATTTTGTTGCGGTTACTTTTAGTTTAGTTCTCAGATAATCAAATTTTCTGTCGTGCGTGATCTTTAAATTATTTTATACTGACGCTACATTCTTTACCCATTACAATATTCAAATTTTGTTCCTATGACAAAGAAAGGAAATACATAGTTCCTATTCTTATATATATATATATATATATATATATATATTATATATATATATATATATATATATGTGTGTGTGTGTGTGTGTGTGTGTGTGTGTGTGTGTGTGTGTGTGTTTTGCAGGCAGTAGTGGCTGCATTGCATGTTTTAAGTATTGTAGGAAATAGAGTTCAATAAGATTATTTTTAGATTTTCTGGAGGCAATGACTGTGGTATTACCACTGAAGTCCTGTTCTCTCAGAAAATGAGACTGGTTATAATATGTAAATGTTTGTGTTACATAACATGTATTTTTACCTTTCTTGTACTATATGTCCATAGTATCAAAACGTTTGTGTTGCATGTGTTTCCTTCTACATTAACTTAAGTCAAAGTCTTCGTGCTCTTAGTAAATCACATTCAGTGCTAAAAATTCCTGAACTATTTCAGCGTTCCTATTGCAAAATACTTTTTTTTAACCCTTTTGATGAACTTAAGTTTAAAAGTGATCTTTGTCCTAAATTATTTGTCAACAACACTGATATGAACATTCTCAGAGAGATTTCCACGTTCGGAAATTCTGGCATGAATCCATATTTTAGAAAAAAGTTAGATGACTCTTAAGCTCAACTTGTTTGTAGAAGTAGTTCTGCCATCATTTTCTTCAACACCTTCAAAATCTTCATTCACATCTTTGATTTTAACTTCTGCTTCAACAGCATTTTCGTCATCAAAATCGTCATACGAATGCACAAGATAGAAACTGTCGTCGTTGTCTTCAAGACACCTCTCCAGATGAAGGCAATCTTCATTAAGTTCTGACTTGCTAACATCCTTTTCGTAGATAGAGGCAAAACTTCGCAACAAATTGTCAGTTGATACTCTTTGAATATCGCTTGAACCTTCCAGAAACCCACATTTTCTTTAGAAATCTTTTAAACGCTTCTGAGCATGTTTCAGATTCAAAATAATATGTCGATTATTAGAAGGTATGTCTGAACTCCAGAGTTGATCTCTTCCTTTAAGAATAATGCCTGGGTTTCTGCTTTTGTTGAAAAATGCGAGTAGAGTACTGCAACATGAAATTCTCTCCTCAGACTTTCAAAACCTAATGTTTTTAGTTATCGCCCATTCAGACGGTCGAGGATTTTTACAGCTACTGACAAGGTTACAGTAGTCTTTTACAAGACTTTTGTTGACCTGACTGCATTCTGCTACTTCCACACCGGCAAGGTTTAAGGAGGGAAATAAACGTGGTATAAATTCTGCCAATGGGTTTTCTTGCCTGATCTTGATTGCAAACCAGTATACATACTACTCATGTTTGATTCATTGTAGTAAGGTTGTCCCATGAAGTTTTCAAGAAGAATGCCATAGTTCCTCAGTAGACCAGTTACTTCTTTCCTCAGATTTTCGACTGAAAGGCCATGACGCGCAATGAATTCCGAAATCTTTTCACCCTTCCTTTCATATATAATAACATTGATTCGTATGTGCTTCAACTTGTGTTCAATCTACACATATCTAACAGTACTTGGCCACCATAACCTCTCTAACAATATGGTCAAACACTTTTCTCCCCATCACCCCCTATCCAAGTTCATTACATACAAAATATGACAGATAAGAAACTTATTACCTCTTTTATTACAACCATGGTTTCGTGGAGGCCGAAACTGCTTCCGGCCGAAATTTAAAGGCAAGTCGTATAAAACATGGGCAGCCGGTCAAAAGATATTTGTCCGGAAGTTTATAGATTTTTGGCTTGCATTAAAATAAATATCTTCAGTTAACCGACCAAAGAAGTATGGGAGCAGGGTACAATTAAATTTGATATGTGGCCCCATCGTGATTATATGAAACCGAATCCTTCCAACGAAGGTACAGACGAAAGATTATGCAAGACTGTGAATGTACGATACATGTTTTTGGATTGATGATGGCTTCTTTCCTCTGATTGGATCTGGCAGTTTTATGTAAGACGAGGCGCGCAGCGATTCCAGCTTGTTGATTCGGAACTGCAGGTGATGAACTTCTGAAAACTCCCACCCTGATCCATGCTCTTATTACGTTTCTCCCTCTTCGCATATTTTTCCTATATTCAACCTTGCAACATTTTCAATCTTGTCGGCATCATACACTGTTAAGTAATTACATTAATTTGTAAAAAGAGCAATTTTGTTTTAGAAAGTACAAAGAAGAAGAAGAATGGTGGATAATATAGTTTTCTGTTTGTACAATTAAAACTGTTGTATTTATTGACTGTATGTGTGGTGTCGTACACCGTAATAATATCCTGTTTAACTTCCCAAACAGCAATGGAAGTTTTTAACCTATGCATTTTGTGTAAATAATACCACATGTGAGACTGCAAATATTGGTATGTTTAGCGTCGTTACGATACAAGATTGGGGACTTCCCTACGCATTTGACTGTTTCGTGAGCGAATGTAGGAGCTCTATCATGGATGCAAGGGAAAATAGTTTACAGTTCGCACTTTCTCACTATTCGTATACGTTGATATGGTAATTTTACGAATATTTTTTTTAGAGTTTAGCTTTTCCTCATTAACAAAATTAATTTAGAAGTGTTCTCAGTGGTTTTAAATAATCTCAGTTATAAAAATTGATTTAAATTAAAAATCGGTTTAAATATGTTATTCATTTTCATTCCAGAAGCCAAAAATGAAATGTTACAGTTAACTAATTCGAGAATGATTTATGTGAGGCCCTCTTTCAGGTACGAAATTCCCGGCCAGGTTCGCCCTTACGTTAATCAGGCACAGCTCAGTAAATGTTTTGAAGGAAGTAAGTAATGTTTCCATACTAGCCACGCCACTACCACAATCAAAATGATAATCCACATCGAGTAATTTTATATTATTGTGCGAGACTTAATGAAGTTCGGTGTGTGGAAGCAACTGCTGATTACATCAAAAAATCTTGCAAAAGAATTAGTAATTCGAATAAAAATTTTACAATGTTTTCGTTAAAAAAAACGACGAATGATAGTAAAATAATTACTGCACCAGTTATTGCTTTATTTTCTTTCTGTCAAAATGCGGGAGTGATTTCCTTCCGTATATTAAGACAGTTCTATTTACTTAAACAATTTAGAATAAAAATCACACGCGATGCACTCAAATAAGTGTGATTTCAAGATGTGAGTGGGTAATCAGATTAAGTGCACCTTCACGCACGGATAAAGACACGTGAGTAAGTGCATACATAAATGCAGGAAATGAGATATTTAATTCTCATCGATTCATTACAGGATAGTTTTTACAATACTCGTACTAGTTTTACTAAGGTTTAAACTTTTGCTGGCGGATACTACGAAGACGTGATTTACGAAGGAAGATCTATCTAACTCACGACCCTTTCTTCTGATAGCGGGTTGGCAACTCAATTTCCCTTGGGAATCGAGTCTTCAACAGGAGATGTAGTAATCTTGACTTGAAATAATGTCGCTTTGACAACAACGCAGGTAATTTTATCCTCTTCTTAAGATTTATCAACCCTACAAATAAAAAATAGAAAATGTTTGCACACTGATTGGATACAGCACAAACAT
Source organism: Dryococelus australis (assembly GCA_029891345.1). Classification (NCBI taxonomy): domain Eukaryota; kingdom Metazoa; phylum Arthropoda; class Insecta; order Phasmatodea; family Phasmatidae; genus Dryococelus; species Dryococelus australis. The sequence goes on along the minus strand of CM056997.1, from coordinate 171,370,584 downwards.
AGTGTACAGCGGATCGCCATTAATTTTCGCTTTAAACCTAATTTTATGTTTTATTTGATAGTTGCGTTTGTTTATACGATTTTCATAATTTATAAACCTACATCTACTGGGGATCAATGAGAAAATATAATGATTTTTTATAAAGCCAAATTACGACCTAGCAAATAAATTGTGGCATTCTTGGCCCAGCATTAAACATGATTATTGTGATATACTTTTTCGTAAAGATACGCAATATTCTGTGCTTGATATAGTTCGTGTTTGCAAGTATTCTGTTTACTCGAATGACCTAAAGTGGCCAGTAATGGCTAGGTGAAGGGAACAGTGTCTAAAAATAATACACATATTTTTGTCTTCAAGTTCCAGAATAGCGTGTTTTGGCTCGTCGACCTAGCCATGAGCTAATCTACGTCTTCCGTATATAATTGGTTGATTTTTGAAACTTGTAAATTTGAACAGTTATTCTATGATATCACAGGGTAATTCTGAACTTGATTGAATATAACATTTGACAAGGTACTGTTGAAATTGTATGCAGAAAAATTTAATATGTGTAGCTATTGTAATTACAAGAGCAAGTATTTACTACAGCGAAATTAGCGATAGTCGTAAGACTCGAAGTTATTCAGTGTCCGGTGTGCATTTCTGGTGACTAAGGCAATATAAAGACTGCGTATAATCGTCCGCCATATTTTGTCAAAAGTACGGTGGACAGAGGGCTAGAGGAAGCCGATCGAATTACAGGTTTTTCTTTCCCCGTCTTATGTCTCAAATAAGGTTAAAAGAAGTGAAATTTATTTAGCGATATTAATCGCGTAATATGATACTTTACGTTGTTAATTGTGTATTCTTATGTACCAAATTGTGCAAACAACTCAGCTGCGTGTCCTTGGCTATTTAAATTATCTTTGAGTTAGTCAAAGTGGAGAGTCATCATCTGATTCAGAGCTTCGTCAAGTTGTTTCATTGGTTGAAGTGAATACGACCCTGTAAGCGCGTTTACTCACTGGAGAAAAATTAACACTTGGGACGACGTGAATAAGAGCAAGGAAACACTTGCACTCAAGTAAACTATCAAAATATGTAGGTAAACTCATTACATAATGTGAATACAAACCTGTAAACCCTATTAGCCAGAGCAAATACTCGCACAAAAATAAGATAAGTCACACTCAAACTGCGCAAGTTTACATACAAGCTACAGTCTGGCAATGTCTGGATATTAATCCAGACATTTCCAGACGAAATATCAGCCGTAACTCTTCGAAACAATTACTGGTATTCGAAACTGGAAATATTGATTTTATTATGAATTATTTTTTAGTTGAACAAATTGAAACTCGACGAGGAGCATTAACGTCCAGCTAAAGAATTAAAAGGCAAATCCTTACTACTATATAAATGCGAAAATGTGTTTGTTTGTTAGTTTGTCCTTCTTTCGCGTCAAAATGGAGCAACGGATCGACGTGATTTTTTACACAGATATAGTTGGAGGTCCAGAGAGTGAGTAGGCTACTTTTTATCCCAGGAAAATATGCCAAACAGTTCCAAAAAGTGATTATTAGGGATGTTCATAGGTTCTGGATTAAACTTTTCTTAGGATTACTCCATAAAAAAGCATTGTTAAAATTTCTCCTTTCTTTTTTGTCTGTGGACTGTCTCATATTCCTTCCCAAGAGCCGTAGTAGCGTAGTGGGTAGAGCAATCGATAGTGGGACCACAGTAGCCCAGTGGGTAGAGAACCCTATAGTGGGGACACAGTAGCCCAGTGGGTAGAGAACCATATAGTGGGTTCGCGCGCGAAGCAGCGGGTAAAAAGCTAGTATCTGAATAATTTCTTAGAGTGTGGAACTAAATCTGAGCAGATACTAGGTCCGCTTAAACGTTTTCCTCTTCTCGGTAATCGGATAATAGTGTCGCTGGCAAAAGTACCCAAAATAATTGTAAGAAATGCAGTCCTCAATAACATCGCCAAGCATTTGTACGATGGTTGCGATTTTGAATACGTGCATGTGAATGACTATGATGACGATCTTAAAAATGTTGAAGATTTTGGAGATCACAGCAAATCCAGGATCCGTCAGCGATGAATATTAGACGTTTCGAAATTGTTCTCATTTTGTAGATGTATTTAAATACATATATATTATTTATTATATTCTGTAGTTATGTCTGTGATTAATATTAAAGGCGTTTTTTACATTATGTGTGTCAAGGTGTCTCAAAATAAATGAAACCTTGCAATTCCTTCTGCGCTTAAAAAACTAAGTTCATCACTTGAAAGACAACAGTAAAAGCCTGTGCGAGCGTTACGTAGTCCATGCATGTGCTTACTCAATCAATGTGCGCTTGTGCACGATTGTACCTGCATCTGTTTGCTAGATGTTTTGTTTGATTTATCGTTTATTTTATGTTGCAGAAGACAGCTACATTGCGGACAGTTTACATAGTTTACATTACATTGACTGTTCGTGTCAATACAAAACTACCTACGACAAAGTTCGATCCCCGGCGTGGTTCCCTAAAAACATGGGATTCTTGCCCGGACGATGTCGCTGGTCACCGGGTTATCTCGGGGATCTCCCGTTTCCTCCGCCCTTGCGTTCCGGTGCTGCTCCATCCCCACCTCGCTTCACCGCAGTTGGCTCTCAAGACCACGATGTTAAAAGCTCCCAAATATTTCCACTCCACTCCATCTTCAACTCATTCCACACTCACAGGCGCTCAATACCTCGCTGCTACTTGCCAACCAAACCGTCTCATCTCGATTCGTTTCTCTTTAATTTTCAGTATCCATCCGAGCTTGCAAACGAAGTTGTGCGAGCGTGGCGGGGGCTGTGGAGGAGAGGGTGGTGGGACGGGGATAATGTCTGAGACAATTTTCGTGTTGCATTCATTTGCAAAATAATTTATTACCATTAACGAATCGCACTAGTGCAAAGAAGGATGCCGCACAGTATCGGCAGAGCCTGAGATATGTTTAATTTGCGTTTAATGCGGTTTGCTTACGCTAATGCGCCACTAGTGGGCAAACATGTTACTTCATCATTAATATCGGCAACACAACGAAAAAGGCCATAGGGTCACTTTTACAGGTTCGCGTTAAACTGCTCGTAACAAAATATACACATTAAGATAACGACAGATTTAACGTGGATTTGCATTTTACAGTAATTTTTCAAACTCTTCGTTAAATTACGAAAGTGTGTATTCCTTTAAGTTGTATCTGTTTGCTAAACTTTATATAATATGCATTATTATTGGTTAGTAAATCATTTTCTCTATAATATGCGTCGAAAAAAATGTTTGTTGCTATTTTCCCAATGTTCTGGTAAGTCTTAAGAGGGTTTGGGTTATTGTAACGAAGCGGTCAAAGCGAACTAATTTTACGCTTGAGGAAGATAGTTGGCGAGTTGATTAATAAGCCATAAATAAATAAATAAATTACTGAAAACAAGCAAACAAATGCCTAGAGACCTTCAAAATTCGCTCTATTATCTAAGGACAGACTGAACACTAATTTACTGTGCGTTTGACCAACCTCATCCATTGCCCAAAAATATGTTTGACACGCCTCGGAGAACTCCTGAACCAACAATATAAACTGAGCTTTGGAGCGGCCAGTCCCTTTTGAGGGGATCAAGCAGATACGCTATGTTGATTACAGTGCAGAGGCCAATGAGATCTCGATTTTTTTTTATTCAGGCGAGCCCCCAAATCCCGCTACGCCAGCGTGAGCACCTTCACAGTTCTGTGTGCCCTCCGGCATGTATGTTAGTAACTAAGACGGTTGGAGAATGGGATGCGTCTCAGGGGTAGCCCTACACGCCTTAGGTCAGGTTAATTTTAATAAAATGGGCGCATGCATCGCGGCTATAGCAGGGTTGTCTGGTGCCATGGCCGCAATTGTAGCCATGGACACATCCCGAAAGAAGAAGGGTCTAGCTGGAAGAGCATAGCAAACCATGCAAAGCGGAGAGGGCCATGGAAAATCTATGCGAGAGCCGCGGAGGTTAAGAATAATTCCTTTTAACTGGATTAGGGCGGGAGAAAGTAGGGATTTGTTATTTCGGGAAGAAAGACTTCTGTTTGTTTGATGTGGGGTGAAATGAGATGAGATCGCACCTGGTGTGTATTGGGGAGGGGGGGACAGAACAGCTCCCGCGCCGATGCCAGTCATCGTGTGAGCGCAGGCGCCCTTGAAGTTGAGCTACTGTCAGTACTGCAGTGTAGGCGAACCAGCACTGCAGTACCGACAGCAACTGAGGATGCAGCCCCTCCCCCCATCACTGCTTCTCGTCGAGTGCGCCGGAAAACCGGACAGCTCAGTCATGACACAGACTGCATCTTCGCCCTTCCGCGCCGATGCCAGGATGTCCAATCCATGGATGAAGGTGGGGAGAGTTCTTTCGGGGAGCCACCCCCTCCCCTTCCTACAAAATAGCCCGTCGGTCTGGGAAACGCGAGACATCCGGGGCCTACCAGTGGTGGTGGCGAATCCGCTGGCCCAGAGGTGAAGGCTGATAACGGGGTGCTTCCATGGTCCGATCCATTCATCACGCACCCGCAGTCGGCAGCCCGCAGAATCCAGCAGTGAGGATCGCTACACTTGGCATTTCTCAGCACCTCGAGATCCCCCTCCCTGTCTTGATCTTTGGGTCGCCTCCAGCAGATGCGCTTCACCATCTCGTACTGAGCTGCCTAGGTTCCCTATGTCCACGACGACAGCCAGTTGGTTCGCGGGCTGGTATTGGAATACACCCAGCCACACCAGAGCCTGGGGATCCCCTATCCACCATCTGGGGACGCGACGAGTTGCGGATAGTCGCCGCACCCAAGCTGCCATGGTCTCATCGCACTCGTAGATGCACTTCGCTTTCTCCGGTCCTCAAGTCGCGGGCAGTTCCCAACGAGCGAGCAGCCACGAGCACGATGTTACTTCCACTACAGCTTAGTTCGTGAGACCAGGAATTGAGGTCACTTGTTTATAAGGCTGTCGAGTCTAACATGCCACCGAAAGATAATGCGAATTCCGCACGCCTCAGGCGTGAGAAAATTAAAGCGTAGGGCGAAGAAACTAATTTTGAGTTCTAAAAATTTGGCATGAATTTCCTATAAAATGCAACCATTCCTCAGAAATGTTTTACGCTTTGCAATGTTTTTGGTGGTAAAAAATTTATATAAGCCAAATGTTCAATTTCTAAAGTGATCTTCTACCAAGAACATCAAATAATTGGAAAGCAAAGTGCGATAATCTTAAGAGAAGAGCACTGCAAGTGTCAGCTCACAACCAAAACGACTTCAGGCGATCAGGCCGTGAAAAACCTAAAAAAACTGGAGACACTGTGGCAGACAGTATAATAATGCTTATGTCTCGTTTAAAGAATAGTTGTATTTAATTGTGCACTTTTGTGGCTCTGTTTATATTAAACTCGGCATAGCTGTTCGAATCGTGGAACATTTCGTTCACACATTTAATTACGTTATTCGGCTTCTATTGCACACACCGTAAACTTACCTAGGCCTACCCCAAGAATCCTTGGTAAGTTTAATATTTTGCTATCTTAAGTGAGTCACTTTGAAAATATATTTTTTCGTTAAGATATTGTTGCAGTGTGGGCAAGCCATTACTTTGGCGCTTGCGTGAACACACCAGCACACGGAAGATGAACACGCTGCGACAAACACAACACGAGCCACAGGAGCTGTTTGCAAACAAACTGAGTAAATAGTAAACGTACCTGATATTTAAGGCCGGAGAAGAGTCGACCTAAGGTATTAAAACTTCAAGCAGACGACGGGACAAGATGGATCAACAGATGGGGTTTAGACCGCCATAGTCGCAATAGTAATCAGCCTTCGGCAAAGGAAAAGGTATTCTTAGAAACATGTATACGGTCGAAACTTCGCTAGATACCTTTCGTTCAACTCACTAACGACAGATTCGGGTGACGATTAGTTGTAGATGACATTAAAGTGAACACTAATATGAACAGGAATCTGTAGAAGACAATAACGGATGAATCGGTATTAACATTCTCGTTAAAGTCTAACAGTGAGTTCAACGCGAACCTGTAAAAGTGGTCGTTAGTAGCAGTGTGAGCCGCAGAGCCTAGTTCAATGAACACGCAGAATGCCCCGAATGCGCACTTGACAAGTTACCGCTCATCTTGATGAGTTTGAGAGAGGCTGCATCGTCTGCTTCCAAGAGGCATGTTGGACTTTTAGGCGCATTGCTCGTCTCTTGAACTGTCCTGCTTACACTGTGGGTTTGTGTTGGACGCACTGGGTACAGGAGGGTACACACACCCGTAGAGAAGGCTCGGGTTGCCCCGGCGGACCACCAGCAGAGAGGACTGTTCTTCGTGCAACAAACTGTAAGCACTCCATAGGCGTCTCTGCGCACCATCCAGGGGCATGTCTTGGCAGCTGGGGATACGACTGTGTCCATCAGTATCATATCCAGTTGGCTAGAAGAGTGGGATTTGTCGTCGCGGCGTCCCTTCCCACGTCTGCCATTACGTCCTGAGCATCGCCGAGCACGTGTGACCTTCTACCGGGAACGGTCAGTATGACAGCTTGCGTATTGGTGACGAACGATGTTCAGCGACAAATCGCGGTTCTGTCTGGGCAGACAACTGCCGAATTCGAGTCTGGAGACCTCCTGACCAGTTCCGTGATTCACACTTCGTCGTAGAGCTGCTCACCGGCCCAACGAGATGTGTCGTGGTGTGGGGTGACATTTCCTACTATGCTTACATCTCAATGTTGGCGATTGAAAGAACACTGACGGCGCAGCGATAGTCAGGGGATTCTGCGACAATGTGCTTTCGCCTTCCTGGTGCAACTTGACAACAATGCCTGGTCTCACACAGCACGGGTATCTCTGCCTTGCCTTCGTGATATCAACATACTTCCTTGGCCTGCAAGGCCCCCAGATCGCTCACTCATCGAGGGTGTTTGGAACCAGTTTGGATGGCAACTTCGGCCAGCGGCAACCACGGCGGGTTTGGAAGGTCAGTTACGCCATCTGTGGTAGAATCTTCCTCAGGAGAACATCAGACGCCTGTTTGCCTCCATGCCCGATAGTGTCACCGCCTATCGCTATAATACGGGTAGTCCAAAGCCATACTAAGTGCGCGATTCAAATTTGGGCTCCCTGCAATACATGCTTAGTGTGGTACAATATTTTGATATTTTCTGTATACATATTACAACATCTTGTGTCTGTACCCACTTACGTACTTCTGTGATGGAACCTATAGGGTGATATATTTTTTTGAATAAGTTTAAATGAATTAAAATCTACAGGATGTTTTACTACAGCTTGGGCCCTGATGTTAACTAATAAATATCAAAAGATGACCTCAATGTAATTAAATGTGCTACAGTCATACCTTGGTGTAGGAGAAGCACAGTGACGTCATTGGTGGCGGCATCACAGTCTGTCTAGTCCTTGCCTGGATATGCAGGTACGTGTGGACTATTAGGTCGGTAAATGCCGCTCGTATGGACATGTGTGTTCAGTATGAGTTTATCCTCCTGTTGTTGCGACGCACCTGATAGTATAGGCTGTTCACGATAAAGTGAGCACTTTTTAAGGCCCTTATAAATTCTTCCTTTCATCCAATTTCCATCTTCCTGCTGCTTTTTAATGTAAACATTGCATTTTGACCAATAAACACAGTATACATTGCATTTTGACCAATAAACACAATATACATTTCACCACCATCAAAATTTAATTCCTGTGGCTGCAATAAGATATATTTATTAGCGGTTAGTGACTGTTTCGAGGGCCTTAAAAAGTGCTCATTTTATCGTGAACAGCCTATAGTTTGTTTTTGCTCGGGCACAGTTTGAGTTGGTATAGACTATTCACGGTAAAATTAGCACTTCTGAAAGCGCTGCTTAGTATTTACTTGCATGCACATTGTGTATTCTTCCGCCTTATGTGAGATAAACATTGTCAAGGGTTTCATAACTTTATTCATGCGTCTGTCAAGTGAAACTGCGAAATTATTAGAAAAGTCTGCTAATTTTTACACTTCGATGCATTAAAAAAACAGAAAGTGAAAGAAATGATTTAAGTTATCAGAAATGATTATCTAACACTTTTTATTCGACGTTGAGATACGGAACTACTTAACATCCATCGTTACCAACTTGACTGGGCGCATGTCACTCAGAGCGCCCGTTAAAATATATGCATGCAGTGGCAGTTACTTTTTTTTTCTAAGGTTGATCATGATTACTCACGTTATAGTGAACAACCTTTACTAAGTGTCAGCATGTTTCTATCGCCTGCACGTACTGGACAACGAAGTTCATAAAGGCGCGCTATCGGCAACTTATTGCACAGTTTGGTGGCCACAAACAGCTTGCAAAGTAGTGCATTTAATATTTGGCGAAAAAAACGTGGAAACAGTGGAAACATTGTTTGATGTGCATGAAGAAGGGCGTTTAAGAGTGCCAGCCGCAACGGTCCAGGAGATTATAAACAGATTGCTGGCCTTACCGAACCAGTAGCTGCGTAGACCCACGTAGAAATGAAAGTTTCCACAAGCACATGTCAACAAGATGCTTAAGAAAGGTGGAGTTGCAAGCGCGTAATGTTGCTGCTGCAAATTTCTGACAAGCGAAAGGAGTATATTGTTATTATTGCTTCTAGCAGTTTGTCAATGCACTTCCGGGAATCCTTGAATACACGTAGTTATTTGACGAAGAATGGTTCCATTTCAGTGGGGTCTTTAATTTTCAAGTTATTATACTTTGAGCTACAGAGAATCTTCATACTGTGTACGAAACACTTCTTCATGGTGAAAATGTTGAAGTGCGGTGCGAATTATCATGTGCCGAATTTTTAGCTCTATATTTTTCAGCACAACAGTTGATATAGACTGTTCACGGTAAAATGAGCACTTTTGAAAGTCCTGCTTAAGATCAGCTTGTATCCACGTTGTGTATTCTTCCGCCTTATGTAAAATTAACATTGAAATGCCTCATCCCTTTATTCATGCGTTGGTCAAGTGAAACTGTGGAATTATTACAGTTGTAAATATTTGACAAATTTGCTCAGTTTTTACACTTTGACGAATTAGAAAGACTTAAAGCGAAAGAAGTAATATAAGTTAAAACAAATGGTTACCTAACACTATTAATTTGACGTTAAGACATGGAACTACTTTCCATCGATCGTTACGAACTTTACAGTGGGCGCACGTCACCCAGTTCGCCCGTTAAAATACATGCAGGTATGAACAGTGACATTTTTCTAAGGTTAATTTCAAAAGTACTCACTTTATCGTGAACAACCTTTACCGATGTCTACAGGAGTATCTTCCAAGAAAATCAATTGGATGGCATGGAACTCCGTTATTGGCTATTTTCAGCAGGATGGCGCCTCTTGCCGCACTTCCAACGTCAGTATGACAGCAATTGTGGTCTTCTTTGAAGATCGTGTAATTTCGAAAGGAGTTTGCCCATCTAGTACGCTGGCCCATACCCCGCTGGAGTTATTCCTACTGGGACATGCTGCAAAGGGAAAGTCTTTTGCAACAAACCACGGACTGTCATGAAATTGCCAGACATCATTATGCGGGAAACACTGTGACTCCTGATTTGTTGGTGGCGTGTACAAACATGCTCTGGTCTTCACAGCGACCACTTGATGTGACGTCACCATACTTAGCGTACATAATGGTATGTCCATTATATATTTAATTTCGTTACTATCAATAATTTTATATTTGTGAGCAAATATCAGGGGCCCAGAGTGGGTCAAACATTGCACTAATCAAAAGATAAAATCCGTGCACATCCTACTCATTATTCGGACCTGAAACTTCGTGTTCGAAATGTAACACCCTAAAGCGAAATTGCCCACGAAGGTCACTTACATCCATGCATAAATTGCATTTGTTGATTAAATAAGTGATTCGATGAGGTAAATAATCTTCCATTAATGATCTTGGAGTCCGCTACAGATGCAAATCAAGGGATTTTACTCGACTTTTATTTAAGTTGTTGCATTATGCTTCAAAATGTCACCTGTTACTACAGAGATAATAGTCTATTCCATACTAACTAACCTCTATTTTCAAACAGTGAAATTCTCTGTTGATTACAGTGCCACTGTTACCGGCACGAACTTCTTTCTATTTGCACGTGTCACTTGGAGGAAGAATTGGGTTTATGGCTCGCTATTCTCCCGTACGCATCCCCGTGGAGAAGTTTTTGTGCTATGGGAAGTCGCGTGGTTTATGTTTACACTTTCATATGGCGCTCATGTATTATGGAAAGAAGTACTTCGTGGAGACAGTAGCAGCTTTAAGCCCCGTGAAAGCTGCCCCCCCCCCCCTCTTCTCTTCATTGTCACCACGTGTGTCCAGGGGTTCACTTTGGCAGCTCCGTAGCTGCGGTGTAGTTCACGACAATCCGCTGTCCACTGCAATAATTATCGTAGTGACATCTACGAGCCTTCTTAAGAAACACCACAATATTCGTTTCAAAAGTAATTTATAAACGTCTTATTTGTGATATTTCTTTTTCATTCGCAAATTCTAAAAATTCATGACATAAAAATTATAAAGAAAGCAGCATTTTCCCAAACCATAATTTTACGTGTCACCAAACTCTGTTTAAATAGTTCTTAATATCGTAGAATGGAACACGGTAATAGATCTCTAAAACCAAAAATGTATCGCATGAATGCTGGCCAGACATTTAGCAAAAAAAATTTTGCAGTTAGTATATGATATTTATATTCCGTTTACCTAGACATTAAATAATCTAAATAATTATGTGAAGTGTCAACAACGAAGAAATTCATGTTTTAAGAATGTGTTACTCGTGACTGTGTATTACGTGAGGTCGTTTATTAGCTCACATTATAATCAAATTCATGGAGCGAAATGGCACAGTTTTATCAGAATGAACTCTCACTCGGGTGAATCAGTGAGTGAAGAGTTTTGGGCGGCCCTTAACATCGACGTCTTGATAGCCAAAGGAGGGAAAGTAGTTCCATATCTTACCGACAAATAAAAAGTGTTGGGTAACAATTTGTGATGTTTTATTGAGTTCTTTCCCTTTCTGTTTTTTAAATGTACACAAGTGCAACATTGAGCCCATTTTTTCCCCTAATAATTTCGCGGTTTCACTTGACCGACGTATGGATAAAGTGCTCAGGCTCGTGTCAATGTTAATTTTACATATGGTGGAATGATACACAGTGTGCATACAAGTAGATCTTAAGCAGGACTTTCAAAACTGCTCATTTTAACGTGAACAGCCTATGATATGGATAATTACCAGTGGCGTGTGGTGAAGTGTTGCAAGGTAAGCTGGTGCTTGCTCAGTGCTGTACATTCTGTGTGCACGCAGCAGGAGCCGGTAAACCACCGTGCAGCCTAGGGACCACTCACAAACGAGCAGCATGAGGCCCATTACACTAGTCCTGTGGCGTCAGCTGACGAACTACGTTCTAGTGGCGAAAGTGTAAATTAGTAAGAAACAGCTAACGCCAGCCAGATTACCTAGCAACAGTTATCACCATATGCCAATGGTGATTACTGTTATCTGTGTGACGTCCTTCGTTAGAAATGCACGCTCCTTCAAAGTTTAATGACGTCACGTTGCCATCCGCAGAACTTACGATATTCACAACATAGTCAGTATGATGGACATTCGGATAAATAATACCAAACGTCGTACATAATCATGTACGTAAAACAAGTGGTTTGCAATTAGTATTTTTTTTTTAAAGTATACATTTAAAAAAGACAAGCCATTTGAAATACTTAATCTATATACCTCAACAGCTAGAACGGGTTTGAATAAAGCGTAATATCATGTGGCAGTGTTTATACTGGCGTAGAGTTCTTTGTGTCGCAATGTGTACGGAATGCTCGGAAATTCCCCTTACAAACTTCTATGACTTGTAGATAGGACTGAGTAGACGATAGTTTGTCTATAGTTAAACGCAGTAACCGGTTTCTGTCTTCTGCAAATGAAGTGTAGCATCCGGTACTGATCCACTACACCAGAGGCTCGATGTGGCGACCACCAACGTCATTGCACACATTGTACCTACGAATCATGTCAGGGTACAGTCGCTCCATCACACATGGTGTCCCGCCAATCTGTTGTGCAGCGAACATACCTCGCGCCAGCAGATCTCCCTCTGTCTATACAGGAGTCCCGTACACCATACTCTCCATACGACCCCACAAGAGAGAGTCCAAAGGAGTTAAATCCGGCCTTTCCCTCAGCGGAAGTGGACGAGAGATAAACCTGATTTGAAACGGTTGTAACACGGTAAAGGTACGTTTCTGGACATGGGTACGTATGCAAAAGATCGTCTACTCAGTCCCCTCTACAAGTCTGTAAGGGGAATTTCCGAGCAACCTGTATATCGTACCGCTTAGTAACGGTAACTACGCAGCTGACATAGTCGACTTACGTACGGCTACGGCATATAAAAAAGCGCGAAGGCATGGCAAATATCTCCGTGTTTATTAGGCTAGTTTCGTGGCCCGGCTTCCACATGGCTGTGGAAGTGTTGTACACGAACACAAGCTACTAAAGAATGTTCGCGGTAAAGTGAGCACTTTTGAAATCAACCTTAGGAAAAAATCATTGCCCTTGACTGCATACAAGTATTTTAACGGACGCACTAAGTGACATACGCGCAGTAAAGTTGGTAACGATGGAGGGGAAAGTAGTTCCATTGCTCAACGTGGAATAAAAAGGGTTACACTCAAAATACGAAACAGTTAATTTTTACTGATTGCCAGTTGAAACTGCTCCATCCGGAATCTGTAGAAAAAATATCACTAATTCATCAGTTAAAATAAATATACTAATTCAAACAGTAGAAAACTAGTTATTTGTAGTTGGATAATGAAAGTACGTGTCTTTGCAAAGTTCGAACGTCAATCTTTCTTTACTTTAGTTCGGATTCTGTGCTTTAAAAGATAAATATACTGGTTTCAATGTACGAGGTTATCGATGTTAAAAAGTATGCGCCATTTTACAATGCAACGAGACACTACAGTTTCAAACTTTTATTTTTAGTGACAGATAATCAGTGATAGTTTTACTGACTCGATATTGCGATGATTCAATAAGAAAGGTGGATTTAGACAAACAAAAGTTTTGTGGTCTGCAGGTTAACAGATCAAATTGTGAGGAAACGATAAACACAGTTATTACTAGTCAATATGTCTTCAAAATAACAGTCTCATTCTGCAAAATCTCATTGCATTGTAAAATGGCAGATACAAGAAAACACCGACAACACCGTTAAAACAACTATTTTTTCTCTTTTAAAGCACACAGTCTGAAATAAACTTAACTTATAATGACTTTCGAGCCTTACAAAGACAGGTACCTACGTACGCATAATACGTGTATATTTAGACAACACGGAGTACTTTCACATTACGAAACTTACAGCCGTTCGCCATTGTAAGTTTATGTTACTACGCAAATGGAAGACCGTTTCTCTCAGTGGCAAAGTAGCAGAGTTGGTAGAACGTCAGCCCAAAGAAACAAGAGAATGTGTTGCTTTTTAGGGTAGCGGTTCGATACGAACCACTTCCAATATTTCTTTGTACTTGTAATAATTTTGTTTTGCGACAAAATAGTTCTACTTAATTTATTTCAAACCGTAATGCGCGGTTTTTAATCCTTGTGCCTTTTACTTAAATTATTTCTTTAGCTTACTGTTTTTTAATGAATCTAAATGTAAAAATTAGCGGATTTTTAATATATTTACTTTTCTAATAATTTCACAGTTCCACTTGGCCGACGCATGAATAAAGTGATGCGACCCGTGGCAATATTAAGTTTACATAATGCAGAGGGATACACAAGGTGCATACAAGTATATCTTTAACAGTGCGTTAGTGCGTTTCAAAAGTGCGTATTTTACCGTGAACAGCTTGTAATAAGGAGAACGCAAGTTCCATACCGTGCATTTCCGGTAGCAGAATTCGTTGTCACTATAGTCTGATTCAAAGTAGACTGTAGAATATTCAAAATACCGTGTTTAGTTAGTGTTGCCAGTGGGTTAACAACAGTGTAGCCAACTCAATAACAATATATATTGATCAGAAATTATGGCAAATGTATATAATATTGCAAAATGTTATTCATTTAATTAAAAACAAAAAATATTTTTAGTAAGATTGTAATAACAACCAAAATTACAGGCACGTAAAAGTACTTTCTAAATATGAAATAAATAATATCTGTGTACCTATGTTTTCAGCTTATGGGATCACTTTTTTGTCTGTGTAACTTTGTGTGTATGTGTGTGTGTGTGTGCGCGCCCCCCCACCTTGTTCACTCTTTTTTTTTTTTTTTTAAATTATGAACGGGTGAACTGAATTTCACCAAACTCTGTACACATATAGTTCTAAGTAAGGACACCTGATTTATATAGTTTTCGCTCACGCCAGGCACTTACTTTAAAAATGGCAGGTATGTTAAAATTGAGGTTGATATTTCATATCACGGAAACCATTTAATCCGTTTAAAAGAAATTTTGTATGCTGACAGCGCAAGTTGTCAGCATTGAATTCAAAGATGAATATTGTTGTTAATACGCCATGTATGTAATTTAACTTATGTGGGCTATTATTTTCAAAATGGTGGCCGTACAAATATTTTTAGGTTTATGTGGTATAAGTAGGCCCTACCACATCGTTCGACCAATTTCAAACAAATTTTGTACGCTGGCAGTATCTATAACTAGCATCATATAAATCATGAAACCACCACCTTTGTCAGTCAGTTTGTAAGATAGCTATTAGTGAATTATTATAGTTTTTGTGTAATATCTCGGGTAACAGTCGACAGATTGCTACCAGATTTGGCAAACAAGTAGCACTGCGGCATTTTATATGTACAAATATGTTTTAAGTATGTCACACTTTTTCTTTCGAAATGGCAGCCATCTAGTTATTTTAGAATAGTATGCGTTATCTTCGAAACCATATAATCAATTCCCACTTAACTTTGTATGCTGAAAGTATCTATAGCAAATATGTCGTCCTCTTTTGTCGTCCATTTTGTAAGATAGTGCCACACGAATAAATAATATTTTTGTCATATTACGGGAAACAATTGACCGTTTCCTACCAAATATAGCACACAAGTAGATTTGCGTTAGGTGATGTCAGCTGATATGTTTTAGACACTTATTTTCAAAATGGTGGCTATATAGCTATTTTTTGTTTTGTATGTTATATCGTCGAAACCATGTACTTAATTCCAATTAAATTTTTGTCTTCTGGCTGTATATATTACAACCATCAAATGTGTCCACACAAAATATCTTTTGTCCCCCATTTTATAAAGTAGTATCACGTGACAAATTAAAACTTCGCGGTATCTCCGAAAATATCCGATTTTTTAAAATCAATTTGGCAAACATGTAGCACTACGGCAGGCCATAAAACTGATGAACTTTGAGAGGGACAGACACATATATTTTCAAAATGGTAGCCATATAAAATATTTGCTTAGAATTTTTTATTTACAGAACTACAAAAAAAAAGTGAACTTAACTTTGTATTCGGACAGCATCAATTACAGCCATCAAAATTGTCCATGCAAAGCCTCATTTCTCCGCTGTTTTGTAAGATAGCTCCAGTTGAAATTATATAGTTTCTATGCCGTATCTCGGGAAACAATCAAATGATTTCTTTCAAATTTAGCGAAGACGTTGAACTGTGGTAGGCTATATTAATTTATAGGGTTTCCTTATGTAAGTGTCTTTTCTGAATGGCGCGTATACAAACATTTCAGCTTAGTGTGCTATATCTAAGAAACTGTGTAACAGATTTAAATTTATTTTGTATGTTGTATCTATAACAATAATCGAATGTGCTAATACATAATCAATGGAGGTTTTATGCCGTATCTCGCCGAAGAATTAATCGATATGTATACATAGATCCTACTTTGCCGGATTTTTATAAAGTAGTGTCAGGTGAGTGAACTGAATATTTTGTCATATCTGTGGAATAACTCGAATAATTTACACAAAATTTTGTACGCTTGCAGAAGGCCAAGTTAAGTTACATGATTTAAATGGGGTCTGACAATGATTTTAAAAATGACAGCCTTATAAATGTTTTCATATGTGGCATATCTATTTAACAATGTAACGATTTTAATCAAACTTTTTAATCTGATAGTATCTATTAGAAACACAGTGTACTGAGGCTCTTTTTAAGCAATTTTGTAAGATAGCCCCATTTAAGAAAATAAGGTTTTTATGCCATATCCCGGAGACCAATCAACCGATTTCCATCAAATTTTTCACACAAGTATCGTTATGGTAGGCCATGCCAACTTGTGTGTTTTATTGTCTCAGACACTTATATTCAAAATGATGGCCAAGTAAATATCTCAGGTTAGTGAACCCTATCTTTCGAAACATTTCAATTTTGCAATTTTCAATTATGCATTAGTTTATTTCTAAAATATCGACGACATTTACAAAGTACCTATTTAAAAATAGCACAACTTTGAATCAATATTACAGTGTTTTCAAATTACAAAATTTAGTATCGTAAATCTATTATGTACGTGCATAGAACTATAGTCCATTCCCGATTGGAAGCGACTTATGAAAATCAACCTTTGAAAAAACACTCTAGGCATAACATGTCAACCTGGTTTTTCAATAACCTATATTCCACAAATATATAACACTGTGGTTAACTTTAGAGTACTGTATTATTGAATAAATGAAACTTTACCTTAATATCTTCTATAACTTGTAATATTAATTTCCTTTTAAATATTAATTAACAACATCGAGAGCAGAGACGTGTTAGCAATGGGTAGTAAGAAATAGTTTACACTTAAACTATATTTTAACCTAGTTTTTTAGTATACTATTTGTAAATTAAACGGTGCCTATTTGCAATATTTAAATATTTAGGTAGCCCCGATGGCAACATGTCTCATTTTTACAGTTTAAAATAACAGCGGAAAATATCGTGAGTAGGCTGTAATGGTACTATGTTGTTTTATCAAGCGAGTGAGCAGTTGTCTGCTGAGCAAGGCATGTCGCTCTCACTCTCTCTCTCTCTCTCTCTCTCTCTCTCTCTCTCTCTCTCTCTCTCTCTCTCTCTGTTTCTTTCACACTCGGAAAGTTTCACTTAGCTACTAAATGGATTAATGATACATGTTCTCAATAGTAGCATATTTCATAGCTATTTCAGCAAAATAATGAATTTTGAATTTGTAATTTACAACTGAAAAGAGATTTTAATGTTTGAATACTTATTTTAATATATTTAGATATGATGGCGGGGTAGAAACACAGTGAAGTTGGCAGACGTGGCGAGCCATGGCATGTGACGTGGCATGTTGTTTTTTTTTACGAAACGGAAACGTAAATTTTACTTACTCCGAAAAATACTTCAAATTACATCACATTTGTAGACATTGTGTTTTTAAACCTACGTAAGCAGGTTACGATGTTGTGATAAATCTGTGTTTCCCCAGCAGCTATGAATATACTGTTACGGTACTTTTCGTTAACTGCTGCATGGGAAATAGCGTGGCGTGGCTACGTGGTGATCGTTACGCTGGATCTGTGTGTGTGTGTGTGTGTGCGTGATTTCAAATATTTGATGTGAACTATTTATACGTTTTAAATGTGATCTGTTTTATGATGAAGTCATTTATTCACATCCACGTCTGTTTCTTTATCACAGCATTGTGCCTTTGCCCTAGGTGTTTAAAACACAGTCGTGTAACGTGATTTCCCTCCAGTCCCAACAAAATAACCAAGCCCAGCCCCAATAAATTTCAATAAACCTAATACGCAGTAAGTAGCAATACGTATAAATTTGAGCGGAATAAAAGTTACAGTAGGCTTATTTATGTGCATGTTCACCGCTATATTTTAAGTTTGTATGACAAAAAAAATTAGCGACACGAGTTGTGTGCTTGATTTTAATGTCTCTTTTCGCTGCACTGTCTATTCCCTCGTTATTCTAACTAAGGCCGTCCTTTTAAAGAAATAACCCAACACATATCAATAACAAAAAGTTAAATACTATAGTTCATTACCCCGCAGTTGTAACAGTGTTAAACAAATTCGCGCCAAAATATTAACGTGCATTATGTGTAATGTTCTATGTCGTGGAAAACAAATATGTTAATGTAACATAACCGTAAGAACTATCATCAATTCAAGCATTTTTAAAACGTCATAAAGTTGGCCTAAATAATGTTGTAGGCCTAAACTGTGAATATTCGTGAGAAGTGGTTTTTGAAATAGACGAAAGGCAGAATTCTTTGAAAAGCTGTAAATAGTAAACAACACATTTGACAGGTATTAAAGTAGAAGTCGCATTTCAATGTGTATGTTTAGGTGTAGCGAAAGTATACGAACACATGTACACACACAGTGGCACGTAAACTTTGATTTTGACAGATGCTGCATGGCAGTCATATGGCAATGTTTGTTTACATTTGGCGGAAGGATACGAAACGGGCCTGCAAGTAGATATTTAGCAGGGCTCCGAGAAAGTTGCTTCCAGTGGGGAATGGATTCTACTTCAAACCTGTACACCTCTCTACAAACAACTATGACAGCATTCATCACTAGGTGGTCCAGTAATGGAGAGAGTGGAGTGAGTTTGGCAGCTCTTAACCACAAGGTCTTGAGAGCCACTGAGGGTGATTGAGGTGAGTATGGGGGAGCAGCGGAATGAAATGGCGGGGGTAACGGGAGATCCCCAAGAAAACCCGGCGACCAACGACATCGTACGGAACGATTCCCACATGCGAAAATCCAGAGTGACTCGACCGAGGAGGTCCAGCAACGTAGTTTTGTTGAAGTACATGTTGAAAGTTGTTCGTAGAATTAGTGATAAACCGTGGCTTTCAAAGTTTGACGACCAAGCTGTAGTAAATCTTCCTTTTACGTCTCAGAGGTATCACGCCTTTCCTGTGGTAGCATTGAAAGGGCACTCTGTTTCGTCACCCTGCTTTATTCTTTCTTATATGTGGTACGAATCGATCACCAAAGTAGTCCAATTTAGCAAAAATAAGTTATGGTTCCGATTTCCTATACTGAAACCGAACACAATTGTTATAGGTGAACATCTTTGTTCGGTTGTTCATTGTCGTTGACATTTTGACGTATGAACTGGAGTAGATGTATAATGGAGTTCCTGACTCACCCCACATTTACATACAAAAATCACACAATTCGAGGTCAAAATCAAGGTTTTTTACTCCAAAATCATGGTTTGAAATTTAAGAACTTAATCATTCTAAAAAAAAAAAAAAAAAAACAAGCAAATGCACCCCTAAATCAAGTATTTTAACCCCAAAATCAAGCAATTTTATCAGTTTGTCATAAAACGGCCATGGAGGATTTGTGCTGATTAAAAAACAAGCAATTTTACCATAAAATCAACCAATTTTACACCAAAAACAAGCAAATTTTTCAATTTTTCTAGAAATGTCAATTTACAAGCAAGTAATCTAAATCAAGAAAATTTTAGCCAAAAGAATGTAGATTTACCACGTTTTCACAAATTGGCCATGCAGGATTGTTCCCTTGCTAATTCAAGCTAAAAATCACGTATTTTTAAGCCAAAATCAAGTTATACACAGTAAAGACAAAAAATTATAATTTGTTATTCTCCCAATGAATTATTTTTCTCATTAAATAAAAAAATGGAAAATCAAGAGAAGCAATGTAAAAAGTGCGGTGAAGTATTAAACAAGCAAACTTTTTCACCACACAAATACACAAGAGACATGCATATAAAACTTGAAAAAAATGTTGTGCTGAATTTGCTAGGCGTCATTATGAGTTAAAAAAGGCAAACGTACTGTGAGAATGTGGAAAATATGTTTGTGCTGTATCCCTCAAAGGACACAAAAATTCGAAATCACACAATGTGTTAGTAGATATTCTAAATTAAGTTCAACACGATAACTACTCAACAAAAACATGTAGAACATGTAATGAGAGAATAAACATATAAAATTATTATCAGTTCATAACAGAAATAATCACGAACTTAGAACAACATATAACAATTGTATTTGTGAATATAATAAGAATTATCTTCTTAACAAGAAATTTCCTGAACTTAGAGACACCGCTAAATAGACTTCATTTTTCAATATATTTACTATTTTTTTATGTCTTCATTCTATATATAATTTTTGTTGTCTTCAATAATTTGTTTCGCTTAAAAATAGAATAAAAAATGGCGACAAACAATCTAGCAGTTGAGTTGAGCAATAGGAGAGTGAGGGATTTGAGAACTATAGCTAGGGAATTAAAAATTATTAAAAATATGTAAATTACGTAAAGATGATCTTATTGGAAGTATTATTCAAGCAAGAGAATATAAATTTGAAGATTCTTCCGAGAATCTAAATGATTTAACAATTGCGGAAATAAGTACTAAAGCTGACAGTTTTGGCATTAGAAATATATCTAATTTAAGGAAAGATAATTTAATTACAACTCTTATTCCAGTTATTAGAAATGAACAAACAAAGAATAATTTTACAAATTTACCTTTTTCAGACGAAAATATAAAATATAGACAAACTAATTTTTTTTTTTTTTTTTATTTCCATTCTCTAATAATCTATTTGCACGACCTATAAATAAAAGCCAGCGGATAAAAGAAGGGATAACAAAGCATATTTTTACAAATTTACCTTTAGCTGACGCAAGAATCAATAAATTATACCCTAAAGATAAAAAAGAACTAACAGAAATATTTATATTTTATAATAATTTATTTAACACAAGAAGTAGAAGAACCAATAAAAATTATTTAGTTAATAAAGCTTTTAAAGGTAGAATATCAACATGTAACACTGAAAATAACTTTAATTTAGTCGAGCCTAATCATTTTTTAAGATCAGTAAAAGATATAGTATTTGAGATAATACACAATAATCTTAAAATATTTAGCGGCTTGAAAACCAGTATTAAATTATATATAAATTGTCATAAGCAAGAAAATAATCAAGTTGAATTATTTACATTTCAATCACCAAATTATACAATATTGAATGATGGAGATATTAAAAGAATTTATAAATGCATAAATAAAAATTTTTTCTGAATTCCAAAAAAGAGGTTCGGGTTGGACTTTAGATATAATAATGGGGATACAATTAGCAATAAATAACTATGATCCATTAAAAGGATCATCATATATGGAACTACCAGAAATGATTCAAAATAAAAAAGCATGCATAAATGTGAAGAATGGCGATCAAAAATATTTTCTTTGGGCAATAAAATCTGTGATTTTCAGTAGAAAAAATTCAGACAGAGTAACTAAATATAAAATCTGGGTTCTAATATTGATGAAGTAATAGATAAATTCGAATATCCAATTAAAATTGATGATATACCAAAAATAGAAAATCAAACCGACGTATCCATAAATTTATATTCTATTGAAGATGAAGGTAAGAAATTCATGGCATATCCACTAAAACTTACAAAAAATAAGAAGGAAAATCATATAAATTTACTTTATTTCAAAGGTGATAAAAATTCGCGTTATTGTTGGATAAAAATTTATCGAAACTGCTTTCAATGCAAAAAGATAATCATAAATGTTAAGCTTATATATGTGATATGTGCCTTCAAATATTTTATTCTCGTGAAATATTAAATAAACATACTGAAGATTGTTCTAAAAATGAAGCTGTAAGAATCACTTTATCCCCAAAAGGAGAGCATTGTTTGTTTGATGATAAAATTCAATATAGAACAATGAATTTGATAAGGAGTGAGAAACAAAAAAATATACAGTCAAAGTTAATAAAATTGCATTAAGTCCTTGTAATAAGAGAATTATACTAGAAAATAAAATTGGTACTTTGCCATATGGATATCAAAATTTATAATTTTATTAATAAGAATTGGGACCCAATTTAGGTTCCAACAATTTCTCAAAGAAATATTTTATATTTTATTAATCAGAGGTGCGATGAGTAAGAAAAATATTTAAAATCATATGAATAATTCGGTGTTAGTGAATCACCAACACTTAGTATATACAAAACTTATTCATCACGCCTATTTTTGAAAGAAAAATGTTATATTTTGGAGGTATTAAGGCGACCCTAAAACAGGGATGCCTTTTATGTTTCTAATAAAATAGCAAAATTTTAAACATCTTTAATTTCCAAACAAAACAATGTCCATGTCAGAACAATCAAAATCAATTACATATCCGTTTTCGTCTCTAATATTTAAAACAATGTTATTAAATTGCTCATTATTAATTTTACAAAAAAATTGGATATGGTGGCTCATAAATATATAATCTGTAAAACCAAACCTAGTTTTTAGTGGAAAACTAGCAATTATATTAATCTCAAAATGGTTAGATCCTTCATATTTTTTTAAATATGCCATATGCCAAGTTGCAATGAACATTGAGTGTTTTATATGGATTGAAATTAGGCAATTTAGTGCCCACGACAACTTTGTCTTTTTCTATTTTATCGTAGTATATTCAAGATTATAATTTTTAAGATATTTGTTGAGATTCATTTTAATTCGTTTTAAATTTTCAGGGTAGATGATCGGATACCCTGAAATACCATAATGAATAAAACACAAAACATTATATGTCTACTAACTGTGTCTGAGCAGCATTGAAAATACGAAAATCATCATGAAGTAAGGTTGTTATATTAAAAGGCTTCTAATGTTTACGGGTCATTCTCATGCTTGTCTCCAACCTTCTGGGGTATAGATTGTTTTTTTCTTTTTCCTTTTGCCTCGACTTTCGAATTAACCGAGTCTTCTTCCATTTGAGAAAGACCCGACTCGAAAAATACATGACCAATGATTTCCAAGGTTGGGTTTTTGAACCTCCACAGCTATCAGACATTATTAGTACTGAATACAAACAATTTCTGGATCAGCCATTACGTACTTGGAAGTACAGGTTGAGATTTCAACGCTTCCCCTTTTTCCTTCAGTTTCATCGCAAGTTCGCAGCCCCCAAATTGTAAATAGCGACGTGAAACACAGCAATATTTGTAAATAGTAAAAAGCTCTTGCTGCCCCTTTGGGGGGGGGGGGGGGGTCAGAACAGTTTGTAAATCAAAATGAAATGCCAGAATCGTCCCCTGATACCACTTCCTTGCCTTTAACCCTCATCACCCTTGCAGCTTCCTTTCTTGCAAGAAGTTGCGTGTGTTCTTCTTGTTTTGCAGTTTTTGTAAAATCTGGCATGCCGTCAAAGGTGGAGCAAATTTTACAGGCGCCTTTTTTCGGTTCATGAAATGCTGTTTGGTGAGTCCTGAATATTCTTTTGTAACATTGGTACATAATTGGCAGAGGATCCAAATAGTAATAAGAGGTAGATTTCCTAAAGTAGTGCGATTTGACAGTAGGAAATGCGAAAGTGTTCTTTGTTCCCTTTATATTCTGGCACAAAGGTACCAGGTGGAGTCAGTTTTTTTTTAAATCACCTTTTATCAAGCCCTCAGTAATCCCTAGGGTTCTATGGGAAATCTCTTTACAAACCCCCACCGCGTATTATTTAGTATTGTTCCTTGGACCTTTTCTTGATTTCCCGAGACTACTTTCGGTTTAGGTTCTTCTCGAGCTATATGGCTGTGCTCACCAAGAAATTACGTTGGTCTTAACTATGGAAAGCATTAAATACATGCTTTCTGATCTCATCGGAAAAATTCAACATTTTTGCTACGGATTATCTGGACGGGATGGTGGTTCCATTGGCTTTGTCTCAATGGTTATACACTTGATAGTTTAATTTTGCTGTCGCTTCAACAGCTTAGCTTTATTTGTATTTCTTTTCCTGTTATCAGGATTATGTACACGTCGCTTTCTGGTCCTGCGACATCTGATTCAAGGGGTTTCAGTACAAGGTCTTAGAAGTACCGTATTATCTTCATCTGTTAGAAGTTCTTCAGCACATGGTTGTGTCGAAATACTCCCGACTGTGTCTACATCTCGACCCCACTCTGCATTTTCTTCCTAAGCTGAAATATGAATGTGGCGCATTCGATACTTTGCAACCAACGGAGTCTGGGCAGCAGCTTCACCATTGTTAGAGGCGAGCATGTTAGACAGTTTACAATGGCCAATGAAGTCTTCCGTTACTGACGAAGCGTTCGAATCTTTGCCGCTGTACGCGTCACCCCCGAGGCAACTAGTCTGCTGAAAGTGGAAATTATTCGATACGCTACAATTGTCAGGACGATAAACTTGGGTTCTACATCTTCATAGCCAACGATCCATGTTCCTGGTGTATGTTTCATTATTACTATTACAGTATAACCTGGGTATCTCGACGGACACTTGTTAATTCGACTTCCCGTAAAACTCGACAGCTTTACAGGCTGCGCGAGTCAAATTACATGCATTATCGTTTAAGTATTTCGCTGCAAGTGGCACAAGGCGCCATTTAGTCACCGTATTAAAAGGCTGGGCAGGCCAACTGGGAGATGATTTACCTCAATAGTGCTATTGACCTGACTTCTGATACTGTTAGTCGTAATATGTTTGTGGGATGTGTGATTCAATTATCGTGCCACGTTGTGTATAGTAAGGTTCAAATTAGTAAATAATCTTCGCGTGGTTTTTGATGAGAAAAAAAAAGGGGGGGGGGGTGTTATGGAAAGGTAGTGTAAAAAAAAGGGGGGGGGGGTCTCGCAGCTGGAGAGGCGGTAAACCACGTGACATTGCTGGCGGTACACATACCACACTGGTAAAAGATGTTCACTTTAAAATGAGCACTTTTGAAAGCCCTGCTTAAGACTTTCCTGTATGCACGTTGTGTGTTCTGCTACCTAATGTAGAATTACCACTGCCATGGGCCTCATCACAATATTTATGCTTCGGTCAAGTGATACTGTGAAAATATTAGATAGCAAAATATTCCATAAATTTGCTAGTTTTTACAAATAGATTAATTAAAAACAGAAAGCGAAAGAAATCATTTAAGTTACCACAAATTGTTAAGTAAAATGTTTTATTTTACGTTAAGTTATGGAATTCTTTCTCATCCATCGTTTTCCAAATTTACTGGGCACATGTCACTCAATTTTCCCGTTAAAATATATGCAGGCAAGGGCAGTTGCTTTTTTCTAAGGTTGATTCCAAAAGTGCCCACATTATCGTGAAAAGCCTTTAATATTAACTACTCTCTAGTGGCAAGCTGTTGCCAAATACAGTTTTTTCGACGGCAAATATGTACGCGTGGAGCAGATCTCGCCTGATCTTACTTTGCCGCTGTCTGTCACTACTGAGAGTGAAGAGCCAAGGGTGGCTCCTAACACTACTGATTGAACAACCTTACCTCTTCGTGCTGCTTCAATGGACTCTCCCGAATCGCGCGACGCGTTTCGGACTTCTGCGCATTATTCTCTCATTCGGATTTCACTTCACAGAATACAAATGACCGTTAGTTAGTCTCTTATGAAAATGGTGACGACGGACAAAAGGAAGTAGATTGACGTGACAGTGGAAGTGAAATTTGATTTTAAAAAAAGACTCGACAATGGAGAAAGTCATCAACGAACGTTTTATTTCTTCTTCGTTTGCGCGATGAAGCAACGTGATGCAGAACTAACTCATTGTGACAAACAAACATAACCGGTTTACTTCTCACAACGAAGGGTTAAGATGACTATTTTCTACACATACGGGTACTTTTTAGAACAAAAAATACTATAAGTTTAACCATTTAAATTATTGTTAAAAATAATTGTATTAATTTACTTTATATTCTCTAGTTAAAATATTCAGTTCAGTGTTTTGTAATCTTTGCATATTTTATTTCTTATTATTTGCTAATATCTAATAATAGACTATGTCGCTTCATGCTTTGTTTCAAGTAAAGAGTTTTCCATAAAATTTGACATTTCACTCTGCACCTCCACAGTCCGCAATAGGTTGACTTTCGGAGGTTCCACTGCATATACATATATTATATGATAAAATAGCGTACTATGTCAGCAATCTGATATTATTTTAAACCATTAAAATATTCATTTCTGTGTTAATAATTGTTAACAATAGATTAAGACAAAATATTCTGGTTCTATTTTTAAATAAGAGTAGCTACCATTACATCTGTATTACTATTGGGCGGAATGTGAAGCGAGTAATAGGTAGAGATGGGTCGATACTACATTTTCTCGATACTTCTATGAATATACTGTAACATTAAATAAGTATCGTAATTATCAGATACACCTGTCATGGCCTAGCCCGCGGAATACGCGGGCTAGGCCATGACGTGTGTATCTGATAATTATGTTATTTATTTGTGTGAATATTTAATAATGCATTTGCATTAGATAATTATGGTATGTGTAGGATGAACAATAACAACTGAGCTTGTTTGACCGCGCCTACCGGCACTTCTTCACAACTCTGTGCCTGCTTTTATTGTACCTCAAGTATGTACTATAAAAGTAAATATTTTCGAAAATAATAATTGTGGTATGTATGTGTTGCCTAAAAATACCTCAAGGTACTCGCAGTTGTGTGGATATTGTGCTATGAATAAAATATAGTATATTATGGTACACTTGTACTTAAATTATGGTAAGTTTTTTAGAATGAAAGTTATGGTACGCTTTTCGAAATTATCATTATAATTCCAAACGTTATGGTATGGTTGTGCCATAATTATGGCACAAGAAAATGGGTGATAAAATTCGATACTTTTGGATATTCTCATTCAATACTCGATACTATAAAGTGTAGGTGGTATCGAGGTATCGCGGTATTGAGGGCCCCATCCCTAGTACTAGGTAAATATTGTAACTACTGAATGTGAATTTGACCTGTACAATCTGCTGCTATGTGGTCATCAAGGAAACATTAGTTAAAATAACATTTAAACGCTGTGTGGTGTGATCTGTGGAGTAGAGTCCTTTCAAACTGAAGTCGCACACTATCATACTGGAGATATAGATGAAAGTATTGTGACGGAAGTATGGTCCGTCAGTACAGTGAAAATTTATAAATTTGTTTAAAATTTGCTTGTGATTTTACAGTTTAATTTATGGTGTGCGCTTGACCCCTTGCTTGTGCCGCAGTTCTTGGGTGTGCGGCAAGTTGCTTCGCGGAGTGTTAAGGGGCTCGTGTATTCTGGCATGTGTTTATTGGGTGGTTTTAATGTGTAATATTGAATTATATTTCGAGAATAATGCTCTGGAAATGATGACGGGTGGTTTCTGGAGAGGAGGCACGCATGGTGGGGATCTTGTCGGGTATATATACCGGTGCAAGAGGGTGGTTCGGGGAGATCGTCGCCTACGAGGGCCGGAGTTCAGCGAGCAGCGAGGAGTTCGTTGAAGGCAGTAGCTGGCCAGGAGATGGGATCCTTGTCAGATACGACGAAGGTCTACTATGATGTGATGGCAAAGTTAAATATCGAGCTCAGACTTAGTAAAATTTTAGTAGTGATCGAACTTAGAAAAATTCAGGTAGTGTTGGGACTTTGAATTTTCTCGGTCGATTTCGGACTAGAATAACTTTGCAAGCGAGTGGACATTCTGGCCGTGCCCGGTGTTTTGAATATTTTGTCAGTGTGAGGACTTAGAATGTTTTTGGCTGCGTGTGGACTTATAGTAGTATCTGCCAGTGTGAGGATTTGGAAATTATTTTGGCAGGTTTCAGACTTCGAATTTGGTTGGGCAGCGTTGGGAGTAGTCTCCGAGAGAGGTGAATCAGGACTTAGAAAAATCACTGTCTATTGTGCGAAGGAACTTCGCCATTTTTAGTGGTGGGACGGGACTTCTGTTATTTAGCGATTTTCAGCGAATTGAGTACTTTACTGCGGGCGCACGAAAAGAGAACGAAGAATGTTATTAGGTGGACGGACAGCAGACTTTGATGGATGTTGAGAGTGTGTTGAGTGTGGAGTATAAGCGAGAGCAGTACCCCACGCCTCTGGTGTACTGGTGTGGTAATACTCTCTTGATCTTTGCATTGAATGTGAGTGTATACTCCTTTCCGCATTCCACGTTATTGGATATTGTCGGCCTCTTACAGTCACGTTTATGCGGAGTGGAGTGGAGAGCGTGGTCTTGAGAGCAGATGAGGGTGGAGTGAGGTGAGTATGGAGCAGCGCTGGAATGCAAGGGCGTGGGAAATAGGATATCTACGAAAAAAACCGCTGGCCAAAGGCAACGTTTGGCACATTTCCCTCATGAAAAGCGTGGGGTGATGCTGCCCGGAATGTAATGCGGTAAGTAGTCTGACTGCTGCACCACCGCGGTCCCCCTACAACTAGCGGTCATGTACAACTAGTAGTTGAAGGCACTTGCGGCTCACTTTGTACGTGAAAGTGAATGCACGTAGACGTGAACGAGTCTGGAGTAAAGACGAAGTACTGTCTCTAGACTTCGTGGGCAATGCTAACGTCCCAGCCAGTGTGAATGGTACTTCACTTCACAGCGGTGCGTCTATAGATGACGCAGTTATGGAGAAGATCTCCAGAGGCGATGTACCCTCCTGGTTCCAGCAGGTGCCGAACAGCCTTACCAATTCCCACACTCTGTTCCAGCACGTGTCCGAGGCAAGCGCCAGTCCCGCCTTCTTTTCACGTAAGCGCAAGAACTAAAGAACGTTTCGAAAAATCGTATTTTAACACTAGCAACTTTCAGCAGGTGCTGCGATACAAGTGTGTAGCACGTTTACGACTATTCCCTTTTTTGAGAAATGGAATGGCCGAAGAGACCAAAAAAAAATATGACGTGCGGTATCTCCCAGAAATCATAGATATGTTTGCTATTTTACTGGAAATAAAAAACGCTCAGGGGTATTTCTTCTATTTTATTCATTTGCCAGAAATCGATCCTCCCTCTTTTGGTTTCCAATCTTCGCCAGGAAGCGTTTCGAAGGTTTGGAAATAAGATAGGGCTTTTTACGACGCAAGACTCGGGGGTACCTCTGGCGTTTACGAGCCGGCAACCCTTCTGGTCTCAGCTTGCGGCCGTCTTTTACGTGACTCACCGCCAACCCTGGCGTAAACTGCTCGCGAACCGTCGCATGCCCGCTCACGTGGCTCCAGCGAGATTACGTAAATATTACGTGTGCCGCCTTAGAGGAGGGGGGGGGGGACATCGTCGGGATTGCATTCCTCTGTTCTCCCGCGTCAGCACGCTGCTCGTGTTTACGGCGTCCAATCCCCGCGCTCATCCCCTGCCTCGCTTGCGCCTAGAGATGTTGCGATACTACTAGTATAATACTGCTATCGATACCTACTTTCCTTTCGATACCGGGTATTTTGAAATCGATACTTTACCACTTTCATATCAGTTAATGATTCGATACCGATACTTTTTCTTCGGAATTACTTCTAGCTGTTAATTTTGAACCCTTTCAATAAAAGTTCCCCAAAAATACAAAGATGGTTTTTTTCACTCAATGAAATAAATAATTTGAAAAGCAGTGCACATCAGTATTTTAAATGCCCTTTAGTTACAACGTTGCCCAATACTAGTAAGTGCTGCCCTCTGTATTTTTTCAAAGCAAACAACAGACATGAAAAAAAAAAACATACAAATTCTTTAGA
Source organism: Dryococelus australis (assembly GCA_029891345.1). NCBI lineage: Eukaryota > Metazoa > Arthropoda > Insecta > Phasmatodea > Phasmatidae > Dryococelus > Dryococelus australis. The sequence goes on along the minus strand of CM056997.1, from coordinate 171,340,987 downwards.
GACCTCGAAATGCGAGAAAGATCTAAGTATTGTAGTAGTAAAACATAGTTAAGTATGTATAAATGTAAAATATTTTATGAAAAATTAGACCGACAAATTTAAATTAAAAAAATTATTTATTGCTACTGATATGATACCGGTATGGATAATTTTGTTGTGATAACTGTGTCGAAATGAGTTCGATATCATTCGTTCGAAACATCTTTCGATCCCAGTATCGATACTTTCATAGTATCGCAACCTGCGCCTCGTACTGGCTGTCGCACAGTCTTGGCCGATACATACGTGTTGCCGCCTCGCGCATGCTTGGAGGCCGCTTGCGCCCTGTCCCCGCGCCACTCCAGTGTTGCCAGGTCTACAGATTTCGTAGGAGATCTCGTGTCTTCATAGCAATCTACTGATCTACTGCTGAAATGTAAAAAGTGAGGCATATCTACTTTTTTTTAACCCTTTCGTAGCACGTTTTCAACCAAAGCTATTCAAACACAACATTACAATGTCAGTTTGCACATGTCTACATAAAAATTTCATATTTGAAGTTCACGGGCCTGCAGCACACGACTAAATAATCAGTCTCGCTAGACTGCGATAAATCGAGGAAGTATGTGATATTGGATATCATAGAAGAAACTTCCCTTCCCCCTCATGTGTTTTTTTTTGTTTACAGTGTTCTTAGTGTTATTAATTGTGAAAAGGACTAAAGTTGTTGGTGGCTGGGGCAGGCCATAAGCATTTAGTTATCCTCAGCCACTTTTTTTAGTAGTTCTACATATATTTTTGTTATTTGAATAAGGCTTTTTTTTGGTTATCTAGATTGAATGAGCGAGTGTATATTACTAACTTTTTTTAAACGCATTTTATATTAACCAGAAAGTCAAAATTTGCAATTTAAATCAACTGCAACCTACTGTTATTCGTAGTTCAATCTCCAGTATTTACAAGTGGTAGGGTTGGCAACAGTGGGCACTTCCTCCTTGCTCGCGGTACGGGGCGCATGCAGCACAGCTTCCTGAGCTGCCACAACCTCGCACAACTGCCTGCCATCACTTGCGAATGAAGTTATCTTCCATGTGCACGATCTCCGGAATAGTGGGAGGCAGTGTTTGGAATATGATGCTGTCCACTATATTTATACCTGCAAGTACTCTAATTATGAAACTACGAAATAAAATGAATCTAATTCAAATTTGTATAGTATTCACTAATGTATTTTATAGCAAAATTACACGCATCCATAAAACTGAACTTTCATGGGAGCTGTAAAATTTTTAACTGTGCATAAATTCAGAATTAATGTTTTTTCAATCACTTATGTAAAGGTATATTAAAATGCTGGTTTTGGTGTGAGCCCATTTTAACCAAAACTCAAAATGTAATATTTTTTGTTTTGTTTTTAAATAAGAATCTCATTAACATTTAAAAGGCATAGAATCGTTCAAATATGACCCGCGCTTACAGAGCACACACAAACATACACAACACAAATTATATGGCAAATCGTTTTTTCTTTTTTAGAAGATGTGAGGTGAATTTTGATGCGGTGACAAGATACCTAAACTGTGTAAAAAAAAATTGGTTAAGTCCGTTAAGTTGATTTACATATGTGGCAAATAAATACATAAAATATAGAGGATTCTCATTTTATATACCTTGTGCTACGTTATAAAGCTCATTCTACTTGTGCTCCGATACACCCTTGTGTGCCGAATTTCGTTGTAATTCGTTTGAATATTTAGTAGCAAATATTGGGTCGACTCATAATTTTAGTTTTTAAGGTTCCCGAAATGTTTAATTGAAGTAGTACTTGTAATTATTTATTTCAAATGATGATATTAGTATTGCTATTATTCCAAAATAATTATTAATTGAACGCATGTTTCCAGATACGACATAGTACACTCAAATATACAAAGGCCACCATTACTAAGAAAAGCGTTTTGTCCTTTGCAAATTAACCAAAAGTTTATATTTTTATATAGCGTTTACAATAATTTGCATTTCTCCCGTGTTACAAAATGATGCACGATTGCTGAAACATGAGAAAGTCACCTGAAATTTTGAATAGTCCCGAAAATAAATGTGGTTGAAAAGTGCACGATTGAATGTCCTTGCTGGGTGTAATGGTTTTAATGTTACTGGGACACACACGCGCACGCACACACACACACTCCAGCACGCTCACACACATACAAAGAGTGGACCTCATGTGTCGTGTGTAAAGAGGAGGGTAGGAAATGAATGACTACTTTTTTTTTTTTTTTTTAGCAGGAACCATGTCTACCTAAAATTGATAGTGTTTGAATTTAAATGATTACAAAGTTATGCTCCCCCATGTTTTATTTGGGATTGTCGAAAACATAATAAAACTGTGATACGATTTAAAACCCCAAGGTTGAACGTATTTATTTATGATTCTCGTGGGAGAAACTACAGATTTTAGCAAGTTAAAATATATACGGTGTCATTATTACTGCATGTTTCTGTATCCAACAGATTGTTTGTAGTAGATTTAGATGTTAGTGATTGTAAGGTACTGTACTTATTTTGGATCGCCTCTTTCCTCATTCATGAAGCAAACAGTCATTTAATTATTACTGCGACGTTATCGATAGCAGAATAGTGTCTACATTGTTATTCAGTCGATTCATTGTCGAAGAAAAGTTCACAATGCAAATGTGCTTTACACCCCGAAAATGTACCTATTTATTTCCCATCTCGGAACACAATTATTTTCGTGGTCTACTCACATTACATAATTTTTTAAATGCCAAAAACTGGAAAAAAGTATTTTAGACGTTACACAATTTTTTTCATATAAAATAAGTACTTTTGCACAATGTTTTACACAAAACTCTTTGCTTTAATCATAATTTTAAAAATTTTCACAAAATTACCAGAACCAACGAAAATTTTATTTGCTTAAAAATTTACATTTAACTCGAAAAATAGAAACTCATTTTTTTCTACGCAGATTATAGTTACGACCAAAATACCCATTTCATCATGACAAACTATACTTCGTTTATTAAAAATCTTATTTGTGTTATTTGTGTTCGTAGTTTAGCTTAAGAACCATTCATTCACGCTAACGCCTGCCCTTTACTTTTGACGTAATAATTTATAAGAAGCGTTCATATTGTAAATACCTATTATATATTCCACTGATTATAGTACTACATACTATAATAAAACCCATTTTCCTGGTATTGTTTTTTTTTCTCTCTCTCTTTGTTGCCGTGTATCGTTTCACATGCGCCATCCTTTTGCTTTTTGCACCCATGCTCAGTAGATTTTGTCATTATTTCTGCTTGCACTCGAAGCTCTTAGGGGGTTAATCGGACCGACGAGTTCCGTAGTTAGTCAACACATCATCGAACGAACAGAAGCGGTGGTCTGAGACCCAAAGGCACAAAGCAAACCAACATTGGAGCTATCTGAATAGGGGTAATGACTTACACAGTAGGAGATGGATGTCTACAAAAGCGACGCTTCAAGAATCTGAACCAGAGGAGATCATGAAATCACTGCCTAAAAGACAATTAATGAACACAGACCTGCCAATGTATGCGTGAAAACTGAATAACCAACGTGTGTTCATGTGAGACGATTTGTCCCCTAGACCAAAATTGTACGAATGTGCATTAATCAACCTGGACACGGCCGAAGTCTCGGACGCTCGCTGGTTAGCATGTGTAAAATGAGAAAAACGTGTAGACTGCTACTATGAAAGCTTCAGTGATTTGCATCCTTTACTCGAACTGCGACGGTACTTAAAAAAAAAATTACAGCTAAAAGTTGGAGTAGATGCAGAAACTCGTTCGCATTGAGTGACATGCGCCCAGTAAAGTTGGTAACGATTGTCTATATCTTACGATTCTACTGTTCATGCTACGACTCTGGTGAAGCGCGAAGATGAAGACATCTCCTTGTTTCGGACCGTAAGTAGGGGCTGAATATACGTCCGAGATCTTTGGGGAGCAGAAGTACCACAAGGGACATTTGATTAACCTTGGGAGGCGTGTCTCCGAGAGGGATACTAATTGGAGCTATCCTTTCAAGGTTAATTCTGATCACCCCTCTCCCTCCTTACATTCTGAGAGGTCAGCCAATCACAGCACACCTCCCAGGGGGTGATCTGAATTAACTTTGAAAGGATAGCTCCAATTAGTATCCCTCTCGGAGACATGCCTCGCATGGTTAATCAAATGTCATTTGTGTCACTTTTGCTCCACGGTGACCTCAGGAGTATATGCAGCCCCTACTACCGTGTACTTTATTCCGAAGAGAAGGGGTCGTTGTAAAGTAAAGGTCGGCGACATGGTGTGCATATCCAAACGGAAATGCGTCTTCCGGAATGTGTTCAGAGCGAATTGGAGCCCCGAACTCTTTCATGTGCGACGTACACCAGATTACACGATGTACTGATCAGCTGTTGTTTATACGTATAGCCTGTCCCACGAACAAGTGCACTTTTCTCACAGTTCTGGTATTAGCCTTTTCGTACAGTTATTTCCATAGCGAAATATTTCTCTTGGCATACTGGGCAGGTTGATATAGCCTACCAACAGCAGTGTGTGTTTATGTAGACGTAATGTAAGATTAGGGTTGACACCGTTGTAGCCTCGGAAACAGTTGTAAACAGGACTGCAGTGAGAACTAAAAAAGCGCACTCCTTTCGTGGGACAGGCTGTACGCCGAGAAGATCCGACCTACGAAGTATCCATATCTGTATTTGGTCGAGGAGGTACTGAAATGGCATAAGTTCAAGTGGCGGTGTTTCTTTGTCCGCCACAATTCCTGGGTCGCCGATGCAGATAAGGAGAAGCAAATTTGCCATTGAAGAGTATTGCTATAAATCTGTTTCCACTTACTTTTATTTATTCAATGGCGATTTTGTTTCATTATATTATTTTAGTAAATAGTTTTTACCAAATAAAAAAATTTACAGAGCATGTATTTTTTATTTCTTTTTAACCCGTCACATAAAAATACCTGCTTTATGTAAGATTGAATTCGTAGAATATAAAGCTTTGCAAATAAAATTAGGCTGGGAAAAATCGATATTAACAAAAAAAACCATTAAAATAATGCCATGTAAATAGGAGAGAAAAATCATACCCTCCAAGTTTTGGAGCCTCGTCACCATTTAGCACAAATAAACATTACCACACTTACTCTAGCCGATAGACATTACTGTACTTACTCTAGCCGATAGACATTACTATACTTACTCTAGCCGATAGACATTACTATACTTACTCTAGCCGATAGACATTACTATACTTATTCTAGCCGATAGACACTACTACACTTATTCTAGCCGATAGACATTACTGCTCTTACTCTAGCCGATAGACATTATTATACTTACTCTAGTCGATAGACATTACTGTACTTACTCTAGCCGATAGACATTACTGTACTTACTCTAGCCGATAGACATTACTATACTTACTCTAGCCGATAGACATTACTATACTTACTCTAGCCGATAGACATTACTATACTTATTCTAGCCGATAGACATTACTACACTTATTCTAGCCGATAGACATTACTGCTCTTACTCTAGCCGATAGACATTATTATACTTACTCTAGTCGATAGACATTACTGTACTTACTCTAGCCGATAGACATCACTATACTTACTCTAGCCGATAGACATTACTATCCTTACTCTAGCCGACAGGTTTGAAAATGGACAACTTGGGTTCTCTCTGGTTGTAGATGCTGAAAAAAAAAAATGAGTTAGGAGAGCACTCTAGCCGTCAATACTGAAAACACGAGTAAAGGGCGCAGTACGTCTAGTGAACAAATGCAGACACTATAGACAACTGAATTGATGGGGGGGGGGGGGGTGATGTGGAATGGAGAGGGATTACGAGTTACTTATTATTAGAGGGTCGGGAGGGGGGGGGGGGGTAATCGGCTGGTTGACCGACCATAAAGCCAATGGTTAATTCTTCTGAACAGTTGTCTGCTGGTCATACAATCAAGAAGGGTTATCTACTCCGCTGTCTTGACGAGAATCGAGCCCAGGACCTCCTACATATCAATACGTACTGAAACGTTAGCTGTGAAATCGTTGTTTGCGCGTAAACGCGTATCTCAGTAATAAAAGTTCTTGAAATATGACTTTTTATCAGAAAGGATAAAAAAAATTATCTATGGCCCTATTTTTTGTTTTTGTTTTTTACGTTTGTCATATTAATTGTACTCTTGGAGAAAATAATTGTGAAAATTGTCAAATATCGCATTTCTAAAACATTCCTATGCAGTTTCCTTAAGCGGCAAGAGAAAAGTACCAACATACGGACGTAGTTTAATCTGTGGGCTTTCATCACGTGTAATAAAACCCATACGTTACAGATCTAATTTGCACAGTACAGCGTCACAACAGAAACACTGCATGCCTTGCGCGTAAGAGCGATGAGGCTCTAGGCGTGTGTGTTAGTGTCGCCCGTATCGCTACCTCACTTCTTGACCTTGGACACGCAGCTACATTGTCCCCTTAGAGAATAACTGGTAGACGAACTACGTACGTAATCATTTTTTTCGAAATTTAATTTTTAAGTAATATAATTTTCACAGTTTCGAATTTTTTTTACTATCCTTAATTTTTTTCAAAAACGCCCTTTTAAATTCCTGTAATCAAAATAATTTTTTTTCAGTAATGTACGATTTTTCGTGTTCGAGGTTACTGGGGTCAAGGTCAAAGTCATTCGCATCCAATACGGCCACTGTCTCACCTGCTTCTCCGGGCCTAGATGCTTTGAGGACTATTGCTGATACATTCAGGAACCTCGAATCCGCTTGGCCACTTATTTGTATGAATTTCCAAATCATCGTTATTGTACATTTTGAATAACAATTACGAAAAAAAAAAAAATAGTTTTAACGATGTGTGTTTAGTGCAGTGTTTTTTTAAATAAATACTCGCGATATTTGTTATGTTGGCTGATTTAGTGGTAGAGTCTTCAACATTGGCGCTTGTATGGGTATTATTGATCGAACTGAACCAAACTAGTGTGATGACACTTATTATTTTAGTGAAAACTAGTACGGTATTGACCAATAAGCGTAGTGTATATGGTCATTTTGATGACATCAGCGACGGTACACTGGACTATGTAAAATCTTGCCCAACAGATCTCTGTGTTATGTGGCAGCTTCATTTCGCAGCATTTTCTAAATAACATGTCAACAAAATGTATTCAAATAGCTGTGATTAAATACAAAAGAACAAAACTTTCTAAACAATTTTGTATATAAAATCATATTGTTTCAAAATCTTAAAATTATTCAACTAAAATATTTCAAGCTTTTATTTATTTATACAAAATAAAAAAAAAAAGTTTTTTTTAAAGGCTTACACTAACTAAGAAGGTTTTATCTGTTCGCTTAATTTCGAATGCTAAAGGTAAAATCCTACAACATTGTTCTTTATTTGAGGTTTTCAAATATGTCAAAGAAATTTCAAGTATCACTTACCTTCAGGTTGTGATGAGATTAGGCCTAGGCTATTCGCAAATACACTTAAACAGTTATAATATTAGATTTAGCTCTGTGAATTGGTTTCCAAAACGATTAAGTTATCTGTACAGCCACATTGTGGCATACTCCTCTCTTCACTACTTAAAGCTTAGTACAAAAAAATTAAAATTGAAAATATCAATTTCTTGACCCAAACATTCTTTTAAATGGCTTAGAAATGACTTGTGAAGGTGCCGTTTCCTTTGCTGACACGGTTATGTTAGCACAGTTTCTCCAGCGAACATTTTCCATAAAATCAGAAAGCAACTATCTTTCCGATTTTTGGTTGATAATCAGCAACGTCTGCCCGAATATGTTAGTTTATTTTGGTCTAAATATGCGTGGAAAACTTATATGAAACTACCACACGGGAAATATATCTCACTGCTTTCTTTATCAACTTGTACAATGCTAAATGTGAGGTGAAAATAACTCTATATATTTGACCCATACACACACGCAAATTATGTTTTTAATAGAGTAAGATGAATGGAGGAAAGGACACGAACTAGTAAACATTTAGCACGTCGTACTCCGCTGCTGGAATCTCTCGACTTTCCGAGCTGCTGTAAAGAGTAATATCGGAATTTTGTACTGACTTCATTAAAAACCCGCGTAAGAATAAAATATTTCAGTACATATAAGTACAAGAAAAGTATGTTTGTTAACGTGAGTGAGTGAAGAGATTTGGGCGGCTCTTAACAGCGAGGTATTAGGAGCTGTTGAGGGTGTTGGAGATGAATATGGAGCAGCGCCGGAATGAAGGGGCGGGGGAAACGGGAGATCCCCGAGAAAACCCGCTGACCAACGGCATCGTCCGACACGATTCCTACATGTGAAAATCTGGAGTGACCCGGCCAGGGATTGAACCCGGATTGCCTTGGTGGGAGGCGAGCAGGCTAACCGCTCAGCCACCGTGGCCCCATTTGCCAACGTGATTACTGGACAGTAAAATAGGCAAACTTCTTTGAAATGTGTTTATTTTTATATAAGGGAATGTTTTTCGTCGTTCAAGATTATCCTTTAAAAATATTTTCACGGTTTTCTAGTCAGTGCCATAAAAAATAAGTTGTCTTTCAAACGCATAAAAATAATATTTCATACTTTTTTTATTGCTCTTTTGCGAGTCAGGAAGGAGGCATATGTGTAGCGTTTTTTTCAGGATGTCGTTTACTTTGTCATTCATAAAAGCGAACTGTGAGTAAATGACACGTCAACTAAATTTCTTTCTCGTCCCAAATTCATGCCAGGAAAATTTTAAAAATTTACCTCTTTGCCGTGAAGAGAAGATTTATCGAATGTTTGTGTATTGATATTTTTGTTGACAAAGCTAGTTGCCTTAAAAGGGTTATTGAATTTCGCGGGACTGACAGGATGCTAATGAGTTCACCGGTGATTCTGTTTGTGTGCGATCCTTTCCAGCTCTACCCGCCACTCTCTCTTTCTCTCTCTCTCTTTCTCTCTCTCACACACCGGGAGAGACTGCACTTGGGCTGACTTACATCTCGTGTTAGCAGTCTGTCGTGTGCGTGTGTATATATATATATATATATATATATATATATATATATATATATATATATATATATATATATATATATATATATATATATATACATACACGCACACTTCGGTGACGTCTAGAAAACACTTAACTTTTAAAAGAAATATAACATTAATAATACTGACATACTCGCCTTAGCAATATTAGTTTGATATTCAGCGTTAGAGAAGTTTCACAGAGTATATTAAAATTATTTTATCTCGTTATATTATTTTTACAACTGCGGGTAACCAAAGTTGATTGAGTGGCATTATATTTAATTATTCCCAAAACATGCTTCCAGGGAACTTGATAAGCTCCTAGTACCTAAGAAGCGAATGCTTGAATCTAATACATTTTGAGACATACCTACGGCTTGATTGGAAGCTGAATAGTGAGTCGATGATCAAGTCATTTGTAGACAACTATGTTCAGAATATTCCTTCGTCTTTTTGTCTTTTTATACGCTACTATCCTGCCAAAAATATCTTATGTGTCTCTGAAGCATTTAGTTACAATGACTTAAGCTTAGCCAGGATCTTTATGTGGTGGAAGACTTAAATAAATAAAATAGTTAATAATAGTATTCTAAGTTATTTACAAACAGTAAAAAAAAAATCGGACTAAATATCTGTACAATAAATGACTGTGACGTGCTATTTACAACCAAAATTTATATTATCGTTCATTAACTCACAGAGATTTAAAAAAATTAACAACTTTAAACCAGTATTTATAAACCGTGTCCTACACCTACTGAATAACTACTAAAAATAACTATTGGACAATTGATAGTTTTGGTAATTACAATCACGTCTGCATCACACCACAATTCCCATTTTGTTTCAGTTCAAAGACGACCAGTGGTTACTGTCTGGAACATTCTGGAATGCTTCGAGCACTCCTGTAGACTTGTAAAAAAAAAGCAAATTACATAATATGGAAACTACAGAAGAATGTCACAGTGACAGTGTCGCTGCGATTTGGCCATGTTTCTTCTGTGTCGCTGGTCGTGATATGTCACAGGTACGAATTTCTGTCACTCCACCCATCACTATGTCACCCGAATCGTTAGTTATCGCGGTTTACAAAGAAAAGAGTCCGCAGAGTAGGGGAAGAAAACCAGCATTGACAAAGAGATCAATGTGTGTCACTATCATCATTTGTCACTTCTCCCAACACTATAGAGATGAATAACTATTGTGCAATAGTGATGGGTCGATCATGAACGATTCGTTCTAAATGAACTAATCATTGAGTGAACGAAATCGTTAGATTCGTTCGCTACGAAAGTAATCGATTCTTTTGAGTCATCGATTCAGAAGCAGAACACGAACCAAAAGAACGTTAAATGAGGAGAGGAAGAATGAGGAAATCTGATTCGTTCGTAAAAATAATCGGTGGTCAAGTGTCATCCGAGCTTACAGAAAAGGCGGGAAGGGCGGGAGAAGGCTTCAAAACATGCATTCACTCTCTACTCATCGGGCAACTCATCCTCCGTAGTACTCTTCCACTATCGTCCATCGCTGCTGCACAAGTTGCCTTCACCTTCACCGCCGGTCCACCGCTCGCTCTTCGCACTTTGTCAAGTGGCTGTCACAAAAATACTCCTGATCCAACTGTTGCAACTTTATGAAGAGACAGCACTATCCCTTGTTCAGAACATTATTTATATGATGCATTAAGCCAAGGGAAATGAAAGTTCCAAGAAGAATGAGCTGTGATGCCAGCCAGGAAGGTTGTCAATCATTCCCCCTGCCGCTGGGGTGATGCAGTGGTGAGTAGTGGCCTTGGAGTTAGGGGAGGGTAAAACTGGGCCAATTCCTAATGCGCCGGGAACACTTGGAACAAGGTAACATGACGCCCGCGCTATGTGCTGAAGTTCGCACATAATACTACCCCTTCCTAAACTCTGTTCGTGCTCGGCACTCTCCAGCTTCTGGACCTTCGTATAGCACTAGTCAGTCGATAAAAATGTCCTTAAACTCCACCTGGGAGCCCTGTTGACAGATCCGGTAGACCACGTCATTTGTCTGCTTTATGATCCTGTATAGGCCTTCCCAACATTTCTGTAGCTTCGGGCATTTTCCCTCCCACTTTTGGAATTTGTACAGCGACATCAGATGTCCTTCTTGGGAAACTCTTTGAGGCATTCTCCAGTCACATCGTGTTTTCATTATATTACTGTTAATTTTAAGATGCCACCGAGGAACTCATAAATGTCGACTAATCTCTGTTGTAGTTTACTGGCATATTCTGCCACGGCCTCTTATTCTTCCGCTCGAAGTCCGAACATCAAGTCACCAAGGAGGCAGAGCTTTCTCCCAAACAGCATACTTGAGGGTGTTACTCTCGTTGACTCGTGGACTGCCGAACGATTGCCAGGAAAAATAATGGTAACTTGTAACCCTATTCCTTCTTGCTGTTATCATAAACGTAGCCAGGTACTGTTTCAGGGCATAGTTTAGCCTATCGACCCTTAATTTTTGGAACCTTCCTTGTGGTACAGGTATCACAGACAGCAAAATTTATCTACATCCTCCCGACAATGCAGACAATAGAGTCTCACTCGAACTCTATCAGGGGTCTCATTTACACAGAACCGTCCACCTGCTGCTGTGTTAAGCAGTTCTCTTTAGAATACTGGGATTCTGCACTCTGGTACGACCAATTGTAAGTGACTGTGATTCCCACCATTACTTTACTAATTCCTGTAAAGCACACCCTTCTTCAGTACAAGAAATTCCTTTGTACGTAGTACGCCATGACTGTCGGGCCTAGACTGGATACCACCTCCTATTTTGGTGGACACCCAGCTTATTTCCACCCTAATATTGGTGCAAGGCAGCGTCAGTTAGCTGATCATTCCTGATGTCATTGTTGTGTCATGTAAGTGACCCAACAGAATATACAGAGCCTTGAATTCTTGTCCTCCTTGCTTCCACGTCACACCACCCTTTTCCTCATGGTGTTCACAATGACGACAGAATAGTTCGCATGGTCTCTTGGGAAGTGCACTGCATTGCAGTGAAGGCGACCAGACCGGTGATGTAGTTTGAAGTCGTAATCTTGCATGATCTGTATCCACTAGACTATTTGACCTTTGGAGTTCTTAAAATTTAGTCGCTAGCATAAGGAACCAGAATCAGTTCTTAGGATAAAGTGTCTGCCATAAAGGTAAGTATCAGTTTGTGCAATTGCCTTCACCATGACCAGAAGCTCTCAGGTCTGTATAGTAACTACCTTACTGAAGTATTCCAGTGACTTCTCATTTCCGCTGGATCATATAATATTTATAATTGTAGTTTAAGCTTGTTAAAGTAAAGTGTCGCGATTTTTGGCTGTTATATTAACATCCTGGAGGAACATATAATAACTGCTGTATGTGAAATTACTAATTCATTCTTAACCCACAATAAAGGCAGGCAGTGTACATGCTGCCACCGTAGTAAATTACTACATCTAGAACTAATGTGTTCTATCTGTGGGGAAAAATGCAAGATTTCAGGCCAACTTTTGAATGCTCAATGAATTGTATATTTTCACTGGGAAGTTAAAGCTATTGTCAATAACCAAGTTTAGGCTCTTAGTTGACTATTTAATCTAGCATGTAAATGAAATTTTGTGTTTTGGCTGTAGTTTGACTGCTTTGTTGTGCTACATATTTACTTCTAGTTGTGGTGTTTTTAGTGTATTCTTATTTAAACATTATTTGACATGAAGATTTAGGCTTTAATTTGACTGCTAAATTCATACAAACATTTTAGCTTAGTGTACTATAGTTACGAAACTATGCTATGTATTTAAACTTAAATTGTGCATGTTGGCAGTGCCTATTACACCCATCAAATGTGTCCACACAAAACTTCTTTTCTCGGCCATTTTGTAAAATAGTGCTACATAAAAATGTTTTTGTCATATCACTGGAAACATTCCACAGATTCCTCTCAAGTTTCGCAAAAAAATAATAATTCGGTAGGCTATATATAATGGCATTTATTGCTAAATCAAGTCACTAAGCTCAGTAAGTAGCCCTAGCTAAGTTCATGCTACGAGTTCACAGCTAAATTCAAGCTATTGGATTAGAGGTAACATTAATCATGGTCATATTTATGGTTGGATTTGTCATGGATTTAATTCTATGTCCAAGCTTAATAGTAAAATCCAGATACGCAAGTATTTTCATGTGCAGGCTATTTGGTTAGTGCTATGTTAAAGCTATGGTAGGCAGCGTAGACAGCCAGGTCATTAAAAACGGACCAAGTTGCGCAGAGAATAGGGATTGGGGAAGGAATGGGAAGGAATCGGCAATGGCCTTTGTTGATGTCCCATCCCAACATTCGCCTGGAGTGATTTCGGGAAACCATGGAAAACCGAAATCAAGATGGCCGGACCGGGAATCGAACGCGGGTCCTCCCCGAATACGAGTCCAGTGAGTTATTACTGCGGCATACCGCTCGGTATTAAGCTGTGGACTCACTGTAAAGTCCATAATATGGGCTTACTGCTAACTACAGTCTAGGGACTTAGGTTACTAACTTAGTGCTCTGTTTAGGTTGTGAGCTTTCTGCCAAGTTCAGGCTATGAATTACTGTTATGTTCAGGAAATTGGTCTACTATTAAGTTTATGTTTGGTTGTCGATTTCTTAACATTTGAGGCCCATGTCCCCACCTTCTTGTATAATGTTGTATGAAGTCATGCCACCCCGCTCCCCCGCAAATATCTGTTTCGTTATATATTGTTAATATATGCATACACTTATCCATATACACACATGCATACAGATATACACACATATACACAACTACTTTGGCGGTAACATTAAACTTCAATGCTATTTTATAACACTTGTTTTTTTCTCACAGTTTATCATGCCTCCCCCGAAATTGCCTCACACCTACTCATGGAGACTTGCCCTACAGGTTGAAAACCCCTGGTCTAGGTAATGAGGTAGCCAAGCGACTCCCAATTGGGATCTCGTCTGGAACATGTTCTCGTGCTTGATAACTGTCCTATTAATCTCCGCGATGCTTCACGGATCATCCTGGAGCCGACGTAATCTCTGCTCGAGGGATGAAACAGGACACTTGGAAATGACTCTGGAGAGCATTCGCAGTCAAGTTAACGAACGAGGGATAGCTTACTTTGCCACTCACTACCTGAGTTAACAGTTCTCATATAGGTCTCATTGTAATCCGAAGAAGTTCTCACGGTGTCCCCTATAGAGTATCTGTGGGATTACTCGGGTGTCAACTCCGACCTGCCACCGTTCCGCAGGATACAGAGAGCCAGTTGCTGCTGATGTTCAGGATAAACACAGCGATTCACAATAGCTTTGGTCCCACTAGCATCATGAGAGGATACAGCGTGTCTATGGCTACCTACCGAATTGAATTAAGGTGCGTATCCAGACCTGCGGGGATGCATCGTTTTACGGACTTGGGACTAGCAGTATGGCCGTACTCTGTTGTCCCTGTGATATGATGTGACCATTGCAATAAAGTCGCATGATGTTCCAATTCTTACGGTTAATTTCATTTTCATCGCTCCTTTTAGGTGCTTAATTTTTTCTCTGTGAGTGGGTTTTGCAGAATGATTGTCGACAAATATTGGGGTTTTTATATGAGCCAGCGTTCATGCAGTGAAGTATTATTTTTCAGAGTAATTTTCCTAAAGGATATGCATTATCGGAAATTCGAATCCAAGATATTCGCCGCGATATTTGTTTTCGTCTTTCAGCAGACTAAAAGTTGCTACATGAAAAAAATAACTACATTAGCATTTGTTTGATTATAAATATACTGATATTTCTACAGTGTGCGTAATAAGACACAGACTATAATCGTCTCTCAGAATTTTGACCTACTCTGTGGCGTTATATAAACTTTTTTAATTTTATAGCTTATGCATTATGTCCAGAACGATTCTGTGCGATACTGGGTTTTTCAATTAATGTAATTTCCCACTTCATAAAATGTTTTTACATCTACCTATTAATTTAGCTAATTATTATATTAAGAATCATTTTACGCGATTTTTTGCATAACGTCCAATTAATATGACTAGTTCTAAACATTACCATTAAATTTTTTCCGGAAGTAATTTATTGTAAGAAGTTTACAAAGATATAAAAAATTGTTTAAATTAATGTACCACAGTTGATCGCTGTCGCTAGTAGAGGTGAGCTCTGCATGACGGTACATCCTTGATAAAGTGCTCTAAGTGGATGGAATTCTTCGGAGAAGAAAAAGTCTGAGAGCCGATATTCTTAGGGGCAGCCACGTCCTCCACCTCAGCTCGGCTCGGCTCATAAAGGAGAAGCTGCGAGGTGATCGTAGATAAACGACGGAGAACTTGGCGTAAGAAAAGAGAAATCCATCTCGGTGCAGATGGGAAAAAGTTTTATCACACTTTCCTCGCCCGTTCTTTAGCTGAAAGTGGTGCATATTTTCACATCCCGTGACATGGGAGTGTATTGGTGGAACCTGAAAGTTAGCCGCGACCACTATGATTTAAAATTCCGATTCACTCACTTAGATTTTATTTATTTGACAAGAATATCAAAGGGAGGATCTCCACGAATATAACCTGTAGGCTCAGTCCCGTGCAGTATTATATGGGGAAATAAGGGGGGAAATTCTTGCACTTAAATTAACTTTTCGAAGAATACTTATTAAAAGCACTCAGATTGTAGTAAAGAAGGTAAACGTAGGGTTTAGGCCCTAAGGAGCTTGCTAAGTACTGAATTTAGCTGTTAAAGGCAATCTCATATATTTCAAAAAGATAAAAATAATATTAGAAAGACTTCGAGTTCACACCGAAATATTAAAATTTAGGATTATTTCGAGGAACTAAATGAAATGAAATTTACAACTAACAAAGTGAAAATTAAAAGTAAAAAGGACTTTTTACATAAATTTCAATCATTGACGTGGGTTATCTCGCATGTCCCGGCAAATTAAATCTTGTTCTCGTTAAGAAAGGTTAATTAGATTGAGACCTCAAAAGACACAGCAAATAAGACTTCTGATGATTTTTCTAAGAAGAATCTGAAACTAAATCGCTGATGAAGTGTCTATAATGGTCTTGTCAGTAGCTGAGTAACAACAGATTAATCATAGTTTAAAACTTAATAGTAAGTACCCCACATAACTTACTACGCAGGTGGCTATCATCTCTACATCAAGGGGATGAGCCTACCTTCTCCAGGCGAGGGCATAGCTCGTCCAGGCGACACACTGGCGGACCGCCCACCTCCAGCGTCCATTTAGTCAACGAAAACAAGTACATTACGTTTAAGTCACCTCACTTATCGTCGAGAAGCCCTTCAGGAAGTCTTTTTGTCCTAACCTAGACGAGGCAAGTTCTCCTCTCCAGCCAGCGATCTGCTCTCTGTGGCAGTCGACTAACGACTCCCAGCATGACTCAACATGTCGGGTATTAAAAAATCCGCGCGCGCCGCTGCACCCGCAGAATGTGCAAACTTCGGGTTTTCCTACGTCGAAGAGCGACATGTCCGCAATGTGAGAGGCGGCGTAGGTAACCAAGTGAAATGTGACTCCGCGTTTATCCAGGCTACAGGTTCTGATACAGGCTGTTCACTGTTAAATGAGCAATTTTGAGGCCCTAGTTACTTTTTTTCTCTCGGCAATTTATTTATCTTTAACTACCATTTAGAAATAAACATGGCCGTGTAATGAACACAGTGTGTATATTCCACCGCATTCGGAAGTTGACATCCAGGGGTAAAATAAAATATATTCAACATGAGCGTTGATTTCGAGCTATTTAGTTCTTCATCACATCCCTGCAAAAATTGTTCTTCTTTTAAAGGTCATTGCCCTTCTTCCTCTCTCGAACATCCAGAGAAGAACAACTAGCTAGTGTACGTGATCGCTAAGTTGTCAAAGTCCGTAAGACAAGAAAGTCGTACTACTGACGTCTCGAGCTCAACCTCGCTATGAGCATCGACTGGGTTCGGAGCCCACTATAATCAATACTCACAGTAGCCGTGTCGTCTTGTGAAATAATTGAGGAACGTAATTCGTGAATTTCGATTTCTTTTGACCAGCGGATATTCCAGATATGACATAAATTTTCTCAAATAAAAAAGCTGAGAATAAAGCTTATTACAGGAACCCGTTTCCACTACAGGCTGTGGAGTTAGCACTTCAGAAATCAGTCGTATCAAAATATCACTGTTCGTGGCTGCGTATATTTTAACACACGCAACGACTCACAATACTTACAGTCAAGGTGGCTGCGAACTGCGAGAAATAACATAGTTTAGTATTTTTAACGTTTTATTAGCCGTAAAAATAAATACTTTTCACCTGCAATTCAGTTTCTTTTTGCTGTATGCAAATATGAATAAAAATTGGCGTGTTTGTAGCGTATTTATGTTTTCTAATATTTCACATCATCTCTTGGGTGACATAAAGTTCAAGTTACCTGATTCACTGTGTTGTTTTGTAATGTCCGGGCTCTCGTATGAACAAAACATTATTTTAAGACCAGCGTGATTTGAAGGGGGCAGTTATTAACTCCTAATATATGTAAACTACCTAATCATTAATGTATTAAATAAAACATTCTTATGTCTGTTGTGAGTAAAGTAGCAGCGTGTGTTACTGATTTATTCTATAACCAATATAGTTTATTGTCACGAAAATCCTTGAAATTGCATGTAATATGCCAATCGTGAAAATGTGCTGCTTACCTGCACTCGCAGTAAGTAAAAATTTTAAACATGTACTACATAAAGGAACTTTGCAAGTGTGGGTTGTTATTTTTTGACGGTGATAAGAGATATTGGAATCAGTAGTATAGATATGCCAGTTTTGGGGACAAGGGCATCGAACATAGCGCAGGAGCCGGCCGCCATCTTGTTACGTTACCGTCCGCCATCTTGTATGGCAATGACCTTGTCCTTCAATCCGTGACCTTGACCTTGATCTCGGTGTCCTCTGACCCTAAAATCCAATAGAATGCGTAAAAATTCTAAAAAAATGTGTAACGAAAAAATTAATTCAAAAATTAAAAAAACTGATTAAGAAATTTATAAAAAAATATTATTAATACATTTAATTAAAGAATAGTTATAAAATGTATAAAAAATTGTAAAAAGAATACTTTCATAAACTTTTACTAAATACATTTCTTAATTAAAAAATCTTTAGCCCTGGTGGCCATTTTTTCCATTTCCCTCCAAATTTCCCTTTTTTCCCTTAAAATTTCCCTCTAAAAATTATTTTATTCGAAATTCGTTAAAAATAATTCGTTCATTTAAAAGTCTTTAACCCTGACGGCTATTTTTCCGTTTTCTCTCAAAATTTCCCTCAAGAAATTTTTTATTTAAAAGTTGTTAAAAAAATTTCTTAATTAAAAAGTCGTTAACCCCGGTGGCCATTTTTCCCTCGAAATTTTTCTTCCTGCCCTAAAAACTCCCACTTAATTTTTTTTATTTAAAAAAAATCCTTAAAAAATGTTTATTTAAAAAAACTTTTCTATGTTACTGCATCTCTCACGCCCGTTCGCCCACGTTCGTTCTATTAACAATCGCTATTGATTCTGGCGAATTAGTCGGTTCCCCTTCACCCCCACCAATGATACTCATTAGCTAATTAGTCGCTTTGCTCCATTTCCTCCACCCCCGCCAATCTATCCGATTGGCCAATTACTCACTTTTCGCTCGATCCCATGTTTCTTGTTGGCTAATTAGTCACCTTTGCTCCATCCCCACCACGTGACAACCCTCCCGATTGGATGATTGACTCGGGTATCTTCGAAAAACTTCGCGCCACCTATGTATCTCATTGGCTAATTAGTCACCTCTGTTCGACCCGACCAATCAGAGTTTAGTCGGCAAGCCTCCACCACTGCCGTTTCACCCCCTCCAAACTCTTCTATTGGCTTTATAAGGCGCATCCCCGAGGGCCTCCGGGAAAAAGTTGCACCTCGCTATTTCGAAAGGAGAGCCCGGTGATCATTTCGTTTCAAACATCTCTTACGGTAGCAATGTCGTCAAGTGCAGAAGAAACCATCAGCAACGCAGAAGAAAATGGAGATAATATTCTTCAGCTCATCCGCACAATATTGGCAACATCGTCTACTGGCACGAACCGGCTACCATCAGACAACTCGCTACTGTCAGTCAACCCGCATTCATCAATCAACTAGTACCAGCCCCCCCGCCCCCCCCCCCCCCAGGATATAGTGTATTCTCGCCCAGCTTCGCAAAGAGTCCCATCAGCTCCGACTTCGAACACAGCGACATCGAAGAAGAGCCCGTCACCGAATTTTCTCCATTTAGGTCAGAAGACGCGAGCAAGTAAAGTGAACTGAATTGGGGGTACCGACGCATAAGTTTCCGAGATGCTAGAGGCGTTCTGCAAATCCAATTTTGCGATGGTGCAATTCACTGGCTATGCTGCTACGATGAGTTCGAAGGCTGTTACATGCTGATCACACTAACGTGCGAGTACAAAAACTGTTACATGTACAATTCATGCCCCGACTCTATGCATCCTTGTTCGCTGGAGAAGTTGATAAAACAAAATTTCTACGTTCACGTAAGCAAGACAAGGACGTGCGAAAGAAAATAAAAATAATAATATGTGTAAATGGCTGGAGAAATTCGATGGACGTAACCGCATCGTGAAAAGGCATGGATTTTCGGACTGGACCTCCAACTGCACGCCGTATGCATGCGAAGTGCAGCAAGGTTCTAGGCCGTGACCTTTCATCAAGTATTCTCGCAACGACGGAGCGCGTCCAGGCGGCAAGTTTAATCCAGATAAAAAATACGCAAGTATATCTCCTCTACTGCACGGCGTAACCTACATGGACCGCCCGTCAGCTACCGTGACCGTGGAGAGATGTGACGAAAATGTTCATTTCCTCATCCTCGAAAAAAGAATAATCTACGGTAAGGTGTTTGAATTAACAGTGCAAGATTGCGATATTGACGATTGCGCGGTTCATATGTGCTGTACACAAACAAAGTTCCCCACAAGCATTGGAAATATGAAAAAAGAAGTTTCGGACGAAAGACGTACAACCAATTACGGCAGGGAAAATTGCGAAATTATTCACGAAATAAAAATTAAAATTACGAACTCTTTAATGTATGTTCGGAACGGTGTGACGGTGCTTCGCACAGTTTGAAGGTTACAACACCTTCGAACCCATGACCAGAGGTGCTTGTGTGTGATTGCTCATACGAGCTTTGCTCTATCTATAGAAGAAGCCCCTTACCCCCGTGATTAATAGTATGGAGGAGAAAGAAAAGTATCTTAGGTATAAGGAAAATTATTATTATTATCTCGCAATTTATTCTTTTTTTCCAGTAAAATGTTCGTTAAATATATATTCATCTTGAAATATTCATGTTTCACATGTTCGTCAGTAAATATGTTTATCGTGTAAAAAATTATTTTATTCATGAGTGGTTTGTGTGTAAATACAATGTGTGTGTGTATATATAATTTGCTTTCATTTTTTTGCAAGTATGATGTATGTATGTATTTATATTATTTTCTTTCGATTCTTTTTTGTGTACAAGTATGATGTATCTGTATATACGATGTAAAAGTTTGCGTGTATTTATATTATTTTCTTTAAATTCTTTTTTTTTGTGTAAAATTATGATGTATCTATATATACAATGTAAAATAAATGTTTTTATGTTACAAGTGCGGGCATAATATTTTTTTTATTTGTAGTAAAAATCATGTTTAAAAATGGAAAATTATCTCTGCCGTTGTTGCTGCCGCATGCAAGCGATACAGAGAGAGCCGGGAGCCATCCTTGTGTCGTGTGGCAGAATGAAGGTTGCCACACAAGCACTTCCTCTCGCCATTATGTGCTAGTTAATATAGGTCAGTTCCATCGTACAGTGTGCAATTTTATTTAAAGTGAATGCCGCCTCTTTAAATGGCTATTTATTGTAATAAGAAAAAAGTGCGATAAATTTAAGAATACATTTTTTTTAATTTCGTTATTTCTCTTTAAAGATTGTAGGTAATAGGAACTGTTTGACTAAAAATATCTATTGCGCATACTTTTCCCGTTCTCCAAGGGAAAATAAAGTTCAATGTATACAGATTATTTACTAAAAAAACTTACTTACGTTTCTGTTTACACAGGAAAAAAAACAATAAAGTACTAAACACACACACACACACAGTTATAAGATAAATAACACGTAGTTGTATTGAACTCTAGAGACATATACAAATAACATACTAAATAAAAACATTTATATAAATGCGCCTCTCTCTCCCTCCCTCCCTCTCTCTCTCTCTCTCTTTAAAATCGCGTTCGTTTTACATTCGTACAAATGTCTGTATTAATCTGGAGATTCTCGGTCGGTTGAAATAGTTTCACAAGTCGTTCCATGTTACATTTCACCTCTGTAAGAACACGCGCACAGTTAGTCAGTTCTAGGTGCACATGGGCAACATTGTTACGTAACGCAAGTAATCTTGTTTCAAAATTGTTTAAACACTGACGAATCTCATCACCATCGGGTAGAAGAGGCAGCGGAGACCACATGTCCTCCCATATTTTGTCTTTGATAGGAACGCAATCAGAGACTTGCGAATATCGTATCGGTACTGGCGAGTTCGTCACTCTGTGAGTCTCTGTTGGTGTTGATTGTACATGTAAATCTGTCATTTCGGTCGATCTACGTTCTCGCTGCGGTATGTTGACAGCTTCCAGCAGCAGTGAACCCTCAGTGATGGTGTTGTCAAATGCAGCCAACTCACCCATCTGGAAGCCACGAAAGGACGGCGACGTGCGGACCCTGGAAGGATGCCGCCGCCTGGAAGGGTGCCGTCTGGGTGCTTCGTAAGGACGTCTCCGCCGCGATTCCGGACGCTGCTATAGGTGCAGCGCTGGATATTACCATGGTCTCCAGTGGTGCAGTGACGCGCCGTCCTGAGCTGGAGGTACCCGCCTTTTCGTACAACTCTACCGTCGCAATTAGGAGGGCGTCGTCACACTCGGACCAGAAATTAAGCAGCGACATGGCGAAGATAGATTCTAGCTAATGTCCA
This sequence comes from Dryococelus australis, assembly GCA_029891345.1. NCBI lineage: Eukaryota > Metazoa > Arthropoda > Insecta > Phasmatodea > Phasmatidae > Dryococelus > Dryococelus australis. The sequence continues at coordinate 171,318,847 of CM056997.1, read as the reverse complement.
TAGCCACAGCACAAAAAAATCTTCAACGCCGATACGATGACGAAATAACTTGTTGGCTGTAGGCGGCGGCCTCAAGAAAAAAATTCGTGCATCTGCTTACACGTGTCACACAAGGGCACGGCACCATCGTCCTTGGGCACCACGCCATCCCGTTTCTCCGCCCGACGCGCCTCGCACCTTACATGGAGGTACGGTTGCCGAGGGTACCTAGGTTCTATTTCGTACTAATTACTGCCCGTGCATAGTGCGTACCCTCCAAAACACGTCAAGCACTTTGTAATATTCACCGAAATACCTTTTACCACCCCGTTCTGTTCAACAATGACGCATCAACGCCCAAACTAAAGCTTATAAGCGAGGGTACAACTCCTCCCTCCCCCCATCTTTTAATGCTCCATATACTCCCACCCCAGCCTGCCGCCCCTTCAGTATGTGCTTGTTTGCCTACGAATACAAAAAAAGTTACCTATAAACTCGACTTTATTTCTAGATAGGAAGAATCCTTAAATAAGTTGACGTACTAGTTCGCCTTATTTTAAACCGTATACATATTGTTTACCATTAAAGTATTAATATGTTTTTGACGAAATTCTGCAAATAGCCAATAGTGACGTGATGGGGTTGGGGGGGGGGGTGCACAGGCAGGTAAATGGAGTGGGAGTTGTTCCCCGACATAATAGCCACATCGCATCTCCCAGGAGAGAGGATACTGACGAAACTGCACATCGCGCATAAGAGCGGAAATGCAGCTAGCCGCCAGGAAACACGTATTAATTCCAGTGGAAGGCTTTTTGATCGGTTTGAAGTACATGCGTACCAGGGCAGGACCGAATGGATGTCGTGGAGAATTACTTTGCGCAATCTTGTCCTGTTTCCTGCCGGCCATCCAGTGCCTGATGGCCCCAGAGGGACTAATTCTGTTCCCATCGGCCAATCCTTTAGATAACATTTATTTTCAAACTTTATTTATTTAGCAAAAAAAAAAATTAACTGAAATTAGTAAAAAATATAAAGAAACACACAACCTAGTCAATTTTGATATACATATATATTTTATTTACACAAATTACAAACAAACTACAAATGCGACACTTTTATTTATTTTTTAATTCAATTTACCAGTCAAAATACGTTCTCAAAAAATTAGTAACAGTCTTTGACATTCGACCCGGCGCAGTAGAACTGAAATCGCCGGAACTTCTTCTTCTTCCAGTTGAGGTCGGCTGCGGACGAACACATGTCGGGAGCGACTGTAGCAGGTGACGTCACACGTGGATGTTTGCGGGGGGAATTGGGGGCGGGGGGGGGGCACTTCACAGTCCATCGCAGATCCCCTGGAATTTTTTTTCTTATGCATCGTAGGAACGACACGACGACAAGACCTTCGAAGTTTAGTGGAGACAGTTGGAGTCGGCACGTCGTAGGTAGTATTTTTTCCGAGACATACACCATTTGGTGTGGAACCATTTGGTGTTGATAAATTCTGTGTGGAGCAGTTCTGGTGGGGGGGGGGGGTAGCAATCGGGGGCGTGAATTTCGATGTTCGTAGAGTCACCTCGGCTCGAAGTTGCTGGGAATTCAAGAACCTGGTCCACTGTTGATTGAAGAGGCGTATCCCCCTCCACGTGATGAACCAAGCAATTTCCAGGAGTCCAGCAAGTTATTAACTGTTGCGCAGGTTCGCCCGAAGTCGTCGTGTATAGCCAGTGGTCCCATCTATCGTATTTTTCTTCGTAGGTAAGTAGCGACCCATACTCCCAGAACGAATAGACGATTTTAGAGTCTTCCGGAAATGTTAGGGCGTACAAGTTCTCCGGGTGAAAGGGCTCCAACTTATGAATGCTATTTCGATCACTTTGTCTTTCTTAGCATAATTCAACAGCTTGACACGTTCACGAGTGCTCGGGGTTACGTGTGGGACGAACCATTCTATGGTGTCCAAAGTAAGAGAGATGGGCTGCGGGTCATCTTGGCTACAGGGAGACGACTAGATGTGAGCGATAGGTAATTTTTTATCAATGAGGTTATTCCCACATCACAAAACCGGTCGATCGAGACGCCATTAATCTTGTACATTACTCGCTCGAAAAGGTGCAGGAGTCCATTTCGTACCAACTTGGAGGTGGTCGGGTGGGTCCCGTCCGCCTTCGTTAGCCTGCCTCTTGTGCGCACAAAGGACTGGCTAGGCAGGGTGTAAATATCTTGTCGCTGTATATGTATTCTAACCTCCCTTCCGAGAGCGAAAGTTCCGGCAAGATACGATTCGTAACAGTGCATTTCGATTTTATCAAGTTTATCGTCGAATCCTAGGAGCTGATCCTCGTCGAGAATTTCGCCTGCCATGCCGATTTACTTTTAAACCGAAGTAGACATGGAGAAACTTTGCGTCTTCACGTGTTAGCGCAACGCTACCTCGCAGCTTACTGAACACGGGTTCGATGTACGTTTTTGTCTTCCCAGCGAAATTTAGTCCCATCATTTCAGGTGTAATCGTAGCGTAATTTCTTCGTTGCGGAAATTTATCAATTCCTCGTTTTGGTCCACGATCGAAACAGTTACTTCGTGGACGCTCTATGCAACGATCGGAACGTAAATTAGTGTTCTCGGAGATTCTAGGATTTTATATCCGGGACCTACGGTGGGGACGAACACGTAAATAGTACAGCTCGGTTTCCCATTCACGTAACTGCAACTTGCCAAGTTACAGTTTTTCCGTGTGACGTTGACTGGAAAGATGTTTACGGTCCGCGACGACTCGTGTTTCATTCCTGCTTCGTAGAATCTGGCTTCGAACCCCAGCATGGGTCCGATGGTATCCGGTTCCGTGAAATCTATGTCTGCGGTGCAAAACATTTCAGCCTTCAGGGTATTCGGATTCCCATGCAGTTCGTATACAATGTCGTGCGGTAGCGATTTCTTTATGAAGTATTCCATATCCTCCAGTTCGTACGCTCTGGTGGGAATGCTGATTTCTTTCGCATCTCCTGCCACTATGTACCGAAATGTGGAATTCACATTTTCTTCTATGTTGGATATGGAGATGTACATTTTAAAGTCTACTAGCCGCACACACCATTCACCCTCCAACTCCAAGGGAAGGTAAAAGCTAGCCTTCAGCTCGGACGTTTTACCACTCAGAATGATGGATACCGACATACTGATGAGATCGGCGTGGCTGACACAACGCTTTATATACCTCACGAATTTTATTGATTTTTTTTCCTCCCCAATTTATCACTAGAAATCACGATCGCTTAAAAAATGCAGGCATAAGTGCCCTCAGTTCCACGTGTTAGGCATCTGCTCCGTTTCGTAGTTGTAAGTTAGATTACAATTTTTCAGGTGTTCGCGCAGTTCGGGCGGAGGGCGCAAATTCCCAAAACTATCGTAGTATATTGCTTGTTTGCCGTGTTTTACATAAGCTACCCAGTGTGTGCCATGCCCGGCTGTCGTGTCCAGATTAATTATGGCTCACTCATTACATTTTGGTTTAGGGGGCAAGGCATCTCTCAGAAACACTCCTCTAAAATTAGGTATTTTTAATTAGTGTGCAAACAGTTCCAAATCCATGTTCGTCAGTGGACGTCTAGGCAGTGTCATTTTGATTTCCTTTTAAGATTTTTCCCCTATTTTCTTCCTCCTGGCATTTGATTCCCCTCTCCCTCCTCGTCCTCGATACGGGTAGCGAATAAAGTGTCCTTTGCCGTTTTTTTTTTTTTTTTACTCATGGCGATAGCTTCCAACGTTCTGTTATGGTGACGAGTTTCCTCTACAGTTTTCGATAGTTCGAAGCTCGCTTCACGGCACTAACGATATTCGTGACTGGCCCGGCGATATCGACCAGAGCGCCAACTGCAGTTCTCAGTGCGGGCACGAACCCTTCTACCTTGTTCTTCCCTTTCCTTTTGATCTTTCGAGGGTTGTTCTGCGAAGACTTTTTGCTTGTACCTAATCTCACGCCTGGTTTCACCATGACTTTCATGATGTTGGATAAAGAATGTGCCTAGTGTTCAGATCTTTGTTTAGAGGGGTAGCAATGTCGGGTATTTATTTTGCTTGCAAATAAACTTCATCCAATGCGTTGATAACTATGTCGTTGATCTAGGTTGGTTCCACGTAACAATATGGTAGGGACGATGCTCCCACGATGGGATTTCTCTATCTTCACCTCACGACGAATCGAATTAAACTGACCTACAAACGATACATATTCTTCTTTTATACTTATTTCGTCCCATAGACCCATCACCCCATCGCTCCATAGCTCCATCGATCTTTCGCGATACTTCGGTTTGTGCCCTCCGTACATATGTATAGAAATTACATTCGTTCATCAATTGATGATGTGTGTATATATATATATATATATATATATATATATATATATATATATATATATATATATATATATATATATATATATATATATATATATATGTGTGTGTGTATATATGCAATATTGAATATCAGCCATTTGTCATATGGCGCATGTCCGCCGAAGCTGGTTAAAATTCTCGTTTCCGTATCATTTTAGACTTGGAACAGTACAAACATTTAAAAAAAAATATCAATGATGATGCGTCTGCTGTGTCGCTTCTGCGGTAAAGAATTCACAACTTTGCGGAATTTACGACGAAATGAAATAACGACTTGCGGAATGAAAAGTTCGATTGTGACTTTTGAATGTCAAGTCTGCCGTAGACATTTTTCTAGGAGTGATGCGTTGAAGACACATTCTAAAACTTGTAGTACTGGTTCTCTGCAAGTACAATCGACGCCATCTATTCCAGAAGATCGTAGTGGTAACATACGTATCGCCAAGCAAGAGGTTACTCTACCCATATGCATTCATGCTGAAGATGAAGCTATCTCCCACGAATCACGTCAGGGTGTCCTGCTGCCTACTAGTGTGCGAGGTCTGATTTGTGGCCCGCCGGGTTGTGGCGAGACATGCGTCCTACTGAGCCTGCTGGAGGACCCGAATGGGCTTAGGTTCGAGAATGTGTACATTTATTCGAAATCACTCCAGCATCCGAAATACCAACTGCTGACACGAGTACTGCAAGCTGTTGAATGTATGAAATATTTCCCATGCAGCGATAACGATGTCATCGTGCCACCGAGTGAAGCTCTTCCAAACTCGATATTTGTCTTCGACGACATTGCCTGCGAAAAACAAACTTGCATTCAAGAGTATTTTAGCATGGGACGGCATGCGTACGTGAACTGTGTGTACCTTGGCCAGACTAATTCTCGCGTACCCAAACAACTGCTTCGTGATAGTTCTAATGTGTTTGTTCTGTTTCGCATGGACGATACTAATTTACGCCACGTTTACGACGAACAGGTCAATACAGACATGACATTTGCAAAATTCAAAAATATATGCGCCATGTACTGGAAAGAGAAATACGGATTTTTGACGATAGTAAAGGACTGTCCACTATATAATGGTAGGTACAGGCGTTGGTTCGATCAGTTTATCTTAAGAACGCAACGATGAGTCACTGCAGTATTTCTAAATTTGGCGACATCGATCGCCACGATGACCACTAATGTGGCCAAAATCGCTTCACTCCTGCACGTATCGAAGACTTGTCTCTTATTGGTCGAAAATTGTAATGTGTTAAAACAAAGTGGTTGAGGATTTGGTAGCTGTCGACCAGCACATATGGGGTGCGGAGGCTCGGATAATAGACTTGATTAACGTATCGAATGCGCAGAAACGAGAAGAATTGAAGGAACTACAAAATTTTTTACTGTCAAGCCTAGATACGAAAACCGATGTCGGAGCACCTCAATAAAGTTTCGGGGGGAAAAATCCTGATTGATTGCCCCCAAACAAAGGAGATATATATGTGTGTATATATAATATATGTGTGTGTGCGTGTATAAAAAAAAAGTCTTTTCACTTAGTGAACGATGGATAACCGAGCCGAACTGGTGAGCGAGCTTCAGAGAGCGATCGAGGCGGTACGGGCCAAATACTCGCGAAAACTAACAGAATGGCTGTCGAGAGTCGACGAAGGGAGGAGGCTCTCAAACTTATTACCCTCCTGCTAGACGAAATTAGAAAAAAAAACCGAGTGGCGATGTCCGCGGTGAAATCAAACGTGAAATCAAGTTGGAAGAACCGATCTCCACGCATGACTGGAAACGAAGTCCGGAACTGAACGAATCGGAAGGTGCCATCACTAGCGACGAAGATGATTTGCCCCTGATCGATGCACTGCGTGCACAGGACAGGAAACGAACCTGGGAGCGTGGACCTGAGTCGGGTCCCCTTCTATCTCATTACATCGCTTCCTACTCTGGCCGTACTGCAGAGAGGTGTTATGGTTTGCAGAAAAGTGGTGGAAAATGGTTTCTCGGATACAAGGAAGTTTTGTTTTTACCTCGGGATGTACTGCAGATCGGCAAGCGCAAGGTGAAAATCACGCAGGGGTTGAGCGAACTTTTGTTTCGTAGGCGACCCGGGCACTACTCTGAATCGGATTTGCGCAAGTATCGTCGCCTGCTACAATCCAGTCGTGCTCATTATGCCGAGAATAACCCCTCAACGCGACGATTTAAGGATGTGACGCACACAAAATTTCCCACTATCGCCGAACTGTTTCCCAAGGTATGTGAAATTGACAGATCAGGATTGACTCTGAAATTGGAGAGTGGAGAAAAAATCGACTATTAGTATTGGAATGATCCGAACGAGTTGGTAGATAGCCTGAGACTTTTGGTCGCTTCACAGTCTGCAGGAAACCGCTCGCGCAGCAACGAAATCATTCCCATCATCGAAGAACTCTCAGAGGCGGGCTACGTTTCGAGATGAACAAGTATGCAGTTGCCGACAAGTCGCACAAATACGCCAGGATAAATTACCCAGGAAGAAAATTCGTCATTAAAGGGTTGGACGATATTTTCCAATCCGACCTGATCGATATGCAAGACTTTGCTCGTGCGAATAAAGGCTAGCGGTACATTTTCACCACGATCTTTACCTATAGCAAATTCACCTGAGCCAGACCGCTCAAATCGAAGAATGCACGCGATGTGGCGGCAGCTGTAGCTAGCGTATTACGCAAAGGGCGCGTACCGAAAAGTGTCCACACCGACGACGGGAAAGAATACTTTAACGCTATTTTCCGTACCCTGATGAAGAAACATAACATCAATCACTATTCTACTTTCTGCGGGCTTAAGGCTATCATCATCGAACGTTTTCATAGGACTCAAATGGCTAAACTGTGGAGACATTTCACGGCTAACAGAAACTACAAGTAGTTGACATTACTCCCGAAACTTGTATGCGAGTATAGTTCCACCGTTCATTCTACCACTCGCATGAATCCTGAAGACGTGAAGAACAACTCACTGCTTCGGACTGTGTACGCCATTCCGAAGAGGAGGGGCCCGCGCAAGCCCAAAGTCAAGATCGGCGACTTGGTGCGGATTTCGAAAAAACGTGGAATTTTCCACAAAGGCCTCCACCAGAACTGGTCTGCAGAGCTGTACAAGGTGGTGCGTATACGACATGCATACCCACGCATGTTTTACCTCGAGGACCTACATGGTGAACCCATCATTGGTGGATTTTACGCCGAAGAGATCTGGCCTACACGGTTTCCAGACGTGTACTTGGTGGAGAAGGTGCTGAAACGGTGTAAAGGTCGTATGTACGTACGGTGGCTGGGTCACTCGAAGTGTGATGATTCCTGGGTCGACAAGAAGGATATTTTGTCGTAACACTCCTTCTACAACTAACATTTATTGTAAAACTTACAACTTTTTTACTATAATAAGGCTTTGCTTGTTTTACTTAGTCATTTTTGCTTTCTTACATTTATGTCCCCTCCCGATGCCTATTTGAGGGAGGGGAGGGGGAGCTGTGTGTATGCGCTCGTGGGGAATGAACAATGTACAGCATGTATTGTACCGTAGTGGGTACCTGGACCTGGACTTTCTGTATGTATTGGTGATGTGTATACTTTTTTTTTCATAACTGAGTTTGTTCCCCTGGCTATATAAATAGTAGCACGTATTTAGTTCCATCTGTATAATTACAAACAAATAAATTGGGTTTGTTCCCCGGGACAATATAGTGTCGAACGTGTTTTCCCCACCAGTACTTTGCCATATTTTCTCTCGTTCGTGTGTAAAGTATATACGTTTCTTACCAGTACTGTACCATATTATCTCTCGACAAACTTAAGCCTTACTTATTTCACGACTGGGACGCGACTTATTACATGCTAATTGGATGTACAGCAGGCTCGCTGTTGGAACGCTAACTGTATATTCTAGACATTAAATGTGAAATATTTTTCATGCATTGATGGCTAGCGTGAATACAGCTGTCTCTCTGCTGGTGAGAATGTCGTGGCAGGATGCTGAGTGGCAGTTACACATCCGTCCAGCTGCAAAGTGTCGACTTTGCACACTTCTTTCCGTCCGGAGCCTTCAGTGCAGAGACAATGTTAGTGGCTTGGAGCGATACGCGCTCTTTCTTCGTTTAAAAAAAACACTTTAAATTATATTCGTAAACCTTAGTATGTGTCCATGATTGTGACTACCCGCGTCTCTGTCTTACTTTTCCTTTAAATTGTACCTTCCAGTCAGTATATCTACACAATGTAGCAACTTTTAAACATGTATATGTATACAGCCGTGTATTTTTTTTAACCACTGATACTAAATATTTTCTTTACCAGTCGTGTTTTTTAAAAACAAAACATTATTTACATTATGGTAAAGCTGGTACAAAACATTTTCTTTACCAACAGTGTTTGTTTGAAACGACGAAACAAAACCATTTTTTCTAAACTTACGTAAGCAAGGTGTAACATGATATGCGAATTTTCTTATAAACCTCCATTTATTTGTTTACACACACAAGAACACACATTGCAATACTGTTATGTTCTACAAACATAGCATACGAAGATTCTTCTCCTCGTCAGTAATAAACACAATGTTTTTTTTTTTCAGTTTTTATGTCATTACACGGATTATCACACATCCAGAGCCTTAATGCTTGTGCATTGCACGACGCACATCTTCCATTTTCACAGTCGTGAAGCCGTGCTACATACTTCTCTACCAGCTGCCTGAACGGAGGACCTCGTGGTTGTTTTTGTTTGTTGAGGTCTACAATTTTCGTACCGGCAGGACACACACTGTGCATCACAGACTCTTGTCGATACACGTACACGGAGCAGTCGGGAATTACGGCTTCCTCCAACACGTTGTGAATGTCACCGTATGTAATATTTCCACAATTCCACTTAAGTCCGTGCATCTGTTGCTGTTGGAGAATGCCTGTTGCGTGGTGTGGCCGACGTGCTTCCATTCGCATCGTGGCCAAGACGTAAACACTTTGGTTTGCTCGTCGTCGTCGCTGTACGAGATGCCAATCTGCTTGATGACGTACGAGTCCAGCGTGCGAAACCCTTGGATGTTGCAAAACATATTAATTTTCTTCACAGACACTATACATTTTTTACAAATGTTATATCACACTGTGTTCACTCGTGTTGTGGGGTAGCTTCCTCGTCGCTGGGTACTGCTTGCCAGTAGAAGACTTGTACGGAGTCTTCCACGGGGAACTTGGATGCTGCCAGGGTCGCCCTGCGAGCCTTGCATCAGCCCCTGCGGTGTGGATTGTCGGGAACCGAGGTGGTAGTGCAGCCCTTGAAACACTCCTTGCACGGGAGGCAGTCCCGTATGTCTTCGTCCAACTGTAGGTAGGCTGGCAAACACTTTAATACTGTCGAAATTTCGTACGGTGCGTACGTGAGCAGGAACTCTTTCGGCAGATACGGTAACTCTCCCCGTTTGTGCAGGGCGCTAAGTGATCGTACTCTTCGGAACACCAAAATGGCCGAAAGGATTTTATGACCGTTTGGACAAAATGCGTACATTTCTAAGAGCGAGGTGCAACTTTTTTCCCGGAGGCCCTCGGGGATGCGCCTTATAAAGCCAATAGAGGAGTTTGGAGATGGTGGAATGGCAGTGGTGGAGGCTTGCCGACTAAACTCTGATTGGTTTTCCGAAGATACCCGAGTCAATCATCCAATCGGGAGGGTTGTCACGTGTTGGGGATCGAGGAAAGGTGACTAATTAGCCAATGAGAAACATTGGTGGGGAGTGGTGGGGTTGGAGGGGAACCGACTAATTCGCCAGAATCAATGGCGAGGGTTAGTGGAACGAAGTCGGTGAACGGGCGCGAGAAAGGCAGTAACATAAATAAGTTTTTTTTTAAATAAAAACTTTTGAAGGATTTTTTAAATAAAAAATTTTTAGTGGTAATTTTTTGGAGAAAAATAAGGGAAATTTCGAGGGAAAATGGCCCCCGGGGTTAACGGATTTTTAATTAAGAAATTTTAAAAATGATTTTGTAAAGAATTTTTTTGAGAAAAATTTCGAGGGAAAAATAAATTTCGAAGGAAAAAAGGGGAAAATTTGCCGTCGGGTTAAAGACTTTTTAATAAACAAATTTTTTAACGAAATTTTAGTACAAAAAAATTCTAGAGGGAAATTTTGAGAGGAAAAAAGGTAAATTTCGAGGAGAAAAGGGAAAAATGACCGTCGGAGTTAAAGATTTTTTAATAATTATTTTTAATTGTAAGAATACATTTTTTACGATTTTTATACATTTTTAAACAATTTTTTTAGTTAAATTTTTAGTAACAAGTTTTTTAAAATAAATTTTTTAATAATATTTCAAATTTTTAAGTTAGATATTTCGTTATAAATTTTTTTTTTATTTCTCGCAATTTTTTTGGGGTCAAGATCAAAGTCACGGGTCAAAGGTCTAGGCCAGGATCAATGACATCCAAGATGGCGGACGGTGACGTAACAAAATGGCGGCGGCCGGCTCCTGCACTCCTATGCCCGATGCCCTTGTCCCCAAACCGTCATATCTATACTACTGGAATCCTATCTGGAAAATTACTACGAAAGTAATTTGGATGAAGACTTGTGTAAAAAGTTTATAATATTCCCGAACACTTGTGATGTGCCTGCTGTGGATCTGCATTAATATACTACGACCGGTTATTCTTGTGTCCTTCGGTCTCCGGATTCAAATTGTTGTTGCGAAAAGAGTATTGCGATATGTGTTGAAATTTAAGAGCTCAAATAAATATATACATAAAATTTAGTAAACGTGAAACATGAATCATCAGAAGCCAATGTAAGAATTGATACCTCGGCGTGTGCCAGTAGTTTTGAAACAATAAGGCTATGAAAATGATTTATACTGAACGTGAAACATACCTTGAGTGTTATTATATAAATATATTAACACAGTGTTATAATGTATGAGTCGCTATACTACCTTGCACGACTAACGATCATTGGAGGAATAATCAGATTCTGCTTTAAGTGAGTGTATGCAGTTACATGAAATACATTGTCATAGGCTAGAATACGGTCTTTTGGAGTAACATAGTACACTTAAAAGTATCTCTGTAGCACATATTTCAATTTAAAATAATGGTGTTACAGTTTCCTGTTTATGCTATATGGTTGCAAGTTTTATTTATAAGGAAGAAAGTATTGTAGTACAAAGACTCGTACTGCAGTCATCGGAAATTAAATAATGAAATTGTACAAAGTTACTTTAAATAAACGTATAGTGTTGTTAGTATTCTTGTGAAATAATGCTCATATCAGTGTTTGAATTTTAATTTTATAACCGAAAGGAGATTTTTTATTGTAAGTAAATCATCAGGCCTAAGCAAAAGTAAGTGATATGTGCTTTTAAATCTGTGTGACTGGACGAATTCCCACGAAAGGTGCGTCGAGTGATAAATGTTACCGTGGAAGTATGCTGTTAAAATGTGGCTCAGTTCAGTTCAGCAATTGAGTTTCATGGGAATTATTATCGGAAATCGTAATGTAATAGCAACGCTAGCCGTTTGTTCGTGTGTAGTTTTGTATTAAAATATTGACAAATATCATACTTTACTCGAAGTTACATAGAATCTTCACAAATGACATCGGCGAATTCCGGCAGGTGATTCCTCGCCAAAAAATACGTAGGAAATATACATACGACGTATAGCATAGTAGTTTGAAACAGGTGGGCATCGATTTTGTATGTTGCCGGTTGGAATCAGGTGTATTTCTGTCACTGTTGGCAAACAGTTAGTCGACAGTCCATATTAATGTCGGCCTGTTTCCAGTCTAAGCCATCGGGCCAACATCACTATGCCAAAATTAGTCTGCTAACTTTTATCGGTCCTATTCTGTCCCGTACACTTCGTATTTGCTGGGTTATGTTAACATGGCTTACCATAATATAAAGGTTGTACCTGGCAGCATACAAAGTTTGCTTGAAATATGTTACTTGGTTACTTTAAAATAGCATAATACACAATAATATTTACTTGGCCGCCATTTTAATTTGAGTTTCTGACCAGCTGAAAACATACACGTTTATACTGAGAAACTTATTATTTATTGTTTGTAAAATTTTGTACGAATCTGTTTTTCCGGAGATAAGTCACAGAAATTTTATTTTTTTCATGTAGCAATAGTTTACAAAACGGTGGACAAACGAGGCCGTGCATAAGCTTACTTGATCTTTCTAATTGATACTTTCATTGGGCTGAATTTGGTCGAGATTGGTCGAAAGGTGTGGTATATATACCAAATTGGACTAAAATATTTACATGGCCATCGTGTTTAAAACTAGTCTCATCAATTTTAATTTCATAAGTTAACAGGTATAGCATATTATTAGTTACCTGCCAGCATATGGTTGAAATTTGATAATTGCTTTCGTAGATATTTCATAGTAATCAAAATGTTTATAAGGTCATAATATTTAAAATATGTCTGGCCCACTTAAAACCTATGGTCTCAAAATTAATTTGAGTTTTCTGCCACTACGACTATAATAAAAAAAACTTGTAACGCAGTTAAAATTTTAATTGGTAGAAGTATTTTGCTCATGTAAATGTGACTGTCTTTTGAAAACTAAGATATAAACAAATATGTTCATCACTGTTGACCACGAGACATTGAAAGTTTTATTGATGTGAGGTAGGTCAGTATTGGGTATATGTGCAGAAGACAAAAAATCGGCCTACCTCATCTCTCGTCTATGATTTAAACCCGCTGTGGTAACATGGCCTACAATAGTATTAGTTGTTTGCGAAATTTTGGTGTAAATATATTGAGTAGTTTCGGAGGTATGATGTAAAAACCTGGTTTTATTCAGGTCTATCCATCAAAATGTACTAATACACAATTGAAAGAAGCTTCGAATACGTAACAAATTCCAACCATCTTCCTATCCAAGAATATGACAAAACAATTATAAATGTATAAATAATTTCTTTTAAATGAGATTATCTTTCGAAAATGACTTATTTGTGTTTATCTGCATCTTGTATGCAGACTGTATGTTGCTATCTCTTCGGCATCATTTACCCACTCACCTTCCTTTGTCAATTCGCCATCTTATTTGCCGTACTCCCCGCACATATGCGCGGACTGCAGGAGGAGGGGTGGAGGGGAGGAGAGAGGGAGAGAGAGAGATAGTAAGATAGATAGATAGATCCTGATTCTTCTAAGCCCTGCTCCAAAAATCCACGTTTTCAAAAATCTAAATAAGGAAAAAAAAATAAAGTGGAAGAAAATGTTAAGACATTTCATGCGATATCATTGCTTAAGAGAGAATTTAGTGAAAAATACAGGAACGAGAAACTTTGAATCACGTGTAAAACCTTTAAAACTGTATTTACTATGTTGTAATTCATACACTTAAGTGTGCATAATTCGCTTTAAATTAAATATACACAACTTTACTGTCATTATGAACCATAGTAATTTCGAAATCTCTATAAACAAAATTAAATAATTGTCTTTACATAACCTGCACGAGTTTTAGATAAGAATATTTCCTAGCGGCATATTTCTTGCAAACTAGCAGTACAATTTATATTCGTATGCATATTTAAGCACCATGTGAAATGGCTTAACTCAAGAAATTAAGAAAACAATTTATGGCAACACTAATATTGCTGGTTCTTTGTTTAACTATGGGAATAAAACCTTTATAAAAATAAAATTGAGAGACGCGGTTTACGTACACATTCCAAACATTTTTCTGTATTTATCAAGGGCATACACAGTGGCAACACAAATCCGACGCACTCTGCATTTTGCGGGATCCTTGTTCGGGTTGATGCTCCTTTTACGCGAGGCTTTGATGTTTCAGAGAGAAAGCTATCAGGGACCAACTGTTACCCATATTGCGTTACAATGTCATAAACTGCGACACGAATTACGGATTTTGTTTTGAATAACTAAATCATTCCAGAAATGAATCGTCGCTATCACAGTTCTCAATTTCTACTCGAACATTTTTTTTTTCAGGTATTTATGTAGCCAGCCTTTTAAATTAAAGAGAATAAAGACTTATTATTGCGTTAATGAATTAATAATAACTGCATGAAAATACCCTTGACCTTTTCACCATTTTGTATGTTGAATTTATAATAATCGTAAAGTACGTTTTAGGCATTTTTATAAGCACACTTTAAAGAAATGAGCATAACGTTATCTTTACGGGCTAATGAGCTTCTGAGGAGTCTTCGGAAACACAATTTACCCCTTTTCACACTCTTTAAGGCCGGATTAAATAAAAAATCCTTAACCTAATTGCAATGCATAATTTATAGAATTGGCCATTTAAGCAAACGTCATTACGATATATCATCGGGTTAATGAGCTATTCAGGATTACTTGAAAACACATTTCAGCCCTTTACACCCACTTAGTTGCTGAATTTGGAAAAAATCCTAAAATTATATGCGTTATATTAATTGTGATTCAAAGCAAAATGCACAACGATATCGGGGTCCAAGGTGGCTGAGCGATTATCACGCTCGCCTCCCACCAAGGCGAGCTGAGCTCAATCCCCGGCCGGGTCACTGGATTTTCGCAAGTGGGAATCGTGCCGGACTATACCGTTGGTTGGCCGGTTTTCTCGGGATCTTCCATTTCCCCCCGCTCCCTCATTCCGGCGCTGTTCCATATTCACTTCAATCACCCTCATCGGCTCTCAATACCTTGCTAAGCGCAGCCAAAATCTCTTCGTTCACTCACAACGATATATCGTCGCGTTAGTAAGCTATTGTAGAGTCAGCGAAAACACGTTTTACCCCTTTTCACCCCTTACCTTTCGATGTCAGCGATAACTTCAGCAATAATTCAATAATGTGTATTCTTTCTGATTACGGAATGCAATCCTGCGAGAACTTCTGCACTCATAAAGACCTAATTCTTCCCATTTTAAGGGGGTGGGGTTGTTACTTGAAGTAGACTTGGTATAACGACGACTAGAATTTTACCAGTTTACAGTAAAATTTCAAATTTCACCAGATATTTATTCCTTTGTGTACAATAATGAAGTGTAAACAGCGGGATTAGATTCCAGGGCACGTGGCCACTACTGTGTTCTTGAATATGCGATGGCAGGGTGATTGACGAGCTGTGGTGCCTGTCTACCCTCTTCAGAGCGTGCGCGAGCCGGAAGCTCATTCGGCCTGCCATTGTGTGGTTATCCGCCTAACACTTGTGTAAATCGCAGCACGTATTGTGGTGAGCAGGTCCACCGGTTACTGTTTCGAGCGACTGTAACGCCCTCCCCCCCCCCCCCTGCCATGACCCTCTTCTCCCTTCAGTAGCTTAGGGGTAGCTAGTTAATACGGGAGCTAATGACGGCCACGATTGCAGCCATGTTTGCCCGGTCCCAATAACGCCGCCAAACCTGCGCCGTGCTGTTAGTGCGTTTCTTGCCAGCTAGGTATATGGGGCTTAGCCCTAATACACACTTAGGTCTCACTCAACTTCGGATATTCGACTTCTTCTCTAGTTTAGGGGAAATTAAAAAAAAAACGTATCTCTGATCCTCGTTGTATGACAGGTTAGTGCAACAGTCATACTGAGAAAGGGCCAAACGCACATCGGAAATGCAGTCAGGGAATAAAAATTAATTTTAAAATACGCACAGACCTGATTAACCGTTCTTCCCGTTAGACGAAAAGAGATTTTTTTTTCATCTGGCCATTTAAAGTATTTAAAATTCCTAACAGAAATTTATTTCGGACATAAGTTTCTACCTGTCTGTAGAGTTGACATTGAAAGGAAACAGGCCTACTGGATGCATTCGTAATATACATTCTGACACATTCCAATTCTAGTATATGTAGCCATGTTCGTGTACCAGCAGTGATGTGTCACTATCGGGCATGTTCAAATACTCCAGTAATTGCGCTACTAGCAGCCTTGTTTCACTCGCTGTCTAAGCACTGCTTTGTCCGGAACTGGAGTGCATAAAAATGGCCTTGAGATGCCCCCGCAAGTAGTAGTACAGTTGATTGAGATTTGGGGAGTGTGCTGGGTAGGCGGTTAGTCCTGCACGGCCGAGTCACTTGTACGAGACACTTGTACGAGACACTTGTACGAGACACTTGTACGAGTCACTTGTACGAGACACTTGTTCGAGTCACTTGTATGAGTCACTTGTACAAGACACTTGTACGAGACACTTTTACGAGTCACTTGTATGAGACACTTGAACGAGACATATGCTTACTAAAATTTTACTAGCGGAAAAATAACTAGCCACGTTAATTTTAACAGTGTGAGTCACGGGGCTGATTCAACAAACACTGGCACCAAATCGCTGTTTGGCACTGCCGATGTCAAAAACTCTCTGCTGTAGTAGCGACACCAAAGCATTGAAGGATAAAGTGTGACACCATTGTATGTTATAAATTCCTGCGCGAGTTATCACTGTTGGCGAGAAGGTGTCCAGCTATATTGATTATATAATATATGCAAAATTATTTTGTGCAGTGAGTCCAAAGTAAGATATAATCATAAAATCGACTCAGATGGTCTTGCTAGAGATCAGGATGTTTCAGGCGAAGAAGGATCATCCCAGAAGATGATGAAGAAGGAGCATCCCAGATGATGATAAAGAAGATGAATAACAGCATCCCAATTTGGGGCAGTGATGACACACAACAAGTCTTTGTCGACGATGTAACAGACACTTCGCTAACCTTGGGATGATGCAGTGTTTATATGCTTTGAACACTCAGTTCTCCCCAACTCTTGCATATAATCTGAGAAAGTGTGTTGCCTTTGGTGTATTCAAAATTTCCATTTTGCATAGCATTGCGAGAATGAACAGTGTACCTCGGTAGCAATACCGACGCCACCAGAACTGAAGTAAATGCCTAAAATTTTGACATGGGTGTCTTAAGTGACACAAGCATGGTGCTGAATTATCCTTGATACTGCCTAACACTCCGATGTCTTTGTAAAATTTGAAGTGATGTAGGCTGAAGAAGTCGATGACGCTTTCGAAGACACCGATCACTCTGGAAAATTTAAAAACATTACAGACGATGAATAAGTCGTTGACGAGAATCGCTTGGTCAACTCTAGTCACCCGATTTTATGGCTGTAGTTAAGCAGATGAAGTAGCTAGCCGATACGATCTGCACTTCTCCGTAACTACCAAAAGACTAATAATCTCGCAAAAAACCTCAAAATTTCCCTCCCAAATCAACTAATTGGCGATGCGGAAATGATCACGGCAAGATCGGCTCATTGTTAGGACAGCATTGGCAAACTGCACCGCATCCACAGCAGAGATCAGCGTGAATGCGGCACCAGGGATGCTCACTCATATCATCGGTAATTATCTACTTGTAGCAGGATTACAGGCACTTTGGTCAGGCTTCATCTTACACTACAGCACCATTGTTCATATATACTGTGGTACCGTGAAAGGACGCCTGAAGAATGGAATGGCACACTGTTGTGTTTAGCAACGAGAGCAGGTTCTGGACTAATGAAAGTGATGGCTATTTACTTGTGCGGCACATCGACCTGGTAAGCGTTATCTTCCACAGAGTGTATTGTCACCAGACATGGTCCAACTTACGGCATCATGCTGTGGTTGATGCAATAAGCTACAATTACTATTCATCACTGGTGTTTGTGGGGTATCCACCAAACAGTTCCTGCTACATCCAACACATTGTTTGATCCTCTCTGCTGTCATTCCTACAACAGGGAGGTGATGCATTGTTTCAGCAGGACACACTCTTTGTACTGTTATTCCTACAACAGGAGGAGATGTATTGTTTCAGCAGGACACGCTCTTTGTGCTGCCATGCCTACAACAGGGAGGCGATGCATTATTTCTGCAGGACACACTCTTCGTGCTGTCATTCCTCGCATTGAAAATATTTAAGACATGATGGAACGATGTCTCACCCAGTCTGTATGGCCAACTACTTACATTGTACAATCGTGACAATACTTGTAAGGTGAATAGAACACCATAACTCAGGATGATATTCATGACACTTACGATGGTATACATGCGGGAATATACACATGTGTTGATGCCTCATTCGTGCATATTGCATATCGATGTGGTTCAAAGCACATTTAGCACTTGGCATCAATTGCTTGGTTTGTCCCCTGTATTGTTGATCATATAATATCATTATGCTTTATTACTATGGGCTGTTCACAGTAAAGTGAGCACTTTATAAGACCCTCCCAACAAGCATTAACCACTAATAAATGTATCTTATTGCAGCCTCAGACATTAAATTTTGAGAGTGGTGAAATGTATACACTGTGGTTATTGGTCACGTTGCAATGTTTATATTAAAAAGCAGCCGCAATATGGAAATTGGATGAAATGAAACATTTTGAAGGTACTTAAAAGAGCTCACTCTACCATGAACAGCCCAAGCTAGATTTAATAGTGTATGAAGTGACACACACACAGTTGAATCACATTATTATGATCATCTGCTAGAAGTGCCATCTGCAGCACATAGCCCATGATGTATGGCCCGTGATGTGGGCTGGTGAAACAGGTATATAATGTGACTGACAGGCTGGGTGTACACAGTGTTGTCATGGGTAAGTGAAGTGATTTAATCGAGTTGAAAGAAGGGATCATAATCGGCTTTAGGGTAAAGGCGAGCAGCATTTCGGAAACAGCGAAGTTTGAGAACTGTTCATGTGCCACTGTGGTGAAGGTGTATCATGAGTGGACAAATAACACCATTGGGAATATCCATCGTCCGCCACACGATCCACCGATTCATCAGAATGCTAGTGTTAAACAATCTGTCTATCCACGACCACAAACAGCTTCAAGCAGATTCGAGACTCTACCTAGGATGATCACATACTGCTTACAAAATTCCATTCTCTTTGCTCGGTGCTAGGACAATGATGCTCAACACAAAAGCAGTGTGGCAATGTCCCTGTGTACTGACTTCTGAGATCAGCGACACCTGGGGTTGTGAACTCGGAGGTGGCCAGCATCTAATGCACCAGTCTCGCAACAGGCAGCTGCTGATCGCCTGGTAAAAATTTAATATTGGCCAAAAGCAGGCCAGCGGCCCCATGGCAGTCGGGGAACTTCCTATAAATGACAGCAAAGCACCTGATAACTCAAGAGTCCGCGAGGCAAAAGCAGATGTATGCAAAAACATTTTTAAAATTTTGGAAACATCTTCAAGCAACATACTCGCAGTCGAAGACATTCAAAATTAAGAAAAAAATTATCAGACTATTGAATTGAAAACAAAATTGCATTTTGTGACAATTAGTATGGTCCAAGATAAACACACATCAATATGTCACAGGAATACTGTTGATCAATACTTGTACAACTACCTACAGAAGCACCTGAGGAGATGCACGGTTTCACGACTGGAACCGACAATGAGACAAGCTGTTCCATCACCACTGGTTTACAAACAAGCATATGATCCATGCCTGCAGCCACAGGATCCAAGCAACTTATCTGTGAAACTCCACAACCATTGAAGAAAACTAAATTTCTTACTACATCTGAAAATAATTCTAATCAAAGACCTACAGCTATCAAGTGCCCCTCACACCAGGATGCAATTTTAAATCTCTAAACTAACACACAAGAAACGGATAAATACTAGTAGCAACATCACATTAAACATTAGACATTCACAAATTTCCAACATATAACATTAATTTTAATCGCGCGCACCCCTGGCGCAAAGGAAAGGAAATATAAACAACTTTGGCTCACCCAGCTTGAAGAAGAGTCCCACTAGGTAGTGAACACAGCACTCCTGAAATATGAAATAGACGACCTTGTTTCAGAATACAGTGACCAATTCTTCCTGCAGCAACAATTGGACAGAAAATTTTTTTTTTGGGGGGGGGGGGGCAATCCAGAGTTCACAAAGATTAAAACCGCCACATCTTATTCCCATTGCACTCAGCACTGGAGGGACTATAGTTTAAATCACATTAACTAGAATTGTTCGATCACTCAAAGATCCAAAACTATTGAATGAGCACCAAAATATGTTATTCCAACTCATTTGAAAGTACCAATGTCTAACCTTTGAGGTAACATATTTCTTCCAGCACTTCCAAGTCTGTGCAGAGACACATTCAATCGATTAGTAACATACCATTACACACACAATCGCCATATTCCTACATATAATATTCGCCTCGAGCCCCAATAAGTAATTCCAAGACATTTAGCCAATTCCTATAACATAACATGCACTTCAGAAATGTATAAATACTGGTTTGAAGGATGAAAAATTTGGTATCAATGTGTTTGGATTGTTTGGATTCTCTACAGATACGGTGATAAATTATTCTGTGGCAGCAAAAAAAATATTATAATTCCTACTTGGTGGGATGATACAAGTCGACAATTACATGATGCATGCAATTTCTGGTGTTTATGAGTTGCTATTTTCCATAGAACCCTGGGAATATATGGAATCCAACATACTGGAATATAAAGTTGTTGACCATAGGCATGCACTTTGCTTGACATTAAATCGGACATCAGTTTGTATAAAAAAATAACATGAAAAATTCGACATTCTCGCAGAACATGTTGGCGAACTACGACTGAAAAGTGGCGATGGCCTGAAGAAGATTGGAAATGGTAAAAATACAGATTACGTATTTTGAAACGATTCAAACAAACTTGTCTAAAATATGTGAGTTTTAATTGCTGCATAATATTGTGGGAGTTTCTGGAACACCTCCGAGATATTTTCGAACATCGAAGATCTGCAGGAGGGAAGCTACAAAACTGGAGTAGATTGGGAATCGCCCACGATTTGTGTATAGCCACAAAGTGCAACTCTTTTCGGTGGAAGTTCGTGATACATGTAATAAACGATCAACTTCGATCCGACTTAGTTGAGACGACACTGTATGTAAGGTGAACAAGCACCTTTAATATATGTCGACTGTCGTTGATTGATGTGTATGGCAAATTCACTTTGTCAGTGTTGCTCAAGATGAAGAACCTAGTCAATGTTGCAAAGGTGATGGCAGACATATTGCAAAGCATTGCCTCCTGATCAATCGGCAAACCAAACTGCACAAAGAATCCCAAAATTCCAAGTTGAAGAAATTGCTAAAGAAACATATCATAGTGCATTATTGTGTGTAAAGGATATAAAGTCATCTATCATCGAGATTTTCAATGTGTCTCTGAAGCCCAAGATGTGCGGGCATTTTATGGCGAATAGAAATAGATGGCCAGACTCTTGTCCAAACTCGTTCGCGAATGTAGCTCTGCAGCATGATCCGAAGGTGTGAAATATTATTCACTGATTCGGACCGTGGTCAACATCGAAAATAACAGTAACATCCACAGGCATAAAGCAAACATAGGTGATGTGGTATGTATCTCCAAAAAGAACAGTGTAGTACAAACGTCTCACTGCATTTTTCACCCTCAAGCTCTTCAGTGTTTCGTGTGTGTAGGACTATGCACCAAGGAATTATTATTTCTAAGATTTAAAAAATTCACCGGTTCGCATCAGCTTCTAAGTGAAAGAGATCCAACCTAAGATGTTTGCCGACATGAATTTGTACTGTAACATAATGGCATATTGGGTGGTCGTCCATCAAATGGCCTGGTTTCCTTGCTAAAATTTCTGGGCAGCTAAATATTAAAACGGTATAGTAATATATATTTTTGCAGAAGATTTTAAATTATATATATTTATAAATGTGATATTTTTCAAAGATATATTTGTTTGCTCATGCTGTAGAACTAGAGAGATTTCACGGAATGAAAAGGAAAATATAGAAATAATGCAGACATTTTTCGTACTGTTTATCCTATATGTAAAAAACCAAATTCTCATTTATTTACCAAGCAAACCAACAAATAAATTTATGAGACTATTACAAATTACACATAGTCTAAAACATTTATACATGGGCTCCATACACTCAACTTAACCTTTCATTCAAATGTGTATTAAAATGGTAGAATGTTTGAATTCAGATGACTTTTATGACGTTTAAACAAAAAAGATATATAATTAATAGTGTGAGTTACAGTTATGAAACAAGGTCTCGTTGCATTTGATCGTGGTCAGATCATTGGAGCCAGATATATCGGGAAATCAATCTACGAATATATGCAGGCACTGAGATTTTCATGAACTACCATGTCAAGTGTGTACAATGAGTTCACGGAGTCGGGTAAATTCCCGTCCATTTTGGACAAGCACAGTTGCATACAATATAACGATGATAACGGTCGCCATCGACTAGCTCGATTGCTAACAGTGAATAGCCCAGGCCACAGTGTAACAGGTCACTCCCCAATGCTATGATTCCCCGGCCGGTTCACTCAGGATTTTCGCAAATGGAAATTGTGCCAGACGATGCTACTGGTTGGCGGGTTTTCTCGTTGATCTCCCGTTTCCCGTGCCCCTTCATTCCAGCGCTGCTCCATACTCACCTCACTTCATCTTCATCGACTCTCAAGACCTTGCTTTTAAGAGCCGCCCAAGTCTCTTCACTCACTCACCCAATACAATGCTGGACCATAACCATCTGTGAGATGGTCAGAACCATCACCTCCCAATGGGGCATAGAAACGGCCACCCCAATAGGGTACCTTTGCTCACTGTATGTTACAAGGCTCGGTGATTAATGTGGACGTGGAAACACTGTCATTTGACCCTCTGCACATAAAGAAAGTTCGCTTGGATCGATTAGACGTGGTACTCATTGGTGCATGATGATGGCATGGTGCAGTTGTATTGTCAAGCACATAAAACATTGGATTCCTTGGGTCTGCAAGGTACAGCTCAGGCCAGTGGTTGTGGTATCCTTATATGGAAACTGTTTGTATGGGATGAAATGTGTCCTCTGGTTCAAGTGCCATCGTCTCTTACTGGTGAACAGGGCAGGTAGCTGCTATCAGATCACGTGTACCTGCAGGAGACATGTAGCTACAGTAGGAGTGTGCACATACTCGTTGCTCCCGAAATCTGACTGGTTAGCTGGGTGAACCCACTATGAACTTAAAGGCTTCTTTCCAGGTCCGTAAGGTCACCCGACCTCAATTCTGTCGAACACATTTCGGATGTTGTCCGGAGTGATGTAAGTACTTTGGAGCCTTTTTGCAAGCGATCTATCTCCATACATCATGCGAGGCTGTGCAGTAGTCATGACTATGACTCCCGAACAATTCCTGTGCCTTGTGGAGTCAATGCAGTGCAGCACCACTACTGTCATAAGGGCAAAAGTGGATGCTACATGCTACTAAGCAAATATTTATAATTCAGTGGCTTATGGGTGAAACAGTCAGTTGGAAAGACTTTACTAAGGTTCCGCAATACTTTGACTGTTACTTCCCTTGCAATTGAAAAGGAAAATTTTATAATGATACCTGGACTTTTAAAATAAAATATGTCGAATTGATATTCGATTGTTTTCAAAACAGTACTTAATTTAAATGTGTGGGTTTTACGTAACTCCTCGCTTCTTCCAAAAATGTTTTCGCCATAAAATAAGAAAAGACTGTTTAACTTATATTTAAATTTATTTTCTTCAATAATATGTTGATTTTCCACATCCGATAAGCATTGGTTTAGTTGGCAATATGTTTACATCGTGTGATATAGCTGAATGAAGAAGGGGAATAAAATAATTTCAGCCGAATTGAATATTGGAATAAAAATATATGCATGGGACAGTTCTAATATTAAGTACAGGTTTTTTTCGTGGCCAGCCAAAGACCAAGGAGGCAATCATTTTATTTTCATCCCTGTGCCTACTCCATTTCTGGATAATTCAAGATATACATATTTCCTTTATCTTATCAATGTGTTGCTACCTTAATAATTTTCCTTCCTTTGGCTCTCTACGGCCAAACATCACTTTTTTTCATTACTTTGCATACCATCACCCTTTGATTGATTATTGTTGTATATGGTTGTAAAATATGTTTTATTTTATTGCCAAGCTGCTCGGAGAATGACTGTAGCCTGGATGATCCTGTCATCCACCCTGATTCTCCCAGAATCCTGGGGGTTATTAATCAAGATTATATAGGTTTTCTCGAATTAAAAAAAAAATTCGAGCTTTGGAGAATTTTTGGAAGAATTTGTAGACTTGTGGGGTTCACAGTCATCGGAAGGTCAGACATCGAACATGACTGTCAATATACCGGCATGTAATGAACTACGTGGCGATTGGTTCCTCGCCTCTCTTTTATGCTACTTACAGTATACCGGCCATATATTTCATGTTAGGCCTCCGTCGTGTTTAAGAATACATTTATTTGCTTAAAACATGACATTTTTCACGGTAGGACCAAAGATGTCCTTGCCAACTTACGCAGTTAACAACCAAATATTTCAGCAGCCCTTGTAAAACGTTCTGGAGGATGTGTTTTGCGCAATTTACTTTGGCTGAATCATGCATTTGTATAATGTGCAAAAATACACCAGATTCTTCTAAACATTTTTACTCACTCAGGCGTGGAGATGGGAGTACTCAATAACCCTTTACTTACGTGGTTGTTGGTATCGAGTTCGAATGTTTCATCTTAGATTTTCATGGTACCTGGAGTAAGTTTGTAATTGCAAATGGCTTTATAACATCTCCCGGTTTTATGCTTGAAAGCTAAGCAGGGGGACGGTGTTACAGACTAACTCATAACCTAACTTAAAGTAACACCCATGCCTTACCCGGGATTCGAACCTAGAGCCTCCCGCAGAGGCTCTAGGTTCGTGTGTTGGTTCTAGATTGGTGCGCACCCCAGATCGGTGGCGCACCAACGAAATGCACCACGGGAGGTCGGCTGGATTAAGTTTGAAACAGTTGTTCAATTGAAATTTTTTGCACTTACGAAACACTAAGTAGCAGTACCCCATACCCGGATAAATATTTCGATGTATCTATGTATATTATATATATATACATACATACATACATAGACACACGCATACATATTGTGAAACTTAAATTCATTTGTCCGTATCATACACACTTCCACAAGTGTAAAATTGTAATATACCTATGTTACTAAAAGTTCAGCCAAATGAAGCAACGAATGAAAATCACTTGAAAAAAGGCACAGAGGACTGAATTATCTTATTAAATTGTTAGTAAGTTAGACATGATGGCTCTGCAAATGCTTAAAATATTGTAGAACGAAAATTGGAATCTATATACTGGCAATAATTTTTATGGTAAAGCGTATTTTGCTTATAAGGATTTTAGAGCTTCTACAACAAAACTGGCTACTGTATATATAAATAATGAACTTTATTATAATCTGGTTCTAAACTTTGATGCTAAAACCAATTATTATTAATTTTGGTGTGAAAGACCTTTGTATATTAGTGATAGCATATATAGAAAAATTGCCGTAGTAAAAGAAAAAAGAAATATAAAAATTAGTGTTGATTTTGATGAAGCTGTTGAAGCACATACAATTTGTAATGTTATTGTAGTTAGCCAACGGAATTTTACTTATGATTATTTGAAAGAACGGATTACTGAAGATATATAAATTTTTTATTTTATTAAATGGAAGAACCAACAAATAGGTTCTATATTTTAATACAATATTTTAGACTTTTAGTTGAGTGATTACATTTAAAACTTTTACGAATTTTTAGAAATATAGATGAATTATTTGATCGAATAAAAAATCGCAATTCTAATTAAAGTTTTCTCATAGTATCACTTTTTTTATAAAACATAAATAAATTTTGAAATATTTTTAATGGATTGAATTATAGATCTTTTAGAACTTTGGGATATTGGATATGAAATTTTAAAAAAGCAACTTCCATTGTTAAAGAATTGGACACTGTTCATTTCAAAATTGTTTTAAAAATCAATAAAACTTATTTAAGAACATATACATTTTCTAAATTTAAAGACGATGTTTATGATTTAGATTGCTGTGATGGTTGGAATTATGGAATCAGTAATGGCTATGTTTCAGATTTTTCTTTATTTTTAGTCTTTAAAAAGTTTTATTGGTGTTTAACTTTGTCGAATGAATTTATAAATTCTATTAATTTGTCTCTTTTTATTTGTTTTTCAACTTGAATTGTTTGATTTAGATTGTTCGCTTGCAAAATTAGCACTTCTAAAAAAACGTGAAAATTTGCTTGAAAGTCAAGAAATTTGCTTGATTTTAAGGTAGCAAATAGCTTGCACGCCATTTTGAAATAAGTAGTAAATTTGCTTGATTTTTACTTAATTTTGGGATAAGTTTGCATTTTGACGTCCCGCTCGTCTCCCTTGACCATGTGTGTGCGCTGTCCACTTGTACGACGCAAAATTCGACTGGAGTTCCAAAATATTGACGGAACAGAAAATGAAAAGAGTCTTGTATATTGTGTGCTACGTGCTACGCATTTCAGCATAATGACATTTTACCGTGTAGTGGAATTCATATTATATATGGTTTAATATTTGTGTACGGGCGCCAGAGTCGCTATAGACCGTCATGTTATGTGTCTGTGGTTAATCTGAGTGGCGCGGGAACCCTAGTTCTCAAACTCTCCGCTTGAGCGCTGGTGTTGAGGAGGGAGCCCCTCCAGGGAGGGACCGAGGCTTCCTATTGGACAAGTTACAAATGACGTGTTGTTTCCACCACCTATCCTTGTACTATATATACCCCCAACAGCAGTTTGATCGTCAGATACTCGACTGCTGGGGTTCAGGACGGATAAGTTAAGTATTTTTCTCAATAGTTCGTAGGGCCTTATTGGCAAATTCAAATGGTAGATGTTATTCATGCAGCTGGTAACATGAGTTTCTTGGGTAGGCGCGATGTAGTTTTTGAGATGGCTATTCATTTTCACCACTTAGATTAAACTTTGCTAGGAAGGTTGTTTTTTTTTATACTACTATCCATGTTTTCAGCCTCTGTAATTTGTCTTGCAATTGATAATGTCAGGAGTTGAGTCTTCAAGGTGCATAATATTTTGAAAGAATGCCTGCGTTTAGGGAAAAATGAGTAAACCGATTTTGATTGATAACCCTAGAATAGGGTACATTTGTAAACCATGTAAGACGTTTATGGAAGGATAATGTCAGTAGCAGAGCCCTAGTTTTATAGGAGTTTTGTAAAATGTTCTGTTTTAAGGGCTAGTTGTTACCCTTATCTTGTTTCAAGCAAATGGCCATTTTGAAATTAGAATAGCAAATGATGTGTCAGCTTATAATATGGATTTATTGTGTGATAGTTTGTGCATTGCATTTGTTCGTAGTTGTCAAATACAAGCTTTTCTCTATATATGAATGCGTTTGGAATCTTTCATCAGTTACATGCGGTTTTAAACCTATTCAAATAATTTGCTGTTGTGATATTATGGTTTTTGAAATTACCGTTATCTCTTTTGGTCGCATTGCGATGATCTTGTCGTCCTGTGTGTCAGGATATAGCGAGCGTCACACATATTTCCACCGAACTTTCGGGAAAGGTGGCTAGCAGAATGCTTAGCCGTCACGAATTCCAGACCGACTCTTCTCGACTTTATCGTGTGGTGCCACATGAGGAGCCTTGTTTACGAGGCTCTTGTAGTTGATTACGACGATCTGCTTGCACGAGCTGTAGCACCTGCAGAGGAGTTCAGCATACACCAGGTATTATTGACCGTGTGTAAGAGAACATGCTTCGCAAATACAAGGTGTACAAATAACGTCATGTTCACCACATTTAGCAGCTCTTATAGTGACCGCAGATAACAACTCCTTCACCTATGTGAGGCGGGAGATTCGAATTCCTGATACACGTCATTTGTGCAGTACCGAAAAGATACATTTCCAGACATGGGCACCTCTTACAAATCTTTATCTATAACGTGCCCTCTACACCCTTTGGAATTGTGTAACAAGAATTGTGAAACATTCTGTTTATACTCTTTCTTCACTGTAAGCGATATAAAAGGTTGCCACGGTGGCTGAGTGATTAACCCGCTCGCCTCCCACCAAGGCGAACCGGGTTTAATCCCCGGCCGGGTCACCGGATTTTCGCAAATGGGAATCGTGCCAGAAGATGCCGTTGACCGGTGGGTTTTCTCGGGGATCTCCTGTTTCCCCCGCTCCTTCATTACGGCACCGCTCCATATTCACTTTAATCACCCTCATCTGCTCTCAAGACCTCAATGTCAAGAGCCGTCCAAACCTCTTCACTCACTCGATATAAAAGTATGCATGTATACTACTGAAGGATTTAAATCGATATTTTTTAAGCTGCAAAGAAAATACGTATGATTTTATTAAGCACGAAAGTACATCTTGGAGACTGGCGCGCACGGTGTCGGAATTTAAATTTGTCCGTAAATTTTTGCGCTACCGGAAAAAAAAATAACTTTTTCTCCTTCTATGGCAAGAGATAATGTTAATTCTCGAAGCCAAATAACAGTAGCCTCTTCTGGTCTATAGATTTCAAAGTTTGAAAATTTCCGTATGCACATGGAGTTCGAATGTATACTAAAGTAATAACTGCAAGAATACTGAGATTTCAGTAGTTGGATTTCTTAGATTACGCAGCAATTTGTACTAATGTTTTGCGAACTGTTTTGCCCTCAGCATCGTTTTGCAATGCGCTCCTCTGATTGGATTGACTGATGTAGTGTTTGTATAATGCTTTAGGCTGCCGAGGTAGTTACAGAATGGGCTTTCAAAGTGTAAGCTAAATTATTGCGTATACATGGGTTGAAAAAAGAGACCACAAATCTATATATTTTGCGTTTCTATTTTCAATAATTTCGAACATTAAGAAACAACCTTTGGCTGCTTTAAAAATGATTTAAAGCAGCCAAAGCTGGAGTTCAAAATTGCTCTCATAACATTATTAAATACATTGTCATTAGTTAAGTGACATCAATTCATCGTTAAATCATTAATTTTCCTTCTGTCAGCTTCGCATTGGTATAACTTCTTTGCAAATGTCGTCTCTTTGAGTGCAGGTTCTTTCACGTAAACAGTTCTGCGGGCGGAAATACGCCCAGACCCGAGGAGAACATGAAGAAACAGCGTTCATTCAGGTTATTTTTCATGAGGGCTTGTGCAGTTTGAGTTGAGCGCAGTGTAATTAGTTTCTTTGAAGCTGGACGGGTGTGGCCTGGGGACGGGTCGTGGGATGGGGCTGCCCAAGGCGGGTAATCGCCGCAGCGTAGCGGTGGCGGCATGAAATTTGTATTCCTTCCCCGAGGGTTATTTAAGCCCTTGCCGCGTCTCCCCTCTCGCCTGATTCTTCCTCGAGCGGCAGTCTTCCGCCGCTCGAGGAATGCCTAATGCAGCTGTAATGGCTACCGCTGGGAGGAAATAGCATACTAATGACCCTCACTGCCTGCGCTATGATCGCCTGCCCCGCCGCCCACGCCGTGGACAGGAGCATCGCGGCGGAGTCGCCGGCTTGTTGTACAACACCTAGTGATCGGGTAATCGCTTAATTTTGTAATTCGAGTGAATAATTGATTACGTTTGTTTTTACAATCGAATAAATAATCGGTAAAAATTATCGATTATCTTGTTCTAATCCATACATAAAGTTGTATTGTATTATATTGTAAAGGGCTTTTTAACGTCTCCCGGTTTTATGCTTGAAAGCTTACCAGGTGGCGACTTACAGATTAACTTATAACCTAACTTAAATTAACATTCATGCCTTGCCCGGGATTCGAACCCAGAGCCTCCCGCAACCCAGATAGATGGCGCATCAACCGACTGCGCCACTAGAGGTCAGTGCATAAGCATTGACCGCATATGCACTGTATATTTACATAAATGTTTTTAAAACTGTTCTCACCATTAATATTTCTGTTTATTTTTAATAGTTTGTATTTAAAAATTTTGTTGTTTCATAGTTGTGTTTTATATTTTTAATAAATGTGATACATGTAGGTTTGTGCAATGTTTTGTTTTGTTTAGGTAAAACTGCTGGGAATCTTGAATAATCGGATTGTTTTAAAATAATCGATGGATCGATTATAATTAAACAATCGGTGGATAAATTATAATTAAATTTGTTTCCTAATTACTCACATCTGCTCGACTGCCACTAAGTTGATGGTAATCGACACACAATTTTATACAGCCATCTTTATTTTAAATAAGCGTAAAGATAGAAGATCATAGAATGTCTGGTGGTTGTGCCACTTTTATCTCTTTCATTTCTTACAGAGTGCAATCAACCACCTCATGTAATTCTAACGTTAGTTACCTTAGTGGCTGCTTTATAGCCCTGTCTTCTCCTGTAACGATGTGATGGCATGCAAAATTAGTTCTTCCAAGGCCCACAAGGAAAGCATTCATATTTCTCTGCACTAAATCAAAGACAGCTTCTCTTGTTCTTGCTAGCAGTTCCCCAGAATTTATGGCGAAATACATTCAATATTTTTAAGTTTCGAAGCTTCAGGAACAATCAGGAAGTGCCTGTAAGAGCGGTTTGCAAACCATTTTTGTGGTCCCCTTGTCAAGACGAATAGTATTTTTGGATAAATTAATCATAGTTTTGAAAACCTGTTTGAGACTAAAATAGACCAAAGTTTTTGCTAAAATGACATAATCTGATAAGAGTGCAACCGTTCTGGGCTGGTTAGATTATGCTGGACCATTTGATAGATTTTGTCCTTGGCATATGCCTAGAATAACAATATCGCTAGATGCAAATAGGAAGTGAACTGATTAAACACTTCCAGGCAGTTTACTGGCGAAGACAAATCTTTTTGTGGACTAAACCAACAAAATATTCAGTAGAGAATTCTAGCTTACATAACAGTTCAAGTCCCAAAAATTCCTTTATTTCTGCTATGTAAAATCAATGATGTGTGCAAAGGTTATCAACCTTTAACTGTACTCTACTGTTACCTGCAGCTGGCGCAGTCTCGCCCATTAATATACTCAAACAGCATTGTTCCATGATGTCAAACGATGCTGGGAGGAACGCCTGAGGATATCTGATCTAACCACTGTTGCAGTGACCCCTGTGTCAACGACCATCTAACAAGAAATGTCATTCCGACTCCGCTCCATAAATGTGACATACAAGACCTGTTTCTACCGAACTACCTGCAAGAATATTGCGTACTTCTTTCCAGAAAATATCGACGTTTGCCTCTCAAGATCGGTGTTCACCAGTCTCCGGAAACTATTTTACATTTACACGCCCCTCGTTACCTGCTTTCTGGTTGCTGCAGTTGCTGCTGTTGAGGGCACTCGGCTCTCAGGTGTCCCGGCTGTGCATATGACCAACACTCTAGCCGTTTGGGTGGGTAGTGGCGAAGTTCTAGCATGGACTCTTGAAGCGGTGCCCCTCGTGTTCGTCTGCAACTCCTTCAGTGTCTTTTTAGTGACGTCGTCGTGTTCGTTCGGCATCATTGCTCGCACTGGACTTCAGGACACTGATACATGTCTGTCTGACTCATTTTCCAGTGCTCGGGCCAAGGCATTCCGCATGGTGTGAGACGTGGCCATGCGAACAGC
Source organism: Dryococelus australis (assembly GCA_029891345.1). Lineage (NCBI taxonomy): Eukaryota > Metazoa > Arthropoda > Insecta > Phasmatodea > Phasmatidae > Dryococelus > Dryococelus australis. The sequence continues at coordinate 171,287,008 of CM056997.1, read as the reverse complement.
TTGCTGCACCTCTGTATCGGTAACCGAATCGACGAAGAAGCCTCCTCGGGGCACCCCTCCAAATACAGCTGTGAAAGCCGCATAATGTCCTGCCACAGCTCGTGCAGTGGTTATCCTGGTTGATGGATGAGGCTTCGCAGTTGGGCATTGTGGACGTACCGTAGGTATCCTGGAGTGCAGATTCAAGGACGATGCAAATGTCGAGTGCTCCAGTCGACGTCATTCTGGCAGGAACTGCAGTGTGCTCAGTGCAGGGCCCCGCAGTACAGCCGCAGGGTAGTAAACCCGATGCTCGCAACCATTAGAGCAGCAACGATCTCGCTGTCCATCATAACGGGTGGGCTTAATTGTGATGCCTTTGCTCACCCCTGGCTGAGGCGTACCTCCCCTGCGATGGATATGTCGGTGGCGACCTCTACTTTTTCCTCGCTGCCCACATTCTTCAGCTCGGTGTTGGTCGATCTCAACTTCTACTTAGCCTCTGGCCCAGTGTATGGTCTTCCCTGCTGCTACAGAAATTCCTGGGAATCCTTCTTGAACGCTCTTATTTATTATTATACCTTACAGCCGACAAAGTACATTCATTTACTTACGCTGTCAGTGTTCTTGCCCACAGTGATTATTTTACTATTCACCCTCTCGCTAATACTTTCTACGTAAAGTTATTTCGATCCATGATTTGATCCATACTGTATATTTTATTATCCACATTTACGTCCCCAATATTTTCTTATCTACATTCTCACTCACGCATTCTTTTTTTTTTTTTTTTTAATTTGTCACCTATATTCTCTTTCGTGCTATCAATTTTCTTATGTACACTCTGAATTTTGCTATATGTATTTTCATTGACACATTGTACAAATTCTCTAACACTTCTTATTTGATTGTTTACAGCTTAGTCCTTAAATTCTAGCACACGCTGTTCTTCCATATTTGCCAATATTCTCATAATTACCGTTCACTGCGCGACTTGGGAAGATTTATTTAATGTGTGGCCTTGCTATAAACAGTAGACAAATTGCTGTAGCGCCTTACTATAATATACTATTGAATAAATGTTCCGATTCCACTTCTGACACTATATTTCAAAGTTTCTGTGAGTTGCCCAACTATTTAAGGGATAGAGTTCTGGATTAAGAAAAGGAGTTAATAATAATTATACAATTTGTATATAAACAAATATAGCAAAACTTAATTTCTCAACATAACTGGTCATCACCTAAGAATCAAATAGTTAAAATCAGTATATGTAAACCGTTTATTAACACCTATTGAAGTACTATTTGAAAAGTATATGTTGGAGATCTGACATTTCCATTGTTTGCAATGAACTCTCTACACTTGTCCATATAGATCCACGTTCGCATTGTTTCGGTCCAGATCTCACGAGTATTGGAGTGTTGTGGATCTTTCCGAGCGCTCCTACACACGGTAACCCTCCATTCCATGCCCTTCGCGGCACCCGCGCTCATCTGTGCCGCATACTCACTCGTTTGCTTCAGTTTCTCACACCATCTAACCCGCCGCCGGTCCAAGCTACTCGATGTCGCTCTTTTCGCCTGACACTTGCTGCACTCAACCCACGTGGCTGTCATATAAACCGCCGACCCCTCTCGCTCGAACTGTACTTTTATTATAGGTGCCTCGACATAGGGCCTTCTTTCACACCTTGGACACCGATGGACGTGTTGGCTGGAAGTTTCTTGCACACGCTCTCAAATCGTCCACTCTATCAGTGTGGGTTAGAGATACCAGTCCAGGGCATCTGCCAGTTATCCCCCCTGACATACTCGCAGCTGGGTCCTCCACCTTGGGGAGAGGTGGGTCGTGGTGACTCTCGCCTCACACTGCACCAAGACTGGCCGCGTATAACACTTTACACGATTCTTCAGAAAATATGTTAGCCCCAAATATCTTGCGAACCACTGAAGATATAGAAATGGTGATTTCGAATACGTAGATGTCATTAGGTTGCTCACCACCTATGACTGTTCGGAGATGAAATTAATTACTGAGATAACGATACCAACTTTCGAATTTTTTAAATGGGATTGCACTCAATTCTCTCAAGATCATAACCTGTTATTAATAGGTGAGTTCAGTGACATGATAATTTTGAAAATCCGATTAGCACTTTTTGAGATATAAGGGGGTTGTCATAGGTGTCTGCATTTGACTTGCTGTGGCGGGGTGGGTTGTATTGTCCGCTGGGAGATATAGGCCCCTGCTCTGCCCTCATTAATGAATACTGGGTTGGTTTCATGGCTCAAAAACTCGTCATACACCAATGATTTCTGTCTCTACCCTTTAAGTGAATTTCCAGTAATTTTCTCAACACCGCTTAAAATCGCTTGTCAGATTTAAAGTGCCGTTATCCAAGCCAGGAATTTCGGCTTATGACTCAGATAGTTGCAGCACCTAGATCGTGTTACAAAGTGCCGGTGCTGTGTAACAGCGCTGTGGTGGTCGTACGTGACCAGGGCGCAGGTCTCCCACCATGGCGACCCAGGTTCGATTACCAACGGTGTCGTGGCAGAAACGTAAGGTACGTTGTCGTTGTGGCACTTAGTTTCCTCTGGATTTACATTCCACAGCTGCTCCACCTACCCCTCATATCACGTCACATCCACAAGCGCCAAAGACTCCTCAAACGTCTCCCAGAAATCTCAACTTCAGTTTACAGAGAGGCCAGTCCAGCATTCCCAGTTATCTGGAGGTAGGTCTCAAAGTCTCGTCGACAACGAGGTAATAGCATAGACTAAATATGAGGTAGACCGCTTATTCGTCTTCTGCGCATGTACCCAACATTGACCTACCCCAATCCTACAAAACTGCCAAAGTCATATGGTCAACAGTGATGTACGTGTTTGTTTATATCGTAATTTTTAAATGACAAGTGCTATTATATTAATGAAATAGTTTTACCAGTTTTAATATAATCAAACTGCATTACAAATTGGTTAGGGGAAGAAAACATTCATCTCGAAGCATTTTTTTACAAATAAGTTTTCTAACCTAATATCCAAACCACACCATTTTGGCCAGACGTGTAGGCAGAAAAGCATATCAATGTTGGCAGGGACACGGAGATAAGTTGTGCGCAGCCAGCGATATCGGTCTACCCCATCTTTAGTCTATGGGTAATAGCAGACAAATCAAGTTGCTCGGAGTAGCGGAAATGGGGAAGGAATCAAGCATGGCTTGTATTAAGGAACCTTCCCACCATTTATCTCTAGTGATTCCAGAAAAACATGAGAGATCGAAATCAGGATGTTCGGGCGGGGAATCGAACCAGTGGTTTTCCGAATTCGAGTGCAGTGCTTTACCATTGCGCCACTCTGTTCTGTGCTGACCGTCTGTGTCACCAGAGGTATCATCAGTATCATGTACTTACGGAGTAATATCTGCATGCTTCTAGCAACGAAATTAATAAATACCTAGAAATTTCCTTTGCATTATATTAACAAGAACATTCTTTCTATTTCTAAATAGTTTCTCCAAAATCAGTCATAACGAATTACTTAAACGTATTCTTCATATACGTTCATATATTGTTCAAGTTTGCGACGAAACTACTCTATAGGCCCGGGTTTCTATTGTAAAGTTCAAACGAGGACCACTGCACCTTTACCATGTATTTCCTAGCTTCTTATTACTTTTATTGCGAAAAACTTAAGGCGTCCGACTACCTGGGACTATTTTCCATCTTAAAGACCGAGAAACGCAGTAGTATTAAGGGCGACACTGCCACGCACATCAAACGCCTCATGACCACTGTGATCACGGCTCTAAACTGGCGTTCAGAGTTCTCGTCGTGCCACATGTACCTGCAACACTTTAAGTTGTTAACCTATAATTTAATTGATGGAATATCAGTCACATCGTTGAATAAAGGCTCCGTGTAGCTTCGCTAGCATCCGGTTGTTATGCTTAAAAGATAATCTGTGGGAATAAAACAGTTTTTAACGATTTTGGAGGGATCAAAAATAATACTTTTTCCAGGCGTGACGTCTGGAAAATGTTTTTATGGCCTCATTTGGGTTGTTTTCTTTTAGCATGTAATAAATTAACTGTAAAGAACTTTTGAAAACCAAGCTATTATTTATAAATGAACCAAAAGTATAAATATAACTATAGGAGCAGTTACAGAATTTGTAGAACTTGTAAGACGTGGTCGAGCAGCCGTAATAAACTTTAATACAAATTAATATTTTTGTACCAATTTATATTTAGTATATAACAGCTTGGCGTGAAGCGTCAAGAGCCTTACGCAAAACATGTGCTTACTTCGCTTACGCAAATGAGGACTTCCCCGACACCGAAACTCTACACGCCACCAGAAATCGACAAACTTGTCTACCAAATACATCGTGATTGCTAGTGATTCGGTGGGCGGCGGACTGACACCTACCGCACGCACAAACAAGTGAAGTTAAGTAAAATCTTGTAAAATTATTGGGTACACACTTAATAATTTGGTGAGAAATCTCGCTCGTATGAACTCTAAGGAATTATTCGGAAATTTACCATACCAGCGTATAAGCTTAGTGGGAAAGCAGGAATGGTAATGCTTTCCCCTATCCATTCATTGTAGCATTCCTACATTTTCTCAGGAAACAGTCAAATGCATATGGAAGTTCCCAACTGTGTACAGTAGCACTGCTAAACATCCCTATATCTGAAGCTTGATGTGTGGTGTTATTACCATACAGTGTCCAGGTTAAAAACTTCCATCACAGTTTAGGAAGTTTACAAGAACATTTTTTTACAGTGTGCTGCAGCTAAGTCCAGCCGGCAAGTAAATACTCCTTGAAGAGAATGGAGTAGTTGTTTCAAGTTGTGTATAGAGTCGCTGGGATGGCTTGGTTGTAGCTGCGTGGTCGGTTGGCGGTGGCACAGGGAGAGAGGAGATAGTGTGTTGTGGTCGGCCATGAAGCACGATCTGCCCCGGGCCATGATGGCCGGAGGTGGCAGCTGTTGAACTGCTCATCACGCCACGCCATTGTTCCCCCACCAGCCAATTGTAACAACGGCGCCAGCAGTGCAGCGACGAGGTGGTCGCGCTGTCGGTCTTCCTACATCCCTCTGCGGAGATCAACGCAGTGTTGCTATCCTCACTGTAAATAATTGCGCTGCCACTCTATAAAAATTATGCTACTTTGGGGGGGAAAAAATGCTACATTTAAGAAAATTACGTTAAGTTATGTATGTTAAGGTAAAATATATTTCTTTTATGATACGATAATAAGAAAAATGAAAACACTTATTTTAAAATAAATAACCTAGATTAAATATGGCACTGAAATTATACAATTAGTTTTTATTAACGTTTCTTTCATGATTTATATGAATACATGTATATATACAATAATCATTGCGAATGTAGATCTTTATTCTCTGTATCACTCTTATCAGCAGAAACAAAAGTAGGGCACTGGTACTGGGAGACAATGATGCCCTCTATCATGTAAGCTATCATAGTTTTGCTTGGAATGAAGCCTATAAACTGTTTAAACTTCTTTGCATGCCTTGGTACAAGTGTGCCATTAATGGTGGAAGTGATAATGTGGTTGCAGTACTTACAGAAATGATGCTACTTTGGCGTAGCATAACTGCCTTTGTATGCTACATGCCACAAAATAAAACCAAAAATGTGCTACATGTAGGGTGATTTTGGGAGAGATGTCCTACATTTCGTAAATAGATCGTAAAATCATAGAAAATTATTTTTATTTCATCTAAATTTAATTTTAATAACTTTGAGATGTGTACTTTAACAGAAAAAAAATTTTGCAGTGTTAGTCAACAACTTAATATATTTTAAACAACCATAATCATAAGCATGTTTTTGGCCATCTCACCCTACCCTATGGTAGAGATGACTCAGTGTTAAATATACACTGGGGCTAGATGCCCCACATATCTTCATCACTGTTAAGATGAAAAATAACATGTTCGTTAATAACTTGAAGATGTTACTGAACATAACTTTAATACTGGTTAGAGTGCATATATTTTCAGAACTATTTTTGACTTAATATTACACACAATTTTGTGTATCCTATTTTGTTTTCAATTACATTTCAGAATAAAAATATACACTTTTTAGATTCTATTGCTGTTTGATCACATTGCCCTTCTCATATTTTCTTCTCTTTTCTCTTTTCTTCCGCATTCGTTGCAGTTAGTGATATAGATCGTGCAGGTCTCATGAAGCCAGTTGATGCAGTTCACACACTTTATCCAGTCTGCAGTTGAAGTAGTGTTGTAATTAAGATCAAAGTATTCTGCACACTTGTCTTCAGTGTTGCTGAACTGTTCATGTTCATCGTCTGAAGAGCTTGTGTCATCTATTGAGAACAATCTTCTGTTTGAGGTCGTTGCTGTTGGTTTATTTTGTGATCTTGTTTGCTTTCCACCTTCTTTCTTCTTTTTTGTATTTGTTGAGTTCTTGCACTCTTCGTTTTTGGTCTTTCTGGATTTGGAGAGTGCCAGCTATTTCCTTTTAACAATGTGTCATTTTGATGTTAAGATCATAGCCAACTGTTTTCTGGAGAGCGGTTTAGGTTTTGGAATTTTAGGAACAGGGCTAATGTCATGCAAGGGCTTAGATGGTGTTTCGTGAGTGTCTGTGTGGATCGGCCTAACTAGGGCTCCTGTTGTTGGTACAGGCTGTGCACTTTGGTTTAATGATGGGTCTTTAATTGTCCAAGAAGAACAAGAAGTATTTGATTTAGGAAGACACTCTGTTGAAAACAGGAAGACTACCCACATCTACAGAAATTGAAGGACTTGGTAGGACATTGCAGGAAGGATAAATACGAGAGTCTGCCGATGCCTAAGTCTCCAGTGGTATAACCGAGGAAGATAACGTTTTAGTCATTGATGACATGGTTTCAGCTGAAACTATTGAGTTGGTACTAGGAAGCTCTACAGGTTCATGTGCTGTCATGTCAAACATAGAAACTAAGTGGTCAGGGATCGAAGATGGATCGAAAGGAAATATTCCTGTGCCTCTGAAACCAGATACCCCTGTCTATACAGATGCTGCTCTTTGCCAGGCATTCCCCAGTAGTACACTAACTTCATCCCTCGAGATCGACCTTTTCCTGTTCTGCATCATCCATAAATTCGCAGTTTCATTGAAGTAAACCTTAAGAGGCCTGAAAAAAGACTTGTCAAGGGGCTGTAGATATTGAGTCGTGTGGCTGGGCAAACATAGTAAAACAACATCATTAGCTTCTGCCACATCCAACATTTCAAATGTTTTGCAGTGGGCTGCATGATCTACGACTGTTCAAGAAATCGTTTCCAGAAAGTATTTCCATTAAAAGAAGAAAAAACTTCCCAGCTGCTTCTCGACACAAACCCTAGCCTTTAGCAAGCAACATTCCTTCTGCCTTACGGATGGTGATTTCCGGATTCCTTTCTAAGAACGAAAACAGCCAATCACAGCCTGCCATCTGTATTTTCTCGTTAAATTTATGCTTCAAACCAAGCCTTTCTGCAAACTGAAATGCCATTTGCCGAAGCTGTTTTCGGCCTGGTGCAAAACCTACCGCACGAAGTCGTTGAACATGTACCACTAAACGCTTTTCATTTGCATTGCCTAAAATGCTTGGTGAGCCCAGCCCATACTTTTTAATGTCCATGGATGCAAGTCTCCTTCTAAGAGTTCTTGAAGGGATAAGAAAGTACATTGCAGCTTGATTGATTCCAGTATCACCAGCTTTTACTTTTCGGATAGCTTCTGCCAAATTTTCCTCCGTCCATTTACCTCTAGAAAAACATCCCTCCCTGCGCTTGTATTTTCTCGCTATTTCCTGGAAAAGACATTAAAATTGTTGTAATATTCTTTTTATATTTTTTTTGTAATAAGTTACAGGTATCAGAATTATTTTTACTAATTTTAAATGTATGGGTCAATTAAGGCCTACCAAATTTTCTAAAGTACACCGAGCAAATAGGTATTGTGACTTAAAAAATGTTTGGTGTAAGCCTAACCAAATTGTGTTCTTATTTGGTTTGTGCCGACCATGTAAGATTTGGTTGGCATTACTAAAGATTTTGTTATAATATGCATTGTATTATATGGATGAATGTTGACTGTAATAATAAAAATACCAATATGCCTATAAAGTTTATTTTTTTAAACATTAAAATAGTATAGATCAGATTCAGATTTTAAACTACAACTTCCCCTCTCAAAAGCGATGCTTTAACGATCTCGGTCAATATGTAACCCTGTATCATTAGATGTTTTTATGTGTATACTCGTATAATATATTATGATTACATAGAAATAGCCATACACTTGAACTAAATTTATGTAGTAACTGTTACAAAGTCTTATTTTTAGTACACAGCTATGCACATTTCAGTCACTTTTGTAAAGACAATTTACAAAATATTACAGTAAACAGCACAGTATTCATAATCAATGGATTTATAGAGAGGAATAATTAATTTCACATAATTACTGTTGAAGCTATAAATGTGGGGCATCTCACCCCTGCGCACAAAGTGGGGCATGTAACCCCTAATAATCTCCCGAAAACCAAGGGAGAGATGCCCCGCCTCACTATCGTGACTCCAGTTCACTGTCATGACTGTATTCACCTTACAAAACACCACATAGAACAATCATTTATAATAACATACAGACATGCGTGTGTAATGACGAAGTGGTTAAATTAATGAATATCAAATAAACATGATTTGAAATGTTACACAAAAAAATTGCTAACTTACTTGGAAAAAGCGCTGTCAAAATAAAAATACTCGAAATTCGTGAACACTTGTCTGCTCACAAGTCTTCGCAACATACAACTTAACTGCAAATCTGCCAGCGAGACCCATCTATCTGTACATATTCAAACTACGACGTGTGCGTCGTCTCTCCCGATAGGGCGTCTGTCCCAAAATCACCGTAGCATAATTATGCTACTGTTGGCAACACTGGGGCAACGGTCAACAGCGTTGGTCAGAGTGATATAGTCTACTTGCGGTTTCTTCACATTTTCTCTGAAAAATCACCCCATGTATGATGTGTTTAGTTATTTCCTAAATATGTTATGGATCACAAGCGGTTAATACCTCTGTTAACATGAAAGTATCTTATTTTTGGTTAAATGAAAGTTTTGCCTGTATTTTACGTATAAATTATAATGTTTATTTTATAATAAATATGAATAAAAACAGGGAGAAAACATTTCATTTGGTAGCGCCTAGTAAGAAATAGTTATCATGCAAAATATTATTATAGCTGGATGCGCACGAATTGGGTGCGTTGTCCTTTGGTGTAATTTTCTAGATTTCGTAGCACGGAGCAGAGGAATATCATGGAAGTAGAACTTCAGCAGGGCTACAGAAAATTGTGAAGTAACCGTGAATGGTTATATTAACAAGACTACTTTTCGAATTTGTCATCATTTGAATCTACATATCTGAGAATCTACAGTACCTCACCGCACTAAACGACACGTGCGGCCTATAAAGGAAAATAACATTTTATTAGGACAAGTACAAAATTGACACAGCCATTTAACAAGAATTAAAACGGTTAATAATCACAGTTGGAAAAGTGAATTTCATAGCTATAGGCTATTCACGGTAAAGTGAGCACTTCTGAAAGCCCTCTCATTTTGAATAATAGTCAATAAATATATATTTAGTCTAGCTTTAGGCGTTAACTTCTAAGTGCTGCGGATCACTCACACTGTGTTTATTACCAATATGAAAATATTCATTCAGAAAAGTGGTTAAAAGATAAAATATGGCTGAAATAAAAAGTAACTAGGGCCTCAATAGTGCTCACTTTAACGTGAACATCCTATATGTACAGTATGTGTATGTGAGTAAACGTATGAGCTATTTTAGTATACAACAAAGGATGATTTTGTGTGGCGTTAGGGAGGAGAATAAGAGCGATGAGCTAGTGATCTATGGACATGCAACTTATTACAAGAAGTGATGGAATTCGAACCTAAGCAACTTCAACGTCGGGGTCTCCTGTGTAAACACACAAATAGATTACCAGTAATTCACATTGTATTGTTGTGTGGTAGACACCGTGTACTATAAATCTGAATCCATGAGAATTTAACTGTTTAAATCAGCTAACAATACGTGACTGGTTCAGAAGTCACTTCAGGGTATTAAACTGGATAATTAATGAAAAAAAGGCCAGTTTTCCTTCACTAATTGATTCAGTAACATTTTCCACTGTGTTTCAGTGATTTGATTTTTGACTGATGGATTAGTTAAACAGCTTGTTTCAAATTAAAATACGTTTAAAAATGCGAATTTCATTTTTCATAATAGGTAGTATTTTAGATGGTAACACGAAAGTTCGGACTTAAATTTCGCTGCACGTCTTCCATTTTGTTTTCACGGAATCATTGTAGAGCTCGGTTTGAAGGTTTACCTTGTACTGTATTAAATGTGGTGAAGCGAGTGCACTCATATGTAATGTTTGTTTTAATAATTCTAACGTTACCAATTAAACTAGAAACGAAAATAAAAGGTGTACAATTTAAAACTTTCCAAAAACAATATAATAATAATTTTTCTACTTTGTTGACAACATTGGCTTGGTAGGTTTGTTCGTAATGTAACGGTATAAAAGCGGGGTGGGCATGATGGGGGTTCAATACTAAACACCTGCAAAGAATTTTTTACTTTTGAATTTCGGTAAATTGCGCAATGTAAACAGCGACTATCGGAAATATCTTCATTTCGCGTAATCATTTGTCTGAATTCAAGAACACAATATTTAATTCACCACGCGCAGCTGGCCGCCTCTTATGCAATCAGTGTAATTGTTTCACGTCACTTATTCAATCCGTGGAATTATTTCACTGAAAGAACCAGTGGTTTTACACCGATTATAAGTGGAGCGAGCCACTTTCAACCATTCGAGTAGTTGAATTTCATTGCGAATCAGTGGTTTTCCAATGGGAATTGAGAGTGTTCTAGAAGTTCAATGTAGATTAGTGAATTCAGAGAAAATAAACTACGCAGCCGCAGTCAAGAGGCTTTGCCTCCTGTACGTAAGCGCTGTTTGAGATTTACGTTGATATATCCAATCGACCCGTTTTCTATTGATATAAAAAATCTGCAAAGTTTATAAATCATCCCATTTATTAAAACTATTTAACTTTCAGTCATGCTATTTGTCTACGAAAATCATTTCAGAAACTTACAGATACTCACTTTAATATTCGTTCGGATATATGCATGAAAGTTGTAATCGAATATTATCATTGCATAAGTGCCAGAGGAATATGACGTGACAACTCTATAGAAAGGAATGCCTGATGTGCAGGAATGCATAAACGACATATGATATAAACGAAAAACGATGGTGCATAGCCATTATTTGCCTTAGATCTGTGCCATATCACGTCACTTTAGTATTCGGTGAAACCCACCAGCAGTAGGTACTGCAATGTGGCCGCACATTCTACCAGAGCCAAGATCTAAGGATGGCTAGCGTGGGTCCACGTGACCTATCATCCTGCGTAGCTATAGTTACTACATACAGCCTTCAGATGGGGCGTAAGAGGCGCATTACAATATTGGATAAACGACAACTCGTAATCTTCCATCATACTAGGCACTTATCTCATAGGAATATTTTGTCAATAGTAAATATTCCTCAAGTACAGTTTGCGACATTATAAAACGATATGTAAAGAAAGCTAGAATGGAATCTCTATCACAGAAAGAGCGGCCAAGAAAGCTTAACGATTGACAGAGATGGTATATACTACCGCAGAGTTACTTCAAGAATGTGGAATACATGTGCACCCGGAAAAGGCTCGAAGGGTAATCAGAGAGCATGGATATCATGGCAGAGTTTCCAGGAAGAAACCATATGTAAGCAAAGTGAACAGAAATAGAAGAATTGCCTTTGTCAAAGACCATGTCAAGAAAGAACCGGAGTGGTGGAATGACATGATATTCGTAGAAGAAAGTAGGTTCAACATGTTTCAGTCAGGTGGTAGGGTTATGGTGTGGAGGAAACCGAGCGATAAGCTTCAAAGGAAGAACAGTACAACACCGTGGCGGCTACGTTATGATCTAGGGCTGCATATTCCCACCTGGAGTGGGTGAGTTGGTGTTTATCTAGGATACAATGAAGTAGGAAGACTATTTAGCAATCCTTTAAGGCAGTTTGCATAGAAGTGCTGAAAAATGAGGCATTCTACAGACTTTAAAATTCTATCAGGACAAAGATCCGAAACACAAATCGCGTCTGGTGCGAGAATGGCTGCTATATAACTGTCCATAAGTTATCGGAACGCCTCCACAATTACCTGCTTGAAAACCTATTGAGAATATGTAGGATGACTTACCACCAGAGTCAGGAGGACACCAGTTACCTCGAAAGAAGAATTGAAGAGGAGGCTGACAGAAGAATGGAATCACATAGGCAAAGATTACACGCTTAGAAGAGCAACAGCTGCACTGTCATAAAAATTCTGGCAAAAATACTGATATTTAGTCAACTGCTGATACCATCACAGTATTTCAACAAGTTATCAATTTATCGTGAGGAACACTTCTAACTTTGGACGGCAGGTCAAAGTGCATTTTGATTTTGACTTGTTTAAAAAAAAAAAATGTGTTCCCCCAAGTCACGTTTTTCCAAAATTAACTTTGTAACAGTACAAACCTGGTTTCTGTAAATGTATGCGATTTCAGCTGTGATAGTACCAATATTTACTTTGTTTCTTCAGATAATTTAGGAAATGGTCAGATTTATTTTTAATGCATATTTTCTATTCGATGAAAGTTTGTATAAATAGCTAAATGTAAAATGTGTGTTGCAAAATACGAATGCGTTCACATGGTCCCACATGGCTGCCCTTGAAAAAAAAAGATAAGTGGCAAAATAAGCAACATAATGCACCGATAAAGGAAATAAAACACTCCGATAAATTATTCAACGGCAATCGACGCCATAATTTCCCCTTGTATGTACAAAATTGCCTCTTCGTTTGCACGTGGGACTATAATAACTCGTTGTAATTAAGTGTTAAATTAATCACAGTCTCACCGCGATCGCTATAGAAATTATCTATTTTATTTTGAACGTAAAATATCTCACATTAACAAGATATTACATTATTGAAAGTACATATAACCTATTACAATATAACACGGCGTAAGAACGTCTCTATGGCGTAGTTGTTACTGTTCTTGCTTCTGATGTAGAGGTTTCTGGTTCTAGTACCGTCAGTTGGGTATGGACCTCTCTGACTGGGCTTCACAAAGTGTGTTCTGTGCAAACCTGGTTGACATATAATTTATATAGCATAAAAACTACTGCGTATTATTACGTAGAAAAATATACTTTGTAGAATTCCAAGTAGTAACTTGTGGATTTGAGAATCACAACTCACGTTGTTCTAAGTGTACAAGATATCAGTTGGTAGGTTGCGGAAATTTTTTAGAACAAATGCTGAATGTATCCTGTACACTTGTGATCTTTAAATGAATAGCGCAATGGGGGTGAATGACAAGATGGAGATTTTTGGACATTCGCCATAGCGATGCGGATGTCTGTCATGGAAAAAACAGGACTGAGCCCGAAAAAATACTTAAAAAGACAAGCAACCTTTGGACGAGAAAATAAATATATGTCAAAAGTAGCTGTCATGTGTTTTGACTCTATTCCCTCTTGGAATTTTCCAGTGTTCTATACATATATTTATTTTCTCGTCCATAGGTTGCTTGCCTTTTTTAAGTATTTTGTCGTGCTTAGTCCCTTTTTATCCATGACAGACATCTGCATCCGATGGCGAATGTCCAAAAATCTCCATCTTGTCATTCTGTACACTTGTCATGTAATTTCTTGCGAAGTTTACAAATATTTTCACAGTGTTGCCAACAATTTTTTTTGCTGACTAGTTTCCCAACATTTTGTTTGGTAAAAGTACAAAACAGTTATTTCGAGTGCAGGCCCCGAGTGAAGGCCTGGCAAAAATATGTACTTGAAACCACAGGTTTTATTTGATGTGAACTGTGTGGAGAGGGGAGGGGGTAGTTCTCATATCACGTGTACTGGTCATCTCGACACAGTGCGCTTCCAAACTGAAGAGACTGTGATTCCCTCTCAGGTACTGTTCCGTTATAACTATACATGAGTTCCAGGGAGAGATATTTGTGATAGTACTGTCTCTCACATAAGCAGCTCTACGTGGCCTGCTCCTGAGTGAACTCACCTATCAACTGGCTATCCTAGCACCTGAGGAATGCGATGTAGAAACATTTCATTAGGTAAATGAAGTTAGCATCTGGTTGGCGTAGTTCACGTGGGCGAACCGCTATCAGAAAGCTCGTTAACGATATTTCGGACATTGTACCAATGGAAATATTGAGACAAATAAAATATTGAAGTAAAAAAAGATTAATTTCACCAAAATAACTTAGGACACTACTTTTTTACTTCAAATGAGTTCATTATTTTTGAGGATGCAAAATTTTTTTTCAATATAGTTAACTTACTTTTACTTCGAAACATTTTGCATCGCCTCTATATTTTGAACTCATGTGTATGAGTCCCACAACCTTTGTTTTGAATGTGCATTCTCTTTGGCACTACTTGCATCGAAACAGGAATTTTTCTAACGCCACCTGTATTGTTATGCAGCATTAAGGCTTGTACAGCAGATAAAAGTTGTTACCATAATCCAAAACTGCAGCACACATATAGTATAACCAGCTCAGTTGTTAGCATGCCCTGACGGGCTATTTCACTGTTTCATCGAACATGCGTTGTTGCCTTACTTCAGCAAGATGTAATATTCACATCTTTTTTGAGTAAGGTAAGTTTATGGTAATTAAACTGAAGTATATAAAAGACTGAACAGGGATTTAGATTAGTTATACCAAGTAATAGTTACAATACGTGAAGTTGGCGAGGTCATGTTGAGCCACTCAAATACAGTATATGACTAACCTGTATTTACCGTTGTTGAAGATTGGATTTTATGACGGGAAGCTACGAGTGACACGTCAAGCTGCATTTTCAGGGCTATTATTCTTGGCGTGGGTCCACAGATAGACCCAGTTCGAGGTTTTGCCAAGCGTTATATAGTTTCTTGGTGACTGAAGAGATTTGGGCGGCTCTTAACAGCGAGACCTTGAGAGCCTATGAAGGTGGGAGGCGAGCGGGCTAACCTCTCAGCAACCGCAGCCCCTTAGTTTCTTGGTGGTGCAGTTGTTCCAAATACTGTGCCGACTGGAGAGGAGACACGTCAGCTCTTCGGTGCCATTGTTTACAAACTATAATTGTTGCGATATGTTCTGGATTTTCCCCCTGACACAAATACCGACCCGTCGCTGTGAAAGTCGCAAGGAAGGAAGTCAAGAAGCTGCGCTATGGTCGGCGTGCACCACAGAGATGTTGTTACATTCCAAAAAGTAATAGAAAAATTACCTGGCAAGTGCAAGGTAATACTGGCAAACTTGTAAGTGAAGTGTAGTTTTCCTTACGGCTAAGGTACAATTACCGCACTGGAGTAAAATTCACGCACATAGCGGAGGAACATTCCATAAATAAATGGGAAAATTATCTTACGATACGTGCATCTATTCAGCATTGTCTCAACAGCTAAGTGGGGAAGACAGGCGGAAGAAACAATCTTTATCATACTAATATTCACTGGTACTGCCACGCTGTCGTCGTGGCATAGTGGATAGTGCATCGTCCTATCGTTGAAGAAGGTTAAGGTTCGCTCCCAACCACTAGCAAGGGTCGAGGATTTTAGAGTTTAGGTTTCTGCTATTACTCACCAGAGGATAAAAGTAACAAAAAAATTTTCAGTACTTATTTGGCGGTATATTTTAAATATTATTTTATAATGCAATATAGTTAATATTCCCTTACTTGTATGGGATTTTCTCCCACTTTTGTCACATACTTTTTATCCGGACGATTAGGGATTAATACTCTACAGATTATGTAAATGTACTGTACATATCAGATGTAATATTACCTTACATGTAGAGGTAATTAACTTCCCCTACATGTAAGGTAATTTTACCTCGATTTTTTTACAGTGTAGAACCCAGAACCGCTGTGGTGTTACCCAAACACTGAACACGTCCGTGGTCAATAACGGCAGCTGATGGCCGCCGCTTGTGAACTGCGGCTCGCAGGAACTGAGAGCCGACGCGGTTCAGCCTCGCAGTGTCTTACTGAAGGAGAATGGGAGGATGTTTCCACAATAGACTAGACACGAGGATAATGAATTCTCGTCTTTCGCACCTGTACCCACTATTACGTACACCAACATTTGTTTACAGTACTATCAAAAACCACTTGTCCTAACGGCGACGTGGATGATAGTTTTTGTATTTTGTTTTTCATCAGAAGTAGTTTAACCTAACTTGACTTTCATTAAAAGTGTTGCCATTCGAAGTGTAGTAACATTTCGAATCGGTTTTTTTATGCAGGCTGTTAAGAGTTCTGTGTACTGAAACGTTTTCTGTGAAATCGTTGTTTGGGCGTAAACGTATATCTCGGTAAATAAAGGTTATGGAATGATGACTTTTTGTCAGAAAAGGTAAAAAAAAAAATTAAAAAAAATTATATATGGCCGTATTTTTTTCTACTTTTGTCATATTAAGTGTATTCTTGGAGAAAACAAATCGTGAAAATGGTCAAATATAGCATTCTTAAAACTTGCCCATGCAGTTTTCTTAAGCGGCCAGAGAAAAGTACAAAGCTGCAGACGTAATTTAATCTGTGAGATTCTATTACGTGTAATAAAACCCCCATGTAACAGACATAATTTGCACAGTACAGCGTCACGACATAAACATTGCACGCCTTGCGCGTAGGGGTGATGAGGCGCTAGGCGTGCGTGTTAGTGTCGCCCGTATGGCTCCTTCGCTTCATGACCTTGGATGTGCAGCTACATAGTCCTCTTAACGTTTGTCAAGCAATGTGGTTCAGACAGTTCTAGGAGGTTGATAAAATTAGTGCAATTTTGGGGGCCCGGGTTTGGACCCCGCACATCTGACTTGCGCACCTCTATGCTTTCTACCCAACCCAGGGTGAACAACCTACAATCGAGATGTAGCTGGTGAACACCCAGCCTTGAACTTGTAGCTCCGTGGTACCAGGTACACATGTGCGAGGCTATGGAGCCCGGTTGAATGACGTCAGGATCTCTTCACAGCCAAGTGCCAGTAAAATATTGTGAACTAAGTGGGATAACGCCATGTGCGTCAGGTATACAGAATCCCCAGAGGTCCAGCAGGGAAGAGGATCTTGCGTGTTTCGGGCTGGCTTCATGTCCGGATGTCGGACACCTGCTCATTTCCCATTCAGGAATATTCAAGGGCTGTGTATTACCGGGGCAGGTAACCCCAGTCGCCATCATGTCAGCAAGTATTTGGTTTCCAAGAGGAGAATTTGCGTACGCCTCGCTTGTCTTACAGCGCCTTTCTTCAGAAGACTGGAATGTTCCTGGTTGGAATGTCATTCACAGTTTCCGGACATAAATATTATGGAAAATGCCCAGAACCAACATATAAGTGCATTGTACATAGCACGAAGACTCAAAGACCTTGCTTCTCATCGTGGAAGAAGTTTGGAGGCTTGCCGTCGAAGAGTGAGGCTTACTTGGTTGAAAAAATTGGGTTTGGCTGTGTTGTGGACACGGCCGTTTGTTTTGCATAAATAAGTCTATGCTGACGCGCTCGGACACCTTGGTGATTATTTTTCGTTCCCGGCACCGCTTCAGCCGATCATGTGGGGTTTTATGGGTATCACTGGATTTCTTTCGAGATGCTCTTTCCAATCGTATACGATTTCGGTATTTTGACTTGGCTTTTTGACGATTATAGGCCGACATTGTGTTAAGTTTTCTTAATTTTTTACATTAAACGTATACAATATCACCATAACCACGCCACACAAATATTTTATACATGCAATCGATTGATCTTGGCGAGATCTGGCGATTGAAACTCAAACGAGCGTCGTAGCTTCTCCTAGTCAAAAGTTATACTACGCGGAAATTATGAGACACGGCGAAACGAACTCAAATTTGCCCCCCCCCCCCCGCAATGCTTCGCAGTCCTCACTCAACGTAACATATTCTTTGATCCTTTGGAATTCGAGTGGTGTAACTGGATTTTGAATGTAGACGAGAGATTCGGAGCTGCAATGCCAAACTTTATCCCCCGATTTTGTTATCATCGGATTTCTGGATTGCCCCCCCCCCCTATGGTTGCAATTTTAAAGACGTGTTCACGTTGAAAATCATCCACCTTGTGGACAACATGTTACTAAAGGCCAGAGCATGGTGCGGTGCTTTTGGTGGGGTAGCAGTAACAAGTGTAATTTTACAGATGGTTGAGATTTATCCCATGTTCTCTTCGTTCTCGTTACTATTTTGTTACACTTTTCCAATACATACTTATTTCGATACCAGCCAAGTTTGTACATACTTTCATTCTCTTCTCTTCTTGTACGCTAGGAAATCAAGTGATTCAGAAAATTAATTGGTGCAAAAATTACTTTGACGTGTACATATTCGGCGATGTAATTCGTTTCTATTTCACCAATTTTAATTACTACATGTGGTAATGATATGGTTAAAAAACACTAGAAACATGGGGAAAATAATACGACTCATTGTGCAATGGAATGTATTAAATTACTTAAGTATACTCGCTAGGTTTATAACTATGGATGTAGTTGAAGTATTTGGATATTTTCAAAAGTTTATAATATTCAATCCTACAGAAATGTTTAGTTTATAAGTGTTAGTTACGATGAATTAATACGAATAACTTTACGGAAAATCTGAAAGAACTAAAGCCCATTTAATTTTGAGAGAATTTCTTCTTTATTGTGGTAGAGTGAGCGTATGAGCTGTGTGAGTTGCCTTGAATTTCTAGTGAAATATTGCGTGATTCGACATTCTGGCTTTTCACATATTCAGCGACGCCATTTTATCGCCCGCGGAGTCCCAGTAAAACGAAGTTCTTGCCTTCTTTCCGCTTTATTATAATTCAAAAAGTATCCATTTATTTTTTGATTCCTCGCGCTTATTCCTCGTTTTCTCTTCAGGACCCATTTCAGCCATTTCACTCCCGCGATGGAGGAATATGTAAAAATGAGGGCGCGTTCTGTGACGTAAAGGGACTGAACTTTACGACCCGCTCCTTCTCTCTCTCTCTCTCTCCGGCCCGAAGTCGTTACACGGAAACTTGCCGCATCTTCTCCGAACCCCGCATCTCCCCACTTATCCCACTTGGGAGGAATTACGAAAATACTCCTCATGCCAGGAGGCGGCAAGTGACGTGTTTACAAGCACCTCCACCCTCGTGCTTGTTAGACAGCGTGTGCTGAAGGAAGATTGCGCTGCTCCGGGAGACGAGCACTGCGCATCTCGCAATTTTTATTTCCTAACCTACCTAAATTCTAAGGGTTGGATGTACGTCCGAGGCGGGGTCGGGTTGCTAATCGCGTCTCAGGGTGAACACCTCATGCCTGTAAGGGAAATAAATCAAGCATGGGGACATGCATCGTGGCAGAGCCATGACTACCTCCCTAAGTGTACTTATAGCTAGAACTGTATCTAAGAAGAGACTGGGAAAAACCGGCATAGACACCGTAAAAGCCCATTCGAGAGGAAAGGATTCAAAATCATTGCATGCATTATTCAGAAATGCTACAGGAGACATAGTGTGTGGAAGCATGCTCTTGTCAGTAGAGATGATAAACTAGTGTGCCAGAACAACTGCGAAAGAATATTTCCTATTACAGCAATTAATTTTTGCCTTGTAAGAGAATCGGGGCGGCTGACATTCTTAATCCGGAATTTGACTGGACTTCCATTGCCTACAACCATCATTGAAAAAGTAACGTTTGTTTTTCTTCTTAGGCCCTATGTGTATATGTTGTATTTCATCGGAAAAAAATTTCTTATACTTAGTTGTAATGCTTTAATCCATATTTTCTGAAGCCCTGCTAAAGATTTACTTTCTGGATATCCCTTCGCCTCATACAAACAAAGGTTTAACTAAATCTTGGAAAATACACCTCATTCGTGCGTAGTCACTTTAGTAATAGTTCACATAAGAACTATCTCTTACTAGGCATTATCATAGAGCATATTTGCTCCATGTTTATATATATATAATTAATATTTCTAAAATTTATATTATAATTTACAGGTAAAATATAAGCAAGTGCTCAGTTTAACCAAAAATAAGATACTTTTACGTTAACAGAAGAATAAAACTATTATGATACAGGCTGTTCACGGTAAAATGAACACTTTTGAAAGTCCTACTTAGGATCTACTTGTATGCACGTTGTGTATTCCTCCATCTTATGTAAAATTAATATTTCCATGTGCCTTATCACTTTATTCGTGCATCAGTCAAGTGAATCTGTAAAATTATTAGAAAAGAAAATATTTTTAAAATTTGCTAATTTAACACTTCTGTGCTTTTAAAAAATACAGAAAGCTAAATAAATAAATTTAAGTTATTATAGATTGTTAAAAAACACTTGTTATTCAACGTTAAGATATAGAACTACCTTCCATCCATTTTTACCAACTTTACTGGGCGAATGTCACTCAGTGCGCCTATTAAAATATATATGCATGCAGGAGCACTGAAATTTTTCTAAGGTTCATTCCTAGAGTGCTCACTTTATCGTGAACAGCCTTTACATGGCACGTCATACACGGGTAGATTTTTCAAACGTTCGATTAAAAAAAGTATGGGCAAACAGCGAATAGACTATAATGGGCGTCTATTAACGCAACAGGCTGTTTTCTCGACCAACAGAATGGAGGGTGCCATTGCACACTTATTTAATTTCTACTTACTTCTAGGAATAAGAAATTGAATGCAGGACCACTTACACTAGTAAAGGAAGCGTGAGTCACAGCATGCCTGACTCAGCTGTAGTGTAACATCTGCGTGTGTGTACGCGCGCGCGCACGTGCTCGCGTCATAAATGGAAGAATAATATCAGTTTAGCTCTCCAGTTTACTATACCATGCGGTAAGTCGCTTTAAGTCATCAACATACAGCATTTCTGTGCTGTACCCGACATACTAGAAATGTGCGCAGTGCTCTCGTTCTCGAATGATTACTCAAGATTTTCCACTGTGACGATGGAGAACAAAGCGACAAAATTTCTTGTTAATAACGGACGGTCGGTCCTATTAGGACGGAGTGGAGGTTTGTGCAAAATTCTTATCTTTAAAGCAATTTATAAATTGTCACAAAATGGTATTTTAAGCAGTTTTGATAGAAATATCAATTATTTTTCCAAGAACGTTGAACGCTAGGACCTTTCATATACACTTGACCGTCATTGCCGTTCGATGGTAAACGGTCCACGTGCAATAATTCCTGCATGATCCTACGAGTCCTGACAGACTACATCCCTTATTTGACTGGCATGTGAGGCACGCGTGAACATATCATAGGCTATCCTCGTGAAAAGTCATTGCGAATAGAGGAACTGAACCAGACATAAGCTACTAATTTGGGAGAATTTTAAATGTAAACTGGGGATTCACAAACTAATTTCAGAGTTTCGTGTGAGCTATACTGTGCTACATGTAAAGTCCCGTACGCACACAACAATACGTGCAATTGTGTTTTAAACCCAACAACTACCACTGGAGAGTTGGGCTAAACACTTGTCTTCAGTCAAACAGTCATAGCTCCTGCATAAGAAAATATATCGGCAGCTACTTTGCTATACCTACTTTCAAGTAATCGTTAATATGGTAACTGCTTATCGTTTATAGACCACGCTTTAGTTTTATGTATACTCAAAATCGGTGGTTGTAAGGTGCAAGTTTGTATACTACTCTTTAATACCCAAAACAACGGAAAAAACGGCAAGCAATATATTGTTAACAATTTTTAATGAGAACAAAATAATTGCACAGTTTTGGTCAATATCTACCACAACTTTATAAATGTGAAGAGACTGTGTGGTAAGGCGTTGTTTTTTATTTTTATAAATTTGTAAAAAAAAATTTAATGCTTTCAAATTTTATTTCCATTATTGATTGCGTCGACTGAATTTTTTTATTGACTTACGTTTAGACAGCCAGAAAGTATACATTTCACTGAATACCTGATTAAAATCTAGCAGTTGTAAAAACAGTAGATATTTTCTTGCACGTTAACTTCTTGATATGTGCGTAAAGCGGTACGAAATGCTTTACTCTTGCAGAACCGTTGTAGTTTGAAATTGGTTGTTAAATTTAGTTCGGGAGCTAAAGTTCCAGTGCCAGGGAAATCTGAGCACATTAACTGTGCTGTCGCGACAAACAGTCGCCGTTTAATCCCCGCTAATGGCGCAGTAATCTCTGGGGCGCTGGGGATATATAAGGGACAATCAAATGGAAGAGAAGCTCTCTGTTTGCACTACGCGAGGAGGAAGATACACCAGTTGTAGAAGTGAGACATATCGCATCAATAACCCAAATACAACCCTCCTTTAGAGAAAAGAAGAAGTTGGTTGAATGAGTATGTAATTTTAATTCGTAAGATACGTAAGTTGTACGCTTGCATGGTAAAGCAATTATTCCTTATGTTTATAAATTTTGAAAACCAACTTTATAGATAGTTTAATACACAAAATTTAAATACATTTGGGTTAGTTTTAAAATATACTTGCAAGAGAAATACAGGAGTTGTGTGTTTTGGGGAACTTTAGAGCGGAACTCTATAACACGGTGCGTTGTGCAAGAACAAATTATTGGATTTTAGTTACATTCACCGTATTATACGGCGGCATTCTTTTACTGAGTTACTGCAACAGTATTGAAATTTAAATTTCTAATCATCAAGAGCATGTGAAAAGAAATATAAACATGCATTATAGTGCAAGCTTTCTCTTTATACGTGTTTCAAGATTGCATTTTTCGTATAAGACGTTTTAAAAAAAAATATTTTCTCATTTTTGATAAAACTATTAATGCGTTTAGGCCTACGTCATAATACTTTATTGATGTATTAACTTTGAAATTAAATCTGACCGTTCAGGTATTATTTGCATATTTTTCACTCTAGATTTCAAATTCGGCTTCCATTAAAAGTTCGTATTTTTAAATTAAAGCAAAAGTTTAAAAAGAGATAATACTTAAAAAATTATGCAGTTCAAATTATTCTTCAGTTACTTATACTTACATAGGTTGACGTAGGGCCTATTTATTTGCAGATATGCCATATCTCATTATTTCAACATTCCAGCAAGAAGTTCAAAATACGGACATGATCTGTACAAAGTTGACAGTATGGCAGCATACGGACCGCAACGTACAATGAGTTGGACTACAAACAAGTTCCACACACGTAATGCCATTAGCTACACCTCCACGACCCCCTATTGATTTCTCTTCCACTACCGTGCCACCCCTGTCACTTCAGCCCTCAATCACTCTGACGTCAAATGTCGTTATCGCGTATGGCTGTGATGTATAAAATGTAAATTACTCTTTACACCTTTGAGCAAAACAGTCAGCTTGCAGATTAAAAATGATTTACGTAATAACTTTAACCCTGGTACCATGGATATTTGGAACGGCATTCCAGATATCACTGCCTTAAGCTTGCTGAAATATCACTGCCTTAAGCTTGCTGAAATTTCGTTTAATAATAAGTGCGTTTTAGAACTATACTAAACTAAATGTCATTCCATTATTAAACATTTCTACGTGCAGTTTACTTGATAGTATTTATGTTCCAGGTTTTTAAATTGTTATTATACCAAATATATGAAGTGGTCGTAAGTTTTTTAACGCCATTGATATATATATATATATATATATATATATATATATATATATATATATATATATATATATATATATATATATATATATATATGACACACACAATCAAGTGCAGTTTAAAATTATTTTCAAAATGGGAACAAAAAATAATAATTTTATTACATGTCACTTTCAAGAAATAGTTAGAAAATAACTTTACTACTGTCTGTCTTCAAAGTTACAACCTATATCGTAAAGTAAAGTAATTTTCAAAAAGTTTTAACTTTATTTGTGTAATGAAATATTCTAAATCTGCTTGTGTAAGTAAACGTATAATCGTTAGACATCATTAGATTTCTTACGAATATCTCTAATTTCTTGTAGTTACAAACATGACCTGATGACTTAAAACCATTTTATATAGGAGTTATACACACATTTTAAATAGTGTTAGAAGATTCATAGCGAATATCAGTAAATTAAAGCATGGGAAATATTTTATGAAATATTTGTAAAAGGACTTAATGTAGTGTTCTTGAAATTTCAGTATGTCAATAAGTCTGTACTTCTTGAAGTGTGCATCGCTAGTCATGCAATTTAGAGAATTTCAGCGTCATGAATCAATTATAATGGTTGGAGGTGGAAGGTAAAGATGCTCAGATCCCGTACAGAGTTGGAGCCTGCGACGTCCATTGTTAGCCAGGTATATGTTGTTTGCAGGTGAGCGATAGCGAAAGCCTTGCTTAGGATACACGTCTTTGCCCATTTTGAATTCCTTCACCAGATGTAAAATTGGCATTGCCATGAACTTGCTCACTTTAGTCACGAGCTAACCGAGGGTAACTGCAAAATCCTCAACAACTAAGGACCTTACTGATGTGAAAGACATGCTTTCGTGCGTATAAAACAAAACGAAAATCAAATGAATTAATTTCGCACAAATTTAAACATCTTACATTTAGTACAACTTTATGACATGAACAACATAAACCACATTGCTACCAACTTCTTTCCGGGCATACCATTCGGCTTTTGAGTTAAAGTATAAGCTGTTGGTGGAAGAAAATTTTTTCTAGAAGTTGACTTGATAAGTGCTCATTGAATAGCGAAGCAGCTGTAACAAGAGGCGTGTGCTGACATGGTCAGCATGGATGAGGCGAGAGTAGGCTGGTAACAAGTGAAGCAGGTTGCTGCCTATCACTGTCCTGCTCATCCTTCTCGGTGTGTGAACTTGGTGTTCTGAGGGGAAGGACAGCGCTCGGCGCAAGAATAAACACAGAAGATCAAACTGGATTATTGTGATTTGTGGTTTCTTCACACTTTTTGACTCAAACCTTTGAAAAATCGTTCCTTGTATGGCGTGCTTGGTTGTTTCCTAAATATACAGGATGTATCTAAATTCGACCGACAAACTTCGGCTGTATATTAATCACGAAAAAATAAGTTAAAAAAAATATATATATATATATATACACCACCTATGGTTTAAAGTGAATACTAAAGGTGGTACATATATTTGAAGTTGGACCTGGAACAATTGTGTATTGCAAATATTGGAGATAATGTTTAATATGGAACACCGATTGTCTGGATAATGGTTAACTGGAAAAAGTTCTTCAAATACCACAACACTTGTCGCTGTCATCAAATTATTTCATGTAAATAATCACTGTTACTACCCCTATTTCTTGTTAAGGGTAGTGTAGGTAGTTCTCTTTCTCTTACTGAGTTTGATAGACATGAGAATTAGCTACATCGTATTTAGACATATAAAATCAGCATGTATATGTTGCTACAAATAATATAAAACTTATTTGTCTTATCGCAAAGGTATAGTGAAAATTATGGTTTGTTATTCTAGTAGTCAGATAATTGTTATATGCTGAAGTCTCATTTGGAAGGCTTCAATCACTTGCAGCACTCGACACAGCATACCTACCTACCTAAAAAATTCCTTCCGATGTATGTCTGGCATGAAATAGTATGGGTTTACTAGAGAAATAAGAAAAAAAGCTGTATCCAACGTTGAATGATGTATAAGTGTAAAGACGATTGGTTGTTTGATGGATGGATTCGTTAGATAATGAATGGGTTGATTATCCTTTGTATAACACTGCATCACGCATATTGCTTTTCTACTTATTCATACTCAGCAAACCTATAGCGAGATAGTTGAAATGGATGACATGTACTAGTTATTCTGCTGTGAAAACAGCATATAAGATTGCATCATGTAAGAACTATGTAATCTCGCCAACGACCATGCTGGAAGCCAGATCGTCACGAGTGGAATCATCTACTGCTACATGTTTTGCATCTATCCAAATGCCTTGATATGTCGGGTCCCCCTGTGCCTGAGCCCATTAGGGTATAACAAGGGTACGACTTCCAAAGCTTAAATAAGAGGACGACTTGCCAGGTCGTCCTCTCTTCAGGCTTTTATAGCATGAATTGAATAACAGCCATCATGCTACTAATTGATTGCAGTTGAATGCGACCAATAGAAGGAGTTACACTCCTTCCAATCGCGGTGGGTGGAAGTGCAACCATCTCACCTATCAACAGTGTTTGCCGGGTTTGCCGACACGCACCACCTTGATGGGGCCGAGGCCTATCCAACCTCTACTCACTCACTGAGTTAATGTGTCCTCTTCTTGGCGGACCTGACCTGCGCCCCTTCGTAGGAAAGTATCCTTACCTTTCCCAGGACCAGAAGGATCGCTGCCTGGTTCCAGTAAGGGCTTTCCTCCAGGACGTCTCCCCCAAGCATTAGGGTAATAAACCATTGCCACCCAGAGTCCAACCCTTGATCAGCACGGCCGAGGCCGGGGCTAATACCGCTGATCCCCTGGGTACCCGCGATTTATTCTGCACATTGCTGCGCGCTGCACACCGAGTTTTCACCCAATAGAAGCCCAACACCTCCGGGACGCCAGACAATCCCTTCATTAGTGCTCCGCCACCTCGAGATCTGCTACGAGCCTTGGTTTGGGGCACGCGGCCGGCTCGCGGGTCATCGCCGCAGGCAAGAAATACAAGCCACCTCTGGGAGCAGCATCTACTCTCGCCGTGACCGATCACCAGTGCACTGGTGGGGCCGTCACGCGCCCAGCACTTCGTCCTCACTCCATCAGCCCTTACCATCGTGGAGGTGGAGATGGACTTGAGCAAGAGAGGCTATATAATCGCATCTTTCCCCATTTCCAGGGGATAGGGCTTGACCTGCTCCCGAATACACTTGCGGCCGGACCACGCTCATGCACCCAAGAGACAGGTCTCCACTGGAGGGATGAACGAGAAGGGACAATCGCTCTGCATGGGTCGCGAGTTGTCCCACCAGGCAGAGCCTTACACCCATGACAGGTTGGTTACTCAATTCACCTGTCTGGCTCCACCCTGGCCCCCAGGGCCATATACTGCTACAGCAAGAATTTCTAAAGAGTAGCTACAAGTATTACGGTATCAATGTTGTTAATGTGGAAATACTTTTAGCCGAAGTTGTAATACACACCGGCATGAAAGTTGCCATTGCATGTTCAATCCAGCATATAGTCGTTCCACTGTGTTAATCCGCAGTGATAATCTGAATGTACATAACAAGACGTGTAAAAGCAATGTCGCCTACTGCACCAGTGCCAAACATCATGAAGATAGGAACTACCCATTTGCCACTGACTACAAGACCTAACCATGCATTAATGGTATATGGAATAAGCATCCATTGAATGTATACAGAAGGAATTACATGAATGAAGACTAAATTTGAGTATGTATGATGAACAAGTGCAAAGAAGTTGCGAGGCCAACCTCTCAGGCTATACAATGATCGACTTGATAAGGTAACATATTTCAGTCCAGCAACCATACTGATGTTTGCACCAAGCAGTCATCTACTGAGGTTGGAAACGCAAACTAGCATGAAGTATGAACAGTATTTAAGCCAACATCATTAAACACATATGTCAGTTCGCTGGCGAGCGTGATGGTAGAAAGCAGACTGTTATAACTGTGTACTCTGTTACAATACAAAGATGTAATCAATCATTGAAGACTTACAATCTGTAACACCATCATCATCAACAACAGTAATAGGTACTGAAGAGTCGCTACAGACATTACATTATTAGTGTTACCACAGAGATCGACTACTCTGCTGCAATACTAAGATGGAATCAGTGGTTGAAGATTTACCATCTATAACACTGTCAGCATCGTCAATAGCAAGAAGTCCTGA
The DNA here is from genome assembly GCA_029891345.1 of Dryococelus australis. Taxonomy (NCBI): domain Eukaryota; kingdom Metazoa; phylum Arthropoda; class Insecta; order Phasmatodea; family Phasmatidae; genus Dryococelus; species Dryococelus australis. Next base: position 171,258,988 of record CM056997.1, on the reverse strand, counting down.
AGAGTCGCTGCAAGCATAAAGGTATCAGTGTTACTATTGTCTAAATACATTCAGTAAAAGTTGCCATGCACACCGTAATGAAAGTGGACATTGCCTGTTCAGCCCAGCATTCAAGGTATTCCATTGTGTTAACTGCAATGCTGTGGTCACCCGAGGCGATAACCTGTATAGACACATCAAGAAGTGCAAAGGAAATGTTCGCCCATCGGTAAGCGAGTGCATGTATTGTGGCAAGACATTCGCTAAGCATGCCAGTGCCAGATGTCATGAAGAGAGTCACTGTCTACAAGACCTACCCATGTGTTAACTGTTGTTTGGTATATGCAAATAAGAGTGCCTGGAATGCTCACGGCAGGAAGTGTTCTTAAAAAAAACAGCCATCATTAATGTTTTGCTCGAATGAAGAATAAGTTGAACATGTCTCACATATTAGTATGTAGTCATATGTCTGTAAAATAAAGGTAAAATGTATAAAGTATGTCTATGTTATTCGTCCAACAAAACCCAGGCTAATATTATGTCTACCTCCATCACTAGAAAAAGTACCTGATTTTGTCTAAGTCTGAAAGGTAATTTAATATTTATGTATAGTGTCAAATATTGAACTCACCTACCTATTGATTGATGTTTGAGCAATATATACATACACACAGATGCTATAGTCATCTTCGTTTCTCTAGTCGACCGCTAAAGTGCACAACCATAATATGCCAGAGTCGCCAAGGTCTTCGACCATTTTTGTTACCCTTGTCAGTGGGGGGATGCCAACAGCACACATCGCAATTGTCATCCCATGCACCACAATTAACACCACACACACTGCAATTGACACTGCATGCACTGCAATTGACACTGCGTGCACTGCAATTGACACTGCATGCACCACAATTGACACCACACATACCACAATTGACACTGCACATACCACAATTGACACCACACATGCCACAATTGACACTGCATGCACCACAATTGACAAAGCATCGACCACAATTGACACCACATGGACCACAATTGACACCGAATGCACTGAAATTGGTACCACATGCACCACAGTTAGCTCTGCATACTCTACACACCTCTCTGCACCCTCTACACTCAATGTATGATATAAATCGAGAAAGTAACATACAGATCATTAAGCAGGACTTGAGTCTGTCTGTGAGAATTCCAAAGGTAGAGGTCAATATAAGCGATGTCCGAAGTGTGTGATTGGGACGTTGTAGTAGTTTGGATTGATGGTAGGAGGAAGTTTTATTATGGAACAGCATAGTATTTAAGTGTGATATGCCTGTATGGTTGTTAAACAGGAGGGGAGGAGGTGTGATGACAGGCATGATGGTTAGTATAGAAAGTCGAAATGTATGGCTTGAATACTATGTTGGTCAGTCTGATAATATGAATTCTATGTAGCCTCATCACTGGTAGATGTGTTTTAGAATGTTTGTACTGTGTGACCTCTCTGCATGAATGTTATATGTGGGTTGTTTTAGTAATATGTTTTGGTAGTATAACTGACTAGTGTGTTTTTTGGTTGGTAAAATATCTTGGAATAACTGAAATGTATGGAGTAACATGATTGTATTGTCTGCTGGTGTAGGCTGCCTGTATGGTTTTGTTTTTTATTGGCTGGTACATCTTGATGGTATAACCTATTGGTATGACTTGGTTGTACAGTTTGTTTCTTGTATGTTTGGTATACCCATTATGTTGATTGGTATGACTTGATCACATGTTCAGTTGTTTTGGCAGTATGCTAAAAGTGTAGCTTCGGTGGTGTGTGGGGAGAATGGTTTGATTGTGTGATAAGTTTATAAAGGCAGAATGGTTAGTATAGTTAGTATAGTAAGTTAGTATCAGAGGGCAGAATGCTTAGCTGGTATGGGTGGTTAGTATGATTGAATGTCATCTGGGAATTATGACAGTATGGATGTCATAGATACTTAAATTATTAGTACTCATCTTATGATGGCATGGTTGGAGCTTATGATTGGAATATTTTGATTGGCTTGGATACCACACAGATCACTGTGTGGTATGATTGAAGTATTCTGGGTTATGGTTGGTATAGTACCTAATACACCTGGCCAGCAGGGTTACTCATATTTCGTTTTTGTATGCCTAAGGCGTGATGATCAGCATTTTTTATTGGTATGGATGGTTGATAGAGCGATTTATATTAGTGTCTGGAATTATATTTTGGCTGGTGTCTGATTCTATGATAAACATTTTGGAGTTACGATTTTTGGTATATTTTAGTGAGTGTGGGCTGAGATATGCTTTAATTCTGGTTTATGTGGTGCATAAATTTATCTGATGATGGTTGGTAGAGCATATATTATGAGTGGTATGGTTGAATTAAGTTTTTATGTTGGTATATGTGATGGTATGTTGGTTTTGTCCGGTATTAGTCAGTAATGACTGTTGGTCTGGTCTATTAATTTGCTTGCTACACTTGTGTTATCAAGGATGGTATGTTGAGTTTTATGTTTTCCAGTATATCTGTGTTGTGATTGCTGGTACATGATGAATGGTGTGGACATTATGTGTGTGCTGGTGAGTCCTATAAACTAAGGTATGGTTGAGTAAAATATTGTTTGGTATGGGTGGTCAGTGTATTTGAATGGTGTCAGTCAACATGGTGGATGGTATGAGAAGAAGTTGATTGTATCACTGGGATGGCCCTTATGTTTGCTTTATATGGCCTGTGTGGACGAATTATTGAGGTATGCTAGAGTTATAATGGGTGGTATGGTTGGAAGGTATAAGTGGTTGTGTTTGGTAGATTTTGTAAAATGGGTGTTAGATTGTGGGCTATTCTCAGCTGTATAGTTGCTTGGGTTATGATGGATATTGAGCTTGGTGTATTTTGTGGCATGGCTGAATTCAGTTTATCTTTGGTTAAAGGAGATGGAGTGTTGGGTGGTCTGGTATGACATGGATCATAATGATTTGTATGATGGTATAGTGACTAGTATATATTTTGGCTGGCGTCAACCATAGAGCAGAAAGTATGAGCAGTAAGTACATTTTTAGTATCCTCAGTGAGGGCTGAGGTGCGTTCGAGTTGTAGTATGAGTATATTTAGTCTGGTGTTAGTTGCTAGGGCAGATGGCAGGGATAATTGTGCTTTGGTTGGTATGAACTCTATATTTTCTCTAAACTTGAGTTATGGTGGATAGTACGAATGATGTGTTGGATGGTAAGGTTGGATTGAGTTTTTCTTTGGTTATAGGTGTTGGTATGTTGGTTGGTCTGATATCAGTCAGTAATGATGGCTTGACAGATGGTAAGAATGTTTGCATTGTGAGTTGGCCTGGTATGCTTGGTGCACTTGGGTTAACATGGATGGTATGTTGGGTGATATGTTTTCTAGTATGTGTTTGACTGGTGTCTGGTGGCAATGACAAACATGTTAATGTTACGATTTTGGTATATTTTAGTGGGCATAGAATGAAATATACTTGAATTCTAATATGAATTATGAGTAAATTTGGCCTGAAATTGGTTGGTACAGCAGATGGTGTTAATGAGTTACATAGGCTGGTGTGATACCTATGTAAGCAGCCAGGTTCATGTTAGGAAGCTTAGTTTTGACAGTGGCAGTCGTGAAACTTTCTCGTAAAGAATATATGGCCAAGGGTTCTGGTTGGGCAGTTGCTAGCATAGACTGTCTTGAACTGTTTAAAAGCAGATTATATTCCCTAGGTGAAAAGTGAGCATGTTGGTGTAAAGACACTACATGAAAGGCATGGTAAAATGTAAGGTTTCTGTTTTTATGTTTGTTGTGTGAAGTATGTGAATATATGTATACAGGTGGCTAACTATAATTCCTCTATTCATCGAACGATAGGCATGAGACCCAGGGATGTGAAAGACAACTCACTGCTGAAAACAGTATATAAAGTTGTAAATGTTTTTGATCCCTGCAAACCAAAAGCTAAAATTGGTGTTGTTTGCATAACCAGACAAAAGGGTGTATTTACCAAAGGATATGCAGGGAACTGGTCTATGGAGCTCTTTCATATGGTTCACATATGGCATTACTACCTTCACACATATTATTTGGAAGATATGGATCACGTGCCTATACATGGAACCTTCTACTTGGAAGAAATAAATGTCAGGAAATTTCCTGATATGTATTTGCTTGAGAAGGTCTTACATTGCAAGAAAGGAAAAATACTGGCAAGATGGTTGGTGCTACCAAAAGCTAAAGACAGCTGGGTGGATATGAAAGACATAAGGGACAAGTAGCTTTAAGTTTGGCCTTTGAGCTGATTGTTGCTGGAGGGAGAGGTGTTAAAATAGCTAAAGCAGTTATTTCACAACATCATTCCTGTGTTTGTAACAATATGAGGTTTTTGGTGGAGAGCTAACTCATTTCCTAAGCCAAGTGGTTTGTGCAGAAGCAGAGACCATGGCAGAGTCACCAGTGACATCATCTTCAGCATTTGAACCATTGCCTCGAATCTCGCTTAAGTCTTCGGATCGGCTACATACACCTGAAGACCGACCCACTGGAGATTCGACATCGTGGACATTGCCACCATCGAACAAAAGTGCTGTATGCGATACATGGGAATCACCACATTTGTCAACAACAAGAAGTCCTGCCAAGTGTCCTTACAACCTGGAAGTATGTTACAAAAGAAATGTGATGGAAGGGTAAGCTACTATGATAGTTGGTGTTCTACAGGATCTGTGTGAGCTGCATTAGACCCTTGCCACATTAATGATACAAAATGAACGTCAAAAACATATGCTGTGTTGCAAATAATATTGTATATGGTGGAAATGAAATTGCAGCAAGAGACAGGAATCCAAGGTGGTAGAATGATAGAGCAAGAAGAAATTGAATCCAAGATCGTTAATGTCTAGGTGGAATGAGAGAGCAGCAAGTTTGTGAATTAAAGATGGAAGTCGCATGAATGGAATGCAAGAGCATTTAAAAATGGGAGCACTCGGAGAAAACACTCGGAATTATAGAGGCAGCATGGAATGATAGAGCATGGTAATTTACATACTGGCTACCAATATGGTGACGTACTGGCTAACAATAGGGCAGCTGGAAACGACATAATCCGAGATGGCGAGATCGGAGCCGCCTCCTTACTGCTGGCCTAGAACGAACATTATTACACTACTCATGTTACATTTAAAATCATCCAACCATGAAAGTGCATATGAACAAAAGTGTTTTGTAGTGCAACTAGTCTTGAAATCTTTTCGCGAAAAACACCTGTCTCTACCCATTATCAAAATCTGAGGTCAGGTCATGAGGCACCTGCAGCTAAGATCATGTACTGTGATGAAGACTGACTGTCGTATGTTTTACGAAATTTTTCGTCAAAATACTGTGAAAACTTGCAGAGAAAAATTTCAATACGGAGAGAACTCAAGAGTGGACCGAACAGTCCCGTTGGATATTTTGACACAAATACACTATCACTGAACTGAAAAAGTGCTGAGATTATATAATCGTGCCCAGTCGCCAGCGTAGACAGGTGTGTAAAATCCGGTGGGAAAGTTTACTGAAATTAAATCAAAACATACACGATGGAATTGTCATGCTATTGGACCGCTACTCTTGACAACATTCACTTGTTTATGTAGACTCGGAATAAATCGGAAGAATCACTGACAACCGAGTAAAGAATCTGGGCCATGGGATAAAAAAAACTAGAAAGCGTGAGAAATGTTACTAAATTTTCAGAAGTATGAGCCTTCAACGAAAGATAGCTCTGCATCCAAGGGACAAACTGGTATAAGCGGTGTGCATTGCCAATGATTTGTACATTTCACTGTGTTTCGCGTTTGTCGTAAATATTTGCCCCAGTTTTGCAGGTTATATTTTGACAACGTGGCAAGGTGCAGCATAACCACATTTAATGGCATTTGTGAGGCCGTTCGTTTAAATACTATAGGCTTTGTTTTGTAGTTATATTTTCGCTGGTAAAGTAACTCGAGAATAATTCGTTTTCTATTAGTTATGTGTCACAATAATAAACTCAATTTAATATAAGTGTGCTGAAATCGTAAATCATTATTAAAACGCGATTGCATCATTTAAATTGATATTAAAATATATGTTATTTTCCGGAACAATACAACTAATTTTCACCAATACTTTGCGCACCATTAGTCAAAATTGATTTTCAAAATGGCTGAAATATAAATATTTTCATATATTTGGCATGTATATTTAACAGTTTAACCGAATTCGTACGAAATATTTTATGCTTACTATATCTACTAGAAATTTCGTATACAGAACTTCTTTTTAGGCGATTTTGTAAAAGAGTTATCGATTAAGAAAATAAGGTTTTCGTACCTTATTTCGGTAACCAATCAACATAGTTCCGTCAAATCTTTCACACAAGTAGTGCTACGATAGTTCGTACAAACTAACGTGTTTTAAGTGGTTCAGGAACCTATTTTCAAAATGATGGCCTTGTAAATATTTTAGGTTAGTGAACCCTATCATTCGAAACATTAGACTGTCTACATCCGAAGTTGACGCTTGGAATCCAACCCTGTAATGGAGTTGATTGCACGCTAGCATAATTTTACGAGTTTTCTTGAACTTGAATCCCGGGTAAAGCAAATGTGTATTTATAATTGTTTCGATACTATTGCGTACGTTACTTTGTTTCATCTCTTAAGGCGGATTCCCACCCGCCATCTTGGATTTATCGATCTTTTCAACAAAGCTATTTCAGAAAGTGTATTGAAATTTCCCGCACGACATATCCTAAATAACAGCTTCCCGAAATTTATCGAACTCTCACAGCTTCGCTTCATTCATTAATTTTTATCTGGTAGCTGTCGAGAAGAAATGCGAGATTATTTCTTGCCTACGATCACAAAGGCGACGATATTAACAATAATCAAGAAATCCTGACAGACAATGTACTAGGCAGTGCTCTGTGCTCTGTCGTTCGAAAAAACATGATACACAAATGTATATCCAGAGTTGGATGGGAAAACTTGCATAAATCTAAGATGGCGGGTGGGAATCTGCCTTAACAAATTATTTTCAAAGAGACTTTAACGCCTACCTACTATCTAAGCTTTTAAGAACTTCATTAAAAATTATTTTCACCTAATTGGAGGAAAGTAGGTTCATTTGTTATAGCACTAACTTATTGTTTAAGCAGTGTAGACACGTGTAACAAATATCGTTATAAGCCTACGCGAAGAATAGTCTCGAAATGAAAATAATGAAACCTTTTCTAAAATAAAATATTTCACTGATAAACAGTGTTCCTGTTTTCGTCGTTTTTGCATCTATCGCAGAAGTGTTGGATGAATTACAATGCTATATGGTTTTTATGTAGATGTTCAATTACACGTGAAAATTTGGATACAGGCGTGTGTTTGAAAAGCACCTAGATAAAGATATAGTCGAACTATGTGCAGAAAATTACTAAATCAGTCTTTATTTGAAGACACATCGCTGTGACAACATGCCTTGCGCGTGGGAATCATGCTATTATGACTCGTATTTCTAATTGGTAGGGCGTACAGTAACTCAAGCCTTCAAAATATCTTTGTGTTGGAGGGTTACAATCACATTTATACATTTACAATCCTATAATGAAAGCATGGAATTGTGTTGAGTAATGAAGCTGTATCGGAGAAAACAGCTGGCACGTATACGCGTTTATACCATTTAATGTTTAGACTATGTATCGTTTCGTAAAAGAAGCAACGGAATACAATATAATACTATTTTGCTTTGCGGCATCAGTATAATCATCTTAAATTAGGCCTTAAGCAATAAAAGATCAGCAAATCAGATTACGGTAATAAAGTTTACACCTTTGTGTTTTCACATTGCACAATAGACAACTTATTAAACATGTCACGTTTTTACAGCAATATGCATTTTCTTGATTTGTTACATGTATTGTAAGTCGGTGATTTTCAAGTTATATTGGACTAGTTACGTGTGGTACAACGTGTCATTTTCAAGTTATATTGGACTAGTTACGTGTGGTACAACGTGTCATTTTCAAGTTATATTGGACTAATTACGTGTGGTACAACGTGTCATTTTCAAGTTATATTGGACTAGTTACGTGTGGTACAACGTGTCATTTTCAAGTTATATTGGACTAATTACGTTTGGTACAGCGTGTCATATTCAAGTTATATTGGACTAGTTACGTGTGGTACAACGTGTCATTTTCAAGTTATATTGGACTAGTTACGTGTGGTACAACGTGTCATTTTCAAGTTATATTGGACTAGTTAAGTGTGGTACAACGTGTCATTTGGCTTGAGCTGATGTTCTCAAATTCTCATTTCAGTATCCGTGCTATTAAAAACCTATTTTCGAACAAATATTTTTTACGACCAACGTAAACAATGGCAGCATGCGAGCTTGCTTTAAACTGGTTGACGTCAGGGTATGTTCTTGTGGGAAAGGAGCTTTTTGGAGGTCATACAAAAACAGGATAGTTTCACTTTTGTAAAACTCGTTTTCCAATCGTAATACTATGTAGAGAAGATTTCAGTTCAATAATGCAGAAAAGTGCACAGCAAATTTAAGTTGATGAGGGCAACTTTATCGGCAAAATTATTAATGAATTGTTACTTCGGACCAGCATGTACGAATGCCAAGCAACAAGAAAAAAAAAGTAAGTATGCTGAAATTTTAAATGCATGTTTTGCTTGGAATGGGGTCGCGGTAGCTTGGCGGTCAGACCATTCGTCTCCCAGCACTTCAAAAGGGGTTCGATTCCCTGTGTGGCCATCTGTAATTCCTGTACGATGGGGAATGTGACGTTTGCCGGAGAGTTTTCTCGGGGGTATTCGCATTTCTCCCACAGTTGCATTCATCGCTGCTCTATCACCACATCAGTTCACCTCGCAACACTCAAGTCATTCACCACACAACCAATAATAACTGAAATGTTCATAGAAAATACATTGGACAACCATGTTCCTGAATATTACTGGAATCCACTACTGACACCAGTATAAATACCCGTAAGATATGTGGCATACCAAATTTTTAGTGTATAATAAAATATATATCATTGAAGATCCATATTGTAATGAGTTGACAACTTTTTCAAAATACTCCCCTAGTGGATTCATTAGCTAACGAATAACTTTGATTGAGTAACGTAGTAGATGCCGCAATATTTGAATCGTACCCAAATTGTCGAAGGGATGCCGACTGCCCGCCCTCCCTCCCAAGCCATCGAACGCGCGCAAGTCTCTTCCCAGGATGACGTCACGGGTATCCGAAGGAGGGGAGGCAGAGCGAGCCGTGATAACGCTAACTTTACTGACCACACTCACTTATCTTCTTCTTCATATTATTTGTTACTTGAAACCACTGCCAAGATTAATTAAAATTCGATAAAATAAACTTATTGTTGAAATGATTAAAATAGTTAAAATAATTGAAATGGTTAAAATTGTTAAAAAGGGCTTGATAATCCACGTGGGATGTCTAAGTCATTCGTGTGTGTATGTGTGTGTGTATATATATATATATATGAGTGTGTGTGTGTGTGTGTGTGTTTTTGTGCGCGATTCTCTCCACTTCTAAGTATATATAGCCTACGGGGAACCCCGTGTAGGCTACTGAGTGGACCCCAACCTCCCACCTTTACAATTTTGTACAAAATCCATTAAAAATATTAGCTTAACATGTAAATTACACATATTATTTCTTTTTTTCGAATTCCATAAACAAACCATATACATTTACTTTCAAAAACAACAATAGCCAATATTAATAATAAAATTCTGAATGCTTTGTATCTATTGCTTTTTTACATCCTCTTATTTTTGTTTTCCCTAATTCCCCGAAATGGCGGACTTCCTGGCTTCACAACAAGCATGGCGTTGCCAGGGCCCTTGCCTGCACTTCCAGTCCCGCCCTCGTCCGGGATAACAATACACTACTTATCCCCCCCCCCCCTACATTTATTAAAACCTAAATTATATCATTTTATTAGAGAATGCAGTTATTTTAAATCATAAAAATTCGTGGTTTAAAATTTACATAATATTAAATATTTGCAATAAAAATCCTTTATCGTATAGAATACTTCTTCTTAATGCCATATTATTTCATTTAGTGGCCAAGTTTCATTAATAGTTTTTAGTTCCCGTTCGTTCCATTTGATTGCTTTCACTGTCTTTTGGTAGTAGTCACTGGGAGAATGTTCTGGTCATCACCACCCTTTACGTGACTCGGCTATGTAAGCCACCATGCACCTCTGTGCAGACAGTCTAATATAGGCTATTCACGATAAAGTGAGCACTTTTGAAAACCCTCTCATTTCTAATAATAGGCAATTTATATATTTTAATTTAGCCTTAGAAGTCAAATTCTCTGTGCTGTGGAATATACACAATGTGTTGATTACTTAAAAATCAATATTTATTTAAAAAATGTGGGTAGAGGATAAAGAATGACGGAAGAAAAACAGTAACTAGGGCCTCAAAAGTGCTCACTTTACCGTGAACGGCCTATAGTGGTAGGTACGTGTAATCATCGGAGCGACGGAGCTGCGACCAGCGAGCGCGGCGGGCGATAGTCGCGACGGAGATCTGCGATGTGCAATGTGCAGGTGTGCGGTATGCAGGTGTGCAGGTGTGCAGTGTGCAGGTGTGCTACCATCGGGGGAACAGAGAATGAGATTGTCCGTCTGGACTGTGAAGAAGTGGTACTAGATGCTGGAGAAGTGGAAGTTTGGAACTATGTTAGTGTCTGATATTGGACATTGTTGAGTGTACATGTGTTATGAATAAGCTAGCATAACAATTGTGCATAATGATAGGAACAATAAGTGGTAATAGTTTTGATAGGCGGCTAGTTATACATTGTAAATAATTGCGGTGCCCATCTTTATGACGTTGTAAATAATGGCGGTGCCCAACTTCATGATGTTGTAAATAAGTTAAGAAGTTTGAGTTATTTTATTTTTATCAAGGCCGCAGTCCATCAAGAAATTGAAAACGCCCTAGACCACATGGAACAGTATTTTAATAATTTCTCCTGGTACATATTTTGTATTATATTACGTTTATTTTTGCATATGCTACGTCATATTTACATGTTTATGTTTGTATGTAAGAAATGACACCAGGTTTTCGCGAAAAAAAGTTCCTGACCATGTGCTATTCTCTATAAATAAAACAATTTTAAAGCACTGCCTGAGATCTACTTGTATTCATATTGTGTACTCTTCCAAAACATGTAAAGTTAATATTTACATGGTCCTGACCACACATATTTATGAGTAGGTCAAGTGAAACTGTGAAATTATAATTAAAAGGACAGTTGCAGGTTTACAGGTGGAATATTGACATTTAGAAAGCTCGGATTTTTTTTTTGCTGGAATCGGAGAATGCCTGATAATAATGCATTATGTTTAAATATAAAAATAGTTTGACCTACTTGTTGTGCAGCTAATTATAAGTTTATGTGTGTTTAATTTAACTGAATGTCCATATATTAATTTTAATTAACTAATGTCTAGAATGTTATGACTCTTTTTTATTTGCAGTGCCTAACAAATAAAACACATATGAAATTATATCCATCAAAACTGGTCTCTGACTTGAACACCGATAATAATTACAGCCAGCCATGGTACACGATGAAAACCGTGTACTTAATGAACATATACGTGTCGCGTAGGAACATCCTTGACTTGTAGACGTGTGCGAAATCGCGTCGTGTACGTAAGGCCTTCAGTCAACTTAATTGCTAAGGGAAAGAAGAATAAGATGTAATCCGTTGTATTTATTTTAATATCTTATTTATAAAATAAAAACGTTGATTTTAATGTTTTATTCATTTAAAAATAAGTCTATATTACATTATTAGATAATTAATCACTTTTTCACTAAAATCAAGTTAATTTTTAGTCGCGTGTGATTGGTTGAACATAAGACGAGTTCATGCTCTATGAACCTCATATTTCTGTACACGTTCTATACACTGTAAACATATTTTGTGATTTTTACTGAGAAATTGTTTGTAATTTTACAAATGCTTGTAACTGTACAAAGATTTATCTTGTAGAACTACAATTGCCATGTTTGTAGCAGAACTCAAGAAATACTATACTGACCCGTGTCCACGATCTTTAGCAAAATGGCGGACATTCGACCAACAACGTAAAACCATATATAGCTGTTTGTGTAAAAACTAGGAATGATGTAAAATGTAGTTGCGCGAAAAAAATAAGTGTATTGTTAGTTTGAATAACGTTAAACGCTTAAAGAACTCAAATAATCGTAACAAAATGACAATTCCAATCAAACGTGACCGTATTGCTAATCAACTGTCAATTTTTCCTAGTGACAAGGAACTCTTGAAATGAATTACGGTACGGGTAAATGTATTCTTTTTATCAAATAACTTTCTTAGCATTTTGTAAGTATTGGAGTGATATTTAACCTGAGATTTTTTGGTTGTTTAATCTCACGTAAATTTAAATACTCTTTACACAAACGCATGTTATTCTTACGTTGTTTGGTGTGGTGCATTTACTCGACAGAAAGTAAAGTGCAACCTCTTGGTAGAACCTTAGAGCATTGTCTCGGCATTTACCGACACATTTGTTCGAACACAGCAGGCATTGCTCGTTACCTGTTCATAACCCACACAGACCCACACGTAGCACATGACGCTTTGTACGTTTACATTACAGTGCGCACTATTCGTTTGTTGCTGACTAGCGTATCGTTCAGTCACACTTCCTGTGTTACGAGGGTGCCTACACCTCAGGAAACACAGTTCTTATTCAATTTTACTCGAAAACGGTTCGCCGAAGGGTTTTGCTACAAGACGACCTTTTGTGTTCATTGCGTCCTCATGATACAAATGATGGTACAAAACCTCTAAAGTATCTTGTGGGAGAGAAAATTAAGCCAAAAAGAGGGTGGCAGCCCCCGTTACTTTAATGAAGGTGGCAGGTATACGAAACGATTTCTGCACAGCCCGCAGATCTTGTTAGCATAAAGCAGAATCCAAATAAGTGTACTTTATTTCTAAGTAGTTTACAATATTTTGCCAAAATACGATATTTATTGTTTAATTTCAAAGACGAATTTCTCCCTTAGGATATGTGCCAGGCTATAAGTCGCATCATATAACTATGCCTCATTTTCGACAAGCAGCCACTTCACAAAGTTTGTAGCATACTTTCATTTACATCCTGTATATACACACACACGCCCATGTCCCATGCACATACCCACTTATGTACCCATGCTGTGGCACCTTTTGGGTGATAAATTTCTTTACAAATGTATGTACATCACGCGATAGTACAGTATGTAAAAGGAATTACACAATGGGCAAAATGTAGGCATAAGCGGCAGGCTTCAAACCTTTACTTGACAGTTTAATAATCCCATTGCCCAAGTCAGATCAATAGAAAGACAGTTTGTGGTGCTTTATATTATATGAAAATAGAAATTGGGTTTCATTTGAGAGTATTTTCAGTGTCGACAGTTGTTTTTAGCAGCAGGCCGACAAATAAATAAATAAATATATATTTTTTTTAATGGAAATAGAAATACGTGTGTTTTAACGCATGCTCATCTATAATTGTCTTGATTTAACACTTTGATATGATTGCATTTTCTTGTTTCCAATTTCTTTTTCTGTGAAACTGTAGTAGTAAGATGTAAGCTATATCTTAAGTATGTATACTTAAATTTAAGCCAAAGCGAAGGAAAACTTTCTTACTTCGTAAGGAGCCCGTCTACCTGGATCTGTTTCCTGGTCGATATGCGCGGGAGCGATAAGGACGACGTTGCCATGCACGTTAAGTGCGTCATGGCCTCTACACGCAGGGCCCCGAACTTAGGGCATTGCATGTGCTTACGGCGTTTAAAGCGGCGGTATTATCATTTAATTGGCGGAAAATTTGTAGTAAGCTTTAATGCATGTGTCCGACTTTTGCCAGTATCTGACGCAAAATTTGCTGACTTACAGCGCATTAAACGTTTTTATCAGAGTTACAGTTCTCTGAAATGATGTTTGTTAAGAGTGGGATGGACCCCCGTGGGAACAACGCGTCCAAGGTCAAGAAGCGAGGGAGCGATACGGGCGACATTAACACGCACTTCTAGCGCCTCATCGCTCCTACGCGCAAGACGTGCAGTGTTTCAGTTGTGACGTTGTACTGTGCAAATAAGATTTGTAACAGTGGAGTTACACGCGATGAAAGGCCACAGATTAAATTACGCCCTTATCTTTGCACATTTCTCTTACCGCTTAAGGAAACTGCATATGTAAGCTTAAAAAATGCGATATTTGACGATATACAGGAATGTTGTTTTTCCTAAGAATACACTTAATGTGACAAAAGTGAAAAAAAAAAAAAAAAAAAAAAGGGGGACATATATAATTGTTTTTCATATATTCTGACAAAAGGTCGTATTTGCATACCATTTATTTACCGAGATACGCGTATTCGCGCAAACAACTATTTGACAAAAATGCGGGGGGTCCATCCCAATCTTAAGTACGTTATGGTGTGAAAGTAATCGACAGACATAGTCTGAGGAGTGTTTTTTTCTTTCTTTCGTGGATCAGCTCACTGGGCCCACGGGAGATAGTTTCATAGTTAAATCTTATTCCAAATACTGTGCGAGGATGTTGAAGAGAGAGGTAGAGGGGTGGCTGTGTGGGCTGTAGTTCTCTCGGCAGTTAGTTGTCGAGCATGACAGCTGCTGTGAGCAGGTTGTTGAAGTGTTTGTTGTTCTTGTGGGCGCAGTTTCTGGGACATCCCGAGCTCTTGGTGGCAGGCTAGCACAGTGCTGGTGGGCACAGGCAGTGCACTCAGCTTGCTGGTCGCCATCACAGCCTCCGCCGCCTGCTGCATCACATACGTCGTGCACTCTGGCACGGCGCGACTAGCCGGAGCTCTCCAACTACTCGCAGGTCAGTCAGTCCTCCACATCTTTCCTCCCTCCTACCTCCTTACAACACACTCTACACTCGTGGTAGGTAGGTAAGTAAAGCCCGTTCGCGATAAAGTGAGCAGTTTTGAAATCAATCGGAGACAAAAGTCACTGGCCCTGCCTGCATATATTTCAACGGGACATTCGCCCAGTAAAGTTGGTAACGAAGAATGAAAAGTAGTTCCGTATATTCACGTCAAATTAAAAGTGTGTGGTAACGGTTTGTGATAACTTTAATTATTTCTTTCCCTTTCAGCTGTTTAACAGAATTTTAAAATATTTGTTTTTCCTAGAAATTTTACAGTTTCACTTGACCGACGAATAAATAAATTGCTGACGCCCATGGCAACGTTAATTTTCCATAAGGTGGAAGAATACACAACGTGCACACAAGTAGATCATAAGCAGGTCTTTCAAAAGTGCTCATTTTACCGTGAACAGCCTATAACTGTGGCAAACATCTCGTCGACAGTGAGATCATTAGAGACGGTGCAAGTTGCGCAGGAAAGAGGGATTGGAGAAGAAATGTGAAGGAATCGGCCATGGCCTTTGTTAGAGACCCATCCCAGCATTCGCCTGGAGTGGTTTCGGAAAACCACGGAAAGCCGAAATCAGGATGGCCGGACCGGGAATCGAACCCCGGGTCCTCCCGAATACGAGTCCAGTGAACCACTGCGCCACCTCACTCGGTATCTGTTCTGAGAGAAAGGTTTCGTGGAATCAAAGAAGATTTTTTTTGGTGCAACCAAATTATATGTTTGTACGAAGGCAATGAACTATTTTGTTGCTGAAACCAAATAATTTTGTTGTGCTCATTTGGTTGCCCCAAACTGTTATATTTGGGTTTTTTGCTACTAAATATTTGTTTGGCTACACGGACATTAAACAGTTTGGGCCGACATAAAAAAGATTTACAAGTTTGACCGAGTTTCGAACCTAGATCACATGCGCCCGAGCGATACGCCTTAGTAATCTCAGCTAATGTGGCAACTGATGGCGCAGGAAAGCTTTTAAATAGATATACTGCAAATATTGGACAACATGTGCAAACAAATATTTCAAGTTTTACAGCTTTACTTGTCAGTTTCTTGTTGCATTGTTTTATTAATGTGTTTATACGATTGTTATGCATCAATATATACATTAACAAACACGATTACTATCCTAAATGTCACAAAAATACAAACAAACTCCCAAGCTCTAGAACGAAGACAGTCAAATCAGTGGCCAAACAAATATGTACAGTTGATTCAACAACACAGAAATTTTATTTATTCAAACGATATTTTGTTAGACGAAAAAAGTAATTTTGTTGCTTTTAAAATTTTGTTTGCTGAACAATGTATTTCGTTAGAGTATCTGACGTTATAACATTCCCTATACTACTACAGTTGCCGAGTTCGCGCCTCACCCCCGTTCAGGCAGCCACGTACCACTTACTCCCTCTACTACACTCTAAGACATTTTGTCTCAGTGTACCGCCGTCAAGAGCTACGTCGACACCATCTGACGTTATAACATTCCCTATACTACTACACTTGCCGAGTTCGCGCCTCACCCCCGTGCAGGCAGCCACGTACCACTTACTCCCTCTACTACACTCTAAGACATTTTGTCTCAGTGTACCGCCGTCAAGAGCTACGTCGACACCATCTGACGTTATAACATTCCCTATACTAATACACTTGCCGAGTTCGCGCCTCACCCCCGTGCAGGCAGCCACGTACTACTTACTCCCTCTACTACACTCTAAGACATTTTGTCTCAGTGTACCGCCGTCAAGAGCTAGGTCGACACCATCTGACGTTATAACATTCCCTATACTACTACACTTGCCGAGTTCGCGCCTCACCCCCGTGCAGGCAGTCACGTACCACTTACTCCCTCTACTGCAAACTAAGATATTTTGTCTCAGTGTACCGCCGTCAAGAGCTACGTCGACACCATCTGACGTTATAACATTCCCTATACTACTACACTTGCTGAGTTCGCGCCTCACCCCCGTGCAGGCAGTCACGTACCACTTACTCCCTCTACTACACTCTAAGACATTTTGTCTCAGTGTACCGCCGTCAAGAGCTACGTCGACACCATCTGACGTTATAACATTCCCTATACTACTACACTTGCCGAGTTCGCGCCTCACCCCCGTGCAGGCAGCCACGTACCACTTACTCCCTCTACTACACTCTAAGACATTTTGTCTCAGTGTACCGCCGTCAAGAGCTACGTCGACACCATCTGACGTTATAACATTCCCTATACTACTACACTTGCCGAGTTCGCGCCTCACCCCCGTGCAGGCAGTCACGTACCACTTACTCCCTCTACTACACTCTAAGACATTTTGTCTCAGTGTACCGCCGTCAAGAGCTACGTCGACACCATCTGACGTTATAACATTCCCTATACTACTACACTTGCCGAGTTCGCGCCTCACCCCCGTGCAGGCAGTCACGTACCACCTACTCCCTCTACTGCACTCTAAGACATTTTGTCTCAGTGTACCGCCGTCAAGAGCTACGTCGACACCATCTGACGTTATAACATTCCCTTTACTACTACACTTGCCGAGTTCGCGCCTCACCCCCGTGCAGGCAGCCACGTACCACTTACTCCCTCTACTACACTCTAAGACATTTTGTCTCAGTGTACCGCCGTCAAGAGCTACGTCGACACCATCTGACGTTATAACATTCCCTATACTACTACACTTGCCGAGTTCACGCCTCACCCCCGTGCAGGCAGCCACGTACCACTTACTCCCTCTACTACACTCTAAGACATTTTGTCTCAGTGTACCGCCGTCAAGAGCTACGTCGACACCATCTGACGTTATAACATTCCCTATACTACTACACTTGCCGAGTTCGCGCCTCACCCCCGTGCAGGCAGTCACGTACCACCTACTCCCTCTACTGCACTCTAAGACATTTTGTCTCAGTGTACCGCCGTCAAGAGCTACGTCGACACCATCTGACGTTATAACATTCCCTATACTACTACACTTGCCGAGTTCGCGCCTCACCCCCGTGCAGGCAGTCACGTACCACCTACTCCCTCTACTGCACTCTAAGACATTTTGTCTCAGTGTACCGCCGTCAAGAGCTACGTCGACACCATCTGACGTTATAACATTCCCTTTACTACTACACTTGCCGAGTTCGCGCCTCACCCCCGTGCAGGCAGCCACGTACCACTTACTCCCTCTACTACACTCTAAGACATTTTGTCTCAGTGTACCGCCGTCAAGAGCTACGTCGACACCATCTGACGTTATAACATTCCCTATACTACTACACTTGCCGAGTTCACGCCTCACCCCCGTGCAGGCAGCCACGTACCACTTACTCCCTCTACTACACTCTAAGACATTTTGTCTCAGTGTACCGCCGTCAAGAGCTACGTCGACACCATCTGACGTTATAACATTCCCTATACTACTACACTTGCCGAGTTAGCGCCTCACCCCCGTGCAGGCAGCCACGTACCACTTACTCCCTCTACTACACTCTAAGACATTTTTTTTGTAAATTACCATTTCAGTGTATACGTACAGTGACAAAACGCCTAATGGTAAAATATCTTCCCATACATTCTTGGCAACGTTCCTACAATTGCTCAAGAAAAAGTCAAATGCGTAAGGAAGATCCCAACTTTATATAATAGAGACGCTAAACGTTCCCATATTTTCATCGTGATACGCAGTACTAATACAATACACTGTACAGGTTAAAAACTCCCACTGCAATTGAGGAAGTTTACCATAAATTTGTTTACAGTGTACGTATAACGAAGTGCATTTATATGACGGAAAAGGCTGTTCACTATAAAGCGAGAATTTTTTAAATCAACCCTGGAAAAAAGTCACTGCCTCTACCTGCATACATTTCCACGGGCGCCCTGAGGGACATGCGCCCAGTAGTTCCGTATCTTAACGTCGAATAAAAAGTGTAAGGTAACCATTTCTAATCGAAATATTTCTTTCGCATTCTGTTTATTTTTTTAATTCATCTAAGTGTAAAAATGAGCGTATTTGTTACGTATTTACATTTGTAATAATTTGGGGCCACGGGGGCTGAGCGATTAGCACGCTCGCCTCCCACCAAGGCGAACCGGGTTCAATCCCCGGCCGGCTCACCGGACCTTCGCAAGTGGGAATCGTACCGGACGATGCCGTTGGTCGGCGGACCTTCTCGGGGATCTCCCGTTTCTCTCGCACCTTCATTCCTGCGCCGCTCCATATTCACTTATTCACCTCAATAACCCTTATTGGCTCTCGCGACCTCGCTGTTAAGAGCCGCTCAAATCTCTACACTCACTCTAATAATTTCACAGTTTCACTTGACCGACGCATGAACAAAGTGATAAAGCCCACGACAATGTTAATCTTACATAAGGCGTAAGAATACACAATGTGAATACGAGTATATTTTAAGCAGGGCTTTCAGATGTGCTCATTTTTCCGTGAATAGCCTATACACTCCCTCTAACCTTTTTTTAAATGCAACTAGAATATAATACAGTAAGTGAAAGTTTTTCATTCTCATAAAAATATTAACATGCTGAAAGTCAAAAATATATACAAAACACATTCACCACCAATCACCATTTGACTTTGACGCTTACATCGGCGATAGATGAGAAAATGTCGGTTACATGTGCAGAAGCCTAAAATTGTTCCACCTCAAATTAGGAGTCGGTGGAAGTTATTTTGCCTCCATTTAGCACCAATGTAAATTTTTACTAGGCAACTGCAAGAGAATTATGCGCTCTTTTGAAACGTGATTTTCTGGACACACACAAAATGAACTTAAAACCTTCAGAATAGTATTTTTAAAAAGTATAAATTATCGTTTTAAATATTAGTTTTTGCCACTTAAATCACGCAGTTATTTTCCTCACAGACATGCTATACGAGAAAAAGTGCGTTTCCCATCAAAAACTAGTTAATGTTTTTGCATAACTTGGTAAATAATTTTGCTTGTGATTGAATACTGCATTCACCACTGACTTAGTGTTAATATTTTTTAATAAAATTAATTTCTTTTAATGTATAATACTGCAAAGTACGTTTTGGACCTAGGCGTGTTTTCAACTGCAGAGTATTTCACTTTGTCTCGAACTTATCGCCTCGCGTGACAGCTTGACAAGTTGTGGCGAGCGACCACAGAAGCCTGTGAAGAGTAATTGCAGTTCAGGCGTGGAAATCATTAGTATCGCCTCATTTCAAGTGTTGGCACTGTAATGCTAAAAAACAAATAAAAAATGGAGCGTTGATACAGTACAGAGGGCTGTGGGAAGTGTAGTGATCAGCCAAAGAAAATGATGCTGAAACATTTGCAAGGACACTGCAACAGAAAAAGGTAACACTACGTTTAGTATAGTTCAAAGTCTTTTTATGACTTTAAATACATGTGTCAAAACTTACAATAGGTACATTGTTTCGTCGATTCTAATTTTCAGTCTTCGGACGCATTCCTTACCTGGGGGAAACTGATGTTTACGATTAGTTTATTTCATTAAGAGAATGAAAATACTTGTATTATTATTTATAGCTTCTAAATAATATAAGTTTTATTACTAGTATATACAGAAATGTGTTTCGGCTAGGTTCGCTCAGTTAGTGGTAACATCATTTAAACTTCTGAGAGAAGGTGTGTATTTTTTCAACATAATACTAGCTGAAATATTGAAATCCAGTCTTTCACACTAACCCAAATTAACACTTGCGAACGACACACACACGTCAGTGGCCAGACCGAGATTCGAACTAGAAACCTTGTGGTCTGAAGGCTCCTGGCAACGAAGGTGGCATCCATTCGCTAAGATGTTCATATTTCCTCACTGTTCAAAAATACATTTGAACACTTCTTGTACGCACATGCTGTCTGGTACAGTTTCGACAAGAACTTTTATCTGACACTGATGCAGTGTTTCACAATAATTAAAAATATTTCATTTTTGATTAATGTAGAAATCTTTTTAAATCCAAAATAGATTGAAATCACTGCGAACAGAGTATATATCGTCTCACGAAAATTGTCCCATATTTCTTTCAAATAGCTAAAGAAAATAACTTGTTTTGCAGTAGTGTTGTCTACGAACATACAGTTTATCTCATGTAATGTTTCCAATATTTGAGAGCAACTGTTGCCAATGTATTTAAAGCATATCAGAATGGCATCTCTCTTTAAATAAGGAAACGTCAGCTAATTGCCAAGTGAAGTAATTGTTGCATTTTTAAAATAAAAAGTTGTCTGCTATCAGCGGTGGAAAAAATACGCATAGTGTAAATAAAAAATAGCTAATTATTTTGGAATAAACGTAATATTATATTACGTTACACTATGTAGTATTAACTTTTACAGTGTCATAATTTTTTTTTTTAAATTCGCTCACGTAAGTATTGGAATTTATCACAAATTCAACTGTTTATCTTCACCTTTACGTGTAAACTAGTGTTCAGCTCTGTTGCTTGTGTGAGCGTTTATTTTCCGTGTTCGCGTGTCCGATTTAGTGGGTTCCGCGTCAGATTAGAAAATATTTAGAAATTTTGAGAAATTTTGTTACTATGCCTTTACTGAAAACCCTGTGTTTGATATTATAGTGTGTATAACTTCAGTTCCAACACATTAAAATTCTCGGTCAAGGTTGTTTTCGCCCATTATAAGCACATCGGCGTCGCTGGTGTAACGTTTTGATTATTTCTCTGTTTTACAGGATACTCTCACGTGAATATTTTTCTCAAAAAGTGTAGTAAAACCATATTGTGGTGCAATTTCACTGAGTTCAGCAGCGTAACAATTGTCATCTAGGTAGTGCAAAATCATTTAATAGTTTTTCGCTCACAAGATTTAAATGGCCGTACTGAACATGACATAACTGCACCAGAATACTAAAACGTCTATACCTAGCTGAATAAAGAAACTTTCATCTCGTTTTATTTTCAGATTTAGTTAAAAAATAGATTTTACCGAGATTTAGAAATTTTTACTTCCGCCTCCTAGATTAAGCAAGACTATTGTATAGTCCCACATTCCTGCTCGCACCAAACAAAAGGCTGGACAGAAATGCATGACACTATCACTGAGTGTCAATAACATTCATGAAATGTGCCACGTATATTATTAATAAATTACATGGATGTTTGCTGAAAGCAAGAAACATATGGGTAGGCTACTTGTGTTGACTATAAACCACTGGACTAACGAAATAAATACATATAGTATGTACTAAAGTCAAAGGACTGCAGCAAAACATCACCGGTATTAAAACACACCTAATCACAACTTTTTGAACCTGTTTTGTGTATGTAAGTATTATAATGGTCAACATTAGGATTTGTAATATGGAACTGCACTGCACTGAGTTGTTATAAATAAGTCAACCAGGAACGAAACAGTGAACTAAAACAGATTTTTAAAAATCGTTTTATAGCGTCAGTTCCATAGAGTAACTTTAATGATGTTTATGTCTGGATAGTTTGGCATTAATAACTTCAAAAGCTCATTTTAGGCCTATGGTTAAAGATACACACCAGTAGTAAATACAAACACCCCATCTTAAATTTAAAATAGGCTTAATGTAAATTATTTTTGTTCATGTATTTTGAGATTCCAGGGGAAAGCACATAGTGGCGGAAGGTTATGTAGTCGGTCTGTTTACAGAGAGCTACTTTGACAAGATCTATCAGAACTGGAAACTCTAACTTAGACAGATTATATCATTGCATTTGCTAGTTATTTTTCTAATAATGCTCTACGGCATAATCTGAGTAGACATAATGTTTTATCCTCGATCAATTTATGATCATTGGAGAATGTCTTGCTCTTACTTTCTCTATAAATAATTCCCAACAAATTCTAAGATTATAGACCACATCGCCGACCTCCCGTGCCGCAGTCGGTTGGTGCGCCGCTGGTCTGTGGTGCGGGAGGCTCTGGGTTCGAATCCCAGGTATCGCATGGGTTTTAGTCTAAGTTAGGTCATCAGTTACTCTGTAAGTCATCCCTGATAAGCCTTAAGGCATAGTGGGGGACGTTAAAAAGCCCAATCCAATAGACCACATCATCTTGTTTAATTTATCGTTAATTTTAACGCATGTCTCAAAGAGTAGAATTCAATGAAATTTTACAGGTTAAATTTTAGTAGTTGCAATATGTCTTGTTTGGTGTTTGATGTTTCTGATTGTTTCCCGTTGGATAAAATCAAGTTGCCTTGTAGCAAGATGTCCATTTTTAAATTATTTATTATATTCTGATAGCGCACCAATAAGTCCCGTATGCTACAGTACAGATATGTGAGTCGAATGCCTAATCTGCCATGCCTTAGTATAAAATGTACTGCACCAACTAAATAAATAACATAGGTTTATGTCCTAAATGTTATGCTATGTAAATTTAAAATACAATAGCCAAAATTCGTTCATTGTTTCAGTATTATTGTTAATATGATTTTAAAAAATTTCAGGAGTGAACTGAATGAGAGATTTTACCTGTGTATATAAACTAGAAACAGTCCGCCGAAACTAAATATACAGTATAGTTAAATGATTAAAAAGTGATTTCATACCAATAAAAAATGTTGTTGAGGAGACTTTACCATATTTTCAGTAAATAAATCCATTATTTGCATCACTGTTTTATATATAACACAAAATATCGATAACGTGATTGTTGTTTCTGTTCGGAAATATTTATAATAGGATTATGAATAACTTTTGTGCTACAAAAAAAAAATAGTAAATTACAAACGGTCAAAAATCAAGTTTTTCATCACAGAGGAAAAAAATCCCTTTAATTAATATACCTATATTATCTAGTTTTCCTCCAAGATCCCTCTGTAGCACTCCCAAATGTCCCAACAATACAGCAAATTTATAACGCTGTTCAAATACAAATAAGCCGTTACAATGTTTTTCGATTAAACTAAAAATTATATATACAAAATTAATATTATATTTAAAGTAATATCTATACTAAAGTAATTAAAATAGAAAAAAAAAGTTCTTTTAACTATATATTGCATAACATTTTTCATAGTAAATTAGTACACATACTAATATATTTCAGAACAAATATCAAAGAATTTGAAAACCGTTTTACACTGTTCCCGCTAATTTGTAACTTGAGACTGCCAAACATCAAAACTGTGGCAGAAAGCTGGATCCAAGCACGTCTCTTAGCATTCTCAGGTATAGGCCATTCACTGTTAACTGAGCACTTTTGAAAGCCCTCTCATTGGGAATAATAGTCAATAAATATATTTTATTTTAGCCTTAAACGTTAACATCCAAGTGCGATGTAATCTACACGCTGTGTTTATTACTTGCATGGCAATATTCATTTTAAAAATTTGATTAAAGGATTAAAAATGGCTGAAATAAAATGTAACTAGGGCCCCAAAAGTGCTATCTTTACCGTGAACAGCCTATGAAAGGGAACAGCAAAGACACAAGCTGATGTTAACAGCAATAAGATGATAACTCTCCCCCATACCCTTCGCTTGTGCTACACTAATCCTCAACAGCCGGCGTGCAAAATGGGCATAACAACCACGATGTACCGCGTATCTTTCCGGTGAGAAAATCACGTATTTCGCGTCAACTCCCTCCGACTCTTAAGTATCTGTCAGGAATCCAGTAGGGAAAACGTATTCTTACGGAATATGCCCGAACTCGACGTTACACGGTCTTACAACATCAGGATTTTAAAAACATATTTGCATATTCAAAATGAATATGTACTACTCGCACATTGCATAAATATGTAATAATTTTATATGTATTTTTTCTAATTCCATATTGTACAATCACGTAATTCCGATAGTGGCATAATAATCTTATTTTGCCTGTGTGGCTTTCATAGGTGTTAGTTCGTGAAAGTGTATACTTATTAGTATTTACAAGTAGATTATGATTTACATTAACCGTAATCTATTTTGTAGTATGAAATAACAGCGAGAAAACGACACGATCTATATTATTGCCCCGAAAACTTAGGCTTGTCTTAAAAACGCAGATAAAATAGTGTGGTGATGACATGGGCGTTGTCTGCCAAAATAACAAACTGAACATTTGCAGTTTACTCCTTGTGCTGACGTTGGTAGTAGCGTAAATCCTACTTCGGCAAACGAGTGGATAAAGTTCTCTCATTATACTGTGGACTTGTACTCTCCCCTTCTCTTTGCCTCTTGCTACGTAACAAACACATCTCTCTCCTCTCACAGCATACCACCATCTGTGACTATGTCAACTCATTGTTTACATCAGCGACGTGATTTCAAATACTACCACACTGCACATCATCAACTTTCCATGCAACTGAAAAATATTTAAGTAAAGGTAGGTTTTTGACGTGAATACGTCTTTAAATTTGCAACTATTGTGAGAGGCAGTCCAGGAAATCCGATGGTAACAAAATCGTGGGATACAGTTTGGTATTGCAGCTCTGAATCTATCGTCTATATTTAAAATTCAATTACACCACTCGATTGCTAAAGGAGCAAAGAAGATGGTACATTGAGTGAGGACTGCGAAGCATTGCTAGGAAGGTTAGCGGGCTGGGGGGGGGGGGGGGCGCAATATTTAGTTTCTTTCTCCGCGTCTCATAACTTCCGCGTAGTATAACTTTGACTAGGAGAAGCTACGACGCTCGTTTAAGATTTCATCGACAGCTTTCGTCAAGATCAATCGATTGCGTGTATCAAAACATTTGTGTGACGTGGTTATGGTAACATTTTATGCGTTTAATGTAAAAAAATTAAGAAAACTGAAACACCATTTCGGCCTCTACTCGTCAAAAAGCCAAGTTGAAATACGGAAATCGTATACGGTTGGAAAGAGCATCTCAAAAGAAATCCAGTGATGACCATAAAACCCCATATGATGGAGTGAAGCGGTGTCGGGAACGTAAAATAAACATCAATTCGTCCGAGCGCGTCAACGTAGACGTATTCACGCAAAACAAACGACCGTGTCCCCAACACAGCCACACCCCATTTTTATAAATGTTATCGTACACTTCCGTGTTTTCGCACTCACAAAATATAAGATCAGGGTCTAAAAAACAAATTATTAATTATTTAGGTACAAACATTTACAACTTTTTTTTTGGCCAACACGGCCACACGGGGCTTAGAATAGTATTTAACAGGATATTTTTCCTTGTTTTCACTAAGAAACGCGAGCTCAATCCAAATTAAAAAAGTTAACCTATTTCAGTACAGCCCATGTGCCAACAGGCATTCCGTATCTCATGTAGAACATGAGTTACTAACTCAGGTTAAATAATATTACATGATCATAATGCTTGGAGTGGTTTAGTTTACTTTCTGTGTAGGCAACACTCTGACCATTTTCCTCGCTACAGTTATGTCACTCGTATCCTGTGGCGATGTAAGTTTATTTTGTCAGCAAGTGTGTTATGTGGTGATGATTGAAATTAGTTTTTATATCAGTGTATGTTCTTGCGGTAAGAACAAGGCTTATTTTTGTAACATTTTACTAAAATACATGCTGGTGACAGCAGTACGTATCGTTTTCTCCAGTTAAACAATTTTTGGTAGCACTACTCTTATCCCTTTAACTTAGGTGAATGGACAAAACCAGTAAGTTCTACTGAAGATTCGGTGCTTTTTGGACCTTGTAGGATTATGTTTTGGACTTATGAATAACATAAATTTAAAAGTCACAATTTTGTGAATACATTATTGTATGGAAAATATTTTGATTTTGAGGTAAGTGTTGTATAAATTATTTCTCTTGGTATGTATACTTCGCTGCGTACAAATTTTACCTGTTTTTAAGTTATGGGTATCACTGTATTGCTTTTGAGATGCTATTTCAGACCGTATACGATTTCCATATTTTAACTTGGCTTTTTGACGAGTATAGACCGAAATTGTGTTAAGTTTTCTTAATTTTTTACATTAAACGCATAAAATTTCACCATAACCACGCCACACAAATGTTTTTATACACGCAATCAATTGATCTTGACGAAAGCTGTCGATTAAATCTTAAACGAGCGGCGTAGCTTCTTCTAGTCAAAGTTATACCACGCGGAAGTTATGAGACGCGGCGAAACGAACTCAAAATTGTGACCCCCCCCCATCCGTGTACGATGCTTCACAGTCCTCACTCAACGTAACATATTCTTTGAGCCTTTGGAAATCGAGTGGTGTAATTTAGTTTTGAATTTATTCTATATATCTGTAGCTGCAATGCCAAACTGTATCCCCCGAATTTGTTATCATCGGATTTTCTGGATTGCCTCCCATTATGGTTGCAAATTTAAAGACGCATTCACTTCAGAACAGCTTTTTTTTTATACGGTACGGACTGTCCAGAGACGTATACCGAACAGGAGTTGGTAGTCTGCTCGATTCACTAGGGGCCACAGGGAAGTGTGCTACAATACTCGACTCTTAGGTATTAATAGTGTTGTAGAACCGATTCCTCTTGGCGGGAAGAATTTGGTAGCTTATAATCGCAACCGAGGTTCACAGGACAAGAAGCAGTTAAGCAATTATAGGTCATACAATACAGTCGGCGTTCTTAACTCAGCGCATTTTCAAAATACGTACAGGAGTAAAAATGGGCTAGCACTATTTCGCACCTGTTTTCTATCAGTTAGTGAATACCCATACAAATTTTGCCAACTCACCAATGAATCCAGAACCACAAATATCAACCTCGGGGAGGGGGGGGGGGCAGTAACTCTTTTTTCTAAGCACGCTGTTAAAATGATCCGCATATTTACAGAAATTTTCAAGGAAATGCACAATTAATATATGAAAACGGTATTAGTAATGAAAAACGGAGATGAACGCCATGAATACAAAATTCGGTTCGTATCAGGATTTCCTATGGCCGTGAGTTTTGGAAACTATCTCTGTCGATACTACGCGAAGCTTTTGTCGACATTGTTGTAACCATAAATGTATTATCTGTGATACGATTATGATATAAACGTCACTTTGACCTTTTTATTTTTAAAACATCAAAAGTAGCATCAAGCGCCTGCAACACTTAGCAACACCTGATCACTCAAACACAAATAGAAACGGAAAAAGTTACGTATGTCACATATTTATACCTAAGCTTACTATGAGCAGTGGACAAGTAAATGGTACATATGACAGCTTCTATACCTCTTGTTTGGTGTTCAAACGTCACTCCAAAAGATTTTTTTTATATTTGTCTTAGCTTTTAGAGATATTAAAACACTAGTATAATGAAAAGTATAGTTTTTTTTTTACAATTTAATTTTGGAACCGGAAATAAAGGAAAATTCAGTAGACGTCTACGCAGATGTTACATGATTTCACGTAAAATCTGTCATTGGAAAATATATTTTATGTAATTTTTTTTAATAGTGCAATGTGAGTACCGATATACATTGTTACAAATTTGTTTTTATGATTTTTTACGTTTTTGGCATATATTTTACTTCACTAAGCACGTTGACTCTCAGATCCTGCAGTTATTCTTATTGCTCACTGATTCTTAACTACTGTCTGAAAAAAATTCTTCTGTATGTGATGGCCTTGATAAACGATGGGCTGCGTGTGTGAAGGGAAGTTCAATGTAAATAGCTGTAA
Source organism: Dryococelus australis (assembly GCA_029891345.1). Classification (NCBI taxonomy): domain Eukaryota; kingdom Metazoa; phylum Arthropoda; class Insecta; order Phasmatodea; family Phasmatidae; genus Dryococelus; species Dryococelus australis. Next base: position 171,230,431 of record CM056997.1, on the reverse strand, counting down.
AGAAGTCACAACACGTTTCCAAGAGCTCTCTTCAGTACGTAAAAAACTGCAATAAATCTATACTCACGAAGGTTGTTACGATGTGATCAGGCCTTAGGTGGACGGTCTGTATGGTCTGATCACACCTTCAAACATTGAACCAGGACGAAAGCAGTTGTAGAATCTCTCTCCGCGGCCAGTAATCGGGGCCGAATATGTTAAACAACGTGCCCGATATAGGCCAGCGTAACGACTGCGGCAGTGTCTTTCCTCTTCGGGCCATCGCAACGAGAAGATAACGGAGATAGGTATGTCCGGCCATCGTTAACCGCCTACCAGAAACAGACTCCGGCATCATGAATGAGGCGGGGTCTTTGCAATTAGAATCACAATAGCAGTTGCGTGTGTTAATTAATCATAAATGAGTTACTTAGCTAATGATGTCCCATTTAGGCCCCCCCCAAACCCGATTAATAATCACGTATCTAGATATTGTATGATCATTATGTTCAATAAACAGCATCATTTACTTTTGTGCTCTACCTAATAATGACTCATTAATTAACCATGCCCCTAACCCTTTCACGTACGAATTGACACAAAAGTCAATTTATAACAAGAAGGAGGTTCAAATGTTTGGCCCTTTTCCGCTGCGAGGTGTGCGGAGCGATCTGTGCCAACTTTAAATGTTGCTGAAGGAACACAACCGAACCAACTATAACCTTGTATCGGCTGGTATGTCTGCTGGCAGAAAGTAAGTCTTTCTCTCATGTAGCTAGCCAGCGACGCCATATAGCAGGCGTGTGCGGGTCGGAGTTCGCGGTCGTTTCGCCACTTTCGCGTTGACAGTTGTGCTGAGACTATGGCTACAAAGTGGTCTGCACAGTAGTCGAGCGCGCGACAGTAATTTAACAGTGGTGCTTGTACCGTGGAGAATCATTGACCAGTCACTATCTATGTTTGCGTCGCTGATGCTCTTCTTCAGTCGCGCTGCACTGCCTTCTCCTCTCAAGTCCTTCTCATCCAGGATGGCCGGGAATGACAGGTTCGTGCTCGGAGTACGGCGGCTGGTTCAATTCAGCGCCAGCCAACACCCTCTCATTTCCCTCATGTTGACTCGGCACCAGAACTTTTGACGTGCCCCGGGGAGAAAGGGGGGGGAGTGAATGCGGTAGTCAGCTCCTCCTGCATACAGACTCCTCCTGCGTCTTCTGAAGTAGATCCTCTCAGGAAGGACCTGGATATCGTGACAACGCCAACACCTTAGATAGTTTGATGAAAATTCTCTTCCTCTCGAGTAAGTATAAGACCCGCTCTTTCTTACGCTAATTAGCATACCATTATAAACAGCAAGCCTTGTTATGAAATTATGCTAGAATTTTTTCTCGAATTGTTATTCACATATTAAATTTTAGCTGGTTGCCTATTAGAACTATAACGAACAAAGGTGAGCAGTTCTTTTCATAGTAGGTATTACGACAAAATAAAAATATATTTTTTCATAAATTTGCATTTCTTTGCATGTTTTTTGTCATAAACGACCTCACATTAAATTTAAAAATACAAATAATTATGTCAGATTTTTAGTTTTCCCAGTGGCTGAAATTTTTAAAATTCTCTCTTCTGTAGGCAGGGGCGTATACAAGGATGAGGGGAAAAGGTTTGGGGTTCGCACATTTTATATAATATTTCCTTTATAAACATCGGGCATGATCCAACTACCCTTGTATAACGAAAAAGCTAATCAAGTCTCATCTTATCCTGGTAAGTACTGTACCTAAAGGTGTTCTCGGTCGGTGTTATTTTGTACATTCACGACACAGCTGCAGGAGAGGAATAGTGCGAATTTAGGAGAAAGACGGACACTAGGCCAAATATTACATTTTTTTATTCCTAAAAAAAGACGGAAATAAAATATTTCCAGTTGTAAAAGACACGCAAATGTGGTTGGTAAGCGAGCACAAAATAAAAAAGAATCTTGGGGCCGCGGTGGCTGAGCGATTAGCACTCTCGCCTCCCACCAAGGCGAACCGGGTTCAATCCATGACCGGGTCACCGGATTTTCGCAAGTGGGAATCGTGCCGGACGATACTCTCGGAAGGTGGGTTTTCTCGGGGATCTCCCGCTTCCCCGCCCCTTCATTCCGGCGCCACTCCATATTCACTTCAATCACCCCCATAGGCTCTCAGGACCTCGCTGTTAAGAGCCGCCCAAATATCTTCAATCAACATGAATATTAAGTCCTGATGTAATACTCTAGTTGAAATTCATTTAAGAATATCCCACAAGAACGCACGTTTCTGCCCTGAAGTTGCTGCTCAAGAAGAAGGAGGTGATAGATGGGATTGATCAAAACTTGATAGGGACGTGTAGCTTATAGCAACGATGGCATGACACCCAGGTGTGTGTTCCGTAGGGCGAGTGCGAATACTGGACGTATGTATACTGGAGACATTCACGACGATCAGCAGGTGTCAAGGTCAAACGTGCCAGAGGACCACGAGAACGTCAACCTACCACCAGCAATCGATGGTTTATTGTTCGTGCAGTCACACGGGTGGTTATTATTGCATGTACGGTTGCTGTTCTGCCAGTCAGCCCCGCCCGAACGATCCTTGCGTCCAGGCGTTCATTAGTGCAACGAAGTAACACTACTGAGGCTACATTGAGAGAAAAATCAACAAAATATTTGTTTTTAGAGGGCCACAAATATGTTTAGTTGCCCCAACAAAATATTTTGTTTAGTACGCAAAATTTAAAAAACAACAATTATTTTGTTCCTCTAACAAAATACACGACTGAATTAACAATACCTCTGTGTTGGGCCGAAAGAAAATAAACTGCCAGCAAACTATTTGGTTGAATTACCTGTACATATTTGTTTGGTTATTCATTGATTGCTTTCCTTCGAAAATACAGCACGAGAGTTTGTTTGTATTTTATGCGACAGTTAGAATTGTAACACTGTTTGCTAGTCCATTTATTGATGCTTAAAAAAGGTACAAACATCCTTATAAAACAAGTTCAATTAGAAACATAAAGGAATGTGCTGCCAAAACTTGAAACATTTATTTGAGCACGTTGTCTAGTATTTATAATGTATGTATTTACTAACATCGTTAGTTATCAGCATGCGCTTTAGCCGAGGTTGCTAAGGCGTAACGCTTGGTCGCAAATTATGTAGGTTAGAACCCCGGTCCCGCATTAAGGGATTCTTTTATATTAAACGAAAGTGTTTAATGTAAGTAGATCCAAACAAATATTTAGTTGCACCAACCAAATATTTTTTTTTTTGCAAACAAACAAGAACTACAAAAGAATTTAAGTTATCGCAAATGGCTGCCTAACAAATTTTGTTCGACGTTAATATAATATGGAACTACTTTCCCCTACATCGTTACCAACTTTACTGGACACATGCCACTCATTGCGCCCGTTAAAATATAGGCCTTTTCAGGTAGAGGCAGTGAATTTTTTCTAAGGTTGATTTAAAAGTGCTAACTTTATAGTGAACAGTCTTTACACGCTTCTATTTAACTTTTCTACAATTTTCCCAGCAATACCTATCTTGCCACTTAGTCCCGTAAGTAGGCCTTCACGCACGTGACGAAAACACTACGTGCCAGCTCTTGAGACGTGCGCGTAGCAGCGATGGCGCATTTAATGTGCGTGGTATTGTAGTCCTTATCGCTTCACCGCTTCTGGGCTCACAAAAGCAATAACAGCTTTATCGCCATCTCCGTATACTCCTTGCCACACATATGTGGGCCTGGACGACAATTACACACAGCCCTGATTCTCGGCCACTAATCCCTTGGAATAACGTGTTAAGGATTAGGTCAGTCGAGGACACAAGCGCTGAGATCTCCGTAATCGCAAAATACTGTCCAAGAAGTTTTTTTACAAAATTTTACCTCTGGAAGTGGAGCCGTAATGATAAACACTCTGTACCACGAGAGTAAACTGAAAGACTATGAAATATTGTGCCAAAATAAGGAATATAATGATATTAACACTGTAAAAAATTATGTAATTTTACACTTAACGTAATTTTATGTGACAGCAGTGTCTCTACTGACATCGGTGTAATTTTACACCTACATATGTCAATGTTTTCTTACTCTAAGTCCAAGTAAATTTACCCTACACATTAGTAAAATACGTAACATACACTTTGTAAAACTGACTTTACATAGAATGCTGTAAAATTACTATTACTATGTAGCAGAAAATAAACTGCAACATTCGTATATTTTTCTCTCCACGACTAGTAAATTTACACAGACATCGCAATTGTAATTCACCACTGTGTATGTGTATTTTCACGCTTACAAAAACGTTAAATCGCAGATTCACTGTAATTGTAATTACACAATTTCTGTACATTTTTCACTGTTTAACTAAGCAATTTTACCGTCAACATATGTTCTTTTACAACTACGTCCATACATCACATACTTTGTGAGTGGATTTTAATAATTGGACATGTTATTTTACTCCGTTTCGTAACTTGGTGGTTTAAAAGTTATAAAAAGTTATCTCTAAAATGTGAGTAACAATTAACTTTAGATATAGAATATCTAGTTATATACAAAAGCCAGCATATTCCATCAGCGGTAGTTAAGATTTCCTTTTGAGCAAACAAAAGGAGTTCGAAGTAGTTCTACTCCCTATCGCTCGATCGCGTGTTTTAAACAAATACTTGTAGTTAAATTTGATCCCACCGGAACAATAGTTATTCTCAAATACTGTACTCGTTTTAGCAAATTACACATAAAAATATAAAATTACCGAAAATTTGTATGTGTACATATACGCTTACAGATACTCCAGAATGTAATGCAAGTTTACACACACATGGTCATTGTAAAATAACACAATTGAAGATGTACAACTATACTGATTGGGTGTTCATTCAACGACAGTGTAGGAGTAAAAATACATAACTTAAGGTTTTAATAAAGTGAGTGGGTGTATTTTTACACATACTTTAAAATGTGTAAATTAACACCAACATTGTGTTTATTAAGCCGTAAATGCATGTATTTTCACCAAAGACAAGTGGTATTCTCTGGACTATTTAGAACATTTGTGTAAAATTGCACTCACTGTAATCGCTTTTACAAATGACACATACAAAATGTAAAATTATAAAATAATTTTATGTGTAAATTTACACTTATTTCTTACAGTGTACAGAATGACGATATTAGCATCTCAGCTATGCACTTCGAAATAAAAATTACACGAATTCGTAACGCAGCAGAAACCTAGGCAAAGGTAGCCTTCTATTCCGTAGATATAGAATAGCCAGTTATAATAGTCTGGAACTGCTGTAATATACTTCAGATATTCTTATGATCAAAATGAATATATCTTCTTTAATGTGAAGGAAAAAATAAATCAAATCTATGTGATGTTAACTATGAAAGAAGATTTTCCATTGTCAAAAGTTGTTTGATGGCTTTGAAAGACTCACATGTTTTGAACGAAAATTCGTCACCACGGACAATATTTTCTGCCAGGGTCTAATCCACTTGGTTAATCCCCTCCCCTCATTATGTCACATGGACTCCAGGAATCATCAGTCACGTCCTTCCAAGTGCCATTTTGTGATGTTTCTCATACCCGCAGATAACATGGGGGCGCGTTGTAAGCCTGTATCGATTAGCAGCAATGTGCGGACTGTAGCAGTAGACTAATACTGTTAGAGTCACATGTAGCTACAGCTGCAATAAGACATGACGTAACGCAACCCCGTCGAAACAGAGCTAGCGGTGCTAGACAGCCCCCCAGGCACTTGTAATAGTGGTCTGGGCGGAGGCATGTGATCACGTGAGTGCAGCTCTGTGAAGGGGGGGGGGGGGGTCCACGTGTCCTGCGGCCAGGACTCGCTCGCCATTAATCCTGCCGTCAGCTCCAGCTACTCGACCCGCCGGCGGCGTCTGGCTCCAACGTCGACAGGAACCAATGGCAGGCAGGCCTGCAGCACAGCCGCGCCGGCCACACTTCTGTCTGCAGTGTACTTGTGTGCCACTCTGTGACGTCACCTCCTCCCTTTACCCGTCAAATCCTCCAACCCTTATTCCTTATATACCTGTTAATAGTGGGATGGACCCCCCGTGATTTTTTTGTGAAATAGTTGTTTGCGCGAATACGCGTATCTCAGTAAATAAATGTTGGTCAAATACGACTTTTTGTCAGAAAAGATAAAAAACAATTATCTATGCCATTATTTATTTTTTACTTTTGTCATATTCAGTGTATTCCTGGAGAACAAAATCATGAAAATGGTCAAAAATCGAATTTTTAAAGCTTGCCTATGCAATTTCCTTAAGCGTCAAGAGAAAACAATTACAGACATACGGGCGTAGTTTAATCTGTGGTCTTTCATCGCGTGTAATAAAACCCCACTGTTATAGATCTAATTTGCACAGTACAGCTTTACGACGGAAACACTGCACGCCTTGCACGTAGGAGCGATGAGGTGCTAGAAGTGCATGTTTGTGTCGCCCGTATCGTTCCCTCGTTTCTTGACCTTTGACGCAGGGTTCCATTCCACTCTTGATTGTTCCATCTTTCATCGTAATGCTTCCCCACTATCCCGGAATGCCAACTGGTACCGAAGGGTGCGGGTTAGGTAGAAGTACATCTCAAACTAATTAAATGTAGGTGCCAGGGTGATGCAGTGGTTCTGCCTTTAGCCTCTTAGCACGACTTAAACCGGGGTCGATTCTCGGCAATCATCCCACATTTTTGCTTATTAGAAATGTGACAACGTTGCTGTCCGCTAATGGGTTTTATCAAGACATACTTTTCCCCCGAACGTTATATTCCCTCTTTCTTTTATCAGCACGTCACGTCAGTCTCATCGGATTACAATAAACCGATTTGAGGCATACTTCCAGCGCTGTTCCGGTGTGACACTGCGAAGCGAAAATAAAAATAGCAAAAGCATAAACATCTGTGAGATATCCACAGTTCAAAATCTGAATGTCGTAGTCCCTACACTGTAAAAACCTTTTTTGTTTTATCAAGAAAATTCGTTAGAAACCTCATTGCCAAGAATATATTTTGTAGGATTACAAAATTATTTCTTTTAGAATAATATTTCAAGATATGGACTTGTTTTCCAACTTATGGTATTAATAAGTAGAAACAAAATGACAATAGTTTTTGTTCAATAAAACAAATGTGGTATGTGTATAAGAGAGGAGAGGGAAAACATTATTTCTAAATAGGTATAATGCACGAAAAATTGCCACATCTTGCCGGCACAGATATTCGAATCCACATCTCTTGCGTTATTATCCCGCTCCTTTAGCCACACGACCGACTTGACTCACAACGTAGACATTCATTTTAATTATATATAGAGTGAGGTCTTGATTAATTAAAAAGAATATAATTCGTTGTGTTGGGAAGAACTGAGGTTAGCGAAGTTCTGCGCTTCATAAAGTCATTTAACTTCTGTACGCGGACTGCACATTTGCACAGTTGCAGTGTTATAAAAGCATAACATCTCGTTTAATGAACGTGCGCCGGGACAAGTTATTACTGTTAAATACATACAAAAAGTATAGTTACTCTGTTAAGAAGAACGCATGTATTCTCTTTGTGAGTACTGTGTATATATGAAAGGCCAGCAGTTAGTGTATAATAAATAGCGTTACGTGGTTTTTAAAGTTCTGTTAATTTGTTGTTAGTTAATTTCAGTGTCTTAAGTTATTTACAGTTATATTGCATTTATTTCTGCACACAACTACGCTTTATATCACACCTAGTGTTTGCCAAACAGGTATGGTTCTACGTTGCCGAGTCTCCACTGTTTTGTCTGATCTAGTTGATATGGCTCATTATAAAGCAAACATTTATAATATTTCTTGATTTCTTTAGGTCTATTACAAATCCGGGTCTTGCAATTTTAAAAACAGGTATTTTTAGAAGAGACATTTTTGTTCCGTTACAAACATTTATTTAAAAGTGTTCTAGCAATACCTTAGCTACATCGTCCAAAGAATTCACATAATGTAGTACACTGTAAACCCCTGTATAATTTTAATGGCTACGGCGGCTAAGTCGAGATTGTGGTACCGTCACGTTACACATAAAGGCTGTTCACGGTAAAATTGGCACTTTTGAAAGCCCTGCTTGAGATCTACTTGTATGTATATTGTGTATTCTTCCGCCTTTTATAAAAATAACATTGATGGGACCTCATCACTTTACTCATGCGTCGGTCAATTGAAACTGTGAAGTTATTAGAAAATTAATCATTTTACAGATCTGGTTATGTTTACACTTCCGTTGCATTAAAGAAACAGAACGTGAAATAAATAATATAAGTTATCACAATTGGTTACCTAATACTTTTTATTCAACGTAAAATATGGAACTAATTTCCATCCATCGTTACCAACATTGCTGGGCGCATGTCACCCTGTTAGAGTATACGCAGGCAGGGGCAGTGAAATTTCTCTAAGGTTGATTTCAAAAGTGCTCACTTTGTCGTGAACAGCCTTCACCAGATATCATGTTACACTTTCGAGTACACGTAAAACGTACTTATTTCAGGCGCCATAATGATGCAGTGTATAAACACGTAAACTTAGAATATTGATATAAAATACATCACAAAAATCGTTTATTTTAAGTTATCAAATTCATGTTAACTTAAAAAGAATATTTTGTTTTAATCCCCAGAATGAAATGCGCCTGGGAGATGCATAAATGTTTCTCGCCACTAAACTGTGTGAGAGATACAGCGTAAAATATATTGTATTTCAATAACTATATATATATATATAAGTTTGCCAACTTAATGCAAAACTTTAGACTATTACAGGCAAGTATTTTTGTATTCCTGTAGATGTTAATTTGAAAATTACAGGGATGCGTAACAACTTCATTTCCAAGTTTACAGACAAAATAATTGTATGTGCCCACCTAGTCACTACACTTGAAGACTTACGAATATTAATATCAGAATCGATATGCTGTTTATCTACTGTATAATCATATGTAAATTTTATACTTTGTATAACTAATTTTGTGAGAAAAAAAATCCCTCAAAGCTGTTTTGTTAAATTTTACATCCTATATATATATATATATATATATATATATATATATATATATATATATATATATATATATATATATATATATATATATATTGCAGTTGAGAGGTTTTATATTGAATTCCCGAGCAAACAACATTACAAAAAAAATGTAAAAATGTACACAACTTCGTTGCAAATGTGCTTGAGCCCCAAAACCACGTGGTACAGAGTAACTTACACGTATCACGCAAATTTAATGCCGAGACGCTTGTATTAATAAATGTGAATGTACGCTCTAAGGTAGGTGAAAGGAATGTGATAGGCTTGTTGAAATACACATGTCAAGCTGCACCGGTTTACATGAACTTCCATGTAACGGCAAGTCATGGTAATCCCGGACTTACGTGGCAAGTGTATAGAGGTCACAGTTCGGCAGAACGCCCATAAACCCGGTTAAAACTAGAATAATTCGTTTAGTGTATGTTTTTTAAGGAGAGTTTCACTTCCTGCGAACGACAACACAAAAAAAATTAAAAATACTGACATCGCTATATCTCTAAGCCGACCTCCGTGGCACAGTCAGTTAGTGCGCCACGGATCTAGGGTGCGGTAGGGTCTGGGCTCGAATCCCGGGTAAGGAATGGGTGTTAATTTAAGTTAAGTAAGCCTGTAAGTCGTCCCCTGGTAAGCTATCAAGCATAAAACCGGGGGACGTTAAAAAGCCCTTTACAATACAATACAATTTCTCTGACTTTGTGGCTATTGCACAATTTAAACTCATTACGTATTTCTGCATCTTTACGTTCTCGATATACTTTCATTGGTAAATGTATCTCAAGATTATTTCTAGTTCTCAATATTTATGAGAATGTAAAAAAAAATAAAAAAATAGTCCAATATCATAAATTTGGAACGTTATAAATACCCAACATGTGGTTTAAAACATTGCAAAAAAAGTATAAATGATTTGATTCATTATTATATTTTGCAAAGGGATTCCAGGCTCTACTCTCAGCTGTATCACTACATATATTTTGGTTTGTGGGAAAAATGGTGCAGTTTCTGTCGGCTGGAAGGTCTTTTCAGGGTACCTATTTCCTCCGCTTTGGCTTAAGCCATTCTGCCATCTGCAACCAAATTTTACTGCCACCGTAGCAGAAGACTGCGTTTTATTTAAGAGTGCTTGGGGCATACATTAATTCTTAACTTACCAAAGTACACTCGAGTTTGTAAACCACTATTGAAAAACTACGAAAACATAATGCTAGATAGTAGTACTTGCCAACTTCGTGAAGAAATATTTCACCAAAGGGAAGCATTATTTTGGTAATATATCTCGTCCCACAGATAAATATGCAGATTAGCGACTCAAGAAATAACTATAAATGAATGAATCACCGTGGAAATACTTATTTATGATGCTGGAAAAAGTTGCAGACTAGAATTGTAATATTTTTGATTTTATATATTGGGTGAGAGTAACTTGTAAAATTCGATAATTGGGTATACTTATATGCCTTACGCCCTCTTAAGCGTCCTACAAATCTATTTACAAAATAATTAATTTTAATGTGCATTACAGTATGTTGAAAAGAACTGTAATTTGTCATTGCCTGCATACGTGCTGTAAGATGAACTCCCTACTTCTTCCACAAATATGTTATTTGCTTCTATAAATACAGCCGTGTGGTTTTATCATCCAGTGGTTTGCGTAAAAAACTAGGAATTAAATATGAATGTGATGTAACTGGTTTATTATAAAGGCTGTTCACGGTAAAATGAGCACTTTCAAAAGCTTTGCTTAGTATCTACTTGTATACACGTTGTGTGTTCTTCCGCCATATGTAAAATTGACATTGCCACGGGCCTCATCACTTTATTTATGCGTCGGCCAACTGAAACTGCGATGTTTTCAGAAAAGTAAATATTGTACAAATCTGCTCATTTTCACACTTCGATGCATTATAAAATACAGAAAGTGAGAGAAATAATTTAAGTTATCACAAATGGTTACGTAACACTTTTCGTTCGAAGTTAAGATATGGAACTACTTTCCCCTCCATCGTTACCAAATTTACTGGATACACGTCATTCCTTGCGCCCGTTAAAATATATGCAGGTAGGGGCAGTGACTTTTTCATACGGTTGATTTCAAAAGTGCTCACTTTATCGTGAACAGCCTATAATGTCAGAGAAGAGGGTTTATATTTTTCTTTAGAAACGACGTCCAGCGTTTTCAATACACAAATTACGGCAAGCCATGTTCGCCTGGATCTGTTCAAAAATGAAGACAGTCGTTTCCCTGTGCTTGCGTTAAGCGCTGCAATATGAACTGCTGCTCCTTACACTGGTTTCGGCCACTCTACCATATTGTTACGTTAAGCCCTCCTCATGTAGAAATAGTTACTTTCTCTCTGACGTGGCAGTTTACTGAACGTGGATAGTAAGCAACCAATTACTCTACACAACACCCACAGATTTATTAACTCACGAACGATACAGAACATCTGTATTATTATTGACAGATGTTCGTACACGATGTGCCAAATAATAGTTGATGCTACGACCAATAGTTAATGTGACAGCAGTATATTGCATTAGTTTCAACCTGACTTCATAATTCCGTGGCCTACGCTTAAATCTGACAGCCCGCCTAGCGCTTATGTCGGGTATTCACTCCCCACTGTAATAGTACAGAAGTCACGTGCTGCGGTCGCCTGCGCCCCGCCGAACTGTGTTGACCTCGACCACGCCTCGACGTCGCGGTGTCCTGGAGTCCTTGGTGAGGGGAGGGGGGAACTCGCAACACCCTCTTATAAAGTGTGAGTCCTTTAGAAGAGGCCCCGTATCGATGCCATCCCGCAGCATGTCCTCGCCCGTGCCTTTCACAACTTTTGGTGTCGTCTGCACACCTGCCTCGAGGTCAATGGCGGCCACTTCCAGCACCTACTTTAGGTATTTTGTTGTCACACTGGCCTGTATTTCCTCATTTCCTCGTTCCATTACACACATATCCCACGGGGCCTCTTTTTAAGGACTCGCTCCGTATACTCACGCGCACGTTGGCCTCCTTTCTTCCTGCAGACTCCTGCTTAGGATGTCTTATCCCAGACACCGCACACTGCACCTCGTCTGCTGTCTTTAGGTCTTGAGCTGCCCTGGCAACCTCAGTAACAATATGCGGCAAACACTTTCACTGGTGGTCTGCACAACGATGTGACTGTGGGTCCGGTGTGAACCCAGCGTGAGTGTTCTCTTCCCGCACAACAGCGACACGTAACACAGTTTCAATACCAGCCGTACCGCAAGACTTGTCTAGTCAATTCCACGTGGTAACCTGAAAACGCACACAGCGAAACAAGCCAGTTTCCTTCAACCCATCCAAATTATCACACGCGATTATCTCAATTGTTATTTCTTTTTGGTGTTGCTACTTGTTTGTGTAAAATGCTTTCTCGTTAATACTAAACATATAATATGTTAGTTTTTTTTTTTTTTTTTGTGTGTAAGCGTGAAGTTTTTAGGGAAGGTAATGTTTTTTTATAGCAGAGTCTTCCTATGCCACGTCACATCCAGGAACTCCACTTAATCTTCTAGCGCCTCTTCCTACTTGTCCGTCAACTGGAACGTTATCATTTAACGTTAAAAGACGTCTCTCTCTGATGTTAAAATATGTTCTACGCTCTCTTATAACAAAACCTTCATCACCTTCCCTAGCAAAATAAGTAGACAAATAATCTACTTGTCTATGTTTATTAGGATCCATTCTATAATTCCAGTTACACAGCAGCAAAATATTATAAAGCCAATAAAAATTGTAACCAATTCCAAAAAAGAGTGACACTAATGTACATTTCTCAGAATTATCTATAAAACCACAATGAATAATATAACGAATGAAATAGGGCACATGCCAATAACCTCCTACATCCTCAATCCACTCATTTCAAATGTTATTTCTCATAATACCAACCATTTACTTGGGCTCTGCAAAACCAAAAACAAAATATGCTCTACAAGAATTCTCAATATTTGATTCCGCTAAACCTTTATTCTGACTACTATAATCTGTAAATACCTCCAATTTATGAAATATTACACCTTTTGTTTATTAATACCAGGTCCGGAATACTGAACAAGATAAATATATCCTTTGTAAGAAGTATAAAACTGGAATGAGCATTTCGTTGATAAAAATATACCTATTGTAACTGAGACGTATTAGGCAAGCAGAAAATTATACTATCTCAAATTTATTGCACAAAAAAATACATGCGCCAAAAAAGTTTAGCATAATTGTTATATGAAAATTACCGTATTGGTCACGACCAAAGGGTAAGGAAGGAATTAAGATGCACATTATCTGTACACAATATCGTGCCTGACATGACGACTCAAACCAAATATTACGAGAAACAAAGCATGATATGCGGCAATGTGCAACGAAATTACTGCTTATGCAAAACTTTTTTTGCGCTCTGTATACTAATAACTAGTATTTTCTGCATCACCCACAAAAATTATAAATGCGAGGCGTTCTCAGAAAAGTTAGTTTAGGGTGAAAACGTAAGTTTCTCAGGAGGCCCAAAAGAAGGTTGAAAATTGGAAAATGATCGGTATCGAGATAAGAATGGAACATGCTGAGAGAATAAACTCTACAATGGCGTGAATTGTTTCACTGAATTCCTCGTAAGATTGTCTACAAAAACAGCCCAAAACCCAAAAATGTATTTTTACCCTAAGGTGCGTTTTCTGAGATCACGTCACAAATAAGTTTTTGACTCTAATTTTTACAGGTCAGTAATCGTGAAATGGGGGTTGTATCCCAATGCGGAAAAACATATATAAAATCTAAGGTTGTCCCTATCGAGATATACTTTCGTAATCAAAATTTTACAAAGAAAAAAGTTATTTTTATACCAAAAATATTTTTCTTTAATTAACAATAAAAACAGAAACAATTTTAAAAACATATATAAATATTCAAATTTAACAACACGTGTATGATGATTTTTACAATACATATAGTTTAATTAGAGGCTGTAAATGGTGTAAATCCTTATATAGCTACCATGCAATATTTGTCATGTAATTATAAAACAAAATAAGAACCATTTACAACAAATAAATTTTTAAACTGCATTTTTGAAGCTCATTCTATCAATACACACAAAATAAAAAGTATATTTACTGTGAAATTTGTGAGTTATAATGTTAATATCAATGGGTGGTCAAGATATATATTTGAAAATATTCAGTTGATTTATAAAAGTTATAACAATTGATATATATATATATATATATATATATATATATATATATATATATATATATATATATATATATTTATTGTTAAAAAATAAATACTGATTATTCTCAATATTAAAATTCGAATATGAATTATTTTTATTCTCATTATTATACTAAAAAAAAGAAAACGAGTAAATTTTATTTGGTATGATATAAAAAATGATAGTAGAATTTAAGGGTGTAAGGTTATTCAAATGTGTAATAAAACTATTTGCTTTATAAACAAGAACTCACTACCAGAAATGTTAATCCTTTTGTACATTAGAATTAATCAAAGTTGACTTGAAAAACTGAAAAACAAAATTACATACAAATATTTTAAAATTTTTAAAACTATAATTTTATTTTATGAAAAGCCTCTACAAGAAATTTCGTCTAGTTTTATTTAATTCTTTCTAAATCCAGAAATATTGCTGTACTACCTTCAAACAATGGACATATTTTTTTTTATAAAAGAATTTAAAAATTTGCACATGCATTTCAAAGAAAAAAAATACGAAAATTGTGAGGCATGAATTATTTTAAAATTTTCTCAACTTAAGAAATACTTTTAATTATTTTGTGATTTAAATAACAAGACTTGGAACGAAATGCTTATGTTAATCAAATGTATTGAATATTTAGATTTTCATTTTAAATTATTAATATATTGGAATAAGTTAATTTAAGACTATTCTATTATTTACTGTTCAACAAATGAAGATTGGCAAGTAGAAGGATTATTTAAGAATCTTTCCACATAAATTGTATAATTTTAACTATGAAATCCAAGTTGGTAATAGCAATATTTTAATGATATTCATACGGTTAAGTGATATTTTGTATGACGTATTACCGAAAAATAGCTGTAGGCAGCAATAATTATGTTCAGAGTAATAAGATATTTTATATATAGTACAATCTATATTATATACACTATCTGATCGTGCTGCAAGTTTAAAAGGATAACAGGCTGGTTTAGTTTTAAGTAAAATTTTAGGAATATGTATGCTTATTATGAAAAATTAAATATTTAATATTTAAAAGTAACGAAAAAAAATGCATTTTAACAATAAAATGCTTTTAGTATTGATAAAAGTGTAATTAAAATTGTTATTAAAAACCAAGTAAAATTCAAAATTGGTTCTTGTATACCTTGTGAAATAGTGATAAATATAGAGCAAAGAAAATTACACAAACATTAAATGGATTGTACCAGTCTTAAATTAATAGAAATGTAAATAGTTTTACGCGTCGCTCCTTTTAACTGCGCGAAGGAAGAGTGTGCGGAGGACAGAGTAGTGATATGATATTGGGCAATGAGAAGGGAAGAATGAAGGTCAGGCAAGTGATAACCCAAGAAGACTGATAAGTTGGACTATTTGACTGTATACGTGAGTGGAAATCATTACGAATGATGACAACAGACAAACAAAATGTGTTAATGATGGGTGTGAGGTAATTGACTATTACCAAACAAAGACATTAAGAAGAACGTTAATTAGAGATCAAAACGACATTAAATATTGTGCTCACTGAGAAATAAAGAGTAATAGTGGATATGGATAGATTATTACTGTAAATAACAGCTGTGTAAATACATTAAAATAAAATTTTGTTCTTGTATGTTTATTAAGATCTCCATCTCTCAGGAAAACAGATACGCCCCTCAGGCACCTTGTAACAATACCAAACATTTGTGAACTCTGTATTTTAAAACCTTAAAATATGCTAAAGGCGCTGTTCATTCTAATCATCCATTTTAATATTTGTTACAATAAGTATATAATTTATCAACAATTCCAGAATATTCTTATGCTTTGAGGAAACACGTACATCCAAATAACTGTTTTTTATTATACTAACTATACTATAAAACACTTACTCTATTATTAACAACCTATAAAATTTCTTGTTGAAGATAAATCAAAAGTTTTTTTTAAGTCTGAATGCATCACAAGAAATTCGAGAAAATATTTTACAAAGATTTGAATAAAAATTAACAAAATAAATAAAACACACATTTAATAATGTTTAAATTTGATATATTGCTGTTGAACTCTTCATTATTATAGCATAAAGTTAACAATTATTATTTAAATTGTATTGATAGAAATAATTACTATTTGTCACTCAATATAATTGACCAGTATTAAAAAGAAATACTTTGAAAACTAGAATAATAGTAGCATTACACTATACAAAAGCTCAATAACATACTAATGCTGTAACTATGATCATTCGGCAGGAAATTATAGAGTTTGTGAATATGTTTGTGTCATTAAACTATGCAAATCCACATTTTTAATCATTCACATTCATAATATATTATGTTGTGATGCACATTTAATGATAAAAGAATTTATAAACAAATCATACAAAATTATATATCTAAATAATGAAAGAAAACATGCATTATTTAGAAAATAGACAAGGAACCAATTAGAACAATGATATATTTATTTATTTTGTTTTATGAAAACAAGCACCAATACATTAAGTATAAGTTTTGCAAGTAATTTTAGGACACATCAAAATATTTTTTATGTGATAAGATTGATTTAATACAAAGGCATCTGTCACAATGATTGCATGGGTTATCAACAAATTAAGTGAAACTGAGTTAACTCCAATAGGCATATTTTGTTCACAATAAAGTTAAACATATACATGTGATAAATATAATGACCGTGAAGAAATATTCCGTAAAAAAGAACTAATAATGAAATTTAAATTAGTAAATTAATTTGAATGATAAAATCATATATTTTAATATTATGTGATATTTTTAAAATGCTATATTTTTATAAAAAATGCTTTAAATTATTATTTTATTTTATTGTACAGCACAGGACCAGTCGGAAAGGTCATTGTAGGAAATAACGAAAAATCTTTGTATTTAGTGAATTATTGAGATGCGGCATTATTTTTTATAAACAAGTAGTAAGAATCAAACTTTGTTAATATTGTAAATAATTAGAAATAGGAAATGTATGATAAAAATATGCTATCAAATAATTTCGTGTATTTTAAACAAATAATTTATATGGATGATGCATGTCCCAGTAATCACCTTATAAATTTATGTGTGTATCAAAATATATTTAATGAATTTAATTAATATGAAAGTTGTAATATTCATATTATTTTACTGGAATTATCGATTTGGAATAATGTAACAAATTACATATTTTACATAAACCTTTCATTGACCCTGAAAGGGAAGAAATAAATCAATACAATAATTGATTAATAAGAAAGAATGAATTTTAATACATTAATTTTATAATAACGAGAAGAAATACTTAAAAATAATAATGGCTTCTAGAATTATAAAAATAAGTTAACTTTGTTGGTTTTTTTAATTATATAAATGTATAAATGTGATAAAACAGTTGAACATTTTAAAATACATACTTAAATTTACGAATAATTCTGTATTTCGTAAAACTCTCAGAAAAGATTTGCTATAAAATTATTAACTTATATTAAAAACTCGTTACATACTTAAGAATAATTATGTAAATAACCATAAAGTTCTAGGCGATAAACTCTACTGTAAACGTCATATAGCCAGACTTATATAGAATATTTCTAGAGCTGTATGCATTATTACTTATATTACTAGGTACTCTATCCAGCGTGACTCATTATTATGTCAAATATTATTTAACAATGTAAAAGTTCGAATATTTTTCTGTATTGTGGAAAACCCTCACGGAGGATGACGCAATACGTTTATAAAATATCCAGATAAAGTTTTAAAACTGATTCATGGTAGGTTTCATATAATTGTAACAGGTTTTGAACATACATACCTTTTACTATACTACAAAACTCGCACCTTTGAAAAATATTCGCACTGCATTAGATCTCGATTTATTTTGCAAGAGATTTTTCTCGTATATCCAATACAGTGACCTTGTGACAGTCATTTAAAGTTTTAAAACATAATTTTTTTATAGTGGTTGTTGTTTAATTGTGTCAAAGTAAATATATGGTATGTCAAATCTTTATAATTTGAAGAGATAGCTAAATGCAACCCCTATAATATTGATGCAAAAACTGTATTAAAAAATTTATTTCTATGATAAAAGTTTAAGTTCACTGTCAAATAAATTTTTTTTATGTTTTAAGTAGTATCTTTAATTTCTGTTTCCAAGTACGTTTTTTAATGTATCAATAGCATTTTTTTTTGCATTTTAAAAATTCTAAATATAAATTTTTTAAATTTTTAAAGTATATCTATTTTTTTTCTAAACTAATGTATTTAATAATGATAAAATTTTTTAAAAATATTTTGTGATATTAAACATTTTGTACATTTTATAAATGTTTAGACAATACATTTGTGCATATATTCCGATATTTTAGTTCTAAATATCTCGCCATAGAACTGTGTGCCTCATTAGTTATCGGAATCTAATTGTTAACATCTCGTGTCTCGCAGTTCTTAAATGAGATAAAACTTATTATCTTAGATAACAGGTGCCAGTATTTACTGTTATGACAGTCGTGGGTACAAAATTAAATGCGACCGGTGGTTAATTTATTAAGAACTTAATAACCAAATTATATGTACGATTTATTTATGTGTATTTTATGTAGACAAATTGTTTTAGTTTTTAAATCAACTTTAAAACAGTTTTTTTGTTAATTATTTAAGGCATTAGATAAAATTTAACCTGTGTCAGAACAAACAATGCTTTTAAAAACACACCCAGAAACTGAACAATTGTCATACGAATAAAACTGCTTATCAGCTATATTAGATGTCGTTATAGGCCGTCAAGGACCCACTTCTTAGCTATAGTGCTACACTCTAAATCGGAATCAGTTATTTTTTACTGATTGTCAGTTGAAACTTCTCCATCCGGAACCTATAGAATAAGAAAACTACTAATATCTTCAGTTAAATGAAATCCACTAATGCAAACAGTAGAAAATCAATTATTTATAGTCGATTAATAAAAAGCACAAGGATTGAAAACCGTGCATTATGGTTTGAAATAAATTAGGTATACGACTAATTTGCCGCAAAACAAAATTATTACATGCACAAGGAAATTGTGGATATCGAACCGCCAACACAGAACGCAACACATTCTCGTTTCTTTTGGTTGTCGTTCTACCAACTCTGCTACTTTGCCACTGAGAGAGACGGTCTCGCATTTGCGTAGTAACATAAACTTACAATGACGAACGGCTGTAAGTTTCGTAATGTGAAAGTACTCCATGTTGTCTAAATATACACGTATTATGCGTACGTAGGTACCTGTCTTTGTAAGGCTCGAAAGTCATTATAAGTTAATTTTAGTTCAGATTGTGTGCTTTAAAAGAGAAATATAGTGTTTTTAACGGTGTTGTCGATGTTTTCTATACGTATTTGCTATTTTACAATGAAACGTTTTACAGAATGAAATTGTTCTTTTGAAGAGACAGATTGACTAGTAATAACTGTGCTAATTAGACAGTGGAACGTTAGAAACAATGCAATATTTTATAAAATTTGTCGTTTCCTCATTATTTAATCTGTTAACTTGCAAAGACCACAAAACTTTTGTTGGGGTAAATCCATCTTCTTAATGAATCACCGCACTATTGAGTCAGTAAAATTATCACTGATTTATCTGTCACTAAAAATAACAGTTTAAATCTGTAGTGTCTCGTTACATTGTAAAATGGCGGATACTAGTGGACATCGATAACCTCGTGCATTGAAACCACTACATTTATCTTTTAAAGCACAGAATATGAACTAAACTAAAGATATATTGACTTTCGAACTTTGCAAAGACATGTACTTGCGCAGAAAATCTGTATGTTTCGACAACAAGAAATACTTTCACATCATGAAACTTACAGCAATATTTGAAATTACATTTTGTGGTTCAGTACCCATAATACGAGTACACGTTTGGCAGTGGTAAAGTAGGGCAGTGGATATGGCTGATCATGAAAGTTTCAGCATGCTTTGCTTTATGGGTTGAGGTTCTAGCCCAACCACCTCCAAAAACGTTTTTATGTAGACAATATTTGTGTTCTGCGACAAAATAAATCGTACTTAACTTACATCACATAGGAATGATCTGTGCTTGATTATTAATAACAACTATAAAAAAGTAGTTTTCTAGTGATTGAATTAGTAGATTTCTTTTAACTGATGAATTAGTGTTATTTTTTGTACAGATTCCGGATGGAGCAGTTTCAACTGACAATCAGTAAAAAATTGCTGATTTCGATTTAGAGTGTAGTTAAGCACATTTGGAGTTGAACTCTTTCCATCTAAGCGAGAGTTATAATCACTGCACGCCAGGATACTCGAATAAGTTAATGAAGCTCAACAAACTTCAGGTGGAAAAAAAAATCATATGCAGGTTACAATTCAAAAACTTAATATATAATCCAAATTGTTTGGTCTCGCATATTTTCTTATTTAACAAGAGGTTTTGCCTTCTTGAATTAAAAAAAATTGGTGGTTAGGAGTTATGACTCGTACCGCTAGATATTCCATGAAACTCGACGTGGATTGAGGTCAGAAATAAAACACTAGTCGGTAAGAACTTCAGTGAGCGGAGGCTGGTGGGCTGGTATGGATGGATACACGGAGCCTCCTGGGTACCTCGTGTGTAGACTCGTCACTTCCCTGCAGACACGATAGAGACGTTGCTTGCCTCCTGGGACTCACTCGCGAGGTGCTAGGTGTCGGACTTGCCTTACACTTCGGTAGGCCGCTTGTTCCGGACCCACTAGGATCGGGCTGGTCTTCCACCAGAGCCTCGGCCTGCTGGTCTTCCTACCTCAGTCGATGCAGGCGACTCCTCTCCATGTTGCTGTGTGGTTGGACTCGTTCTCTTTTCGACTTTAGTGACGGATATTCGCGTTTTGGTCTGGGCTTGGTGACAAGTTTTAACTTCTCGGCGCTGCTGGTTCCAGGTTTTTGAAACAAATAATCATTGGGTTACACGATAGTATAAATGTTTCCCCCAAATTTACATTAAAAAGGGGATTATTCATTTTTTTTTAATCCTGTGGTCCGACACAGAATGGCGATTTTGATCCTAATTTTAATGAATCACCACAGGAAGTGTTATATATAGATCCAAATGGTTTGGTCATCATATGGTTTGCGCAGCCTTAAGCCTTCGAACGGCGCATGTGTCACTCTGGAGTGTACGGAACTGACTGAGCTATAGGCGACGCCGAGGAACATGCTATCGCCCCATGCACTTTGGAGCGCAGACCCCCTGCCCCCTGCCTAGTGACCGACTGAGAAAGATGTTCATTCGAATTTCATGTCTAAAGAAAATATTGCTCGTATTCATTAAAATTTGACTTCATACGAGTGAAAACTTGCCTACTGGAAGCACTGTGATTTCACTACTGCAGCGATGACACTCAACTTTCTTGGCGGCGATTTCCAAATACATATACATAGTTCGTTCCGCAACTCCAAGGCAGTGATTGCAAGATAAATAAGTAGTGTATACATGGGACTTCTGGCGCAGTGGCTGCTTGCCGTGGTGTTGTCCGCCATGACGTCACAGGCACGGCCAGCCTCGTTCATCTTCATTATTAATTTCATTCTCGATATTAACAATCAATAAAATATATACGCAAACAGCACACAGGCAAAACGCAGTAATTAAGTGATATATTGATTAAATTTATTAAAATATTTTTATTAAAGCAATTTCTAGGGTTACCCAATAGAATAACGGGGTCACTGTTGAAAATCCCATAGGTGCACGCAGTGCGATGAGAACACAGCGCGTCAGATAAATGATAATGCAGGAGTAGTGATAAGCAATCTGATATACTGTCGGTAGCGTCTGTTCTGTTTGGTCTGCATAATCTGTGACTGAATCAACTTTAGATATTTTGATGAAATCCAGTTTTTTCCACTATTAAATATTCTGCTCAATGGTTTTAAGTGTTACAAAATTATTATCTATAACATATAATCATCTGTATACTGTGAGAAAAAAAAACTGTTTCGTAAGGAATTTTTTTTTTTTTTTTTTCATTTGTTTTCAGTATGTATTCGACACTATACAACCTAGATGTCTGGACTGGATTAGAATATTTCACTCTAGTCCCGTGTCGTTCGTTAGGGTACAGTTTCAATGTGGAGTTTGAAGTTTGATCTGTATTGAAATTTCCCTCTAAACACAGGTACTCTCTGTCTGGTACCTGGGAGCGACTGGTTCTTAAATAGGGTAGTTATGTGTAAAATTATGTTTAAAATGAAGTGAATGAAAATGTGGTGGCAAATAAAGATCACTGAGCTACTGATATCTCTTTTATGTGTGAAAGAGATACACACCAGTCGTTAATGGTTGGTAAAGGCTGTTCAAGATAAGTGAGCACTTTTGAAATCAACCTCAGAAAAAAGCTACTGACCCTCCCTCCATATATTTTAACTGGCGCACTGAGTGACATGCGGCCAGTGAAGTTGATAACAATAGATGTCAAATAGTTCCATAACTTAACGTCGAATAAAAAGTGTTATGTAACCATTTGTCATAACTTAAAAATTATTTATTTCGCCTTCTGTTTTTTTTTTTTTTTAATGCATCGAAGTGTAAAAACGAGCAGGTTTGTTAAACACCTACTTTTCTAATAATTTCACAGTTTCAGTTGACCGACGCATGAATAAAGTGATGAGGTCCATGACAATGTTAATCTCACATAAGGCGGAAAAGTACACAACGTGCATACAAAGTATATCTTAAGCAAGGCTTTCAAAAGTGCTCATTTTACCGTGAACAGCCTATATCTGAGCACGCGGGCCTCGGAACCTTGTGGTAAGGGGCTCTTTGCTGTACTTGTGAATCAGGTTGGGATATCGGATCTGATCAACTGAGGTGCCAAGCTGGGACACCTGAGATGAGAGGGCATGATCCCTCTTCCCCACCGATTGGGAGGTCGTGGCACGGGAAAGCCTGACGGGTCGTGGCACGGGAAAGGCTGTGCAAAAAAATACAAAAGTACAAAGCCTGAGAATCCTCTATCGTAAGTATAAATGACAACAACCAAATGTGTTTATACAGAGTTTCTTTTTTCGCTATTAGGAAGATAGCAACATATGAAAAAAAAAACACGATGTCATATTTCGGGAAACAAGAAGTTATCAATGTAACTAATAAGCCTACTTTACTTAACATGGGTGCCATAATTTTTTTGTGATATTTATAGGTTAAATGGTAGGTGTGTCTGTGTAGCTTGACGTCTCGTTGATAGCGATATCATAAGAGATGCAACCAGAAGAAAATGCTATGCTAGTGAGATAATTACAAATACACGTGCGTTAGGTACTCGGGTCTCGAACACAGAACAGCCTGTACAGTAAGCTGCCGTACAACCAACTACATTGCAGATATAGGATTCGGAACATTAAGTTCTATAGTAATCAGTCTAAAGTTTTGGTGGACTATGATTATCAACTTCAAGTATTTACATGGACATAATTTTGAAAACAAGTGTCTCAGTCACTTGTAGCATTGCAGCATATATATATATATATATATATATATATATATATATATATATATATATATATATATATATATATATATATATATATATTCGATCGGGAAGTATTAAAAATTGTCTGTACTTAAATCAAGGAAAGCAATTCATTTAATATTTAAAAGGTCGTGGCAACGATAACTTGTTTGTATTTTATACATTTTCGTTTTTCCAAATTTACTATGTTACTTTCCTCATTTCATCAGTAGTGACAGACGTCAGCAACATAAGTCATAGGATGACATCGCATATTTTACTTTTCACTGGGTTAGTAAACGAGACACGTGGCAGTCACATTGCACGACATGGTGAAACAAGGAAAGTGACAGAGGTCACCCTTAGCTGACGTGAGCGACTGCTCGGAAACAATACGTCAATTTCTAGAGCTACGTCCGAATTCAGGACCTTACCGCACCAAGCGATGCTACGATTGGGCCACGTTACGATGAGGAAACTTTAGATCGATATATAGGGGGAGCGCGACCTTTCTCGGGTATCACAATCGTTTGTCAGCTGTCAGTCGGACAGCCTGCAACAAACACCCGCGACTGTAACCTTCTTTTGTATTTCGGACATTTCAAAAAGCTATTAAATTTATTTTCGGTCGGTGCGAGGAGCAATGGGGCGCCGGGAGTGAAAAGTAACGATTCTCTCTCGTCTTCGTAACTATCTATTCTCGAAGTGAGAAGTTTTGTTTTGTGAAGGCTGCTATTCTGTCTCCAGCGAACATTAACGTCATCGTTTACTTATTTACTGTTCGCACTCCTGTTATCAGTAAAAATTTTTTTTTGTCCGAGTTTTCTGCTGTTATCTGAGCTAGTTCGAGCTGATGTTTGCTGCGACTGCAAAGAGTGTCTTACAGGAAACAGCACACACTTTAACCATGTAAGTTTTCATGGCCTATCAGAACACTACTAGTGTGCAGCATTTGGTGGATATAGCGTGGCCGGTTGCCGAGAAATAACATAAAAGCTTTAGTTACTCATTTGGAACTATCGTACAAAGCATCCAAAAACAGCCCCTTTAAAGGGGTATCTGATGCTTCTAATACATACTAAATCATATAAAATAATTTAGAAGATATGGCAAACTTATCTAAATTATTTATATTGAAGTCATACTATGTTATATAACCTGCAAATATAACCATATACACTTTAAACATGGCCTACTGTAGCACTATTAGTGTGGGTTTTTATGTGAGAATCGGATGATTGGACCCAGACATATGACAAAAAAAGGTCCATTTACGTATGTGGGGGAGTCTTTATTACTGGAAAACAAACTGAGATTTACTGCCACCGTCTATGTTTCTTATAGATACTGTTGCGTATCAAGCCGGTTGAAATTGTTTGGGACATGTGGTATACTAACATAAAATATTAGCATTGCTGGGGTTTTGAAAATGCATGACTATCTCCTTAAGTCATATAAATCAAGATGGCCTACAGAAGCGTACCTTGTTTCCTGTATTTGGTGGGCATCAGTTAATAGTTTCCCGAGATAGGATACGGAATCTTAATTTTTCATGTGGTGCTATCTTCCAAAACAGCGAATAAACGAGTTTACGTATTCGCTCATTTGACGCTTGCATATATAGGCTACTCTCAACACGCAAAACTCGGATGGAATTTGTTAAATTGTGTCGTAAATATAGCCTGCTATGCTAAAATGTTCATATAGGCCTGATTTTGAAGATTAGCGCCTGGCCATCGTAAAATGTATATTAATGTATATGGCCTACCACAGTATTATTTGTTTGTTAATTTGGAAGTAATTTGTTCATTATTTTCCGAGATATTCGTATGGCACTACCTTACAATATGGGAGGGGGGGACAGTCTCTGGGTAGACAAATTTGATTATTGTAATAGATATTGCCATTGTACAAAGTTAAGTTGAAATTTGTTAAATCGTATAGATATAAATAGTATTCTAAATTGTTTATGTGGTCACCATTTTGAAAATATTTGTCTGGCCCATTAAACACGCCAGTTTACACGACCTACTGTAGTATTACTTGAGTGCCGTATTTGGTAGGAATCGGTTAATTGTTTCCCGAGACATAACATTAAAATTTTATTTTCATGTACGGCAAACAAAAGAGGCTATGTATTGACACTTTGATGCTTGTAAAATGTATTTTTAGTGTAGCGGATTGGATAGAAATTGGACAAACAGTATTGTAGATACTCCGAATGAACATTAAATATCTATATAACCGCCATTTAAAAAGACGTGCTTTAGCCATTTAAATTGCATACACGAACACGGCTTACAACAGTATTACTTATATGCAAAATTTAACTGGAATTGATTGTGTAGTTACAGAGATATAACACAATGACTTTATTTTTCGTATTGCATTATCTTCCTAAATAACCTGTTAATAACAATAACCCTATTCAATGCGTACATCACGCACAGTCATGCACCAAATTTTATTTATATCTCTGTTATAGCTCCCAAGATACTATGTAAGATCTTCATTTTTTCAATGTGCACGATTTTATAAAATGGCGGACCAAAACAATATATGCTTATTTAATTAAATGTTTACATCATATACTGTAAACGTATCAAATTTGATTTAAATCATCTATATGGTTCCCGAGATAGAGTAATTTTTTTTTTCAATTTACGCTATATTCCAAAATGACGAACAAATTACATTATCGTTTTCTAAATGTAATACTTATATAATGCACTGTCAATGGTCCAAATTTGGTTTTAATAGAAAGTTTGGTTCTCGAGATATAACATCCGAAATTTAAAAATTGCCGCCATTTTAAAAATAAGTTCTCGACGAGACTGAGAACTACGAAAGTCTGATGTTCGTAGTAAATACTATATGTATAGCTGGTTTGGGTACATTTAGTTGTCAGGTTTAAAAGTTTAATATTAGAAGGGGGCGTACATTCCAGACAGACTATTCAGGCAACAATTTATACTTTAGCAGTCATACTAATTGTATACAGCATTCGGCTTTATATTTTCAAAATGATAGTCGTGTATATATTTTATTTTAGTATGGCATATTTCTTAAATGATGTCAAACGAACTTTATATATTAACAGTGTCTGTGACAATATTTAAAATCTGATAATTCGTATAATTTTCCCGCCATTTATTAAGAGTGTGTCATGTCGAGTATTATTCAACCGACTTCCACCAAATTTTGCACTCAGGTAGTGCCACAATAGAACAAGTAAATATACATTTTGTAAGTGGGTCAGGCATTTTTTTTTTTTTTACTGTGGCAATATAAATTTAGATACGTGTATTATACCTTGTATTCTTACAGTAATAATTAAAAGCAACCAATATACATGTACGAGCCTCTTTTGCCCGTACTTCTTGTAAGATAATACTAGGTAAGAAAATGGAACATTTATGTCCCCTTTCGAGAACCATTCAACGTATTCAAATTTAATTTTGCACACAAGTAATGCTACAGTATGCCATATTATCTTACATGATTTAAGTGACTCTCGTACTTATTTTCAAAATGACGGCCCTGGAAACATGCCAGGTTAGTAAAGTCTGTCTACCGAAACATTACACGGATTACGACTGAAGATGATGCTCCTAATGCTAACTTCATAATACAGTTTGTTGCTTGCAAGAGATGATGTTCTGTGATAAGAGTCGCGAGTTAGGAGCGTGTCTCGCTTATGTTGGATACGTGTGTGGTTTCATCTCTAACAATATTTGTATCAACAAGACGTGAATTCCTACACACTGATATGTGCAGTAACAGGCATGCAAGCGTGATTGCGTGAGCACAAACATACTACGAAGAAGTGGAACGAAGCCTTGAGCGTTTAAAAACAAACCCTTCCTGACAAGGCCTGTTGTTACCGAACACGGGCCAATATTACGGATGGAAACACGGCGAACGAGGTTTTTTTCTTCAAGCCACTGCACCAATAAGACGTCCAGAGAAGGAGGCGTGCCGTCCGCCGACATACGTCTAGTCATCAGCCTACGGCATCATGGACAAGATGGCGACGTTCCTCAGATACAGAGTGGCTGTAATGTAATTGAGTAATTAAATAATAAATAACAATGGTCGTATAATATAACATAGTGAACATAATAAGAGCTCCTCCGAGTTAAAGACTCTCAACTAAAAGGTTTGTAAACGAGGTGTAATTTATATGATTTCAATACAGGACGATAAAGAGGTAAATAGTGTTCACCTTTGAGTTACGCCTATCCCCAAACTTGTACGTTTAATATAAACTATAAAACCATACACACTTTTATGTAAAACGTAACAATACCATCTAAACTTTCAATAACTTCATTATATTATCTGCATATTTGAAGAGAATAGTAAGATCATTATTTATATTGTTAATGTCATGTATTTAATAAACATTATATCTCTGTTTTTGTCTCCTGCCACTTAAAAAAAGCTTTGCAATGACACATGCCCGGCACAACCGTTCATCGAAGCGAGTTATGATCATGTTTTGAACTCTTTAGTAGCCTGCCCGAGAACATTATTCGTTGCCCAGACATTTTTCGCATCCGAAGGAATTCCTGGCATTCTCCATTGCCAATCAATTTTCCAATTTTTTTGTTTAATCTAAATTCTTGTTTTCAGCCAGTTGCTGTATTTTCGTATACAAACACTCTTTTCGTGTCTGTGTGTAGATTTGTAGTTTGTTAGCCCGATAGTGGTTTCAACCAAATTTTCCACGGGTTAAGGCGACTATGGAGCTCCGCGTTGTAGGTCAAAAAGCGAGGGAGCGATACGGGCGACAGTAACACGCACCCTTAGCGCCTCATCGCCCCTACGCGCAAGGCGTGCAGTGTTTCCGTCATGACGCTGTACTGTGCAAAATATATATGGAACATAGGGATTTTATTACACGCGAAGAAAGCCCACAGATTAAACTACGCCCGTATCTTTGTATTTTTCTCTTGCTGCTTAAGGAAACTGCATAGGCAAGTTTTAAAAATGTGACATTTGACCATTTGCACGAATTTTTTTCTCCGATAATACACTTAATATTTCAAAAGTAAAAAAATAGGGACATAGATAATTGCTGTTTATCCTTTCTGGCGACAATTCTTATTTCCAGAACTTTTATTTACCGAGGTACGCGTTTACGCGCAAACAACGATTTCACAGAAAACGTTTCAGTACATCACTGTAAACAAAATTTCTGGTAAACTTCCTAAACTGTAATGGGGTTTTTTTTAGCCTATACAGTGCACGGTAATAAAAGCGGTTCACGATAAAGTGAGCACTTTTGAAATCAGCCTTGGGGAAAATCACTGCCTCTAACTGCGTATATTTTAACTGGCGCACTGAGTGACACGCGCCCACTAAAGTAGGTAACGATGGTTGGGAAGTAGTTCTATAACCTAACGTCGAATAAAAAGTGTTAGGTAACCATTTGTGATAACTTAAATTATTTCTTTCACTTTCTGTTTATTTTAGTTCATCGAAGTATAAAAACGAGGATATGTGTAAAATATTTACTTTTCTAATAATTTCACAGTTTCACTTGTCCGACGCATGAACAAAATGATGACGCCCATGACAATATTAATTTTACATAAGGCGGAATCATACACAACGTTCGTACAAGTAGATATCAAGCAGGGCTTTCAAAAGTGCTCATTTTACCGTGAACAGCCTATAGTTATAAGTTATCGGGCTGAGAATATGGGAATGTTTATTATCGCTACTATACAAAGTTGGCAACTTCCCAGCGCATTTGACCCTTTCCTGAGTGACTGTGGGAACGTTACCATGCATGTATGGGAAAATATTTTACTATTCGCACTTTGTCACGAATATACTGGTATGGTAAATTTACAAATAATTTCTTAGAGTGTACGACTCTTAACTTGCGAAATCGTGGAAATATTTGGGGATGGATTCTAACGAGTTAAAGAAGCATAAACGTGACAATGTTCCTTAGTAATAAATACGGCGCGTGACTGCGTATTATGACGGCGGTGTTGGCAGAGCAGGTTGTTTAAGAAGTAAGAATCTAGTGGAGCTGTGTACATCTTGTTCGCGAGTGGAGAAGCATTGTAGCGCAGTTTGTTATCGGGGATGTCCTCTCACTCGAGGACAAGAGTAAAGGAAATGCCGTTGAGTGAGTCGTGAATACTCCTGCCAGCTTGCCGCTCCCGCAGTTTCACGAAGAAGGGCCGGACTTTGCGTGTAATTCCTCGGCCCTTTCACGGCCCCGGGGGTAGCCCTTTGCCTGCCCGTCCCGTTTATCCCGGATGGGTTTCCACGTGGGGTAGACTAAGCCAGGGCGTTTCTGCTGATAAAGGTGGAGCGCCAGACTGACAAACCTCTCCTCTCCCGGATACCTCCAGGCTCTCGGACAGATACTGAAGGAAACAAGGGGAGGATGAAAATTCTATACAGCTTGTGGCAGGCTCTTAAATATTTTCAAGTGCAAACAATTTTTCTCTAGATTCTGAGGGTAATTTACGACTTCGTTACACGATATCAAAGACTACTTAATAAAAATACCAAATAGTATGAAAATACAACATTCAACATTTTTTTTAAAATCGCAAAACAAGCATTTTAACAAAAAAAAAAAATTTCATTCGTGCAAATTCCAGAAAGTTTTTTTTCGGGGTGAAAGTCAGAGAATTGCATGTTGGAAATAATTATAAATATGACTCTTGGCTCAACTGGAGTAAGAGTTTTGGCTCTAACTATTTTGACTTCAAAATTTTAAATTGAAATCAAGGCAAACCGCATAGTGAATGGCCAAAAAATATTTACCATGAGATTAAAATAATAATTTGAAGTTTTAGCCTAACGCTTTAGATGTATTCATTCCTCAGATTTGTACGAAACACTATAACAATTCAAAATTCTTAAATCTTAAGTCAGTCATTTTTTAAAGGTTGTTCTCCTCCGTTCTCGTACTTTTTTCCACATAGTTGATTGATAACACAACGAAAAATAAAGTAATATGCTAAAAATGTATAAAATAATGGCATATTCTAAAGCGCCATTACAGACTTTTGACGGTTGACTAAGCAGTTTTGCAATACCTGCTCATGATCTACTTTGTGCCATGTTGTATCCTTCCGCCACATATAAATTAACGCAGAGGGAATATGAAGTAAAGGGGGAGTCTCAACTGTAAAGTAAATATCCTAGAGCATCCCAATACTTAACTGAATTTGGCCAATATAACCATCAATACATCCTGTATTTGATTTTAGGCCATGCGACTGTTTTTATAAATGCGTACTGTGCAATGTATGTATCCTTCATTTAGCTAAATTTGTAAGTAAATAGAATAAACGAATGTTAAAAAAAAATTTATTTAACACGGTTATGTTGGTAATGTATCCACGAATATCCAGTTCACTCTACGACCACGTGTTTATAGTAGTTGTGTTGACTATGGGCGAGTCACTGTTGGCTGAAGTAAAGAAACAAATCAGCCTGCGTCGTATTTGGTCTGTATATTTTTCCTCTGTCTAGAACACGATACTCGGTATTTATTCACCAGTCTACTGATACAGCCAAATTGTTCCGTTTATTTCTACCTTGTCAAGTCTTATTATTACGCGTGTAAAAAAACAAAGGGAAACAGAAATAAATATTTTCTTGTACACAAGTTTACGTACTACGCGTTGTAAAATGGTTTTGATGGCCCATTTTTCCAAGATGAATATAACTAACACTCAGCCATGTAAAACTCCAGTCTGAATTGCTCCTATAAGAAAAGTGGAGAGTTTAGCCATTTTAATATTAATTTATGTTAATGGCAGAAATTGCCGTATGCTGGACTGTGTAACGAAATGAATAGTGAGTGTTTTAAGTTTGTAGCTTGTTTCAGACATTCAAACATGGCCACCCATCATAAAATAAAAGGTTAGGTTATAAAAAATAGTTTACGAGGGAAATTCATAATGTAACTCGTTTAGGCAATGTTCAAATATTTACTAAACGTGATATACAAGATGTTCGGAAACTACCTGTCGAAATTCAAACCACGACATCTGTGGGCGAACAGAAGTAAGAAACTTTAGTCATAAAATGCTCGGAAAGGCCATTCATTATGTCTAAATTGAAGTCTAATTTCGGTAAATGACGCTAGGTGTCAGTAGCCGTATGAACCTGCGTGCACAGCAAGTTGCGTGTCACAGAGGCGAACAGCAGTGATGCGACATGCGACCAGCGCCTGTACTTAGGCAACAATGACAACCGCAGGCTCACATGTTACTGCGATGACGCCTGTGTGTGGGACAGCGGCAACCCGTCTGGCCTACAGGCGACGTCTAGTGCCGCGTGCAGCACTGCTGTGTTCAACTGCAGTGCAATGGTACTTCCTTATTACTTAAGAAAGCCTGATTGCAGTGTTGTGGATGTGGTATTGCAGTGGTTACCACGTGCTAATACTCTCAACGGCGTGAGTCAAATTCGACGTCCACCTCGGAAAATTTTAGGTAATGTTATGAAGTGAAAAATTATTAATGCTGATATGGTGGACAAGTTTTTTAAACTTTCAGTTAGTGGTTAAAATTTATTTTAAATGCTGGTAAACAACGTTGGCAAAATGTTGCCATGGTAGAAACATGTTGGTAAATCTTTGCTTGGTAAATGACTGTATGAAAGCCTTCATGAAAACCAAACACAATGCTCTAAAATTGTGTACGCAGCCATAAAATTATGTTCGTCCTATGTTTCATTTCAGTTGGCAACCAACGTGAATGTCATGGTGTCCCAACGTAGGACCGCTTGACATTTCGGCGTTGGCCCAACGTAATATGCTACATTGGCCCAACGGTGTAGCCAAATGTTGAACCAAAGTTAGTCTAACCAAATCTTGCTACTGGGGGATAACCACTGCCGGAATTTGTGTATCAAAAGCAACATAGTTTCATCTGTACAAGACAAAATTAACTGGACTAACATAATTTTTTCTTGAAAGTAAGTCAAATTTATGTTAAACTTGGAGAAAATGTTTCTAGTATGTGGTAAATACACTGTGTAAAAATTTGGTGTATTATTTCCAGTTTCAAATCTAATATAAGCTAGTCTATCACATAATTTCTGGATGTTACACTGTTAATGTAAAATTTTATCTCTTGATTGTTTACCGCTGAGTATTATTCAAATTGTTTGGCGCATGTTCAAACAAACATTTAAATATTAAGATATATCCTTATGACAGTTCCACAGCAGTAAGACGCTTTATGGTAGGCTACATATATACTGACTTTCAATATGGTGACTGATGGCTGACGTTATTGTAGCTAGGAGCTAGTTTCCTCAGCTCACACAAGGCATCTTTGTACTATGGCGTTGGCACAGATTCTATGTTGATATGTTGATGGGCGGGGGGAGGGGGTTGGGTTCTTTTGAGATATTTGGGCGGCTCGTAACAACGAAGTCTTGAGAGCCGAGGAGATGGGGGTGGGTAGAGCTATATGTAGGTTAAGAACAGAGTTAAGCAGTATATAATATTTTAAAAGTTTGCTGGAAGTTGACGGGGAAATGTAAAGGGTATTCGGAAATACCTGTTTAAGAGCGCACCCACTCTTAATTTAACATGGAATAACGTTCTTTAAAAACAAATTCGAAAGTAAATATTTTACGCGAACATACTTTCGCCACAGTGGGTGGATGTTGCTACACAAAAACTGTTGTCAGTCTATTACTTAAGTGCTTCGCTTGGTGGAGTGAGTAAATAATACATTTGTAACTACCCTGAACTCATGTATAACAAATGTATTTTTTCTGCAAGTTTCACTTAATTATTTAGTGAACGAATTTTCGACTGTATCCAACTTGGCAACAGCGCAAGTCACTTGGGCTTCAGTTACTAAGGGATATGTAGTTACAAGGAACTCGAGATGAACTGGGCGAGTACAAATGGTGGAGAGGCGACGATCTGTAGCAGGTCGTGAAATTCTGTTGTTGGAATTAAATTTTTTTGTTGCTGCACAATTTATGTCTGCACTAACGAGCACGACATTAAAATAACTTTAATGGGTACAATACTACGTTGTTCCTCACACAAGAAATTGAAGAGGTTTGGGGAGGGCGGAGACGTTAGACACTCGTATAACTTCTGTTCCTGCGTACTTAGCTGTTCAATCGGTTCCGTTTGGCCATGGTCCCTTCAGGAAAGTGTGTGTTTGTAATTGCTGCACATTTATTGCCTTTGTTTCTTGTTGCATCTCTAATAGTACAAGAGCCAGTGAGATATCGACTTACACGCATCTGATAACCAGATGAGACATATTTTTTTTGAAATTTTATTAATTAATGAACACACCTATGATAGCTTGCCTATTGCAAAGCTGTCATGACTGTTTTTAATTAAATTAATTTTAATTACTTTTTTTCATCACCTTCTCTCTATTGATAACCAACCAAATTTAGTCCCAAATGTTAATTTTCTATATGGAGAATATGCCAAGGTAGGCTTGCTTACTTATTGCCGGTCATAGCTACCTGGCAAGCGGGTATGAACAGGTAAATCAATATAGGTAACTACACCGAGCTGATAACCAATCGAAATTGGTATCAAAATAAAGATTATTTTATAACAAATATAATGGTATAGGCTTGCCTGCGAAAAATCGGTCATAGAATATTATTGCCGTGCGTTAAAGTTTTAAAATCGGAGCAATTAAATATGTGCGAGAGAGAGAGAGAGAGAGTAGAGCGCCCGAAGTCTGTGCGATAGAAGAGGATACAACATAGCAGCTGTGCGAGACGTGTCCGTTGAATGTACCCGAGTGCGCATGCTCTTTTACATGCGATTAAGGGAGACAACGTTTATTTACTGTCAAAAATGAATTTGGAGTCGCGAATAATAAACTTTATTTCGAATACAATCATCACATTAATATAAAATAAATTTATTGATAGGTATATAATAATCATTAATGCAGAAATTAACAGACATCAGAGAAATTAAAAAAAAAATTTAATTAAAAAATTATTGTGAGAAAATTTTTTTTAGAAATTTTGTCACATTTCGAAATTTCAAGAAGATACAACCATTTTTTTTTTTAAAACATGTTTAGGATATAATTTATTTTTCATATTAATCCAAAATATTTTTAGAAGTCTACTTATTTCAGAATAATTAATTAAATAAATACATAAAAACTATGCATACAGAATTATTTAAAGTGAATATTAAGTTCGAAAATGTAAGTAGAGTAAAAGAAAAATATTTAATTAACACAGAAAAATTGTATTGCATACATTATGATATAAAAAACGTTTATTACAAAACTAAATAGAATACATAGGAAAATCACATTATAAAATTCTTAATCATTACTCATTATCTGAATCACCTGATTCTACTTCGTGATTATCAGGCTCTAATAATTCTTCTTCACTTGAATTTTCCATCACTTGCACGATGTCATCTATCTTCAGAGGAGTTTGGTCTCCAACAAATCCAATTGTTTTCAAATAATTATTTTCTAAAACCCAACCGCAATTTTCAGGACGCAATTTAATACAATCTGGATCGGTTGCGTGAAGCCACATCGAATTTACGTATATTGTTCGCAAAATGTTTTGCATTAAAGAAGACCAACACGGTGGCATGGTGTTAGAGTCAAAACTCTTAACTTTTTAAAAAAATTGTTCAGTGTCTTCTTTTGAGGAGTAACTTTTCTGGAAAATACGATATCTGGCATCATTTACACTAGTGCAGTGCTTCATACTATACATATTAGCGGCAAACTCCTGAACCGCGTTCATCTTTTCATTTATGAAAATATCAGCTTCGTCAAGTAATGGTGCAAAAATATTTTGGTATGTTTCATTCTTAGAGAATTGTTTGTACGGTCTAACTTTACCTTTCAGGTAAAAAGCTGCCGTATAGTCACAGCCAGTAAACGCGTGGAAAGCTGGCAGGCTTTGACATAGTGTTGTACCTAATTTTTTAGCTAAATCTGTACAATTGATGCAATCAAGGTCTTGAGTATTTTTCTTCTTGTTCGCTGAACTTGCTAGCCAAACTTCTGATTGCTCAATTTTGTGGATATTTCCAAGTAAAATAATCATTACATCAGTATCTGAAGATTTTATTAGAATTTTTGATCCTGGTGTTACTCTGGATGCGTGAAAAATAATCCTGGTATCCGCCTCTTCATGATCACACATGTAGGCAATCTCTTCAGTTTTTATCATCTGATTTTGCTGCGCTTGGTAAGAGTAACAATAATTCTGAACAGTTAAAAATATTTTTTTGTTTTGAATAATCGTTACTAAATGGTCATTTTCCCAATAAGTAGATGAAAACTGAACTAAAGCCTCTTTGAATCGATAATTTTTTAAACTACGTAAAAAATCTGGCGGCCTACTTTGTTGAGGTCCAGAAATATTGAAAGGAATATCAAACTCTTCACGGTTTTGACGTTCACTATATTTTATAGATGGCGTCATGTAACGATCAGAGCATACAGTATTATTTTACTGAAATATGTAAAACAGTAATTTAATATCGAAAAATATGTAATTACCTCGTTCAAATCCTCGGAAATTGAAATATTTTCTGTGCTATTTTCATCATCTTCAGAAGCTGTTGTCCTTGCATGTGCAGGTTCGCCAGGATGCCCAGTTGTTGAGGTCGTTGGAAGCATCTGAACATTTTATTAAATTTGTTAAATTCAGCACAAGAATTAAATTTTGGACATTAATAATATGATTTATCGATATAAGAAAAAGAAATTGTTATGTAATTAAAATTTTCATTCACAGTTTATTAATTAATAATCATAGCTTTTACGATAATTAAACTTACAGATAAATACTTTTCATTTTAATTTGAAATTATCAACGTAATTACGATGGAAAGAAAATTATAATTACAAATTAAAATATTTAAAACTTGAGAAATCATTATTTGTTCTTCATATAAAATTTTTGACGAAAAAAAATTTTCAGAGAGGCTATTCATTTAGGATTATTGATTTAAACAAATATTTTTACTTACTTCATGATTTGTGACAAAATTATCAAATTCTTCTTTGTATTTATTACTTAAAGCGGTAACTTTATTATAACACGTGGAGTGATAACCAACAAAATCCAACGATGCTTTGGTTAGCTCAATATCTCCATACTTAAAGTTCCGTTTTTTACGAAAAGCCAATTTTAGTGAGCACACTTCGAAAGACTGATCGTCAAAATCAATAACTGATTTTTTTGAATCACACAAAAAAAACACTTTTTACTCATGTTTTTTACAGCACAATTAACAATAACATGGAACACGTGTTGTCTCAAGATGATTTTCGACAGTAAATAAACGTTGTCTCCCTTAATCGCATGTAAAAGAGCATGCGCACTCGGGTACATTCAACGGACACGTCTCGCACAGCTGCTATGTTGTATCCTCTTCTATCGCACAGACTTCGGCGCCTCTACTCTCTCTCTCTCGCACATATTTAATTGCTCCGATTTTAAAACTTTAACGCACGGCAATAATATTCTATGACCGATTTTTCGCAGGCAAGCCTATACCATTATGTTTGTTATTAAATAATCTTTATTTTGATACCAATTTCGATTGGTTATCAGCTCGGTGTAGTTACCTATATTGATTTACCTGTTCATACCTGCTTGCCAGGTAGCTATGACCGGAAATAAGTAAGCAAGCCTACCTTGGCATATTCTCCAAATAGAAAATTAACATTTGGGACTAAATTTGGTTGGTTATCAATAGAGAGAAGGTGATGAAAAAAAGTAATTAAAATTAATTTAATTAAAAACAGTCATGACAGCTTTGCAATAGGCAAGCTATCATAGGTGGGTTCATTAATTAATAAACTTTAAAAAAATATGTCTCATCTGGTTATCAGATGGGTGTAAGTCGATCTCTCACCGGCTCTTAGACTATAATGATGTCGCTAGGAACGAGACGCCAAGACCCGCCTATCATCTACCTTTGTATTTAAAAACTTTATCAAAATAATTTCCATCCACGTAGAGGAAAGTTGGCTCAATAGTTATATCGACAACTTCTTGTTAGATGCAAGCTTAGATTACACCCATCTCCTCAACCCCCTAACCACGAAATACCCTTTGCATAACGGAACAAACATTACGATGAAAAACATATTTTAATACTTTTTTCTTAAACGAAGCGTGTGGAGTATCATCAGATTATTTTTTTTACTAACTTCATTTTGTTAAACACATAGACACATCGAGCTTCCCTTACGAATATATCAGTTATTTTCAGCGACTGCGAGTTCCGTCAAAATTATTATACATCAGTTCCTGCCCAAATGTTGCCAGCAGTTAACGTACGTTTTAATTGTGGCGTTGGTACAGGTTTATGTCAAATTACGGCTGTTTCATATCGAAGGAATAATAGGTCATAATGATGCAGAACGACAATGAAGTCCGTCTAAAAAAAGGTAGGTCACAGATTCCTTTGCATATTTTCTTTATTTAAGTGCCGTGTAAATTCTAGTTCTGACGTAGTTGGACTGTATGTCATTTTCAGACTGCTTTTTTATTTAGCACGAGGTATGTTTTTATTATTCTGTTGCAGCTCTCTTCTCTTTCTCTCTCTCCAGGAGGACAATAAATTACTGTTTTCAAAGTAAAATAGCGGCGAATCCCCTCCTGCAAAGGAAACAACTGCGACATTTAACGTCCGTATTATTTTGAAAATAGCACGTACAAACACTTTTATATCTCGGAAGGAAATATTTCGCTTTTATGGAAGCAATAACCTTTAGTTCCTTTCCCTCAAATGTACATTTTCTCCCATTTTTATACCTTCCATCAGAAGTCTAGACTGAATTGTACTACTGTAATTCAACTTAGACATCGTAATAAACAACAGAGCAGTATTTCTATACTTTTTTACTCGTGCACAGGCCATGTCCGTATTTTTAATAAATAACTTTTGATAAGGAAACATGTTTGCAGCGTATATTACAGATAACGGACTTTTAAAGTATAATCGACGCCTAACATATACATTGATTTCAAAAACAGGGTGATTTAGTAACATTTTATGAAATGTTTTCTTCTCAAGAGGCGTCTATCCTAACTAACAAAAACCTCTGAGCATGAAATGTTTTCTTCTCAAGAGGCGTCTATCCTAACTAACAAGAACCTCTGAGCATGAAATGTTTTCTTCTCAAGAGGCGTCTATCCTAACTAACAAAAACCTCTGAGCATGAAATGTTTTCTTCTCAAGAGGCGTCTATCCTAACTAACAAGAACCTCTAAGCATGAAATGTTTTCTTCTCAAGAGGCGTCTATCCTAACTAACAAGAACCTCTGAGCATGAAATGTTTCTATTTGCATTTATTACAAGTTTAGAACGCATATTACTAAGTGGAGATATTTGGGCGGCTCGGAAGATCCTCCAGAAAACCTAACATATCAAAAGTTCCTGCATATATAACTATCTTTTATTATTACACTACATATTTATATATTCTGTTACATGTTACAGAAATAATATTTTATCGCCGATACGAGTGGCCCTTATATGTAACACCAGGAGTGTTACAATAGTAATTTAGAAATGTAACAAATTTTCTTAATTGTGTTTATCCTGATATTTTTTCTAAACAGGCCATTAACATTAAGAACGAAATTTTATGTTATGTTATCAACTTTTTCCAACCTTCGTTACTCTGACAATACTATACTTTTATCTGAATAATAAGTTACCGTGACCATTGAAATAAAGTTTAAGTTAAATATACTTCCTACATAGGAATTACGATGGCAACTATATGAAAAGTTCCCACCGCATTGACTTCCCACTGAAATGAAGACGAAGAAGAGAGAAATTGTGAAGGAAGTGAGATAAACAGTAATGCCACTACTGAGATTATAAATAAATGTTATACCTAAAAATCGAGCGCCAAAGGAGAATTCATTTGTCAGTAGCAAATGGGTTTTAAGAAAAAAAGTACCTTGTTACAAAGCCAGATTTGTAACACGTGGCCGTCAACAATAAATTGAAGCAAACTTGCACAGTGACAATTAAAAAGCAACAAATCTGACAAAAAAGGACATGATGAATCGTATATCGTCGCATATTGTCATAGGGTAGGTATAAATGTATTCATAAAAATAAAATGAAGGACTTCTGAAAACATTTTAATAACTCAGTAGTATTGTGTAGCAGATAATTTCAGAAAACCCGTAGGAAATGTGAAGTAAAATATGTTGTACAATAGTTTCTATTTAACACCTCAAAAATTATGTATTCGTAGTATACATTTTTAAATGTAACAATATTTTTAAAAAATAAAAAATTGAATTATGGAAAAAAAATTAGGGTATGGGATGGAAATAAATATGCGTTTTTGTATACAACTCATAAACTTCTGTTATCCACTCTATACAAGCAGCAAACAAGACATTAAAAAATTACTATGACAGAAGCAATTTCCCCCTGAAATAAATGTCCAATAAAATACTAAACTTAAGTGTTTGTATTGCTTGTACTCAAATTACAAATAACAAAAAATTATTACATTGAAAGTGTCAACATTAATTTTATGCTTGTTGGCACATGCGACGCGAGATGCCCCAGCCCGTAAAGTGGGATACATGGTTGTAGAGTAAATTTATATTTCCATGAATGAAGTGAACATAATATAAACTTACGAAAGCCATAACGTAACACAAAGGCGAGTTATTATGGACGTGTTGGCCGCACTGGCACTGCAGCACGCGTCAACGTGACAGGTTACTCCGCTTTGTTTTCAGCAGAAACGTTTGCACTGGCCTGGGAAAGGCGAACAACACACACCCTGCATGGGCGATGTGCTGTGTTCAACCAGAACGCACACGAATATCGACTGTACGTGCTACAGGAGCTCCAGCGAATGCTCCTAGTCTCGATTATCTTCACGTGGAAATGTTGGCCGAAGTCTAGAAATCGTCATTTTATTAAAAAAAAAAAAAAAAAAAAAAAAAAAAAACATATTAGGAATAACTTACTGCCTTATAAGACTTAATATCTCTCCCCTACTGATGAGACGGGCCTATGTAAAATCATCGTACGACTAAGAGATAATGAGATTGCTTGGTCATAAGGGCGGCCTTAGTGCAACTCGCGATGTAAGTTGTTGTTATCAGCTAGTCGTATTGTGGCCTAAGAAACACTACTACCGAGTTAACATGAGGGAATTTCCACTACAAGAAAAGAACTGTCCAACCTACTACTTTTAAAAGCAGTAGATCAGTTAGTGCTTATTACACACAATATATTCGAGTACACTCTGTAACATCTGATGTATTATTTACTAACTATAGAGCAACCCGACTCGGCATCGCCTGGGTACAATTTGGTTTTTGCAGCTATAAACTAATAAATAAAATGGATTAAGACTGAAGGCTTAACACATAGGACTTAAGACTTAAGGTTATGGTAGGGGAAGTTGCCTGTGGCCCCCATTGATATATGTATATAGCTGTATGGAAGAATGTAGCTTGCTAACAATGAAATAAATATAACAATCGACCCTGCAGTTTTGGTAGAGCATTGTTATAAAGCAGCAAAATAGCTCGTTTTTCCCAACTTGATTCACTAATACCTTTAATGCTCAGCTCGTATATGTGCTACGGAAAATTTAAATACACATAAACCTTCCCCAATAAATGCACATCATAACAGTAAAAACCGAATTCAAATCCGTTCGGTGGTTCTTTAGAGTAGCGCAGTCATACAGACAGACAGACGCGTGCCAGGGACTTCCTATTATACTATGTAAGGATTACCAAATAATTCAGGAACTCTTGGGCGATATTTTCATGTGAACCACAGTGCTTGCGGTTGTCCAGTATTGTTTCAGTAGCAACGGAGGTGCCATCACGTGGAACACTGGAGAACTTATGCATCAGAACGGTGCGCAAAGACAATTCAAGTTGCTTTGTTAGCGAAACTTGTGTTTTGTTGAAATCGTCATCTAGTGCGATTTTGTTTGTTAAGAAATAATATAGTTTGATATTATTCAAGGAAAATATTTGTCACATTCCGTCATATTATACTGTAAAGCCAGTTACGCACTACTAAGATCTAAGCTGTCGTACTCAGAGTGGTTATGAGGACGAACTGACAATATACCCACCCAAAAAATTCCACTTAATGACCGAAATCAAAACCGAAAGTTTCTAAGAACCCAATGTTACCAGACAAATCCGTTATAAACATTTATTTTTGGGGTGACTGCAGTTCCATAGCCACCAAAATTCTCAAGAACCCATTAATTGTGGGTGTGCTATATTCACTTATTCCTCACTTATCTCTTCTCAAGTGCCTGACCTATGTAGGCAGGCAGATAGTTGGACTTAAGCGTCTCGTCGACAGCGAGGTTATTAGAGACTGTGCAAGTTGCAGAGGGAGGAGGGTTTTGGGAAGTAATCGGCCATGGCCTTAGTTAGGGACCAATCCCAACGTTCACCCGGAGTGGTTTCAGGAAACCATGGAAATCAGGATGGCCGGACCGGGGTTCGAACCCACGTCCTCCCGAATGCTAGTCCAGTGAGTTACCACTGCACCACCTTGCTCATTCTGACCCGTGTAGAAGTCTCGTGCGATGAAGGCTGTGGGAACTCTGGTAGAAAGTCCTGCAATGAGAGTCTGCAGGAAAACTCTATTTGGTTACTTTATTATTTTTGTTTTGACACTTCTTATATTGTGGTACTTGCGTCTTTGCTATGTTTTCTAGGTAGAATGGACGTACATGAAACTTGTAACTCTGTTACGTGGTACTACCAAGGGCGAGGGTTTAATCCAATCATTTGCCTCCGAAAAAATTGGACATCTGTAACCATTTGTATGCTAGGCACGACATTGTAGACGGTGTCGTAATATTATTACCTGAATAGTATCCTCGATGTGATCGCTCTGTATCAACTGTAACTTTTGGAAGAACCCATTCACTCAGTAAAGGCAGTTATACTTTTAGAATGTTTGTTTTTTACAAAAGATGTTAATTTCTGCGTTATATGAAATTCAATGTCACAGTTATATTTTTTTTAAAAACAGTTATGCAATTACGGATATATAATGCAAACTTTTAATTACACTCTAAAACTGAACAGTGAGAATTGTGACAAACCAGTGGAAGTAGTGAAATTCAAGCAATTGTTAATCACTGGCTGATGACTAATTAAAATTATGGCAGAATTTCACTGACTTAATTGTGTTTCCCACTGAATGTCGAGAATTCCACTGCCGCAAGTCACTTATATTCTCAGTTAATTTCCTTGATTTGTCATTCGGCAGTAACTTATCAACGGACTTTCAGTGAATGTTACTTCACTGATTGATATCACTGATTCGAGCTTAGAGTGTATAAATACTAATGAGGTCATATATATATATATATTAAAATAACGCAGTAATACGATAATTTGCCAAGTTTCGTAATGACGCAATCTTTTCCTCCCTTTTATAGTTGGATGAAGTTCGATGAAACTTCCATAACTTTAACCCTAACCAAATAAGGAGCTGCTTTCACTCATGTTACTATTTGAAATCAAAATATTTAAACATACCGTGTGTGCTAAATACCTTACAATTGAAACTACAAGATAAAAATGACACTTTCCGATTAGCACCTGTGGAATAACGATGGTATGTATTTGGCAGTTGTCGCTATTTTATCGCAGTTATTAAAAATAAGAACTCAAATTTGATAACTCTGCTCCTTACAATGTTATACTATTAATATGAATGATTGTACCTTTACGTTTGGTTTAGGTTTTGTATAGGTTTTACTATGGTGAAATAGATTATATTTTCGACACACGGCTTCTATTTATATGTTCAGTGTTCAAAATTGTCCGAGTTATCACTCTGAGTTCTCTTTATGATTAATATACTTTATCTGCTGTTAAATTTGAATGGATTTATAAGAAACACTTTTAATCTTCGTCTCTCTCAATAATGTCTGTGTTTACTCCTATGATTGATATTTTTGTCGTTTTGTAGCTGTTGAAATCTGGGGAGGGCATAGCATTAATATTACTGCGCATGCTTGTACGGCAAGTTCTTGCTTCATAATCTCAGTGTCATTCAATGAAAATTTGTTTCACAAATTTATATAATGCTCATTTGATTTGGTGA
Source organism: Dryococelus australis (assembly GCA_029891345.1). Lineage (NCBI taxonomy): Eukaryota > Metazoa > Arthropoda > Insecta > Phasmatodea > Phasmatidae > Dryococelus > Dryococelus australis. Next base: position 171,186,472 of record CM056997.1, on the reverse strand, counting down.
GCAATTTCGCAACGCAAATTCTATTAAAATAAATATTTTTGTTGGGTTAATTTTTGGTTGCACGTATATCACTAGAGTCCATTATTTATTTACTATGTATCGCAAATTAACTAGTTAAATTTTTAAATCCTTTTAAGTGACATGCAATATAAGAAAATCATCGACGATTTAAATTATTTTTATGGGAATGTTACAGGTTTGCAGGAAAGAAAGTGGACTAGGTGTATAATTATCCCAGTAAGTCAAAGTTCACCGCTCTGGTGAAATATAATGAAAATTTCTTTAACCGGAAAGAAAAGGACATTTCATGGTCTCTTGTTACAACGAATAACCCGGTCCAAAGTCTCAAATAAAGTTATCAAACAATTTTATTGTATAAATAATTTCATCAATTTATTTTCTAAACGTACTGATGTGGAAAATTACTGACTGATATCTGGTATGTGTCAACTACCCAGAACAGTATTTTAGTTGTTACAGTACCTGTCTGGTTCACCATCCTCTGGATATATGAACAGCAATAGATATCAGTATACATATTCTATTTATTCTCTTAACAATAACGCACTTCGCACGTTATTATGAGGAAGTGTGTAAACTTATGTCCACATATTTGACTGTGCGAGTTATCTTCAATTTGTAACTTCGTAAAGCTTACTGTTGCTGAGGTCAGATATTTTTATTTAAGCAAAATTTAGATACGTTCTCTGAGAATACATGCTTATGTTGAAGATACAATTCATTGTGTAATGATGAAGCAATACACACAACTGCAGGCTCATCTCCAGAAATGTACGCCTAAAAACGAATAAGTTAATGTAACAGCTCCGCAGTGGACACTGTATGACGAGGAGTAGCGTTGTCGCCCACGAAGATGAACTAGCAGCATCAAAGACACACGTCATACTGGTATCCAAGCGAGAAAACCATGCCTGTACAGACTGCCACAAGCCGACGTATTCTCCGAATAATTATTGATCGTATTTATTCGAATTGTGTAGGAAACTGGGAAACGATTACCAGACATTTGTAGTTTTCAAAAGTTAGGTGGACCGACCAAATATGGTAACCCTTAAGCAATCCCAGCTATTGTAAACTGATAAATGTTCGGAAAGAATTCTTTATTATGGGAAGTATACCCTCAAACTATGTACTAATAGTGTGAGGGAACAATGTTTGAATAAGAAATCATTATTTTATGGAATGTGAAAAAGTTGTAGTCTTAAGAAAGTGCCCGAAATAAGAGCAGGTACTCCAAATATGGCCGCTATAGTCCATTTTATAAGTGACAAAGTTTAAGTAAATGAAAAAAATCGTTATTCGGTCTAGTGACAATGAATATGTTGATAATCCACTCGAACACTTATTGGCCACACTTTTGAGCATAAAGTGGTTCAGATAGGGCAACGAGAGAGAGGCATGTTTCCATCAGCCTAAAATAGAAACAGAAACAAAGACAACATGAATTAAAATGACATGTAATGAACCTTATGTACCACAGTCAACCTTAATATATAGGACAGCAAAAACATTTATAGTCAACAGTTCTTTCATCGTATTTTATCACGAACAAATGATCTATTCACAAGAAGTACGCCTTAAAGTGAACAATGCCTTGGGATCTTCATCACGAACCCAATGGAAGTAAACCTTGCATCGTGTCATGTTAATCTTGCTGTTTTTATTGCAGAAGGGACAGTGCCAGGTCGATGATCTCGATGTTTTGCTCCCTTTCCCTTCTTCCATAGAAGACGATTTTTGTTTGTGGGGTCGAACATCTTTGTTGGACATCGCTTCTTCCATGCTCTTTTCTTTTTGTTCGGGAAATAAATTCATATTTATATTGACAGGTTTGTAATTTATGGACTTCCTGCTACATTTTGTCTCTGCCAATGGTAATATTTGAGGCATTTTCAAAATCTCTGTAAACTGTTTGCTGGGCCTAGTGTAGATACATCATCGATATCATCTGATCCAAGTGATACTAGTGATTAATCTGAATCATGTAAAGTAATATCATCACTATCGTCATAATCCAAATCAACCCTATATGCATTCTTACTTGGCCACCTACGTTGCTTCTGTTGTGTGCCTGAGAGCCCAGGGGTAGAGTCCGAAGGAGAAGTTGATACTGTCGCATTTTTCACATTTTGGGATGTTACTATGGATGAAGGCTGAGCTCTAGGTTCACTTGGTGCTTGGGTAGAAGGTATGATTATATGCTTTGGTGTACTCTTAGCGTCTGTGTGAGAGTGGAAGGAGCGAAGGCGACTTCCGGAATGATATCTGTGTCGTAGGGAAAAATTCCTGTTGCACTGAAGCATGATATAATGTTCGATGGCGAATAAGCTTTAGGCCAAACACGTGAAAAAACAGTATCAAACCTAGATCTTTTCAAATTTCTGTTGGACATTTCCTCACAAAACAATTGAAGTTTATTGCTCTAGTCCATCGGCTGAAGTTCATGTGTGCAGTTGATTGGAAGACAGAGCAGAGTAATATCATGTTCATCAGCAGCTGCAGAAATGTTAGCATCAAGGTGTGATGTTTCTCCATGGAATATTTTCCGGTGGCTTATATCTTGAAAAATGTTCCAGCCATTTCACAAATGTACTGCATGTAATGCTTCATTTTGCTATCATGAAAACATTGCTTCCTTGAGGTAACTTATCAACATTCTCAGGTTTGCATCCATTTTCCCTTAAACAATACAACAAGTGGGATAGATTGCCCCAAAAGTATTTGCGCATGCAACAATGGTTATATTCTCAGCATGTTCAGGTGCAGTGTTTGGCACTCTTTTAGTTCCCCTCCTTGTTAAAAAATTTGGTGACTTGTACAGATTGAATTTTACACCTTTCTCATCCATATTAAATATTAGTTTCAGTTTGTCCATGAGATCTAACTCGTTCGAAAACACGCAAAGAGTGTCAAAGTAATTGCCCATAATATACTTGTTGAGCTTTACTCCTCTCCATGGGTTGACAATTTGACAGTGTCGCTGAACAACACCTGGATGGCGACCTAGAAATAGTTACAGCAACAATTTTCTACAAAGTATACTGTTTTGTCAATGTCTCTTGGCACACGAATCTTGTTTTGTTTGCAAAATATGTACACAGAAAGTCTCAAAACTTTATAAGTTAGTGGCATACCTACGTCTGCTAAGTGAAAGATTCTCGAACACAATCCATTTTCTTGTTCTGAAGTTAGGAGGGATCTGCGACATATTTTATTTTTAATACTCGTCACTCTGAATATGCCTTTACAGAGTACTGCGTGGAATGGCAAAGCAATCTTCATTCCTTGTGCTATTGCTTCCAAAGCTGCATTTAGGTGTCCCTTTGACCATACTCCTCTCTTTTGCAGCATGCTCTGAAAAATTTGATTAGTAATGCGGTTCAGATTGTTTTATTTAAATTAATCACAGGATTTGATAACGAATACTTTTAACAGACATCGTGGAACATGATGTAAATTAATAACGCAGTAATTTATAACCTACAAGCATAAACGTACTAAATAAAAACGTAAATAAATAAATTCTTTCCTATTATCTTTAACCGAAGAAAACATGTCACATTGTTTCAACACTTGTTGATGCTAACTTTTCGAGGTATAATGTTATATTTGTGAGGGCATTAACTTAAACAAAAAAGTCGCTTGAACGAAAATATTTAATATGCATGAATTTGGATGTTTGTTACATTTTATGTTTATGGGCACCGCGTACTTTATATGGGCACTGAACATGCCCATATTGAGGCCTTCCGCACCGACATTAATACTTGCGAATTACAACTAAACCAAGACAGCTGCATGAATAACACATCCTATATGTTTAAATACACAAAATTGCATTACTCATAAACATATACAGATAAAATAAACAATTAAAATGTACTAACCTTACAATAATTACTGCGACACGGGCACTATTGGTACCATTCCGAACCATTTAGAGTCTAGCATTGCAATGTGTTGCAATCTAGCAGTGATTGTGCCATTCACGTGGGATTCCATGCAGTGCCCATAATTGGGCCAGTGCCCATATTTGGTCGACCTAGCTTACGAGGAAATAATTAAGTTTAAATACGTACCTAAATATTTCAGGCGAAGTTTAAAAATGCACTCATGAAAACCTGAAAATTTGCAAATTGTTAATTGTTGGATTTTCCCTTTTTACAGAACATCTTATATGTATGTATAATATATGTATATAATATATTTTTCATTGTGGAAGAAACACAGTAAGTATTAACACAGAACATAGGCAAATGCAATGGCCTATATTTTGGCGCAAAATAATTCTTAAATGTTATGCATGTAATGTGATGTAGGTAATACTGTGAGGTGTAGGCTGCCACAAGGCCACGCGTAATGGCGCCAAATGTTGTAATATATTTCACAAAATGATGTAACTCACAAGGCCACCCACCACGTTGTGCAAGCCAAATTTGATATGTGAGGTGTAATGCACAGATGGCATGGTGTATAGGATACATACACAAACATATACATAATTTATGATTGAGAAGTGCATAAATGGAAATTTTCAGTTCTAGGTAAGGCGTACCAGGTCGTATGTATATATCGTACCGTGTTCCTTCCCCTTTTATCCAACAATATATATGCAAAAGAGTAGGGCGAAACCGACAGACCAGCGCACTTAAGATTCACCACACAGATTGCTAACACTTTGTTTGCATATATCTCTCTCTGCAGAACCTCTTAGCATGTATGAAAAAAAGAAAATAATTTCTTATGCACTGTACTGTTTTTAAGGTTGAGGTGTTTGGCCATATTTCGAATAACTATCATAGAGCAGCCGTGTGTTCCACAACAGAGGAACGCGTGTACCTGACAACTCTCAGGCTCAGGCAACAGTTGTAGCAGACGACGAGTACTCACCTTTGCCGATAACATTGGTAGCAGACAAGCACTCATTTGTCTTACAGCTGAAAATATTCTCTAGCATGGATACTCATAGTAGTAAAGAAAATTAATATGTTCTCAACTTGAAAGAAGTGAGGAGAAGTTAACGGACTACCCAAATACAAGTAAAATAACGCCAGATTGATACGTTTTATTCCAATTTTTATGTGAATCAATTTTTACTTTATATTGTGCGGAAATTTAGATAGTTTAAAAAAAACCCTGAATTGCAATATGCAAGGATATAAATACAAGAACTCTATCTGCCGTTAGGTAGTGGTCGTGCTAAAACTGTCCTTGAAAACCCACATGTTTCACGTAAAATGTTCTGGTTTGCAAATTGACCCATTGTAGTCATTACTCAATAAAAATGTTTTAATTCAAATTCCAATGAAAATATGCCTCTGGCTTAAATGCTGTCGATAGAAACATGTAAACTCTTAACTAGGGTTTCTTGTGGTTAAACTGTGCTGGATCTAAGCTATTGACGCCTTGCCAACATGGCTTCGGGTAGAAACTTCTAGAACAAACACCATATTGTCTAAATTAGGATACGTAGAAAATTTAAATACCATACTTCTTATGCTGATGTAGGGTTGCTCTGGAAGGAAATACAATTTTATTTTAAGGAACAGGAGAAGATATCTTCCAGATGATTCAGGCTCCAACAAATACGTAGTGTAGGGGTTGTATCTTACGTGGTTCGCAGCTCTCGGATGTTGCGACGTCTAGCTAACTAGCTATCTCCTAAACAGCTGCGAAAAATATGCGGAGGGGCTCTTAAATACTCTACTCGACGTTAACACTTAAAACTAACTTAAAGCAAGCTGTGAGGTTTAAACACCCTGACAACTAACATAAAGATCCCACGCTTCGTCCAACTTCTGTACGTGCATCCTGTCCTACGTCTTGATACGTGCAAAGATAGTTACAGAGAGAGCGATCTTTCTAATGTCTGAACCAATCTAATCCTATGCTAAGCTCTCTGGTCAATAGGAGCACAGGATTCGAACCTCCCAGCCAATCGGAAGGCTCACTATTCAAAAACATAAAACCAACCAAAACCAAACGGCCTAACTCACAAAACCATAGAATTATGGGTCTCGAAGAAAGTAATTAATTACATACAAATAATCTCTGAATAAATCACAAAAGCGTGAGACCAAAAAAAGAAACAAATAAATAGATATTAATTAAATACAGACAAAAAATATCTACCATACTAGCTCATTTAAACATAAATTATTGTAATTCGTACATATAAAATTTAAACATCCTTATCATCAGAAACAATAAAAATAAAAATAATGAAAATAAAACGTATGCAAAGTATAAGTAAATCATATTATATATTATATATTACATATGCATATATATACACACAATACGTGTTTAGGAAACATGTTTATGATACCCACGGTCCATGTCGAATAATAAGGGCTGTAGATGCCCTTAAAGGCGGTGTGCGACAAGCATATTGCGTGGAATATTTTGCAAAGTACTTGTATTAGAGGAACCCAAATCGATATAAGGATTAATTAGACCAAGGTCTATGATAAAAGGAAGGTATGGTCCGTCGTACACACCCCATCATGTATATCATGTAAATAATAGGGATTGGCACCCTTTGATTGCACGCAACATTCACACCGTGAGGTTGAAGTGATTGTGAATACCATCGGACGAAGCAGGACGTTGTAATTAGCAAATAGGGCCCCCTAGTTGCAACTCTCTAGAACCAACCTTTTCCGGTTAAAATAGTAAACGAAGGGTACAGTGGTAGCAAGGCCATAGCCTGGTGGGTAGGCAACACGTCCTTTACCTTGTGGAAAACACATGTTGGTGGTATGATACACGATGTTACACGTCACAGCCAGATACCCTTTCTCCCCTCCTGAGGAGCTACTCAAGAGTATATTTTATTAAAGGAACTACCTGCGAGGGCAGGAGCTATGACGGCACCAGCAATGGTCCATCGATGTACCACTTCACATCCATCAAATGGCCTACAGATAGCTACCCATGTTTTCGCTTGCAATATTTATAGTTTATGTGCGGCCAGTAATGGAATTCTGTTGTCAAGGTATTTATGGACCATTAATAGTTCACCTACTCGAAACAATCATTTCCATCAACATTCCATCAAAGGACCATAAATGCCATGACTAATGTCCTGTCGCCAGCAGGTAACACCAGCAGATCAATTTATGTATAGCCATAAGTTTTCTGGGCCATCAGTCATTTAGTATTGCCATGAGTATAACCAGAGACGCCTGACTGTGTTTTGCTACATGGGTAAACATTTATGCCTTATCTCGAGGTCCAATCTCCACCAATTCTTCACACAAGTAGCACTATGCTAGACATGTTAAGTTACGTGTTTTAAAGGGCCTTAGGCACTTATTTACCAAAATGATGGTCCTGTGAGGTAAGTATACTCCATTTACAAAATCATTAGAGTGATTATATTCGAAGCTGATGGTCTGAATACGATCTCCGTAATGTAGTTGATTGCACGCTGGTTTCTGGTACGTGGTTTACTGAGTTTGAATCTCAGGTAGAGCACATTTGTTATTGTCTCACTACGGTTCCATTAGTTTATGGTTTAATTTATAATTATATATCTGTCAAGGAAAAGTCAAAACCTACTTAGCATTGATCTTTTAAGAAATATAATAAAATATTGTTTGCACCCACGTAGATGAAAGACGGTTCATTAGTTATATCAGCAACTTCTTGCTTCAACGGTAAATATTTTTTATTCCAATGTAATTATGAAATACTCCAGAAACTCGCTGCAAGATCGTGTCTAAACTGCTGCTACTTTCATCTTAAGAAAAGAGGCTTTGATATATATATATATATATATATATATATATATATATATATATATATATATGTATATATATATATATGTATATATATGTATGTATGTATGCGTGTGTATTAGCTTTTGTTTTGTGACCGTACTTTCTCAACAAATTACCACAAACGTTCTACTCATCACTCACAATTAGTCACGGGGTACGTGTGTGTGTTTATGTTTGTATATATTAACATGTATTTCGTTAAATATATGTATTTCACAGTTATATAAAGGTATTATATGTCTTTTGACATGTGCGGGCAGGGTTACTCGAGCTCCTTGGTGGGAGAGAAGGACGGGGAGGGCTGCGCTGTCCATTTCTTTTGGCTTCAATACAATTTTCTCAGAAAATGTTTTTCCACTAATAAAAAGATATTTATTACCAGTATAGCAGTGGGATGGTACTACCATGTTTTGTATTGTTGACAAATTGTACGCATTTATCGTATAGCTTTTCCTTGGTGTTTTTGAGAATGTGTAGAGGAGGCGGGGGGAGAGTTATGAGATAGGATAGGTGGTTGAGGGAGGTTGTGTGGGTGGAATGTGTGTGGACAGGGCGTGAATAATTGCAGAAGGAGAGGGAGGTAATTAGTTTGGGGTCTCGTGCAATAGTGGCATCAAGCCCTACAGGACTGGTATGCGAGCGGCACATCCCAGCACCTCAACTCCTGCCTCTTGCTAAGCGTAGCACCGTCGCCATCTGTCACTGGCCACGTGACAGGCTTGTCGCGTAGTCTCCCTGACCCTGTCTCATGGAGCCATTTGTCCACCTGCAGGGCAACAGTTGTTGCCAATAGGGCGTTCTCTGGGTGTGGCCCGCTGCCACAGCAAGGGCTCCTTGCGAGGGCTCGCTCACACTTCCTTTTCAAACAACTGTCCGTTATCACGTCGCTGTAGCATTTTACAGGATGTTGCAAAATTGCATGTCAATACTTTGGGGAAACATTCCTCACGTCTCGGGTATGAAAAAATTGATTAGTTTCTTTACTGCAGCTCGCAAAGGCTGTTCACGATAATGTGAGCACTTTTGAAATCAACCTCATAAAAAAGTCACTGCCGCTACGTGCATATATTTTAACGGGCGCCATGAGTGACATGCGCCCAGTAAAGTTGGTAAGGATGGAGGGGAAGTAGTTCGATATTTTAAAGTCGAATAAAAAGTGTTAGGTGTCCATTTGTGATAACTTAAATAATTTTTTTCGCTTTCTGTTTTTTAATGCACCGGAGTGTAAAAATGACCAAATATGTAAAATTATTTTTTTTCTAATAATTTCAGAGTTTCACCGGACCGACGCATGAATAAAGTGATGAGACCCGTGGAAATGACAATTTTACATAAGGCGGAAGACTACATAACGTGAATACAAGTAGATCTTAAGCAGGGCTTCCAACATTGCTCGTTTTACCGTGAATAGCCAATAATACATAACGCACAGTGTATGGCCTGCGGGCTGGATCATGTTGCTGTGGAATGCCATCGCAGCGTTCGTTTGCATGATACACAACACCTCACACTACGACACTACACCTAGAACAGTAGGAACTGCACATGATTACTTACACACGTGTGAAAGCTTATTGTCGGCACTTAAGGCAATGTTCAAAATGCCCTACATAAGCACGAACACACGCTTCAACCCGCCATTGCATGGACTCCCGAATGGGTTGATTAATTCCTGAAAATTCCTGATTGTTTCGCCACCCGCCACAATACCATTACGGAGGGTGCCCACATCGTCCAGTGAGGTTGCATACACACGTGCCTTTAAATGTCCCCACAAATAAAAGTCTAGTGGATTATAATCAGAGCTGCTCGGCGGGTAGTATCGGGCTGCCAATTACAGTTGCGATGGCATTCCACAGTAACATGATCCAGCATGCGGGCCATACACTGTACGTTATGTATTGCTGGCTGTAGTGAAGAAACGAAGCGTTTGCGACCTATGTTCATATCACATTTTGTCTTCCTCCAGATGTGAGGAATGTTTCCCCGAAGTATTGACACGCAATTTTGCAACATCCTGCATTTTGTCGTTTACTCCGGAGATATGTTCTGTCTCGCCTTGGTTCACTCACTGATTCGGGGAAATCGATCACGCTATCTTGTCTCTGACAGTCACGCTGGTGTGTAGGCAGGTAATTCTTCTTACTGCCTTATTAAGAAATAATAATCATTGAAATTGCGCAAAAGCACTGGTTCAGTTATCAGATATCTTTGTAAACTGCGCGATATTAAGTTTTTTTAGCTGCGGAATTCCCGTACAGACAAACTTCCGTAAGTGTAATGAATTGTTTTCCTTATTTTTCCCTCAATGTAGTAAAAAAAATGTAATGCGGGAGTTCTAATGCATATAAACAAGAATTTAAAAATATTTTTGTTGTGATGCGGAATTTTAGGAAAAAAAATTACCTCAACCTACAATGTTTGCATGTAATAAATTCATGTTGAGGCAATTTTTTTTTTTTTAACAGGCGCGACATTTGCTAGTGTTTGGTAATGTTTGTGTTTGACATGTTGTTGTCTGTCAATGTTTATTTATGCTCTGTTGTAATGTTTGAAGGTACCTACATGTATAAGTGGCGCGGTTTTCCCACTTACCCTAGGAACAATTGCCTTCTGGCAACAGCGACGAAGAACACTTCGTGACACCTCGGCAATGTTCGACCAGAGTACCCGAGGCTTCTGGGAAAATGGACTTTCACGTATTTTATAATAAAGGAGTTAACTTCCGTTTCTCGTCGTCACGGACGGCAGTGTCACGTACTGACCAAATTCCCGCTAAAATTCCGTATACAGAAATATTAACAGCGTTGAAGATATTAACTGGGATGTAGCAGTCCGTATCCTCGTGAAACATTTTTAGAGACCATTTTACAAAAATAATCTCTTAATATAATTGATACCATATTCTCGGGCAAAATGTGGTCTCAGTATTTAGTTCCTATGTCACTTGCCTCCTTGCAAAGCCCTCGTCATGCGTTTTTTTTTTCATAACACTCGAATGTTTGGGTTTTAAATGGGGCCGTTACAGTTTGTTTTGCAACATTCGAAGCACGCTTTTTATAGTTATTCTGAACATTGAAAATTATTTTTAACTATCCAGTCAGTAAGGGTTACAGTTCTTTCTGCATTATTCTTTTGAATCAAATATCTGACCTTTAAAATATGGTCGAGTCTATTTTACTAAAGGATACTACATTAATTCGATCCATATGATATATTTACCATAAATGTTGTTTAGCCTGCCTTTAGGTATAGATTACTCATTGTAAGTTATACGTAGAACAAAACAGAGGTCTAGTACGAAAAATGTTCTAAGGATAACTCTTTTCGGCGCTAGATGTCGTAATGATGTGTCATCATAAATATGATTGAAGTCTGCTTGAGATATATCTTTTGAAGGAAAATGAAGTGGAGTGGAGAGATTTTGGGCGGCTAAGAGCCGATAAGGGTGAAACGAGGTGAGAATGGAGCATCGTTGGAATGCAAGGGATGGGGAATCGAGAGATTCCAGAGAAAACCAGCCGGCCAGCGGCATCGCGTGGTTCGTCTAGGTGGGAGACGAGTAGTCTGACCACTAGACAACCGCGGCCCCTGGAGGAAAGTTAAGAATAACTGATGCGACGTGTTGGAACTCTGGTGCAGTACTGTATGTGTTCACTCGCGTTCTACAATATAATACATAATTTCAATCTAAAACATTTAAATAAAAGGGACATCCTTTTTTCATAGAATATTAGGATGATTTTCTATGTATTAATTGTTCTTAAACTTTCTGTTTAAATTAAAATTCACTATATAACATAATTACTTTTTTTTTTTTGCTGTAAGTTTTTCGTTATTCATTTACCATAACTGATGTTAAATAGGTAATCGGAAACTTCCTCTCGTCAGAGTATTCGAATTTAATACATAAAATAATAAAAATAACAAGAGTGTAATGCATTAAGTAGCTCGTTCATCATTAGGTACAATAATACAGAGCAGCAAAGTAGACTGGCAGACACACAACCAGGTGAATTTTAATGTCGTTACCTGGATGCAAAAATGCAATGAAACAGCGGTACACGACACGGTGTTTCGGGCCCAATAGCGGGTCGGACACAATTTTGGCATACACAGTATATTAAGTTGGGAAGTGAAGCGTATCCTTGACAAATTTTGTCCAGAACCGTCGATCGGTGTACACTTGAAATAGACAGCCCAGTTTGAGGGGATTCAGGCCCATGGCGGTGACTTAGGCTAAAATTATTCTGGATTAACGGTCACTTGGTCCGAAAATAACTTCGCCTAAAATATAATCGGCTCTACAGCAACTGGGCCCAGAGGTCACTTGGTCCGAAACACAATTGGCCCCAAACCCACTTGTTCTAACTATCATTTATGCAAACAGAGTGTACCCATTGGTAAACAAATCAATAAAATATATATATAATTTATTCTGGTTTATTGGAGAATTTCTTTCCAGCCGTTTAATTGTAGTCATTTGGTCGTCTTTATGTGCGCTAGACTAGGAATTTGATATTGTCGTTCGAAGTTTTGTATTTTTATTATAGATAACATATGTGCACAAACTTTGTAGTTTTTATTTAAAATTCTGCAAAATGTTTTTGCAATTATTGTGTTCAAAATATGCCTACTGAAGCATTTACACTCTTTTTATACATAAATATAACAGCAATTATTATTCACCCTATTTTACTGAAATTCTGTCTTATATTCTTGTAACTGTGGTGGATATAAAATATACAGAATTTCAGTTAATAACGTGAAAAAGGTAACCTAATAATAATGTTTATTACTACAGGAAAATGTTCAATAATTTCTCGTCAAAATGTTTACTTTAGCTGTTGTAGCAAATAAATTCAAGGAAAAAAGTTTGAAGAAAATGGTGTATGTTAGTTACGATCCTTCCAAAAGTATCTGGGACATTCGTATGTACTCACCAACTCTAGAGATGAGAGATTGTTTTTTTTTAGAGAGGTAGAAAATAGTGGAGATATAAGCAAAAGAAATTTAACTTTTTGTGACGTGATGCACGCATCACCATTACTAATATTGTCCATGTTTTCAAATTTGAGTAAGTGCAGTTCTTCGACCATGTTCTATCATTTTTATGATTTGTAAAAATGTTATTGTCTTAGATTTTCTCACTCTCGTGCCAGGACGCTAACAGATGGATGACACAACAGTGGAGTGGAGTAGAAAGACATAGGCGTCTCTTGACATCGGTGTCTTGAGAGTTGGTGAGGGTGAAACGAGGTTAGCATGGATCAGTGCCGGAGTGCAAGGGTGAAGGAAACAGGATATCTCCGAGAAAACTCCGCCGACCAGTGGCATCCCCCCGATCCATGACCACGTGTGGAAATCCTGGGGACCCACGCCAAGATTCGAACCCAGTTCTACTTGGTGGGAGGCGAGTAGTGTAACCACTGGCTCACGGCTTACCAGCTCATTCATAACTGGCATAGGTGGGGTACACAAGAGACATACATCGCTACGTATTTCCATACTCATAGATAGGTATAGGCTATTCACGGTAAAATTAGCACTTTTGAAAGCCCTGCTTGAGTTCTACTTGTATACCAGTTGTGTATTCATCCGCATTATGTAAGCTTAACATTGTCATAGCCCTCATAACTTTATTCATGCATGGAGCAAGTGAAACTGTGAAATTATTTAAAAAATAAATATCTTACAAATTTGCTTATTTTTGCACTTCGGTGCATTTAAAAATAAACAGAAATCGAAAGAAACAATTTAAATGATCAGAAATGGTTAATTAACACATTTTATTCGACGTTAAGATACGGAACTACTACCATCCATCGTTACCAACTTTACTGGGTGCATGTCACTCAGGGCGCCCATTAAAATATATGCATGTATGACTTTTTTCTAAGTTTGATTTCAAAATTACTCAATTTATCGTGAACATCCTATAGTATGACGTCCGTGTTAATGCAATACATTCTTAATCCTACATAGCAGTCCGTAATTATTATTTTTTTATCCACAAAAATATTAAAGACGTATTTATCAGTTTTTCATAGAATATATGAAATGTATATAAGTAATTAGGAACGCATTGTTCAAAAAAATCGTGATTAGTTAAATTATTAAACAATTTATCTCGCAGCTACTTTCGTGATTTGATAATTTTTTAATGTTCTTCCCGTAAGTAACAGATATTCAATATCAGTGTGTCGTTGGCCGAGTCAAGTATGGAAGTATATTCTCACGTATACACGCGGTGAGTAATTGAAAGAAACTTTCGGGCATTTACAGGATAATATGAGACTATCCGCGCGCGTGACATTTGTCCCGGAAATGAAGTGTAAGGAATGGACTGAGCAGAGAATCGGGGCTCGTGAGCAGCTGGCCTTAGCAGCAACTTGGATGAGGAACTCTGTGAGCGGAAGAAGACCCAGCTTATCTACCAAGGCGCTGTAGTAAGGGCGCGAGTCAGCGAGTATTTATGTGAAATGCCGCTTGATTTGTGAATGTTACTTGTAAGTCTTCTTTACTCTCATAAAAATAAAGTTTTACATTGCATAAGTTTTGGCACCATGATATACCGACATCGCCACTGATTTTTTTTGGGATGTACAAATAAATTGACAGCAATTACAGAGAAATTTAACAAATGCGATTGAAAGGTCACGTCTTAACTGATCTGAAGGTATGCTTTGCTACGGACCTCACGAAAATGTGGCTCGGCTCATGGTCTACTTACGTAGCTGAAGACGTTCGCCTGTTGGTGGCAGCCGAAGGAATCGTTAGACTCCGCGACGCAGAATCCTGGTGGCTTCGGCGAGGGCTGGAGTTAACACTGGGCGCGCGACTTTTTCTGCTACCTAGCGGTGGTCTGGGCGAGTGAAGGGGCCGTCGACGATCTACTTCCGTTTCAAGGATGTTCCCCACAGCTTTGGGGGAGACGACGGTTTAACGAATTTGTACTATACGAGCCTTGACAAACGAAATTGACGGCGGACATTCGGGAGGGAGGAGGTCAAACTAGACGGTTGGTCTCACTGCGAGACATGTAACATTTCTTGGGAATTCGTGCCAGTTAAATACTTTGTATATTTGTATTCTTTCAAAGGTGCATTGTTATGTAACCCCGTAAAGTTGAATGTAAGTTATCCTAATGTTTTAAGTAATTGGGAATTGTAAATTTAAATTTACGTTTACCCCGTAGTAATCTATAGAATACTCTGTTTGCAAGTTCTTATTTTGTACCATATTTAACTTTCTTATTTGTATCTTTTGGGGAGGAGGAGAAAAAGAGATGAGAAGCTCCTGGAAATTAAAACTCTTGGCAGAAATAGTTTTTTTAATTTTTTTTTATTGTTTACCTTCTTAAACGTAATGTGCATTGATATTGTCTAGTCTGCCGTTTGTTCTTTATTTCCTTCGAATTTATATTTGCATCATGAGTGGCATGGTGGTGGAGTTGGGGACATGTTTCACACATGCGGCAGAATAGTCTGGTGGTCCTTAAGATACTCTGTTACAGCTTAGTAAAATTCATTTTACAAAAATCGTAGACTTTTTTTTACAAATAATAATATGCAAACATCTCCTTATTTCGAGCAATTTTTAAAAACTGGAAAAATAGTTCATAGCGTGATTCTAAAGATTTCTTGAAGTATCTCATCCGGTTCATAGATTGAATATGAATGATCGTATTTCAATAAATGTGTTTATATTTAAACACCCCTCCCCTCCCCCAAACAATACGATTGTGATTCTGACATGCCGTTAAGTTATTGTAATAAAGAACAAGTATAAAATAATGCATTTTTCGGTAACCAGCCCTCTGAATACACGCCGCAGTAGATGGATATTTGTTATAAACGACTTTATTTCTAGCGATGGCGGTAGTGTTGGAAGCACGTGTACGTCATCGATCATGCACCTAGCTGTCCGGGCGCGAAGGAGAGTCTTGGTGGAGTACCGCAAAAGGGGGGAGGGGGGAGATGCTGATCCCGCCTTAGCGGCGGGCGGCGTCGCACGCACATTTATCAGCGCCGTGCTAGAGAGCGTCTCGGCGGCTGACGTTACAGCGACCCCTGGAGGTCGCCTCGTGTTTCTCCCCCCCAACCCCCTCACTCACCCTCCCCCTCATAACAGCGGGAGTTTTAGCGCCAGCTGCATGGCACCTACCTTCCCTCTACCACAAATTTCCTTCGAGCGATAGGCTTGTGTTATCACACGAATTTCTGTCTCGATGTATGTCCACCTTTCATAAGTTTAAAACCCAATAACAACATTTTTATAAAATTCGGTACGAAATAGTACTAAGTGGATATACTAAGTTGATAGGCCGTGTGCTAATTTCCAAAATGGCGGACTTTTTTGTATTCTTTCCTTTGGAAAGTTATGCTTATGAAATCGTACGAATGTCCATCTGGTTGTATGTTTCCCTATTAAAACTTTTTAATCCCTGCACAGGTTGTAATAAAATTGTGTAGGAATATGTTCCCACTAACGACCATCACGACACAAAATTTTAGGACTATATAAGAAAAGCTACTGTATTTATAAAGCTTTGTTAAGTGCAAACTTCTGGGTGTAAATGTATCACATGTGCGACATATGCATTCGCATGTGTGTCCGACGGACGTTGTGCATGTAATCATGGATTCGTCACTATTTTTGAAACAAACCATTGAAAAATTACCTCTAGTATGACATGTTTGAATATTTTGTGCATATATCATGTATTAAAGGCATGTAATACTTGCGATAGTACAAACGTAACTTATTTGGAGGTAACAATTTATATGTAAATTACAATATTTAATTTATAATTAATATGGATAAAACTTGGGATTATAGGTATCTTGGTAATGCCTAGTAACAAATAGGTAGTTATTATGCAAGATATTATTACACTGAGTGAGCACGAATGTGTGGCATTGTCCCTTGTAATTTTCTAGACGTATTTCAGATTTATCAGCATGAGGCGGAGGTGTATCCTATGCAGGAAATCAGAAAAGTTGCAAGTAACCGTGAATTGACTATGTCTTTACGTCCGCGCGTCTGAACGTAGCGCATCATAGAGCGACAGCAGAACGACCCGACATTCGTAGAAACGCTGCCACGCTGCACTCATCAGCCCTCTACCTCCTCCCCCTCCCCCACTCCTCAAAATGTTAGAATCACCCGCACCTAAACCTGTCTCTTTCAACAGATTACACACCGCCCAAAGTCGTTTGTGCCAAGGGGCAATGTACATTGTAGTAATTATCAATGGCAGTTTATGGTTATTTTGTAGTTTTGCTGCACACGCTGTTAAAGACTTTTCACGATAAAATGAGCACGTTTGAAATCAACCCTAGAAAAAAAGTCACTGCTCCCGCCTGCATATATTTTAACGGGCGTACTGAGTGACATGTGCTCAGTATAGTTGGTAACGATGGATGGAAACTAGTTCCATATCTTCACGTAGAATAAAAAGTGTTAGCTGTCCATTTATAATAACTTAAATTATTTTTTCGTTGTCTGTTTTTTTTAAATACATCGATGTGTAAAAATTACCAGAGTTGTAAAATATTTACTTCTCTAATAATTTCACAGTTTCGTCTGACTGACTGATAAATAAAGAGATGAGACCCTTGACATTGTTAATTTTACATAAGGTGGAAGAAAACATAACGTGTATACAAGTAGACCTTGAGCAGGGCTTCCGAAAGTGCTGATTTTACCGTGAACAGTTTATAGTAATAATATTTCTTATACATAAACATACATTTAAAACATTTTCCGATCACCTTAACCTGTTTTTTTTTTTGTCACATCTTGCCAATAAGTACTATTTTTTTTCGCAACTTTGAAAGATAACATTAATACTTAAATTTTATTAGTTAGATCAGCGTTTACCAACATCATCACCGGGCGTCTGCTAGTGCTAAACCGCATGTACTTCTGCATATTAGTATTCCATACCAGGAGGGCGACACTATACGTCCTGTCCAGTCATTATTTTTTTACGTCAGAGACTCATTGCCAACACCCAAAATAAAATTAAAGTTTTTCGTGCTTAATTGGACCTTTACCCAATTTTAAACAAAGGAGAATCGGAATTACCTTTGCGTAATTCATTACTGCTAAATGATTAGAAATATAATTGCACTTGTAATATATACAGCAGATTACACGACGACAATTTTGTGATCTTGCGCAATTGTTGTGCAGTTGTTGCCTTGCAACACTTGCTGCTCTGCACCTCGACTAGCGTTTATGGAGATCGTTGATTTTCAAATTGGTTTATTAAATATCTTGGAAAATGCAACAAAAATGAGGTGGGCTGTGTCGTCTACGCGGCCGTACGTATTGTTACGTAACAACGTCTATGGGTGGCGAGAGGAAACAAAATGATACTGTGTGGTTTTGTTTAAATCAATTTGTTTGTTAATTAGCATATATCTCGTCACGTAATGTGGCATGTGCTGATGACGCAATCGCCACGTCCGCATTTCGTTGCTGCGTAGAATTGTCAACTTCTTCTTCATATAACTCCGGAATGGATCGAGGTAGCTGAGTCATCCTTTCAGTATTAGATTTGTCTTGTCAAGCACTATTCATGTTTTTGATATTATTAGTGTCCTTTTCGCCAAACGCGTAGTTTTTTTTACTATTTTTGTTTGTAAACTGCAAATAATATTATTATTGATTAAAAGTCACTATATGTTTATTATTTGTTATTATTGGTTGTTTTTGTAACTCTTTTTTTACGCATTAACTGACACCAGAATTTCTCCAATCGGATAAACCGTTCGGTCGCTACAGCGCGGCTCCCACCACGGCCTGATGACGTCACAACCATAAGTTTGTGTGTGAAGCATGAAGCCAAAGGACCGACTATACTATATATTTAACGTACTGCTCATTCTCAACGAGTAATTGCCACGGAGCCGAAAGCAACATTGCGTGACGCTCACTTTATGAACATAAGGGGCTGAGTTGTAAGATTTCACGTCACAAAACTTAGGAAAATGAGGCGTTGCCAGTCTTTAATGCCATATTATTCAAAATACTGGAAGTCAACCCAATTTTCTACTAGAACAGCAGGGGAAATGTAATAAATTCGGGTCACCTAGGCAACATTAACTTTAAACGAAGATGGGGTTCCTACATTCGTTAGTGATCGTGTTCTTCGTATGTTCTGTTCACAGGGTAGCCAATACATTAAATCTTAGCTTTTCACCGTACTATATACTTAGACTAATGTATTTATGTTGGGAAATAAAGTATTACATGTTTATTACTTATAGCACGATATAAGAACTCGAGGCAATATACGTCAGTGCCCAGTCGTTACTTAGTTGCTCTGTGGTATCAGCAAAGAGAGTAGACTCCAACACAGGTACGAAAATATATATTGTCAGTGCCTCATAAGCTGCATCAGTTAATAAAGGTACACTCTTAAATAATGAGTAAGTGAAGAGATTTGGGCAGGGCAGCATTTAATAGCGAGGTCTTGAGAGCCGATGAGGGTGATTGAGGTAAGTATGGAGCAGTGCCGGAAAGAAAAGGTGGGGGAAACGGGAGATCCCCGAGAAAACTCGCCGACAAGCGGCATCGTCTGGCAAGATTTCCAAATGCGGGAGGGACCCGGCCGGGGACTGAACCCGGTTCACCTTGGTCGGAAGCGAGTAGGCTAATCGATTAGCCACGGTCCCCAGTCTTCAGTAATCTCAGATGCTGACAGTACACGATTGCACCACGGGCAAACGTAAACTATTATAGAACAACAAAAATTTCTCCGAAATGGGGAGAAAAGTTCTCAAGTCTTCTTTCACTTTCGATATTTTTATATTCTATTATTGCCGAGTAACTAGAAATCTGAAAGATACTTGTGAGTAACATATATTTAATGTTAATACTCGCCTTAAACTTTCTGTCTGAAACAGTGTTTGTAATGTGGAATGTTCGTTACGAAATCTTTAAAATTCGAAACTACAAAACATTTTTGCGAAGATGTTAGGCTTATTGTATATAGAAAATAAATGTAACTATCTGCTGTTCACGGTAAAATGAGCAGTTTTGAAAGCCCTGCTAAAGATCTACTTTATCCACGTTGTGTATTCTACCACCTTATATAAAATTAAATTTGCCATGGGCCTCATTACTTTATTCATGCGTCGGGCAAGTGAAACTGTGAAATTACTAGAAAAGTAAATACTTAAAAAACACTGCTTATTTTTACACTTTGATACGTTAAAATTAAAATAGAAATCGAAAGAAATAATTAAAGTTATCACAAATGAAAACGTAACACTTTTTATTTGACGTTAAGATATGGAACTACTTTCCATCAATCGTTACCAACTTTACTGGGCGTATGTCACTCAATGTGCCCGTTGAAATATATTCAGGCGAGGGCAGTGTTTTTTTCTAAGGTTGATTTCAAAAGTACTCACTTTATCGTGACCAGCCTTTATCAAATTCTGATGTGTTAACAAGCGTGATATGTTAAGATAAAGTTAAGATAAAGTACGTTAAGATAAAGTACGGAAGGAAACACCCTCGCCATCATGTCACCGCGACAGCTGCTCACGTAGGGAGAAGGGTTGGCCCTATGGTGAAGGAGGGGGGGGGGGAAGACAAGCGGGAGGTGCAGGTAAGGGATGAATATATGCGCGGAGACATGACATACGTCCACACACCCTCCTGAATAATAAAACAACCCCCGGATGGAGCTCCGGGAGACCGAGGGAAATATTCACGCATCTGCGCACGTGACGCTTGTATTTCGGCTACGAATTATGAAAACTGACAACGTAGGTAGTTTACGCGCTGGGGCACGGGGCCAACTTTCGTGGCCGGAAATCCTACAAGTCTGTTAATTTTTCATCCCTCGGCCTGTTTCCACAAAACCATTGTTGTACTCTTCGCTTCGAGAAAATTCCACAATATGTCACAAGTGCCTGTCCTTTGTTATAATCCCTGAAATTTAAAAAGTAATTAAAAATTTTTCTTATAAGTCAACTTTAAAGATTTACTTGGGAAAATGGCCTGTGTATTAAGCTGCCGTTATTGTAAAAGAGCAGAAATAAAAACAATTATTATATAATTAATTTTTAGAGTATGCGTGGCATGAGAAACTGCAATTCTTTGAAGTTTAAGAGGTGACCCTATAACCGAGGTAATTACGGCGAATTCTGATCACGAGATTTCGTTAATAATTCGAATTATTCAGGGACATGTGTGAAGTGCTGTAATGGATATTTAGTTTGTGTTAATTTCTTCCACGTCTTTTTTTTTTTTTTTTTTTTTTGTCCTATCCTTCACGCAGAAAGTTCTGAATAAAGCAGTTATCCAAAAACGCACAGTAAATAAAAATGATATACAATTTAAAAATGCAAATTCTTATTAAATAAAGAACATTGATTTCTGTGGCTATGCTTGGGGAAGGGACATGGTAGAGAGAAAATCGTCTGCTGGTATATTTACTACAAAGAATTCGTGCTTCCTTTTTGCCTTGATTATCATTTTACACCAGTGCTCAAGAACACAAATAATTGCTCCGTCGTATGTTTTTATATCAGTTCGAAATTGCCATCATTTGTTAGGCATGAGTGTCAAGAGACCATATACGTGTGGACAATAATACGTTGGTGTGCCCTCTTCTTGAGTGACGTTCATCAAGGAAAGAGGCAGTTTCAAGATACTTTCTATCCAGTGCAGGCACCACTGAAAAGTATTGCCGTCATTTTACCTGCAGCAGTGATTTTTATGTTTTTCCTGAGAAAGTGTTCTATCTCCTGTGAGCCGCGCAAGGTAAGACATTCACTCCATACATTCCAGCCTGGTCACTCCCTGCCATGCATCACCTAATGTACACATGTAAATTCCGTCCATGGTATGCTTCAGAAATTGAAAGTTTCGGGAATGGTAATGTTTCTGTAAGGTCGTAGGTAAGTCCAAATATTGGCCTCATTAGTTTTAGTCTTCTGAGCACCCTCATTAGCTTTAGTCTTCTGAGCACCCTCATTTAGTGCAGCTTCTTATCGGATTCGTAGACTTAGGGGTTTACTAAGCCGAGCCACTCTGACGTTTTTTCGATACCCTCAATATTGTTGTGCCACTGTGAAGATTCGGTGGACTTGTGTGAGCTTATTATGATTACTTTACTTACTGGAGAGTATGCTAGGTAAATGTTTAGGGCGCCACTTACGCCACGATAAGACACAGTGTAGGTAAGAAATATGAAAATACAAATAATCTCTTGTGTAGGAAAAGACTTGGAATACTTGTGTAAATCAATACCATATGAATATTTACAGATATGACTTACACTCCTTTGGTGAAACTGTAGGTTCAGGAGCCCTGGAATAGGCACACAAGACACGCACTCAAAATACCTTGAATTAGCATTCAAATAAAGAAACACTTCATTTAAATCATGGCACTTAATTAAAATTAAATCTGCATGAATCGACACGAAAAATTAAAGAAAACCAATACTTTCAGGAATATTATAATTTAAATCAGAAAGGAAAATTAATTATTTGAAAATATTTAGCTGTGTGAAATCAATTTAAAAAAATTATATCTGCGACAAGGTTAGAGTACTTAAATACTACCACCATTGGAACAGAACATTAATTACTGAGAAATAAAATAAAAACGAAATAAATTATTTTTAAAAGCTGGTTTCTACAAAAAATAAGTGAGGTTCTTAACGTTGATGTGTTTCAGTTAAGTTAAGTGCCTTGTATTAAAACTTTATTCCTCGAGCTCCATTCAGAATATTATATTCAAAGTTCCAATTGCTTTCCCACTTACTAATTGAAATTGTAATCCCTGCGAGAAACATCTTAAAGTCTTCTCCAGCAAAAAGTAATATCAAAGTTCGCCAAAATAAAAGGAATAAATTATTCTTCACTCAAATTTAAGTTAAAGTTAATGTAAGTTAAAGTTGCTCCGACCACTAACTCAAGTCGGATCAAGCAGGACCACTGGGTTGATTAAGCGTTTAACATTTAACTCCAGGAACTATTTCTTGAATAATTGTAGCATACATAACTATCAAATGTTGAAGTATCAAAAATACTGTAGAAAATGCTACTAGGCTCAAGTCCATTGGTCTGAGATTAAACTGCGTCACCTAACCTTACTTAGTATATCGTAGATTACGCCTCCATCATGGCGTTTCGACGTCGTGTGGCCTCCATTGTGGTCGGCAGCGTCCAATAATAAAACGAAACTGATTATGCTTAACTTAACCCTCTTCTCAAAGTGACTAGGCTAGTGCTGCCTGAAACTAACTTCTGGTACAAATATAATCTGCCTAAGTTATGCTGATACCCAGGATTTCGCCCTTGAAATCCTGGTTACAAAATTACGTCCAGGGACCTTGAGATCCGAACCCAGAAGAACCTAACTTCTGGCTTCTTCCTACACTCATTACAAAATGCAGCTCAGCTACATCCGGTCTAACTAGACATAACTAAAGCGTAACACAAATATAAAATGCGAACAAAAGAAAATAAATAGTGTCAAAATTAAAAATAATAAATTCTGAGGCATGAAAAATCATAAATAATAAATAATTAACATACTCAAATTAAGTTACCATTGCTCAGAATGATACTCTCTCGTACCATAGAGTAACATCAAAAGAATGGTGGATCCAAACTCATGTAAAATATGAATACTATCGAAACAATTATCAAAAGGACAGGAGAGCTCAAATTAAATTAAGAATCACAAATAATATGTAAAATAATGTGTCATACAGTCCAAAACGATACATGTGCAGTTTCTGTGGCATATAAATGTGTGTGCACTGATATGCTACAAGTTCTAGCTATTTCTATTCTTATAAGATTGCGTTCACGATTTATTAATTGTTTTCACTCTTCTGGGCCGTCTCCAACACCGCATGCTTGGAAATATATGTTGCGGATTTTGAACATATATTTATGTTGTTAATGGACAAAAAAAGATAAATTTAGTACTGAAAACACCTTGCAATAATGTTCTTTTACTGGTTTAAATTCCCTTACCAGGAAAACTCAGCATAACGTTCATACATAATTCTGGTGTTCAGTTTAGAATAGAATTTGCCTATGTTTACTGTCTACCCGTGTGCAGTGGCCTGCACATGCTGCAAAATTTATTTTATGGGGTCAGTGACAGCCTTTTTTTTTTATTCCTGAGATCTATACTCCTGGAGCATGCTTCCATCTTATATACTGGAGACTGGTCATTCCTTCTGCGATGTTCATAACCTCCTCACATTTGATATCATGCCAAGTGCGTCGAAATAAAACGTTTTGCACACATTTTAAACAAGGACTGCACCATGGAATAAACAACTGCCGGCACAATTGCGCTTGTTTACTCTGTGGTCTGCGATGTTTCTCAAAACATTCGCATCACTATTGCTCTAGACGGGTCATTGTCTATGTCCGATGGCGCAGCTAGTGCTGCCATCGATTGTAGAATTATTCGCAGAAATTGATCTTATCTAGGCGTGATCAGCGAAGTCCAGGCTGTTGCTTTCTATTAGTGTGAGGGAACACGCGAAGATGGCGCACAGGCCAGACAACGCCCAACTCTATCACACACACATCGTGCATCAGAGGAAAGTGTCACTTTGCGTTGTACATCGTCCAAATGGCACTTACGACACAATCATTTTCCGAACAATAAACACTCAGAAATTACTGTGCTTTCAGATGCAATTGTTTTTGTTAGTTGGGTAAATGTTCATAACCTTTCTCCTATCAGTCGTTAGTTTATCATGTCGGACGAAGCTGGTTCAAAATCTCCGACAGCTAAAATTAAACTAGAGCGAAATTTTCTTTAATATTTGAAATTGATCACGCCTGTAATCGTTAATTGCTTACAACTTTCCTCTGATTCAGTCGGTCAGTAAAAATGTAACATGCCTTTAGTGCCATTCTTCCTTTTAGGCTGGAAAGGAGTGTGGGATACGTAGATTTGGCATTGACTGCATTGCAATTTTGGTCTAGGAAATGTTCAAAGAAGGAGCAAGCAATTTCCAGATTAATTTAAATTTCATCATGTAGTATTATTTAATACCCCGAAATGTCTTCATTAATTAACAATAAGTTAACTAAGGAAGAATAAAATCGAAAGACTAGAAATATCGACGACAACAAATAACTTTGATAACCTAATAGCCTACATTAGTTCAAATCGTTAATAATCTTCTTCCCTGATTTTCTAAGCAGGAAATTAAAATCGTTTGCTTTTGAAGTTCTCTTACTACTGATTAAAGCCAAAAGTTCATATCTTAAATCTGCGTGGGAAATAAACAGGAGCGCGAGAATAGTTAGGAAAATTCTACTGTTTTAAGTACGAATTTATCGATAAACCGCGCAGGAATCTACTTAGCTTGACACAGAGTTTACTCTACGTTCTCTGCTATTAACTTGTTTTATTTTGCTGTCTGTGACTGTGAGCCTCTGATAATCAATTCAATATAAAATCTGACAGGCAAAGAAATTAAAAATCTTTCTTTTCCAAATATTTGAAGATTCTCGGTTAACAATACATATGCGAAATCAAGCTAAGGATGAAAAAATCAGTCATAAAATTTTGTGTGGTGCAGAGATCATCGGAATTGTTAAATATTTTCATATTTTCTCAGGTATTACAAATAATTGGAACACCCTGATTTTAGATAAACAAATTACATGCATAGTTGTGTTTTTGACTATCGTGAATAGCGACAATAGTGAATTTCGTATCGTAATATCTCAGAAATAAATTAAAATTAAATTAAGTAGGGTAACGAAATATAATTTATTTTAAGAGCCTTAAATCACTGATAAGATACCGAAGTTATTAATTTATTTTGCTGCATTATAATTTCAAATAATATTTTTCAATAATTAATATACCATCACATTAATAAAACACAATTTAATAAGAATTCAGTCGTCCGAAATTACCGTAGTATGTATTGCTAAAATACCCATGTTTATAGGAGAGCAAGTTGAATGACCCGGCTGAACTAACAGAGAGCTTTTATCTCCAACACGTGTAGGAGCAGCTGTTCGCCTGCCATTGTTCACGTAGGCAACCCACAGTGTTAGTTTGGTCACTAAGCGGTCGGTGTGCAGGGGTCACGTTTATTAAACCGAAACGAACACAGCGATAATGACCAACACACAACAAATTTCCCCAGTAGTTCACTCGTGACATTCGTAGATTCGCAATACTAATTAAAACAATACTTTTAAAACTTATTTTTTAATTTATTTTTGTTCTTTTTAAAACTTAGTTTCATGATGCATTATTATACTTTTACTGTGTTTCGTTATTAAAATTAAGTTCACTGCACAAGATAAAAAATATCTTTATACGTAACCGTATAAAGAAAACCACATGAAAACCACAATCACTTCGGAACTGACATTATGCTGTCGGTGAAGCAAATGACAGGCCTCTCTGCTTACAGTTATAATTAGTTTTCTAAGCAGTAGGTAATGAGGCAGTTTATGTAAACTGGTATGGTTTAAGTAGGCCAGGCACTTTTATTCAAAATAGCTACCATAAATTTATTTATATTTATTATGCTATATCGCCAAAACAATGTAATACATTTTAATTAACTTGTATGATGGTACTATACATTACAACTATTAAATGTGTTCACACAATATCTGCTTTGCTCGCCGTTTCGCAAGCTATCACATGAAAATATTTATTGTCATAACTCTAGAGAAAACCAACAGAATCCCACCAAATCTAACTGACAAGTATCACTACGGCAGGCTATGTCACTTATGTTTTGAGTGAGTCAGACACTTATTTTCCAAATGGCAGCCGTATAAAAATTTTACCTATTAATTTTGTATTTACTAAATTACGAAACAAATTTCACCGTAACTTTGTAAACTGACAGTGTCTATTATAACAACTAAATTTGTCTACACAAAACTTCATTTACCCGCCATTTTGTAAAATATTTGTAAAATTTAACAAGATTTCACAAAACATTTTATGCCTACAGTACCTATTAGAAAAATTGTGCGTGTGTGTGTGTGTATATATATATGTATATATGTATATATATGTATATATATGTATATATATATGTATATATATATGTATATATATATATATATATATATATAGAGAGAGAGTTATGTTGAGAAATAGCAAAAAATAAGAAAATAACATTTATATGTCATATCTCGGGGACCAATCTACCAATTTCCACAAAATTATTAATTGTAGTAGCGCTGCAGTAGGCCATATAAACCTAGGTGTTTTAAGTGCATTACACGCTTATTTTGAAAATAACCCCCTGTAAATATGCCAAGTTAGTAAACCCTATCATTCTCAACATCAGACTCGTTACAACCGAATCTGATATTAAGAATCCGACCTCCGTAATACAGTTAATTGCACGCTAGCTTATTATACGAAGTCTTCTCGGTTAGATCATAGAGTAAAGACGATGTAGACAGATCTCGCTGGCTGCGCACAACCAATCTCCGTGTTCCAACATTGAACTTCTTTTCTGCCAACTCTTCCAGCGTAAACGGCGTGGTTTCGATTTTAAGTTAGAAAACTGATCAGTAAACAAGTGCTCCGAGACGTTTTTATACTTCACCTAGCCATTAACTAATGCAGTTTGATTGAATTTAAATTGGTAAATTTATTTTATTCATATAATACATAGTGCTTGTTTTTAAATTAAAATATAAACAAACAAACTCATCACCGTTGACCACGTGACTTTGACAGTTCTGTTCCTTTGGGGTAGGTTAATGTTGGGTACATGCGCAGAAGACGAATAAGCGGTCTACCTCATCTTTAGTCTATGGGTTAGATTCCCAGTTAAGGAACGCGTGTGTTTGTAATTTTGCTTGTGTTGTAACTGTTTCTGCTTCCATCTCAAATGGTATTGCTGTAAACGAGACGCCAAGACCTTCCTGCCACATATGCTTTTAACAAATTCATCAGAAAAATATTTTCACTTGTGTAGAGGAAAGTAGACTTAATAGTTATACCAATAACTTCTTGTTAGGTACGCTGAAGCTTTTGTTTTTTATAAAATCTTGTGACGTCGTTGTACTTTTTTTGGCACCAGTGCAATAATTGACTTGCTTCTTGTCGTTTTTGTTGAGTTGGCTTTCAACCTAATATTAAGGGAATAATTTTTAGTGTTTTTCTTGGATTTTAATTTTACGGTATCCTGCATGTTTGCTTTTCGTAACATCGTTTGTACGCTTATGCCATTAATTGCGATACGTACCACTTATCATCACTAACATCATGTTTTGCTGGTACAGTGAATTGTCGTGAATTCTACAATATAGGCTGTGAATGAAGCTCGTATTTGCAAACATACTGTTAACGGACTCACCCTGCCAAATATATACATGTAGAAAAAATACCACATTTCGAAACAATCTGTTCAGTCAGAGAACTCAATTGTTTGATCTCGTCAAAATTGACTCTACCGTTAACACCGCTGAAAAATGAATCAGGGTTGTATTATAGAAAAGAAAATCTTTTTTCTTGTTATTTGCATAAATTTGTGATGATGTGAGAATTTTTCTAGTATCTGCTGTAAGTTTAACTCAGGTTATTAATATAAAGCGTTTAAAAAAAAAAAAGATATAAGGCCAATATTTAACGTATAAAAATCTTCCAAGTGCATATCAAAATTCGCATGAACGGTTTACATAAAATATCTTACAATCGATAGAACTGAAAAGAATTTCAGCATAACAAATTTACATTATCAGCAGATATTATATTATAACTTCCTAAATACATAATATTTAACTATGGTGTTATACATTTTTCAACTTAAAAGCGTGTGTGGTTTTACATTAGGAATTGTGTATCTAATGTATGAAACAAAAAAGTATCTTTTTGCGGCATGTTTTTGTGCGATTCAACGAATAAGTTCCTAAGTGAATTGCTAT
This sequence comes from Dryococelus australis, assembly GCA_029891345.1. Classification (NCBI taxonomy): domain Eukaryota; kingdom Metazoa; phylum Arthropoda; class Insecta; order Phasmatodea; family Phasmatidae; genus Dryococelus; species Dryococelus australis. The sequence continues at coordinate 171,157,737 of CM056997.1, read as the reverse complement.
TTTTGGCACATTAAATAAATCAGGGAGTTTATATTTTCTGAAATATAATTGCGGCAGTCCTGCATATTACATTTTTGGAAATATTTTCAGCGTTGGGCGAGTTATCGGCACGCACTGAGAGAGAGAGAAATATGGCCTTTCTTTCCGAAGAAACGTTGGTTGAATCTGAGCCAAGATCAATTTGTTTGGTCAGTATAATCTCTCAAATAATACTTTCTGAAAATTATGCTAAATTTGGAAATAAATAGTTTTCTGTTATTACATTGGCAAATGTGTAAGTACTTGCATACATTTTACCACGTAATTGATTAGGCATTACAATATTATACTTTATTATCTTTATTCTGAGTGAATTTCTTATTTTACATGTCGTAAGTGCCACTTTAAATGTACTAAGAATTGTTCAGTCCCAGTATTGCTTAACGACTTATTTCAATTATGTTTCCTGCATATTTCGTAAATTTCATCAATCCAGCCTTCGCAGAATCGATGCATAAGTGGCATTAATGTTTTTTTTTTATAAATTTTAACTTCATGTCGCTGCGTATTATCAGTATTATCATATTCAATCCTCTTCTTTGAATTAACAACAACTTTAAAATAGTGAATGTACGCTGCCAGATCACTACACCAAATCTCTTTAAGTGAACGTTTTTTGAAAAGCATATTTTGTTCACAGTCAGAAATCCAAAAAATTTGACGTTATTAGTTCGCGTCGCTTTGTACCGGGATGTCTACGCTACACAATGTTCCTCCAAGCCTGTCGCCTTTAGTTAATTTTATGCACAGCTGCTAATTAGGAGGATTATTCTAATTAGAAGGGTCATCTGAAGGAATTGTAGGGGGCCCACGCCTAGGACAGGGTTGGGAAACATCGCACAAAGAGAGATCGTGAACTATGCAAACCACGAGCGAAGTCACGATCTCTAACATGCGGAACATGCACGCTGTGCGAACACACTACGTGTTCGCGTTCGCGTGTTGGGCGCCTAGCTGACAACTTTCCAAAACAAACTATCCTATCCCGAGAAAAAGTTTTCCGTAGTTTTCGATCATCAAGCTTAAATTTTCAACTGTGAAAAAGAAGCGTGCTGGAAGTGATTTGCCATGGTAAATTTGCAAGTCAAACTTATACCGAACACGCACATTAAGTTTGCGTGAAGTTTAGGGCGGTAGCTCCGCAATCAGCTTCACATTAACCTTATTGCTCGGACATTTCAGTAATTTCTCCGCATGCGTGCACACAGCATTCATTGAATACATCATCTCTTATCATAGTTTCGTCGTATATCGCACTACCTAAGTGGTTTGAAGGCCAATATTACATTTTAAGAGCGGAAATTATGCCTTTGATAAAACGAATTTAATTAACAGCATAATCAATCACAACTATGCCGCACGTTCTCATTTGACGGCCTACGGTCTTACTATTACACGCGCGGATTGAAAAGGACACACCAGTTTTAGTTGGAAGATAAATCAAGTGTTCTGGTGGACCAAGGAAGAAGTGAATCATTGTTGTTTGTTGGGAAAGCATGGCATTGTTGCGGCCACATGCGGTCTGGCATATTCTGAGATACTGTCTGAGCGACCACTTCTAAACGCGGAAGTGCCATGAACATTACATTGTTCTTCACATAATGGATAGTATTAAATCAAAAGTTCTGACCAGAAATTTCTAGACTATTATTGTTTGTTGAGAACTAGCATAGCAACAATGATTGTTATCATGCTGCGAGCAGAAGCAGCATCGTGAGGTGCCTAGGCGCACTGCATACGCCCCGCCCAGCCAGCTGGATGTATTTGGGCATGTTGTTTGGTTTCCTCGCCGAGAAAAGGTTTTTATGAATGAAACAAAATTTGTTAGGTGCAACAAAGCTAATTGTTTTTATAGGGGGAAGTAAAAAAGGTATTGTTGAAACCATTGTTGTTCTAACGTGGTTGCACGTAACTCTCAAGATTTAATTGTTGAAGCCAAATACTGTTTCTACGTGCACTAAACAGTTTCGGCTTTAATAAACTAAATGGAATCACCACCGAGTTTCAAACCCTGATCATTTTCGCCGGGACGTTAAGCGCTAATAGCAACTTCTCACAAAAAAGTTACGTTTTTAAATAAATAAAATTACAGGACAACGTACGTACATTAATATAGCAGGTTTTACAACTTTTCTTTTTAGTTTCCTGTTGAACTTGTTTGATTGGGAATTTTTATACCAATAATCAATACATGAAATAACAGACTCTGTTATCCGAAATGTCACAAATATCACAAAGTAACTCTCGAGCTGTACTTTAAATGAAGTGGGCGGCCATGTAAATATGAGCAGTTCATCCATCTTAACATTTTGTTGGCTGTCTTATTTCTTTTTGGCTCAGCACAAATATTTTGTTTATTCAAGCGTGTATTTTTTAGAAGAGAAAAATAATTTTTGTCGCTTTTTAAGATTTGTTTATTCAAAACAAATATTTTTCTGTACTACTTAATATGAGTTTGACGATATGCAAACAAGTATTTTGTTGGGTGGAACGAAGCTTCCTCAGTGGCCAAACACCGTGTAGGCCTCACTCTCTTCCTCCAGCACCTCATTGCCGAGCTCTTGAAGCGCAGGTCCTTCTTGAAGTCCTTGAAGTCTTACACTCACCAGGCGCTGGAAGGGCAATGTCCAGACGATACTCCAGTTGTGACATTGCAGATTTACACTTAGTTATAAACGTTATTATTACCTATATAATTTAAAAGAACTTGCTTGTTGTCACTTTATTTTCATATCCTCCAAATTAATTTTAATATACGAGTAAACAGTATAATTTTTGGTTTATTTTAATAACTATTTTTATAGAGATTCATTTGTTTCTAGCGGATATTCAATATTAATATTTGTTATATTTCATTTCTTCATAGATGGTATAAAGCAATTAAATGTGTATTAAACATAACACTGTCCTGGTTTTCTCTCGTCTCGTCTCGCCATTGATGATTGGAGGAGAAATTTGTCATGGTCAGGTGACAGCCAATCAGAGAACATTAAACAACATAAGTAAGGCTGATATAAAATAGAACAAAATTTGCCTGCAGAAGTAATTTTCACTGCAAGATGTTTTTTATAATATGAAGAAATGATTATTGAGTAATAAGGAATGTTAATTTGATTTTGTCTGAGAACATTATGTATTTAATTGATGAATTTGTTTCGAGATGAAGTGCAAGTAATAAAAACTTATGAAAAGAATGTTTACATAGGCTATCATAATTTTACTGAAATGTAACGCAGTAGCATCAGAATCGTACCAACTGTGACCCCAACGCGACAGTTGGTACTGTGCTTGTATGAGTCATCAATATTTATTTCTGATATGGGCCCCTAAAATTATACAATCACAAAGCCCGTATCACGCAATAAAACGAACTAGCCACCTCTAAAACTGATTATTTTGAAGAAAAAAAAATCTCATTGTGAATCCAGCATATCATATTTCTATGTTTTCTACATCAAGGAATTCAACTATTACGTAAACGTTACGCTATGGTGAACTACAAAAGTGTTTTATTAAATCAGGTACTAAGTGAGTTTTGCTATGTTGCAGTTTGATGAATACCAACGGTAATAAGTTATAAATGCTTTTGCATTGTATTCAAGTACATAGTACATCTTATTCCTTACATACTTTTAGTTTCCTTATGAGCCATTCGTGCTGAGCAAGAAATGTCGAAGAGGAAAAGAAAATGCGAAATTGTGAAAATCAACTAAACATTCAGGCCTACAAGTGGAGAAAATTGTACTATTGAGATGGACTGGAATCTGTGTTTTTGTCAGATATATTTACGTGAACCGTTTGCATGTCTAGCTGGCAGTAAACGCTCTGGCAGCAGAATTGGGCAGAAATGTTTACGTGAAGACCTAGAGGCATTCCATTTTAAAAATTAACTTTCATCCCGAATCAAGACTCGCTTGTTTAAATATAACTTTCTAGGGAGTAGTCACTCACACAAAATCGTGCAAAGTTATATAAATTTTACTTAATTACGTTCTTAAAAAATAAATAGAAAAATTGTTTTCAACAAAAACTGTAAAAAATAACGTGAAATGTATCAATATATTAGAACTTACACGACTACATTCCATCATTTATAAGTATGACGTGAAATATGCATTGTTCTTCTATGAAGATCACTATGCAGAACTTACACGACTACATTCCATCATTTATAAGTATGACGTGAAATATGCATTGTTCTTCTATGAAGATCACTATGCAGAACTTACACAACTACATTCCATCATTTATAAGTATGACGTGAAATATGCATTGTTCTTCTATGAAGATCACTATGCAGAACTTCTTAATGTCCGTACACTGCAACTTAGTAAGATGCTTCATTATGTTGCGATTTTACTTAGCGACACAAAAACTCTTAAAAAATAAGAATTGGCGATTCGGTTGCATTCGATGCCGTACCACAAAAATGTCTCGCCAAACTATACAATAGGATTCGGCAAAAGCAGAAAGACCAAAATTTCACTGATAAATTTAAGTTACCTTGTACAAAGGGTTCAGATATCCTATATACAGTTTCTACTTTAACAGACATCAAAGCTTTTCTCCGACAGGTAAAAAAAAAGTGGGTTTTGAAGATCCAAAGAAAACCGTATACAGTACGAGATTAGAAAGGAAATTTTCTTACTTGGATAGCAGAACACGTAACCTAAGAAAAAGTAATGGATGTTCTATTAATGTGCAAAAATAATTTAGGAGAAACTGTTTTCAATTACTGTTAACAAGATGCAGTCCAAGATATGGCTTGTACCGTGCTCATGGTGCGTCTGTTATTCGCCAAGCAATGTTTCAGTTTAGAAGTGAAGGACCCAGCTGGACAGCTTGGCGAGGATTGTCAAAAGGCCTAAAAGTGCAAACAATTTTCAAGAATACAGCACCCTCTGATTTCAAACCATATTTAGTTAATTCTTTTCTCAGCAAGAATAGCTAATACAGTATCAGACGTTAAATAGAAATATAATTTAAGAAAGAAGACAGTTGCAAACGGGTTAGTGGTTTTCGCAACGTAACAGACTGAAAATTGTTACCAAAATCTGGAGTATCTTTGTTCAAAATGAAAAAAAAAGAATTAATGTAATGTTTTTCTGCTTTTTTTTCTTGTGTACTTTCAAAACATGGAAATTCTTGACTGGGGGGGGGGGGCAGTAACAATGGCAAAATATGATCATGTGGTGCACATTCGTGAAAAGATGAATCCATCTGGCTTGGAACCATACGTGCACAAGGATGCTGATGCTGGAATGCTGTTGCTTACTAAACATGCTAATGAAAATTGACACGAGTCCTTAGTTATTCGAACTGATGATTAAGACGTGATATTCACTGCACTTCGTAACTATTGGGTCATTACCTTAACTAGTATGTTTTGGGTCAATTCATTATACAGCACATTATCTTTTTGTTGTCCATTTCACATGTTTGAAGTTAACTATTTTACTATAAAATATATTTTGTATCTTATTCATGATTATAGTATGGCAAGTTTAAAAAAGTAAGGCTGATTTCGATCCATACCATACCATTTATGTGGCAACTAAAACCATACAAGTTAAGAGTTCAATCTCTCAAAAGTATGGCTCGAGTTTGTAGTTGGAAAATTTCACAGATTTATTCAAGCGGCCATTGAGCAAAAAATTTATTCAAAAAGTTGCATTATAAAACAAAACATCGGCAAAAGCATTAAATGAATCATGCGGGCAAAAATTGTCAAAGAATAAAAGAATTAATAAAACTATTTATGGTTACGCTTACCAATATTATTACGTGCACGAGACTCTGAAATGCTTGTGACATGTTCGTGTGGTTTTCTGGGTTTTAATTACATTTTGCTATAGTTGGCGACACTTCCGCAAATATTGTAAGGTGGAATAAAATCGAATACTTTTTATGTAGTTCTACTAGTAAAAATATTTACACCGGGTAGTAGATTAACTTTCTATTCATTGCGACAAGATTATAAATAAGCTATCTGCAAATAAGGTGTAAATAAGTCGGAAAATGAGAATGCTAAAGGTTATTCTAGGGAACGACCAGACGGATACGAGACTATCCGTACGTCATGAACTTGTGTAAATGTCCGTTTGTCACTGAAGTTCTGTGCCTTTCGTCGTTAGCGGCGCTGCTATTTAAAAGTTATCCACGCACAAGTATAACTTGTTAGAGATTAGTCTTCCTGGACAGACGTCTACAAACACTTCGTGAACGGCAAGTGTTCGTGGATAATAGGTTAGAAGTGTGTGTAATTGAGTTCCTACTTAATTTTCTTAGGTGTTAACTAGATATCCTTTTGTTATACTTGACAGTTCAGACATTTGGTTTACTCTCGTTGAAATCTGACTCCAGTTGATCACAGTGAGTACAGCAAGAGTCGTTTTTTTATTTAACTTTCGTGCTTTTTTTTCCTCTTTGGTTTTTTTGGGTATTTTGTATAGAAATATGGTTGTATATTACGTAGATAGACCATTTTACAAAGGCGATTTGATTGTTCTCACCTGCGGCTAACACGCATTCTGAAGCGTATACACATAATATATATTTTACATCAGTCAGCAAGGATGAATAAAATCTAGTAAGTCATACAAGTAGATTATATGTATCGATAGCCAATCACATTCGACTTCGCAGCAGGGGCAGATAGACGAAATGCCAAGTTTGTATTTTATGTTGTACGGTTGAAACAAACATTTTTAAAAATAGCCTGTTGCAACGTACTCTGGTTTCAGCTCATACAAGAGGAGAAAAATGGGAAGATCTGTCCTCCCAACACTCCTATCTTCCGTAATGTTGTTTATCTTTTATCCCAAAAAATTAATGTTTTAATTTTTTTTTTACAAATTCACAACAATATTTATCTATTAATACACTCTACTCTCTGTGTAGCTATATATTTCAGCGTGATTGACCAGGACGGAATTCGAACTGAGTTGCAAGTAGACTACGTGTTGGTCGGGGCAATGTCATGATACCAGTTAAGGTGAGTTTGGCAACACCTAGAATAAGTTAATACTCGCAGCATCTCAAACACAGCCCTGCGCCCAAGCATAGTGCGGCGATCAGAAGTTCCTGAGGAGCTGTGGCGCAGCTGGGCTGTGGTTTCCTCGCCACAGCCTGCGCGGCGGACGATCTGTCAACACCACTCTGCAATGAGATACAGTCGACTGATCATCGAGGATGAAGCAAGAATGAGCGTGTTTTCTGCTACAGCCATAACTCTGCATGGGAGTGATCGCGCGGGTTCCGTGGTCAGATCGCCTCCCACGGTACACATATCCATCATAGTTTTCTTTAGATAGTTCAGGTTTCTGCAGTTAAGGCGATGTAAACTACTCGTTTCTGGATGTAATGAACATAAGCGGTGAAGAAAAAACTGTCTTAAAACTGTGTATAATTTAAAGCAGTTGTGCTTTACTATAAACATACGTTACGTTTAGGCTGCGGCCTACTCCAGATTTTCACTTTGAAAAACGTGTCTTTAGTTTCAACGTCATTTATTGTAAAATTATTTATATTCTAGATTTTGACATAGGCCGGACGTTCTGAGGCCATAAAATATTAGACTTTTTTTTTTCTGTGGAAATGTACCGGTTATTCTACCTAGCGTGATGAACAGCCATTTACGCAACAGTTAAATCCAGTCAAGACACATTTCATATGCGGCCATTGCGTAGTGTAGAATATGAACTTGACATATTTTCCTAGAGAAACGTTCTCTAATGACTGGAGCAAACATACTTGTGTGACAAGAACAAAAAAATAACACTTCTCACTCAAATAAATGAACTCGATGCACCATCCAAACATACAAAACTCACTCAAAATTTCATGGTTCATTATAACTGTCTCAGAAATGATTGGAAACGAAACACAGCGGGATGGCGCAGTGGTAAACCGCTAGACCCGCCTTCGGGGGAGCCCGGGTTAGATTCTTGGTCGGGCTATCCTGATTTACAATTCACAGGGTTTTCCGGATTTGCTCCATGCGAATTCTGGGATGGTTCCCCGATTCCTCCCGCATTTCCTAAGTAAATAGTTTTCCCTTACTGAGGTCTTGCGCTGCCCACGGCCACATAATTAACTACCCACATAAATAAATGATAACAAAAGTATTATTTATGATAGTATATGATTTATAATTTTCAGTTTGATGGTAGCAAGAATGGTGAGTTTACAGAAATGATATTGGTGCGTAAAGAAAACCTTGGAATTTCTTCGAGTTCCATTTTACTTTAATTCTGAGATTAGATGAATTACTATAATATTTTCACTGAATTCTTTCGTCAGTAATTTTTGACGATTTCCCATTGGTATGACTGAAGCAAATATGTGAAAGTATACTAAATAATCGTTTCTTTACAGTCATATCTAAAGAAAATTTCCGCTTACTGGCGTTCCAGTTGCATTTTTTATGATAACTTTAATGTTCAGCATATTTGTATACTGAAATTCCTTTACGTAGAGTGATCTGCTCCATAAAAGTGTTTGATAATTTTACTAACGAGTGTGAAGCAAATATGGGGAATACAATCAAATCAATGTTCTGTTATGCTTTCACATGCATGCTAGGAGTAAACAATAGTGGTTTTTGAAGTTGTTTTCAATACTTATATGATTTTATTGAACGTAACGTAGTATACTAGATTTTTTACCGACATTATGTTATAGATCAGCTATAGTTTTAGAAATTTCACACTAATATTTCTGTGTTTACATATGTATATATATATATATATATATATATATATATATATATATATATATATATATATATATATATATATAACCTACGTATTGCTGAATCTGTTCGTACTTGACTGCATTTTTCTTTTAATACTGAGTAGCATGCTTACGTGTAGTTTAATTATCAGCTGCTGATAACTTAATGTCTTAGAAAGACGTTATCCCTGTACACTATTTCTGGTAAACTTGGAATTTAATATTATATTTCTTGTCCTTTTCTTATAATAAATATAAATTTTTTTATGATAAAGCACACGCAGTTACGTACTTTAGCCCCCCAGTGACTTCGTTTAGTTGATACAGTAGGCCCAGAGTGTCCGATTTTTAGAGACCAAAGAATAAAAATTGCCTGGATACAAATCTGCCTACATGCACACGATATTTCATTCACTCCCTCTAAACTGCGCAAATAAATAACGTTATTAGCCCTGCCTTTGCTCGAATAATGGATAGATACATCATTAGTATGTGTCAACGCAAATTAGTTCGCTCATTTCGGATGTCACGTGGGTTGATTAAGCATTGGCTAAAGAGATCAGCTCTGTTGATTATAGTACAATGTTAGGAAGGGCCATTTAAACCGAGGTCAACCGAGCTGGGAACTGGTTACTCACACCGGAATGGTAAATTAAGTTAAGTTTGTTCACGATAAAGTGAGCACTTTTGAAATCGACCTTAGAAAAAAGTCACTGCCCCTACCTGGATACATTTTAACGGGCGCCCTGAGTGACATGCGTCCAGTAAAGTTGGTAACGATGGATGGGAAGTAGTTCCGTATCTTAATGTCGAATAAAAAGTGTTAGGTAACCATTTCTGATAACTTAAATTATTTCTTTTGCTTTGTGTTTTTATATGCACCGTACTCAAAAAATTAGCAGCTTTGTTAAATACATACTTTTCTAATATTTTCACAGTTTCACTTTACCGACGCATAAATAAAGTGATGAGGATCATGACAATGTTAATCTTACATACGATAGATGAATACATAACGTGCGTACAAGCAGTTATTAAGCAGGGATTTCAAAAGTGAAATTTTACCGTGAATAACCTATACTTAAAAACCTAGTAATCATGTGTTAAAACTCATTTAAGGTAAGAGTTTTTATTTATTATTTCACTATCCTATTCTTATGTATCTCTGTAGATCTATGCACAAATGTTCGTTGTATGAAACAAAAACTACGTAACCTATTTCAGTGAAATTTTGTTAGTTCTTTGTAAAATCCTTCTAAGTACGAATTACGCAGCATCATGAAAGGTTGCAGCAAAGTAAGGACATTTTAAATGCTCTCACGGTAGGCAAGCCATTCAGTTGAATAATGTAGAAGTTATCCCGCAAATCATTGAACCACATATAAGTTTAACCACTCCAGTCTGTGGACTGGCTGGGCAGGAGAACAGCTAGCAAGCAAGCAAATACCGTATATTTAAACTAAAATAATTAAAATCCTTGGTATGCATAGCTCAGTTGACAAGACTCCATTTCTCGGGTTTGCCGCAGGCATAACTTAAGTTAAACAACTGGCTTTTAATGGGTAGTGCTTATCTATTACAACGAAGTGCGAAAATCCAGATGTACTTACAAATATAAACTTCTCAAATCTGCACCCGTACACTAGATACAAAATAACCCTAGAATGTAAAGGGAATTAACACCAATAGAATAAGAACTAAGAAGTTTTAATTTTAATAAGGTGAATTCGGCTCACTACAGCAACCCACCATGTGGACAGTTCTACAACCAGAACAAGACACTATCAAGTTTGACAATTGAAAAAGTCAATAGTGTAATTGAGTTAAGGACAGATTGATTAAGGGCACCTAAGGCCTCTATCAACTCGTGACAACAACAATTTTTGAGTGAACGCAGGCATTCACCTTTCAATAACCACTCGCAGTGACGAGATTTCAGGCTGCTGTCTCAAAGCGCCACGTCAAACAGGCGTGGCGGAAACAAGAATACTATTAAGTCTAAAATTATGCAAAGTAACACAAGTTGTCAATGAAGCCTACACATGTTAAGTACTCAAAATACACTGATAATAATAAAGAAAATTTCACACGCAATAAAATGTGGCAGAACATATCTAAGAATCGAACAATAAACGTCAAAATATATGAGCGTCTCACAAGGGGATAATACTTCTGGTAGGACACAATATTAAAAACATTAAACGCCTTAACGATCTACAAATAAGGTACTGCGCTAATCTTTAAATTAAAAGCCTTCTCAGACAACACAACAAAATTAAAGGGACGTACCAAAAGGCAGCAGCCTGCAGCCCGTCAAAGCTCCGAACGGAAATACAAATTAAAACTTTACATTAAAAAGGGATATTACCTTGCAGACTGGTTAGGGGCAGCTGAAAATAATTAAAGTAAAACAGCAAGCCATTAAAGCCCTAACCAGTAAATGAAGACACATAACGCAAAAGGTGAAAGAGGTTACTAAACAAGTAATGAGTGGAAGCCGCAGTTTACAACTAAGGCGTTGATAGCCAAATGGGGCGATGAGCTTGACTAGAATAAGTGCTTTAACACCCGAAATGTCTAAATAATGCTGGCCGGAAAAATGTAATTAAAATACAAATCAAGTTCACGAAGTATACTAGAAAAATATCAAGCACAAAAAAAAATACATGGCCAGCTAAAAAGGCTACACTATCATTAAATCAATTTAAAAGGGACAAAAACACACACTACGGCCCCCAACTAACTTTTTCAAATGAATCAACTTCTCATTAAATCCCAATATGCAACTACTAACATATTAAAAAACCTTAAAAAGAATTCACCACGGAATCGATATTACATTTTGGTGAAGCTCAGACGAAAACACTGGTAGCTACAAAACACTAGTCCACAAGCTTATCGAAGTATCATGTCATCGCAGCACTTCGTCGAAGCCAGACTGCCTAGCGCAGTGATCATGGCGACGGCCCAACTAGAACAAATCGGCGCTAGTATCGCTGAGAAATATCGCGACTATCGCAGTCCTGTATAGAGGGCGCCTCATAACCTTAAGACAGCAGGGTAGATCAATGGAAATTCAAATCTTCGGCCGTAAGTTGCAAATCGAAAAACACACAACTCCATTAACTTCTACAGTGAGTATTTTTTAATCCAACCCTTTTTGCTTGTTTTCTCCACCATAGACAACATAACATTTTTAAGTACAACTTCCTAGTATAAGAAAGAAAAACATAATAATACTTGAAAAGAAAAACAAGACATAGATACATAACTGATGTGAATATCAGGGCGTTACAATCACTAAAAATATTTTAATGAGGTTATAAAAGGCAACACACATTGAATCAGAAGAAAAATATTCTTTTCTGTTTCCTTTATAAAAAAAATGTGTACTCACTCATTAGGAGACAGGTATATTTGAATGACTGCACTCGCAGTGCAGCGAAGCTTGTGCTGTAATAGTCTGTTTACAGTCCAAAAATATATTACAATTTTTACTTGGGAATCGTGGGATTATGCAATCAGATGACTGACTTTCTGTATGTAAGTGGTATACTTATATGCACTGTATGTAAGTATACACTGTATGGGCTAGTGTTCGGAAATATACAAGGTAGGGTTTAATTTGACCAACCAACTTCATGAGTATTTTGTAATGTGAAATCAGGTGGGGAGTGTACGGGATACTTCCTACCTAAACAGAACATCAAACGAGACACGAGCTCTTGAAAATCGACTTTTTAAACTGTCCTTTTGGAAATCATTTGAAGAAAACTTCAAATGAATTACGGTTCTCCCAATTGAGTTAATGTTATCAAGTTCTTCAACCTAAGAGCAAATACTCATTGATACCTCCCACTGAAGTGAAAATAACTAGTATGGCCGACTTATTACGCACATATCACATTTTTACCATCAGGAAACGTGAGCGTATGATGTGGTTTATTGAGCAGTACGAAACAGTTAGTAAAAATTGTCTTCTTTCTTAAACTATCCTGAACGCGCCATTTTCGTGTAAACGCACACAAAAGTTTGGGCCATAGCGACACAGTTCCAAAAGTGTAGACTGTAAAAAAATATATTTTAACATTTACAAACAAAATTCTTGGAAACCTTGTTACCAAGGAAATTATTTGTATAACTACAACACGTTTTCTTGTAAACTATACAATATAGATATTTGTAAGCCTTATACTTCATTGTATGTTATTGAAAAGTGGAAATAAAATGATACTTTTTGTGCTAGGAAACAAACGTGATGAATAAATAAGAGAGAAATATTAAGTTAAAAGAATTCACGAGAGAACAAGAAACTGCACTTGTCGGCATTGGAATTCGATGTCACAGCCATTGCGTTACTTACTCACATCTTACGAGCACACTTCGAACTTCACTTATGAGGCACAGAGTTGTTATTACAATTACTGCTGCTGGGTCCTGACTTAGCAAAAACATAATTTCATGCCTTGGGTAGGATTGAGGTTAACGAAGTAGGAAATTGCCGTGCCTCCATGGCGTCAACTTTCTGAAGGCCAACTGCGTATTCGCACAGTTGCACTCTTAAAATAGCAGAATGCGCATTTTTCGTGAACATGTGTTGGAACAATAGCGATTAGTGTTAAATAACTACAAAATATTAGCACATTTATTGCACTAAGAACGACGCATTAGTCTCAGTTTATGTTTACTGTGCAGATATGAAACATTGCCAGTTTATGTGTAATGATATCACGTGTTTTTAAAATTGACTTCGTTATTTTAATTTGTAATATTTGAGGTGTTTTAAGTGTTTCACGTTATTAACGCTTACATTGTGTCTCTTTTCGCACGCAACTAAAATTTACATTACTGTTTCAAACACTCGTAAAATTGCAAACAATTTCTCAGTACAAATAACAAAAATTACAGTGTAGGCAATACTAATATTTCCTTCGTAAAACCACACGCCGACTGTTGCCAGAAACAAGAAGCTTCAGTAATGTAAATTTATTAATGAATGGTACATGTTTTTTTACAGCAAGTATTAAAAATGCTCACCATCGTTTGTGCAGCTGGCACAGCAGCGCAACCCAAATGTATATAGGAAGTGTTCCTTACATATCGCTGTTACTTAGAAGTTGCAATTTTTTGTTAATCAGGCCATACTTCTCAATGAACCAGCATCAAACATTCCCTATTCCTAATGGTAAAATGTTGTACACTCTAAGAAATTATTTGTAAATTTACCATATCAGTGTATACGTACATTGACAAAGCTCGAATGGTAAATTATTATCCCACACACGCATGATAACGTTCCTACAGTTGCTCAGGAAACAGTCAAATGTATAGCGAAGTTCACAACTTTGTATAGTTGCGATGCTAAATATTCCCATATTTTCAGCTTGGCGCGTAGTACTATTTCCATACACTGTATATCTTAAAAACTTCCATTACAGTTTAGGAAGCTTACAAGAATTTTTTTACAGTGTATGGAGTTGAGAGCCACCCCTGTTATTTTCTTCACTGTGGGAGGTATTAATGAGAGTTCGCTCTTTGGTTGAGATTCCCGATATCGTACAAAAATGTTCGGGTTACTGTAATTTAATTACACTTCGATGCCGATATTTCGCAAAAAAAAAAAAATAGAGGTTAAAAACTTTGTTATAAAGGGCTCGTATCTTCCTTAATATTCAGTGTAGACAGAAAGTTTCCCACATATTTCCCATTCGATTGTGCATAAGAATCACCTCAGGAATTTGTTGGTCGAATTCAGCCCCACGCTGTATGTGTACTGGTTGTACACACTCAAAGGAAAAAATTTACACACTCTGAATAATAATAAGGTAAGTTGGTTAGTAGATGAATAATTGACAAACCATTAAAGTTAAGTGTGGTGGTGCACGCAGATATATGGGAGTGCTGTATTCACTCTTGTCGTGGTTTATATAATCAGTAATCTGAACAACACACCTGATGGGACACACACGATGCTTGCCAGGTGTAACAGAACACTCTGAGGATTAAACCCAATTTCAGTCCGGACATTGATAGTGTGACAGATATCTTTGTCATTGAAGACAAAACTAGCACGGATACGCTTCCATTACTTCGCCACTTTTCATGAAGACCGAACATGAACACTGTAACACATCAGTTATAATTTTCATAAATAAAATTTTTTATTTTTATTCAGTTAGATAAGTTGATGGACTGTATTTTTTGTTGTGCGTCTAAAGTCAGTGTAACGGGGGACAAAGTCAGCTTGCCAATTCATAAAAAAGAAGCGAGCGAATAATGAAACTGGCTATTACATTTAACATGGCCGGTGTAATTTGGACAAATCGGATGCCTGCAATTGAGAAATTCACAGAACAATAGAGCTAGTGCTATTATAGTGATTCATATAGATTATTTAAATACCACATTTGGCGCACTCTCAGGAACTATTCGCAAATTTACATAATTTTATAAGTATAGTGAGAAAGCCTGATTGGTAAAGTTTATTCCCCGTACATCCATGTTAGTGTTCCTACATTTGCTCAGGTAAATGTTAAATGGGTATGGAAGTTCCCATCTTTGAACAGTGCCGACGCTAAACTTTCCTATATTTGCAGCCTGATGTGTGGTATTATTTACATACCACATATAAGTTAAAAACTTACATTACAGTTTAGGAACTTTACTAGAATAATATTTACAGTACACGAATGACTTGAGTAGTTCCCGAGAAAGGACACAGTGGCTTTAATTTTAGGTGGCATCATCGTCAAACATAGAAAACCAGAGAGATCACGAGAGTTTGAATTTATTACGAAATTGTGTACTGTTTAAGTATCAATTTTGGTTAAAATCGGTTATATGGTTTATGAAATATGAAGTAGCACCTAACAATTTAAAAATGAAGATCTGCAGTGTTTCAAATCCCTAGAGGAGAATGTCTAAATATAAGTCATCACTTTGTTGACGCCTTCTGTTGCAAATGGGTTGCACCACTTGAAGGTTATAATGCATACACATACACGTGAAACATGTTTACGTCTTGATATGCATGTAAAAATGTAATATTTCATTCACATAGCATTTTATAAAAATATACAAAATAATCCATTCTGAAACATGGAACTGAATATGGGCTACACAAAATAAGCCCTAAATAAACTAAGGAAACATGTGCAACATAAGGACAATAAAGTGTAATCACCACATAAACCTTGAATAAGACACAGTAAATGAAACGATGTAATAAAATAACGAAATAAAAGGGGGGTTCGTAATTGCTAGAAGCTACAGAAACCAACTCCATAGGTATATAGTAAAATTTTCTCTTCACTAAAAGAGTGACCTTGAAAAATAAAATACATGAATGAATCTGTCTTCATTAGCTAATGGAAACAACAAAATGCAAGGTTAAAAAATATTATATCATCACTCCCAATAATGAAAAAAATAAAACGAGCAAATAGACTACAACAGTCATAATTCTTCAAATTTCTTACTAGTCTACTTGCAAAAGTAACATATATATTCATCTTTTTCAGCACCTGCGTAATCGTGTGCCTACGTGGAGCACATAACACACATAACCCGTACCACATCTCCCTTATGGTCACTGAATCCACCCTCACAAAATATGCAGATAGCGTCCTCATCATTAGGTGTTTTCTTTCCAACAGGTAGATCCAAGTCACTGGCACTATCATCCAGACGAGGGGTTTCATTCTGAAATTTGTATGAATCTGATAGTTCTATAGCACTATGCCTTTGCCGCTTGGGTTTTCTTTCTCCATGCTTCTTTTGTTTCACTAGGGATGTTCCCCGTTGATTTTGTGGTTTTTTTGCTTTTTATTTGATGTCTAGACTATTCTTGCTCTTCTCTCTTGAAGCCTTGGATCTTTCCAATTATTCAAGCAATATCTTCTGTATGTGATTGCAGTTATCCTACAGGAACCTGTAGCCTCGTGACCCCGGTTATATCTAGATTTCTTCATTGTGTCAGGTACTGGTGAAATAATGAAAGTGCTCACTTGTCATGAGGTTCCAGGAAGAGGTTGCCGATTTGGTGTTGTTGCGTCTGTCCCGCCATCTCTTCGCCCCGACTGCCTAAGTATTTTGTATTACAGGTATTTTTCAGTTACTACCTGAAATTACCGGGTTCCATCTTACATATTCATTTATTATTTTAACACGAAGACTTTCGTATACAGCCATGCTTCTCAGTGGGCTTGCTACACAAGACACATTCTGACCTCAGCGGTCACCCAACCGATCACAATATTACAAAAGTCGCTGATACTACTATTACGAAAAACTGTATTTTTCAGCCCAATCTCTGCTATATGGCTCCTGTCGCTGATACTGCTTTACTTGAAAACCATAACTTGGATGCGTGCCACGGGCCTCTGGACCCAATCAACAGTTTTAGGTCAGAACACTTAATTTTGAGATGACAAGTAGAATGGGTTTGAACTCCCAAACAGGACCCACAAAAAAAAACCATCTATCTGGTGCACACGGATCGCCTGTGCAAGGGTCATGTACCTCCTCCTCTCAGACTCGGTCCATGACGCCCTCCAATACTAATATTATGTTTGTTATCGCCCCACCCTAGTATGTCCTGAAATCTCACCAATAGCTGAGTGTCATGCGAGACTTAGCCTTATGTCAGCTACGTCTTTACAACATACAACAACGTAGAAAACTGGTTGGAATTTCCTGCAATCTCTTCTCGATTTTCTGAAGGTGGGACTGGGACATCTTTGCCAGGCGAAGTCGGAGGAGCTGCCGGAACTGGTTCAATGTGGAGCTGGCTATGGCCATTTGAAGGCGACAGTGTGATCGCAGATTCCAGTAAGGGAGCAATGCAACAGAAGTCCAAGCGTAGTTATTGTAGAATTTCATGTTTTCTCCGCTTCAACTTTAAAAGCTATGAAATATTTATCAGAAAAATTTTTCGTTAAGTGGAAAGATTCCTGTAGTTCTAAAGCTGTTCACAGCTACCTCCCCAGTCTGTACCTACAGGTAGGCTTGTCCGAACAGCTCCATAATTTCGTAAGGAGTAAGAGGTGTCCGAGAATGATGAATCCGCATCCTAACCTCCTCACTTTAGTGAATCTTTGAACGACCCATGAAAGTCTTCTCGAGGGGCTGTAACACATGTGTTGAGTGAGGGGAAGTAAAATAATGGTCATGTGATTACCTCGGGGTATATTATTTATATCTAGTTTCCGAACATACCTATAATGCACATCTAAGATCAACAAAACTGGCGACTCTCTATTTGGTTTAATTTTCTCAATAAAATGCTCGAACCACTTTGTAAAGATGTTAGTCTGTACTCATTCAGATGGATGAGCAAAACCGATCTAACCCGGTGGACTGCCTTTCATCAATTGGACATGTTCTTGGAAATATAACTGCGGGAGGTGCAAAGTGTCCACTGCACTCATACAGGTAATAATGCTTAATGCTGATCCTCTTTCAGCTGCAGTTAATGCAGCTATCTGTATTTTCCCTCTCCTTACAACATCATCTCTTAATTACCTTTGACGATGGTTCGCCTGGTCTCGCCCACGTTATATACTCTCACGGCTGGGTACTTATGTTCTTCATAGGCACCGTCCAGAATCTCGAAAAATGTCTGTACATTTTCTTTATTGAAGTCTAATATGCGTGAAAATGACACGTGGCTTGCGGAGGGACAGAAATTCCTTGTGTCGTTAGAAGGAAAGATCTACCAAAGATCTTCCAGCTTCTGTTGACATGAACGGGTGTTGTAAACCATTTTGTGTTTCTAGTTGATAAGTCATTCGCTGCAAGTCACCCTTAGTGCATCAAAATATTTTTTGCTCCGTAGCAAGTAGATACCTAACGAGCTCATGCTCAAGTTCGTCTCCTAAAATTGATTTTCTAACTTCTTCGGTTGCCACCACTTGGGATGGAGAAAGAGATTCCTTCTTACTCAAAGTTTGCAATGTTGTGTGGGGTACATTAAACATTTTCATGCTTTATTTGTTCCCATATCTTTTTCCCTAACCACTTTAATGCTAGAAACTCGTTAACATGTGTTTGGACCATAGTCTAAATTTGAACCTTCTCTTCTACTAATTTCTACAAGTGTACCGAAATTGGTGAAAATTAGTACATAGATTCATGAGTTTTTAGGGTGATACTCGCATACACAGGAACACAGGAAAGTAATCTCATAAGCACGGGTTTCCTTTGGAAAGTAGGGTGAAATGATATAAGGAATGAACTGATCACTGTTGATCAATTTAAATTCCTATTTTGTTAAATTGTGGTCGTTTTTGAGAGTGATGATCATGATCTGAAACTGATCATGTTTATCGCAGATGATATTTTGTGGATGATAAGTTAGTCAGGAAGTGCATTTAGTACATCGTTCTTGTTAGGAAATTTGGTAATGATCAGTTATCTGTAATTAGAAGTGATCATGATCGTGTCGAGATATGGAAACACATCATTCGAAAAAGGCAAGATTGTTGGGAAAAGGCCTGAGGCAACAACGTCACTAGAATACATTTTGTGCAAAATTTTACAAGTAACATATAATTATTTGTTGGTATGTTATATTTCCGCTTTGTATATATTTAGTAAATTTAATTTTTGACTCATTAATTGTATTTTGGTCACAGTTGAGAGAATAAAACCACGAGAGAGAGAGAGAGAGAGAGAAAGAGAGAGAGCGCGAAAGAGAGAAAAGTTAAGTGGTTGAGTTAACTATATAGTTATACTAGCTTTTAAAATATGTGGTTACATAAATTCTTGCGTTATGACGGCCGTTAGTGGCATCATGTTAATACAATATTATATGTATGTATCTCTGTTCTGCGTTTAAAATGTTATAATACGGGGAGGGGGCTCATGGACATACTAATAGACATTCCTCCAATAAACCTTTTCTTTCCCAGAAAAGTGGGTTAAAAAGATATGGACGACAAAACAGCGGTGAAATGTAATTTTTGGGCGAAACAGAAGTGACTCTAAAATACCAGCAAAACACATGATGTAACACAATTACCAACATAATCGGAATACTAGAGACCCACAAGGTAAAGGCCTAACGTTTGAGTCATACAAGACTTGCGTGGAAAATGAACATAAAAGGAATGTCGTTACTAACAGTAGAAATTATCGGACGCTGATCAAACTGCCACACACAGGCCATAAGACCGCGCTTATCTCCCTTCTTCTTAGTCGTAAATTGAAAATTTCCGCGTCGTGCAGAGTGTTTGAGTCGTGCTATTTAGTACAAAAAACGGCATAATTTGTTTCTACATTATTAGCAAACTTCTTATGATAGTCTTCGCTCTGTAATGTAGGGACAGTCTCAGTTTTAACTCAATAACATGTTTATGATGCATATATCGAGCTCGTCACATTATGTGCTACTACCGGCACTAATGCATCAACGAGTAAAAAGCTGGTTGACACAAATCATGTGTTATTGTACAACATTCGGCGACATATTTTTGCCATGTAGCTATACACTAAACACAGCTCATATTTCGTGACGTACACCTAACCAAGGGGAAAAATGTACTCAACAAAAAAACTGAACAAAATTATCTTCTAGTGGGAGAACAAAACGTTGGTCGAAATATCGTGATTTTTTTTTTTTTATTTTTTTTTTTTTATAATCTTTCTGTGACCACTATCAGAAGAAATATGGTCGTATTAACTAGATAGTAACCCGCTTTCACAGAATATTTATGAACACCATACAGCCAACAAATTGTAGCTCCACTGTGAAATGAGCTTTTAGCATTCTGTTTTATAAATATTTGCTTCTTCTATGCCAGAAAAGATGTATAAAATGTATAATGCTAACTCGCAATCCAAAGTTAACTTATTGCTGACTAATTTGAAACTGTATGTGTCGATTAAAAAGTTTCTTCAATTATCTTATGTTATTATTTGATTTGAAACGAAATAGTGTAAAATAAAAAATTAATCTGGCACTACAAACTATAAGCAAAATTTTATCACCTGTTATTTAAAATGTGCTTGCTGAAATTTAGTAACCTTAATTTTGGTAACAAATAAATATTTTTTCGTTCGTGTGTCTAACGAGAGTGATGAAAAATTTAAATTTTGACACTTTGAGAAGTTGCGTTAAGGAATAAGGTAAACAATCCCTGACAGCTTGAAGTTATCAATATTTTTGTAGTTTCCCTAAGTTCTATTTTTGAATATCTGTCGAAAGTTTAGCACAACAAAGTAAATTATGATCAGTATTGAAAGCTGGTGCTGAAGTTCATATTATTAGTTAATACCGGAGGTATCTAGTCATTTTTTACTTTTCACAGTCAAATAATATATTAAAATATGTTGGTTTTAGTGTTTACATGTCTATATATTTATGTGTATAAATATATATATATAATGTGTGTGTGTGAAATTGTTAATTTTTTATTACATTATTATGAAGCATTTACATTTGTTATTTATTATGTTATATTCAAAATCAATGTACTTATAATTTAATGATTTGGTTTCTATAATTTTATTAAGTTTGCTGTAAACTGTCTGATGTTTTCTATGAACTAATTGTATGTTATTTTGTTAATTGTGACTAATTAATAAACAGGGCCAAATACCCGTAACTTCGCCACTTTAATAAAGACATATTTATTATAATAACATACTAGTTTTCTAAGCTTTATCGAATCGCGGCAGCTTTAATGCGTTTGTAAATTGCTAACTAGTAACTACTAAGAGACTATTTATGTATGCTAGTACAGACATGGTAACAGCAACAGGAGTCTAGAAATACATGCAGTGTGATGCTATGTAATGCACTGCAGCTGTCAAGCATTAAGACTTAAACAAGCTGCATTGTTGGACGATAAGTTTATAAATAAAACATGGATGGTATTGTCCATTCAGGGTACATTCACACTTTTTGAAACGAACATATGTAAAATCATTTAGGTTGTAACATGTTCGCCTGTTTTTTTTTTTTCAAACAAATTTCATACTGTTATTACTAAAATATTCTCATCAAGATAGAATGAAACACTTACTTTTATATTGTGTGTAAATTATAATCAGTTCTTAACCAGAATGCATTAAAAAACGGTACTATCAGTGCTGTGTTGGCAACGGTTAATAAGAGAATAATGTTTTGAACTGAGATTTTTTACGATATTTGTAAAATAAACGTTTCTTATTGAAATATCTACATTTCAAAGTAACATTGTTAGAATCACACCTTTTTGTTTATTATTAAAAATACATATTATTTTGTGGTTTAGTTAAAAAAAAATATATTCCAAAGCCACAAGTATCCTCATATCGTTCTCCCAGCAAAGAAGAGACGTGTGATGGAAAACCGTATCGTTAATGTTTTAATTATTTTATTTAACCGTATTTCACGTTTTCAGAGTTTCCCAGCGCTTCTAACTTGCGAATGGTTCTGACTGGGCTCCATTGGGCAATCCGCGGAAAACAATCCTTTCACCAAAATGTCTGAACGCGTTAAAGCTGTTTCCAGACTATTTTGTTAAAGTTGAAAAGTGGTAATATTATATAAACAGACTTGAACTTAAAATTATTGTTATTACTATGGCATCGAAAGTCATTCGCAGTACATTTGATATTCGCTCGTTCAATACTGACTCTGCCACAAATACTGGCTCTGACACACTGAACCAACATATCTACGGAACTCTGCCGACAACGGCTATTTCATTAATTCACACTTCACACGTCCAACCGAAAGACTACACGCTGAAATATTTTTACGACATTTGCAAAATGTTTAGGTAGTTAAAAGTATTTTTCTTTCCGGGGAGAAAAACTAACCGTCCTGCAACAATCGACGTTACACGTGTCTCCAACTTCCAAGCCGTATTCGCATCGCCTTCACATCAGAAAACGTACTTGGATAAGGTAAAGGCCTTATGTTAGCTCTATTTGTCTGCACAATTTTGTAGGCATCGGTAGACGATGTAAATACTTTACTTTTTTTTTTTCACGTGACGCTATCTTACAAAACAGCGGTGAGAAAGAGGCTCTGTAAAGGATATTTTTGTGGATGTATTAGATACTGCGAGTATATTAAATTAAGTTGAAATTTGTTAAATTATATCGTAGATATAGAGTTCTGAGCTAAATTTTCTAAATGACTGTCATTTTGAATATAAGTGTCTAATCCACTAAAAATTATAAATTTACATGGCCTTCCGTAGTGCTAATTGTTAACACATTTGGTCGGGATCAGTGTATTACTTTCCGAGATTTTACAGATATTATATTTTTCCATGTGGCGCTATCTTACATAATGACGGATAAAAGAGGCTGGGTGAAGACATATTTCAGTGTTTAAATAGATATTGCCAGCCTACAAAGTTATGTTGAAATTGGTTTTGTGGCTTCGTAGATATAGCATACTAAGCAAAAATTGTATACCGTAATTTTGAAAATATGTGTCTGACTTATTACAACATACCAGTTTACATGACCTACGGTAGTACTACTTGTTGGCTATATTTGAAAATATGTGTCTGACTTATTACAACATACCAGTTTACATGACCTACGGTAGTACTACTTGTTGGCTATATTTGAAAATATGTGTCTGACTTATTACAACATACCAGTTTACATGACCTACGGTAGTACTACTTGTTGGCTGTATTTGAAAATATGTGTCTGACTTATTACAACATACAAGTTTACATGACCTACGGTAGTACTACTTGTTGGGTATATTTGAAAATATGTGTCTGACTTATTACAACATACCAGTTTACATGACCTACGGTAGTACTACTTGTTGGCTGTATTTGAAAATATGTGTCTGACTTATTACAACATACAAGTTTACATGACCTACGGTAGTACTACTTGTTGGCTATATTTGAAAATATGTGTCTGACTTATTACAACATACCAGTTTACATTACGGTGCTCTCTTACATAATGACGGACTATAGAGCGATGTTTGTTGGCACGTTTGATGTTTATAACGGATACTTACAGCAAACCAAGTTCGGTTGAAATTGGTTAAACGGCGTGGTAGGTATACCAAATCAACATTAAATACTTTTATGACCGCCATTTCAAAATAAACGCCTTATATATCCAAAGCAGCAAAAGTTAACATCACCTACTATAGTATTCCTTACGTTCCAAATTTGGTGGGGATAGGTTGAGTACTTTCTGATGTACGACGTATTACAAAATGATGGGCCAGTAAAAATATCCCTGTGTAGTTTCAATGTTTACTTTATGTGCTCTCAATATACTAAATTGGGTTTAAGTCGGTTGAAAGAGAGCCAAGATATGACATAGCATCCTAAATTTTAAGGTGCCCTTACTATGTACTACATTTGTACAGAGATTGGCGAAATTCGTTTCACGGGCTCAAACGTTTATTGGAGACACACAAACATACAGAGACCGGAAAGTGATCTCATAGGCCTATCTTTCCTTCGGAAATCATGTTAAAAAGTTGGATGTCCTTACTAAGTAGTGTGTGTTAAAAAAATTGTTTGGTGAAATTCGGCTCACTGATTCAAAACTCATTAGAGGAGACACATCCAGACAGACATTCGCACGATTTCATTAGCCTATCTTGCTAAGGAAATTAGGCTTAAAAAATGAACAAACCGTCTAAAACTATGTATACAGGAGAAATATAAGAAGGATAAATGTTACAGCAGGTCTATTCCCATAGAGACTGTCCTTTAATGGAAATAACATATCACATCAATTACTTGGGGTTAATACTTACTGTACAGTTCATTCACCCCAAAATGATGTGTACAGTCGTGGTAAAATATTGGCATGTAATTTGCGTACTTATCTACACAGTGGATAGCACACATATTTTAATGAGATGTACAATACTCACCATAAAATCTATTATCATTACAAATATTGTTAAAAAGTTATAAAGCCGATCTAATTACAAACATATGCCTTAATTGTAAGTATTTAAGCATCATTCTTCATTAAATATGCCAGTACTCATTGAACAACTGAAAAATATAAGCATAGTATTTGACAATATTTGGAATTTTTATAGATAGTGAAAGAATACGTAGTCGGTATCTGGAAGTAGAAGTTTTGCAAGGCTTTAAAAACATGGACTTACCGTGAAGGAACTAATGTGAATATGTAATGATTAAATCTTAGAATGTGCCAGACATATTATAATGTCTTAGGATTTAAAACTCAACGGAATATGGAATATTCACTGTGTTAAACAAACGAAAACAATGAAAAAAAAAAAAACCCGGAAATATTACACCAAATATTCTCCGTTTGTACAAACGGTCTTCGTGCTGAGAGAAAGATAAAATTTACGCCTGCAAAGTAGGAATGCAACGAGCATTTCAGATGTGTACGACGGTCTGCCGGAAATTGGTATTCGTGAGAACACTCTTAACTACTTTGCGTTTTGCATCGTGGGTAACCAACTGAATCAGTCCACTGCGGACATACTCCGCACGAAGCTACGTGATGGCATATTGAAGTTCATTCAATTTAAAAAGTAACCTGTATATAGAACTGTGTTTAACAATAAACTTTCTCTTCTTAATATTTTACATGTTGCACTTTAAAAAAATATTGATTATCGTATTGGCTTCAGTGCAAAGAGTTTAGAATTATTATTATAAAACTGTATTTAAAATTCTGATCTGTCATGTGGTGTTACGATAGGTCCTTTCATTTCGAAAACAGTGGACTGCACATAGACTATAAGGGGGAAAGACTAACTGCCAATAAATAATATGTTCGTTTTACCAACTTCTTCCACAAATGGTGCAGATAACTGCTTTTCCTCTCCGAAACTGTCAGTTTGATGTCAACTGACACATTTTTCTGCAGTTAAAGGAAAATTTTTACAAGCTTTTGCGTTCTAAATATTACCTTACATATGTTGCCTTTTAGTCTACATTCCGCACTAAAGGAAGGCTTATGCGATCGCTTTGCTGTGCGTGTGGCCGCTACTCGAAGTAAATTATTTTACGTTTACTACAAAGAGTGAAACATTTTTTAAGTTTTCTCGTACATCAGTAAAATATTGTAATAATTCATCAGTGTCTGGCGACAGTGATTGTTATGGACAACGACCTAGACCAATGTCCTTAGGGCCGTGTCCGAATTTTCTCAAGTATACACATGTCTGTTATTGGCGCCGCATGTAACGTCATCATAAAAAAAAAAATTGTTGTAAAACTAATCGGAAACGCCTGAACTAACGTAATTTGTGCAACACACGCCTGACTGTGATTACGGGAACAGGTTGTTTGAGATGCTGTATCGTTAGCTCTGCGGTTCTTTTTGATGATCTTGTCAATGTTCGGCAATCGCCGATCACCGAGGATTGGTTCTCGATCACTGTAACTCTTCGTTGATGAATGTCTTGCCACGAGTTGTGTACGCCTCGCATCATCTCGGACACTGGTGCTCTCAGTGAACTTAATTCATTGCCAGTCTTCGGTACATTCGCTCCTACTAACCATACTCCAGCAATCGGTTCTTGTTTACTTCAACTGTATATCTGGTCAATTACACGCACGAATAAGCGCTACAGCGCCTAGCTTAATGCACATTTAACGTCTTTCACTACGATATCGAAATAATGCGCTGGACACGAATCACCAGTGTTACCACCTGATAAAGGCACTATTCGTATACAATGTCGCTGTCTGTATCTTGGATAGTACACCAAGTTGCGTACTAGTTGGCTGTGTCTGCGTACTTGAGTTGTGAACGTCTTGTAAAGATTTTGTAGAACTCCGCTTTATAAAGTCCGCAAGATTATACGAAATATCATTCAATTGAAATAAAACCTGTTTCTGGTCAGCAATTTCCGTTTCCCGCAATTAGACTGCGTACATAGTTAAAGCTGATAATAGTGCTCCAATTGATTTTTTGACATTATTGGTAAGCCTCTATAACAGTAATAGATTAAAACTGCAATGTTAATATATTTCCATGGTTATTTGTTGTGTCCGTGACTATATAAATGTTAGCAAAGAATGGAAACACGCACGTGCCTCCACGCATCACTTTTTTTTCCTCCTGTTTTCTGTTAGTTCATACCGTTGCCACCAGTATGTGCAACGAGCGTAATTTAGTTTCTAGAGGCAAGATAGTCTGGACAGGTACGTATCACTGCATGTAAGTACGGCACGTGCGAGAACAGCCAAGTCTCTAGGAAATCCTGGTAATAATGTTGTGCATTAGTATAGTAAACACAAGCTAATGAGAGCGCGAAAGACAAGAAAATTACGACGCAGAAGGAATATGGGGCACAGACCATAGAGTAAGGAAGCTATATCAAGAATGGACACTGCCATGTTAACCAACGAGCCACTAAATATGGGCGTCGAATGCAGGTGACATGCTCAAAACTGATTACAAATTCACAGGTTGGCTACACTTATACGCAGCCGTTTTTTTTCTCGTTTCAACCGCTGAGAAGCATAGCAGTCGATTGTCTTTGTTTCCCCCTGTGCTTGATAGATGCGTTGGTGTCGCACTGTCGCCATTTTGAGATCCGACATTTCTTGAGAGGTTCAAGCGAACTCTGAAAATTCCTGGGGGCACGGGAATTCGATTCGACCATCTTCGGGTCTGGCAACAGGCACCCAACCTTCATATCTACGGAGCACTGTCGGCGGTTTCTTCTTTAAAATGTATTTTATATCTACTACTATTCTATTACCTTGCCCACATTCTGCATAGGTATAAACAATTTATTTCTGCAGAACTGTGGTATATACGGGATATGCTAATAATCAGAGCCATAAGGGTTTCATAATTAACTAAATGTGATGTTAAAAAAATACGGCCAATTTTTATAAACGTTTACCGTCATTGCTTACAATAAAGTTGGGTTTTGTTACAACTTGATATGAATATTATTTTATATTAGTGAACATGTAATTTATATCTATACAAATAAATAAAATAGAAGTGTCTGTCTGTAATTTTCGAATTTTCCACTTTTAATTATTTTTTTATATACGACAATTGATTATTAAGCCACATATAATGTTAATTTCTTCATGTCTGTCTTTAACTCAAAAACCACTTAACGTATTGACATGAAAGTTACACAGTCTGTAGATAATAACACCCGGACTAACTTAGTCTTTGTTTCATCGAGACATCTCAAACGGTTCCGAAAATATGATTGTGATCAGGGATGTACATAGGTACTGGATTGAACTTTTCTTGGGATTGCTGCATAAAAAAGTATTGTTAAATAAAAATTCCGTAATTTCTCCTTTCTTTTTTGTCTATGGGCTGTCCTCCTTTCCTTCCCAAGAGCCGTAGTGGCCAAGTGGCTAGAATTATTCCGAGTGGGGCCGCAGTGGCTCAGTGGATAGAACTATATCAAGTGGGGTTTCAGTAGCCTAGTGGCTAGGTATATAGTATATACTTCATTAATACCATTAAAATATGTGCGAAGCAATGACAGGGTGTAATTTAATAACTCCATTAAACCTGAAAGAAGCAATATTACAATTTTAAACATAAAACCTTAGTGAAACGATGGTGGGCTTTATTTTAATAACTTCATAAAACATATGGGAAGAGAAATTTTTATTTTAAAAATAAGAAAAAATGTCCTAGATTTCATGCGAACGAAGTCGCACGGATGAGTTAGTATTATATAATTGTGTCCCATCTATGATTTTCAATGAAAAACAATCACTAGACAAAATTTTGTTTATAATGTTGTCGGTGAGTGATGCCCCTCAAATTGGTGGTCCAGGTGGTACTGCTCGGTGTCTACGCCCTAGCAGTAAGAATTCCCCAGCCCCAACACCGGACGAGCGGCCTGCTTTCCACTGCATCAGAAACCACGTGGTTTCGATTCGAGGTTAGGATATTCTGTACGTAGGTAGTCTATAATCACACTAGTTTCATCCACGCTCTGCTAACTAACAATTTTAGACTCTCCGGCCATGTTTTGACAGTTCTGTTG
This sequence comes from Dryococelus australis, assembly GCA_029891345.1. Classification (NCBI taxonomy): domain Eukaryota; kingdom Metazoa; phylum Arthropoda; class Insecta; order Phasmatodea; family Phasmatidae; genus Dryococelus; species Dryococelus australis. The sequence continues at coordinate 171,129,011 of CM056997.1, read as the reverse complement.
GAAGTGTAGCATTTGTGAGGAATGGAGTTGTAGAAATGTCAGAAAGAGCCATACTCGGCGAGCTTATCAAGATGGAAACAGGACTTCCGGAATTCAGGCGAGATGTGGAACTGCTGGAGCCTTCGCTCCAGGCAACACGTCGGTGACCGAGAGACGCAACACACGCTGCAAGCGCGGGGGTAGGACAGGCCGCCGTAGTCGAGACGTCCGTGCAGCGGGTTCAACGCCCATGTAATTTCCCACGGGAGGTTTTGCTGACAAACAGGGAAGGGCGGAACCCCCGTGAATGGGGGAGGGGTCTGCGGCGGCGATAACAATCCCCGCTAACGAGCGCCCGCGACCCGCGGAGTGTGGCGGCGCCTCTATCCCGAGGGATGGGCCCGCCACAAGCGTCTAGCTCGCCATAACAACTCCGCTCCTCTAACCTTGACCCTTGTGGAGTAACCTACAATCTGAATACTGAAGCCCACTCTGATGGCTATTTAGGTCACGATAATTACTCGCGTCATCCAATAGCAGATACGATTATACAGGCCTCACGACAAATATAATCTTTTCTTGTGATACTCCAAAGGAAAGCCTGCATCACTTATGAATGCCTTTCGTTTAAGGCCAACGGTTGCAAGGAAACAGAATATTTACCCGATTTTCGCTATAACTTGTTTTTCGGAAGGTTTACTGACATTTTTGGCACGACAAGACATACATATTAATTTTTAACAACTTCTTGCGTTGTTAAATATTCACTGCCTTTATTATTCTGTTAGCGCTGATGGAAGATGAGAAATAAGATATTATTTCGTATATATGAGATTTCAGAAGAAATTCCGGCTACGAGGATCTCCCAAGTGGCTATAAGGCTCTCGTAAGCAGTTTTGTACATACTAATTTTGAAACACAGTGAGATATTACAATTTCATTTAATTTTTTCCAAGGCAGAAATTATGTTCGATGGTTTTTTTTTTTTTTTACCAGTTTATAAATATTGTTATTGAAACATAAACGTGGTCGTTGCAAATTGTCCTCTGATAGTCTGCGGTTTGTTCACACTTTTTGGAATCAAACCTTTGAAAAATTCTCCTATCTATGATGTGTTTACTTATTTCTTAAGTATGCTATGTAATCTAAGCATTTTATACAAGTTCGAATTTCAGCAAAATCAGATTACTTTTTCCTACGAAAGTTTTGTATCAATGCATAGAGATTATTGCATAGAGATATAAAGGTAATGGAATATCATTTTTGTTTACTGTAAATGTCTCGCTTCAATGTTGAGTTAATTAAGTGGGGTCACAGTAGTCAAATGACTAGAGCGCTTCCAAGTGGGACCACAGTGGCCCAGTGGATAGAGAAATATCTTTTTTTTTTTTTTTCAGTCTTCGTATGATAACCAAATTTCTTAACATTGTAGATATTCTAGGCACGTGACCATACTGAAAACACGGTCACGGGCTAAACCGCTAGTCATTAAATATTATGAGGTAACTGAACACTCGAGAAGGTTGTTTATACTTTATTCTGCTTTGCCTTGAGGCGTTTAACATATTTCCCTAACGCGGTTGTATTCCTGGCCGGCCATGGCAGCCACGCTAACGAGGGCGCCGCAATGTGATATACCGCCACGTAAAATAACGCAAGCCAACAACCGCGCGTGGGGAAGACGCACGAACCGGCCACGACGAGGGCCTAATGTCGGCGAACATTGCCGAGGAGTGGGAGTGTTATAGTGACGTAGACGACGCTTTGCCCGCGTAGCTGCGTGGCAACAATGTAGCTTAACGAAGTGAGCTGTGGGTCGCTTTGCCACGCTTCACTGAACCCCCTCCCCCCACAACCCCCCCCCCCCCCAATACCTTTGTCGAACCCCGTTTTTTTTTCTTCCAAATGTCATACACGGGAATTTTTGATTATCGAACTATTTTGTCCGTGCGGTCCTCGTTGCAGTCAACAATAATAGAATTCTTGTTTATGTTCGTATTTGCTGGTGTTACTGAATATAGCATGTGCGTTGGTCGCCATCTGGACGACACCCCATGTAAGACCTGAAAATTATCCAATCAACTTGGTATGGAATATGGAAACAATCCTGGTCACTGAAACAAACTTAACAAATATGTAACTTTTATTTATTTTTACCTTTCATTATACACGTAAATGGCGAATACCCTAATTTAAACAGGCCAATGCATATGTTAATAATTATATAATTTAATTTGCGTGTATTTTATACGACTAAGAAATAAGGTTCAATATTCATGCAGTTTTCCGTCAATTCTAAATATGTCCTTATTATGGCATATCACGATGTAAGACTACGGTAGCAGGTGATATTCTCGTTACCGCGACTAATAGAGTGTGTTCACAAACCTCTTGTAAATATCCTGCCAATTATTGTATTTTTAATCGTAATCACGAACTGTATTTTTTACAGTAATGTTGACAGCGAATTATGGAAGGTAGAGAGAGATTCGGACGGCTTTTAACATCGAGGTCTTGAGAGCCGGTGAAGTGAGGTATGTAGCAGCGCCGGAATGCAAGGGCGGGGGGAAACGGGATACCCCCGCGAAAACCCACCGACCTAGCGGCATCGTTCGGCATGATTCCCACATGCGATAGTCCAGGAGCGACCCCGCCAGGAATCGCCTAGATGATAGGGAAGTAGTCTGACCACTGAACCACCGTGCCCCCAAGCTAATTACGGGACGTGGCTCTAACTGCTAGGGCAATTTTTAATGTTTAATGGACAAATTCTTGACTAGTGAAATAATTTCCATTTTATTTTATACACATTGCAGTGAAAATAGCCTGATGACAACACATCTGTTCCAAACAACGTCGTTTAAGCGACACGAAGACGCTAGCCTTTAAAACTCATACCAACATTAACATTCACTTGTGGTGGGATATGTATTTGTCGAATTAAACACGATGGACAGACTGTAGAAACTGAGCAATTATTTAGAGAGAGCTTTTTTAACGATAAAACATCTGGCATCAAAAGGTGATGGCGTTTTTCGCGTGCTGCTCTGGAATACCTTCACAATTTGATCTCGAGGGTAACTATTAAAAATAAGTCAGGAAAACAATTTATTTATAAAATTAATCCTTTTTTACTTAGGCTGATATACAAAGTGTAGCCATGAAGTGTTACGTCACACTAAATACATTAACTAGCAGCATTTTGGTGCTTTATTTTCTTTCAAAGTTTGTCGCATTTCAAGTTCACACTTTACATATATAAGGATATTTAAATTCTCCTGTGTTATTTATTTATTGACAAGCAAGATCTTGTAAATCGTTTCTGAAATCGTCAACTGTTTTCGTTGTTTCCGGAAGATATTAAAAAATTACAGTGGCAATAAAACATTGATATGGCTCTCTAATTTAAGTTCGCATTAAAACTTTTATTTTACGTACATAGACAAATGTGCTTGTGTTGTAACAAACTGTACACAATTATCGACCATACTGGCATAAAAACTGGTACACTGAATGGCGAAGCGAACATTCACTGTTTGAACTCTGAACAAAAAAAAAGTTTTTATTTATGTTTAAATGGTTTGCAGAGTGTGTCCCTAAGAAACTTTTCTATGTACTGTATTCATCCGCAGCCGTTGGATTACAACTATACTAAACAAAATTTGCCACATGGAGTGCTAAGTTCACTGTTGAACTTTTTACTAGTGTTTATTTCGTGTGCTGTAATAATAAATAATGGTTGAAACCTACAATTCATTTCACGTAAGCAGTCAGTATCTAGTTGCTAACTTTCGACCCGCTGACACTACGGGATTGATCTTATAATAAGTGTAGTTGTGTCGTGTGAGTATGGGAATGTCTGAAGTATTTTAATGTATTTGCATACGTATGTGGGTGCCTCAAGAATAGGTTGAACGTAGTGTAAGTTAGGAGGTGTCAAACGTAGGCTTGTACGTGTCTGAATGCACCTTAATAATTTTGCAACCTTAGCTTACAAAAAGATACTAAGGATCTCAGGATCACTGTAAATAACATGCACAGAAGCAACTTGCATACATTTACAGCACTTCATATAAAATAAAGCATGTGAAATCTGAATAATTAATTTATTAATGAAAAAAATCAATAAAATCGGACCAAATAAGTTATGCAATTCAACAAAATGTACAAATTTATTAAACTTGAAATGTGTGTAAGAAAAATCACTTTACTCAAGAATCAAATTAAAATAATGTTAATTACCAAAAATGATATACCATCATCGAATAACGAATAGAGTTAAATCAATTAAGGAAATTAAAACAAATTAAAATATTAAAAATAAAATATGACTGTAGTGCTGCTGCAAAATTAAACAACTGACTTGAAATTAAAATCAGAGATAAAATTAGTTCATAACTTGAAGCAGCATTCCTCAATTTCTAACTTTTTAAGAAACTGACTAAGCTCCCAAATCTTTACTTGAAAATGTCAATTTAATTTTTAATTATTTCAGAAAATTTTCTCCTTACTTTCCACAAAATAGTAAATATTTGCTCAAAAGAAATTACACCGAGTTCAATCGTTTTTAGATGTTCATATACTCCGGCGTTACTAGCCCATACGGAATCTCAGGACTACTGGTTATACACAAGTTAAAGATCAGAAAATGCTTAGTTCCTTAAATTTAACTTCTGCTGAAAATACTATAAGTTCGTAGAAATAAATTACAAGTGAAATCTTTCAAATTGGTCGGCCCCCAGATTCTCAAAATCCTTGGCGTCGTCTGTATTCTGATGCGGCGCTAACGACATGGCGCCTTGCGTTTGAAGATCGGCTAACTGACGTCTCCAACATAACTCAATAAAAAAATTAGCTTGAGGCCTGCCATCAACCCTCTTCTTTAAACGGTTGTGGCAGTGACCTACTACTTCTGGGACTTATTACTAACCTTATAACTAACTTTATAACTAATCCCAGCGAAAATACAATTAACCATCCATGGTGAAAGTCCCACCCAGAAGCAGGCCTTCTGACATCTCCACTCACGACTAGCCAATCGTGGCCTACTTCGACTAGACCTCCTTAAAATAAAATAAACCAAAATTAAATATCTTTCAAGTAAGAGAATAAAATAAATAATTAAGATTTAGGAATCATAAAATAATTACTGTGAAAAAAATTAAACATATAAACATAACATTACAATATTGAAATAATAATATGTCAGAACTCAGAATACTGTATGAGAATTATCATAAAATATTGTAATTAAGTGGACTGGTGGTTTATATAAAACATAAATCACGTGATTTATAAGTGTTACCATTACATATGAGAAATACCCGAAAATTAATATTCAAATTAAAATAGCGTCTGAAATAAATAAATAAATAATACAACTTAAACACGTATGTAGATAATTTGCATGTACCAAACATAACCTAAGCACATATGTTCTGTGGACTTATGACACTCTTAGTCCGCGGAGAAAGTTATTGTTCCTAAGAGTAGTGTAAGGCGGAGCTAAGTGTTCTTTCGTTTCTTATCCTGTATATTTTCGATAGGCCGTTCACGGTAAAATAGCACTTTTGAAGCGCTAGTTACTCTTTTATTTTAACCAATTTATATCCTTCCACCACTTGTTAATGTAAACCCTGCCATGTGAGTAATAAACACAGTGTATACATTCACCATACTTGAAACTAAATGTCCGAGGCCACAATTACATGTGTTTATTGGTTATTATGTCTGATTAAACAGCTTCAAAAAGTGCTCACTTTACCGTGAACGGCCTATGCTTATTAACTACTGCCTCATCTCACGCATGCCATTCTTTACACTGGGTAACACAATATTCGATGAAGTAATGGAAGATGCAGAGAAGTTTAAGGAAACCAATAAAGAATGAGGAAGCCAAGGATACGGGATAAAGAAACAATGAAGTTCGGAGAGAGGAAGTGTAGGCAAAGAAGGTAGATGACGAGAGCAAATTAACTAAGATCTTGTAGAAAAAAGGAAGGTTTTGCTAGAGAGGCGCCTGAATTAGAAATATAAAGCTCATGAATAGAATATTTCAGGATGTTCGAAGGGAACTCGGAAGTAAAGATTGAATACGTCTCAAAGAAGAAAAGGAAGTTACTTGAAAATGAAAAAAAAATCTCTGGGAGTTTTATAAACCAGAGAGTAACCAGTTATATGAATCATTAAAAAACGTAATAAATTAAAGGCATTTAAACTGGAGAGACTCTAAGAGGAATTGTTCGCAGCGGATTTAAGAGTGATGAAATGTGGCATGTCAGAAAAATATGGTAAAACTGATTATATTTATACGTACCTTAACGAAAATATCTTAATTTATATATCAACAAAGAAAATTAAAAACCGTGGTTAACAAATTAGAACTGCAATGTTTTGTGTGGCGATGAAACTCTGAAGTAAATAACAAAAGGCTTGATAAAGTCAACAGAAAACAATTTGCTACAGAAGCATTAGATTTAAGGGCACGAAAACGAAATATTCTTCTTAATTTGAAATAACTATCATGGCGTACCCGCAGTGAAGCAACCACATTTCCTGTTGTTATATTTGTTAGATTTTGGAAAGACTCGTAACACCATAAATAACAAACATTAAGTTGCAAATATAACCAATGAACCTACTTCGTTCTCCATGAATACAAAAAAAGAAATGACTTTCTTGAAAGCTTGATGGAAGGTGGGCCTTCGCGTCTTGTTTATAGATCTATAGATAGAGCTGGAGCCGGAAACATGTGCATGTGACTTGTCCGGGACTCGAACGCAGAACCCGTCGAACAGTAAGCTCACATGCAGCAAACTGCATAGCGGAGAAAATACCACGAGCATCACCCCAGGCGAATACTGGGATGGGTTCCTAACAAGTGCCATGGTCGATTCCTTCCCAGTCCTTCCCCAATACCTCTTCCCTGTGCAACTTGTACCGTCCCCAAAGCCGGCCCTACACGATACCCGTTCCCGTAGCAGTTTTCTCTCCTGCTGGCGTTTCTGTTCCCGTGCAGGTTCCTATCCAGCCCCCTCCGGAGGGTTCTGGCTCCGGGTATAACAGGTTTTCGTACCCATCGGCACGCCCGAAACGGTAATAGAACGTGTTCTAAATTTCTGCTATGCCCACGGAGCTACGACAGACAATATGGCGGATTCTCGAGTAACAACCTCGAGGCGTATGTATCCGTTTACGAAAAAATTACGGGTTCTGTAAATCGTATTTATGTACGAAATTGAACTAATATACGTGTAAGTAATGGGAAACATTTAAACGGTCATAATAAAACAAGCACAACTTAAAAAATACCTGGTAACTATGGACGGGCAGGTTGGAAGTTTTGTGTTTAGCGCAGTGAGTTCACGCTGCATAATTTTAGGTTTTACAGTTCAAATCTCAGCCGTATAACGTTTTTTTTTTGTTATTTTATGTGATACGTTATTGCGTTTTATAATCTAAGTTATTGCCAGAAAACGCTTATTTCTATAATGCATCTGTCTAAAAGCAATAATACAAACCAAAATTATATAAAGAGAACCACAGGCAGTCGATTGCACTGTGCAGTTATTTGCGTATTATTGCTTTCATACAAAGAAATTCTAGAAATAATCGTTCACTAATAAAAAAACATAAATTTTAAACAACAGCAATGTATCACATAAAATAACTAAAAAATTTCGTAATACGGCGGAGATTTGAACTTTAGACCAAAATTGACACATCACAAACCCGGACACCAATCCACTGAACTACACACACAACTTACCAACTACGTTGTGTTAAACTATAATTATTATGTATGTAGAATGAGTGATGATGCCCACACACACAAAATATTGATTATCAGTATTGTGATATTATTGCCTTCTTTTAGTCTCCTAACCGTATAAGCTTGTTTAGTTACGGAAAGCACAAGATTGATGATTACGCCTGTTGGAGATAAATATTTAAATAATTAAATAGTGTTTTAATAAGTCGCGTAAACGTCCATTGTAGATAAATACGAATACAGTACCTTGTATTTTTATACCTAAACAGTGCCGATTATTGATATCATTTTCTATATATTATTAGTCTAGTGTTGTACTCAGAAACTTAAATAAATGCAGTCTTCAGGAAGGAAGAAATCTTTGTAATTTTTTAATGTACCACAAACGCCTAACTATAATATTTGATTGCATTTGTAGCCCTGTCAACTGCGTAATGTCTACAATTTGTGAGTTGTTTTTGACTGCCATTTACAATTTTCTGTTAGCACTTTCGGTAACGTGTGGGTATGAACTGATGCATTCTTTCGTATCTTATGCTACAGAAACTTTTATACCTTCTGTTGTGTCCTTGTGTATAACAGAAGGTAGCAGAAATTGGGTTTTGTGTACTCGCTGTCGCCGAGACGTTAAACCAACTACCTACCTTCATAACTAGGATCATCCATTTTTTGTAATCAGTCAAATATTTTGGTCAAAAGAGGGTTTAATAACTTGAAATACTTACAGGACCGTCATTTAGAATATAGTATGTAAATCACTTAAAGCATGTATGTTTGTATGTCCTAATGTAGCACTACTTGTGTGAAAAATGTGCAGGGAATTAAGTGATTGATTCCCGAAATAGTGAATAAATGTTCTATTTTCTTACCTGTCACTATCATATGAAAATGCGGGCAGAAAAAGAGACTTTTATATGAATATTTGATGCTTCTATTCGATTGTGTAGGCACTCAAAGTTTGTTTGAATTTAGTTAAATTATTTAATAATAGGGCCTATGACATTTTAATTTTATTTGTTGGTATTACTAGTTATTTAAAAATTCCCAAAACACTTTAATAATGTAAGTTTACACGGCCTAATGTAACAAAAGCATCCTAATAATTACAGGAAAAAGAAGGCAGGCAGGCGGACAGGTACATAGTCCACCATATTATAAGCTTATTTCCAACGAGGTCGCGTTAAAGAATAATTCGAGTTTTTATATTAATTGCATATTCATGTAATATATTAAAAACCTTTAAATTATTTAATACATTTTCTTATTTTAATTTTAACTATGCTTGGTGGGAATTATATGAGAATTTCATGTAAATGGACATTGGTGATAATACGGGCCTTGATACTGGTGAATATTTTTCATTACTGACGCGTTCATACAAAACCATGCTAGATCTAATCCACTTCAAACATCAGGTTTCACAGATATGTAGGACACTTATCACGATGTCTAATGGAACTACATAAATTAAGACTTAATCGAGTATTTGAATATAATGTAGGCTTATATGTATTTTGAAACGAAAGCTTTGTAAACGTCATTTTTACGTGTACATTTTGACGTCTCTGAATTACGGTGATTTATACGACTTCCTTAAAGCCTAATTATCTGGTGACCGACTGTCTTTGGAACCCAGTTTGTTTTAAATATTAATGCAATAGTTTATACGTCATCCGCATGGCCCTCTCATAAGACGAGGCATGCAAAACTTAGAATGTCAAACAGTCGCAGGCACTGTACTGCAATTCAGGATGTTTGTTATGGCTGGAAGAGTCTCCGGTTTCTTTCGTCCACTTTTTATTTTGAATTACGCTGTCTCTCTGTCATCATCCTGTTTAAATAGGCTGCTTGCCTGAGCATTGCTCCTTGAGCTACCAAACTACTGACCTTAGTGTTAAAGGGAAAATATAAAGCTTCTCGCTCAAGTGTAAAATATTCTACCAGTCTGGCAAATCATGAAGTTGCCATCAACTGAAAAGCCCTAGAACGTAATTTACCTGAAAAAATTAAATAATTTGAGTTGGTGATGAAACAGTTAATGGCCAGTTAGGTTACAACCAGGATACAAGCGTGCTTCGAACTAACGAAAACCTGTTTAAATAGATGCAATAGAAATTGCAATTTACATTTCGTAATATACCATTAATGGAACAAAACTTTCTGAAAAATATTAATTTTGTTCGAACAGCCAGTATTGAAGGGACTCTACTGAAGGTTTTTGCTGGAAAAATCAAAACTTCTAACCGATCCAATAAATTCACTACCGAATTAAGTGTAAAATTTTTTGTCATTTTAAAAACCATTTTAATGAGAGTAATATTGCTTTCAATATATGTATTATCTATAATATACATGTATATATAATATGTATATATATATTTGTACACTGCTCAGAAAATAAAGTTGGTCAGGTTTTTAGATGTTGGTAGCCCCGTGATACTCATAGGGCTACATCATGAAATGAAAATAGACACGCAATGGAAGCAAGCCAACTTCTTTGAAACAAATAAGAATTTAAATGAAAGGTGTTCTTTGGACACAATACAAGACGCCCTTGAACAACGTGTCAAAAAACAAAGTGGTCTCTGGTCATACACCAAAATGGCTGCGTGGTAGTTAAGCACCTTAGTAAAGTGCATTGCTACCCCTCGCGTGGATAACAGCTTCACGACATGGCGCCGCACATTCAGTTGAGGCAGACATCCCCACTGTTCCAGAAGGGCGTCTTCAGGGGTGTGTAGTGTTTGGGGTGGCGGATTTCTCGCTCGGGGGTGAGTTGCTCCATTTGGTCCCAGACGTGTTCGAATGGATTCCTGTCGGGACTTCTGGATGGCCACTCCATTCGTTGCACGTGGTGCTCTAGCAGGAATCTTTGAACGATGTTGGCAACATGCGCTCTAGCATTTTCATGCATTAATACTGCGTTTTCTCCAAGTTGCCTCACGTGAGGAATGGCATGTAGCACTAACATCTCGTCGATGTATCTTCGAGTGGTTAAGGATCCATTGCGGATGTTCAGGATATCGGTTTTCGTGTCAAAACTCATTCCTGCCAACACCATAACAGATCCACGTCCATAAGCAACCGTCGATTGTACAACTCTCGAATGAAATGGCTCCCCATCTCTTCTCCAGACCCGCAGGCGGCCTTCAGATCGATATAATGTAAAACGGGATTCATCCGTAAAACATAGTTCGGATCATCTAAAGACGTGGCCAAATTTCTTATTTTTGGGCAGTGTGTAAACACGGTCATGGTTTTGTGTATGTTCTTAGGTCTATAGAAATATAAATAAAAGAGAATGTACAAATAGAAGTCTGGGATAATAACACCTCTCCATCACTGGGAATTATTACCAGATGTCAAGAATAATGGCTGAATGATAGACTGCTATTTATTGCCGATTGCCGTGGTGGTGTAGTGGATAGATCTCTCACCAACAAACCGGGTTCAATCCTTGGCGGTGTCACTCCCGGATTTCCCAGCCTAGGAGGGCCAGTTCAGCTCCTTGGTGATGTCTCGAAGGCTGCAGTGGATGTATGGTGGCCGCCAGGAGACACCGACCTGGTGGGGTCATACTCGATCGTAAAAACAAAGGGGCTTCCGCTGTCGGCTCGCGAGTGCCACCTTTGGTGGCGGAGAGACGTTTGACTGCTGCGTGATAACCCCCGCGCCTGGAGGTCAGGTTGATGATAGACTCGTGCTGGCAGTGCTTTGAAAATCGCAACCGATAGTGCCCTAATCGTCGAAAGACGAGTGGGGCATTAGCATAATACGACATCGTGATAAAGTGACAAGGACGTTCTGCGCTCTAAATCCGAATCAGTGAGAATTCCTCTGTTTCAATCAGTCAAACTTACCTGACTGATTCAACAGTCACTTCAGTGAATTCAACTGACGAATCAGTGAAAAATGCCAGATTACCTTCACTTATTGATTAAGTGACATTTTCCACTGTTTACTCAGTGGTTTACTTTTGACTGATGGATCAGTTGAACAGCGTGTAAAAATGGCCGTCAAACAACGTTTAAAAATGGCCGTTAAACAAAGTGTATCAAGTGAAATAACAACGAATAAACTAATAAAACCAATACAAAATACTTTTTAAAATGTGTTTCGTTTTTCAAAAGCCATTTTATGACGTAATAGGAACACACAGCCTTTCATTCCGTTTTTTCTCCTTTCAATTCGTTTTCCATGTAATCGTCACAGCGCTCTGTTTGAAGGTTTAAACGGCATACAATGAGATAACGAGAGGCCACTCATATATGCTATTAGTTTTAATATCAGAACGGTATCAATTAAACCATGAACGAATATTAAGAGCATATAATTTAAATCTTCACGATTTCGCGGCAACCCTATAAGGAATATATTTTCCTCTAATTATTTAAGATGGCCTAGTGGTGCAGATGGTAAGGTAATATTTTAGAATCCAAAGGCATGCCGGTTCAATCCCAGCTACCTCAGAAAAATTTATTATTTCTTTAAATAACGATAAATTGCGTAATATAAATATTAAACTATCGTAACTATGTTTATTTCACGTAATTATTTGGCTACATTCAATAAAAACAATATGTAATTTGCCACTGTAGTCGGCCATCGCTCATTCAATCAGTGATAATTCAATCAGTAAAATTTCTTCACTGAAACATAATCAGTGGTTTCCCACTAATTCGAATTTAGTGTGTGCCTCAACTAGCGCGCAGGGCTTTGTGGGCTGGAAGGAGGAAATATTATCATAAGCCGGTATGATGGTGGATAGTGGACTTTAAAATCTACGCAATAAAATAATACAGCAATAGGGAAGTTGGTGAAATACCAATTACCCCAATTATAGACATAGCTAATAGCATGATGTCACTGCTCCAGTAATGTTTTTCCAGCCGGGGACTGGAGCAATATAAGTCTTGTTATTGTTTCCGTCATTTTGTAAATAAATAATTTTAACTTTCGATTTTTATAAGTGTGTGTGTGAGCGGCCCCAAAATAATGACGTTGAATAGCAGGTAGTTTGATGTTTTTCTACTTCAAATTTGCATAACAAAACGTCTAACAAAGCTTCTACCTGGAGTAAGGGGTAACCCAGTAGTATCACAGAGGGAGTGGTGTGAGAAGGGAAGCATTGTTAAGTGCGACAAGTGTAGTAATGTAGTACGTGTGTGTGGTTTGTTCCAGCGGTGCTTGTGAGTGGAGGGGCGGTGGCATATCCTGCCGGCTGGGACAACAGAGAGGTACGCGAGTCCTGTGGCAGTACCTCTACCTCCTACAAGCTCGGTAAGAACTCGCACATACTTCATCACACTACACTCACACGATAACTCCAGTGTGTGTGTATATACGCACTTGCTACCCCCCTCCCCCCCCCCCCCGTCACGCTCGGGTGCGATTTACAAATATGGCGTGGTTTAGGTTTACAACAAGTATACACACTAAATACTTAAGGTAACTAACATAGGATGTGTTGTTCAAAACGGCATCATAAAGGAACCCCTATTTTTAATAAAGTTGTAAAAGACAAAACTTGTTACAATGGGTCATTCTTCAAAGATAAATATAAGCTGTCACACATTTTTTGTAATCTTTTTTAAGATCTACAGTTCTATAGTAAATTCATTTGGTGTAACTCGTCTCTTATGATTTAGTCAGCGTTAAACCTTGTAAGTGCCCGAAAAGCGGCTTTTTCCGACTTAATTATAAAACGTCGACATTTCTATAATATCCTTACGTTAAATATTAATGAACTATACATTTGAACCTTTCTCAAACAATTCTCTAGATGATGAAAACCGCATCAAAATCCATTAATTAGATCACAAGTCTTATTTGAATACACAGACACACGCGGCCGGGCGACTTTTTATATACTATGTATAGATAATATATTTTTTTTAGGTATATGAAAGACACCGCAATTTTTCCGGAAGCATATTCGAATTGGAGACAGGAAGGGGCATATTATGCACTAAACCATTGTACATTTACTTAGTAATAAATTCATCATTTCAATACAACAATGTTACAACTAAAAGTATGTGATTTCTCAGCAGTAAGTACGTTGTATAAATACAGTGCCTTAGTCTAGCATATTTTCGTACTGACACGTACAATTTTACCATCACTATGTGATATGCAATATTAATACGCTAAAGCATTTAACTCAAAAATCGTATTTTACTATGTTATAACACAATTGCACTATATAGAAGTGGCTCACAAGTCAATCTATTACCGAGTTTCAAACCTGAAACCTGTGGTCCGAAGGTTACAACTTCGTAACTACGAACTTAAGTAGTTTGAATGGCTATGATGACAAAAGATAGCATGAGCTCAGTTACTGACTGTCATATCGAGTCGTCTGTATCACGGAGTATAGGTTATTCACGGTAAAGTGAGCACTTTTGAAAGTACTCTCATTTGGAATAATAGTCAATAAATATATTTTATTTTAGCCTTAGACTTCAAATTCCAAGACTGGTGGAATATACAAAGTGTGTTTATTACTTATACAAAATTTATTTTAAAAATTGGTTAAAGGATAAAGGATAGCTGAAAGTAAAAAGCAACTAGGGACTCAAAAGTACTTATTTTACCGTGAACTGTCTATATCAGGTTGAAAACAACACTAATTTATTAATTTATTCAATTTACTAACAAGTAGAATTTATTGACTTTTAGCTGGTCTATGGTGACCCAACCATGGTAATCTGGTTTCCATGCCAGACTTGTAACAGTCGCGATGTTCTCATGTGGGGTATATGCTGGGTGTCGCCAGTAGTACGTGGGTTTTGTCCAGGTTATCCCGTTAGCTTCGATATTTCGTACCATCTCTTCATCGTCTTAGGGTTTCATGTTAAAATATAATGTTATTACAGGATCTTTATAATTTTGTTTATAATTATTATGGTACAGAATTTTAAATTTAAATTATTTCGTTTAACATTTCTCATAAGTTCAATTTTACATTAAATTTTAAACTGTCTGTGAATTCAATGTAAAGCTAAGTCATCCTTCCATTTATAGGAAACATTATATATATATGTATATATATTCTCTTTGCAGTTATGTTCATTTTTGTTGGGTTACTTATGTTAGCATTTAAAAGAAACTATATGATAATAAACTGAATATTTTAATGTCTAGAAGATTCTCTGGTTCATGAAATAGAAGCCAGACATGTTGCAGCTTGTGTTTAGCTGAAATTACTGAATAGTCATCATAAAGTTAGATAAATCATCATGCAGTATCAGGAGATATTCGTATCAGTGGAAATGCATCATTGAAGAGATCCTATGAGACATCAGAAATCTTAAGTTTGAAGTGTGTTGTAGTCTCCAAAGCCACCAGTGGAAAGGCTTTACTGTACTGGGATTGAAACCTTTGACTACGTCCATACTCCAGTTATCATCCTGCAGCAACTGCAAGGTAACCACGTTCAGTTATTTCTGTCATCATTCGAATTGTCTCGGCAAAAATCGTATTTTATTTGTGCAAAAAACTTACATTTTCGTCCTGTATCCCAGTAGCCAGAAAAGGATCGAACTGCTTAACACTGAAGCATTCGGCAAATTAAATGTTTTTTTAAAATTGACATTTGAGACGATTTCCACCAAACATTCAGTATTAAAGAGTGAGATACAAATTAACGAACTGGTTACAAGTTTGAATTAATTTAATATTATCGATCTAGGTTTCCATTTATTCTTTTTAAATCAATTTTTGTAGGGAAGGAGGTAGATAGTATCAAAATGGTCCATTTCTTTTCACTAAATCAAATGAGCAGCATCACAATGCTATTTTATTCATCTTTTTTAATGTGTTAATTTCATCATAAATTTCATTAATTTAAACTCCTTGTTATATTGCTAGTAAAATGTTGAATTTTTTTAAAATGTTTTAAGTTTCGTGTCACAATATATTGAAAGTTTTTATAATGTCTATATTGTCCTGCGTATCACATTATTCAAAATTTGCTCTTTGCACCCACATGAAATTTTTATGTCCAGTCATTTATTTACCCTTCCAGTGATTTATTTAACGAACAGTCGCTGTAAAGTAAAACAGTTTCGTTAAAATGTCTCGTCACTCTATCAGAAAAGACAATCACCTATGGGCTCCACCAAAGAAAGGCAATGACTTGAGAGCGCTAACCCGTCCCTAGGGTGCATCCTCACTCACTCCTTGGCCGTTTACAAACTGGCTACAGTCACAAAAGACGCCCCTCTCACATATGTGACGCGAGATGAAATCCGCTGCAAATAATTACTCTACCTACTGAATATGCTATCGTGAGTCGGAAGAGAAATTTAACTATTGTTTTTTTTTTTGCCTATATTTCTCTGTGCATTTAAATAAGCATAAAAATCTACACTGTTTCCCATTCGGCCGTATACTAGGCGAAAAAAAAAATGGAATCACAAATTATAGTGTTGTGTCAAATGTATGTTACTTTGTTTTTACATCTTGCTGATAGTGCTAAGTTAAATCTTATATCAACTGCATAGAATACTCGTTTCAGACGAATGATTTATATACCTTGCCCTTAGCGGTTGTATGTTGTGTTAGGGATGGAACATGTGAGCAGTTTGCTCAACGATGCAAGCACATACTTAAGCGATTTTCACAATATAGTGTTGCGACGCGTCGAGCATCAGCCAATCAGAGCCTTGATGCTAGCGTCAAGCGTCGAAAATTTTGCACGAGCGACGAACATTGGTTTTGACGCTCGTCGCCAGCGTCGAGGAATAAGAAGAATAACATTTCTGTACTTCACAATAAATTGGCAAGAAGCTGAAATGAAGAACTGAAAACATACATAAACGGTTTGCCGAGATGCTATTTGGAGTCCAAATTCATACCAATTTTACCTCCCTTTAGGAACATAAACGTATGTTTTCCGATGCCTGAAGAGCCGTTCATGTTCTATAACGTTATTTTGAACTTTAATATAACACTTTTATTAAATAAAAGTGCATATCAATAAAAATAATTATTTTACTAACTAAATGGCAAGAAACTTCGCTGCATTTCGTCCGTTTTTAGCATTTCATTGCAAGCTTCCTTCCAGGATATCAGATGGCAGCACGATCTGTGTCGCTGGCGGCCGACGTCAGAACATCGCTCTATTTGAATACCGCTCGAGGTAGGTAGGTATGGCTTGACGCCTCGTGAATAGCGAAGTCACTGGAGAAGGAGCAAGCTGATGTTAGAAGTTGGAACGAGGCTTGTTGCAAGGTACCATCCCAGCATCCGACTAGAGAGATATCAGGAAACCACAGAAGACGTAGATCATGATGGCCGGGCCAGGATTCCAACACAGTTTCTCCTGAATGGCGACCGAAGTATCACCACTACCATACTCCGCTCGGGACGCACATACAATACACTACAAATTTTTGTGTACTTTTATGAAAAATCCTTCGAAATTGAGTGGCCAAGAAAATCCTTTGTAAAATTACAAACAGTTTTCTTGTAAAATCTGCAACACATGTATTTGTAATATTACAAATGATAACCTTATATTACAATTGGCATTATTGAGAAGTGTACACAACATTTTTTTTTTCTAGACAAAATGTGATAAATTAATAACACAGAATAGCTTTAAAAATATATTTCAGAATATAGCTTACAAGAAAACAGAAATTTTGCCTGCACGGAGACCAGAACCCACGCCCTTTGTATTACTATCCGACACCGTTAACCACAAGACTAACTTGACTGACAAAGTTAATGCATTCTTTTACTGTAAAGAAAACTGCATGTACCTACGACATATATGTGAAGTTATTGGTTAAGAAGAATTTATTTCATTTTGAAAATTCTGTTGTGCTAAGATATTTGCATGGCTCTTAACAAAGAGGTATTGAGAGCTGATTTAAGAGTTCTGTGTAGCTAGGAAACATTAACAGTTAATGAATAATACGGTCATGTTTCACTATGATTGTTTGAGTTGTTTTAAATGTTTTACGTTATCCAAACTTGCAATACATTTATTTTTGCCCGCAGCTACACTTTACATCACCCATAGTTTTTGCAAAAATAGCTATATACGGTTTTACGTTTACTACATTCTGTATACGTGTCATGTAAGAAAAATCCAACTCTTCGATGACAGCCATCTTGCTTGACTTGGCCACAATGCACTGACCTGTGGGTAATATCGACGTCGTCTGCCCGCCGAGAAGTCGAGATCAGCAGAACTTTTCCAGCGCAGGCGACGTGTACGACGGCGAAGTGGACAGAAGCGTCTGATTGGCTGTCGGTACAATCTCTTCTATCTGCTCGGCGTGGTCTGTGAACGTATGAATCCACCTTAACTGTAGTCACTTTTCACTTTTTAGAATTTTGAAGCAATGGAACACTACTATTGAGTTTTTGATATTTTTGGTTAGTGTCTAGGTAGTATGGAAGGTTTATACTATTATGAGGGAGGAACTGAAGTTAATTATGAAGACAGAACATATACTTAATACAATTTCTAGGAGTCACAGTAAATATAAGATTTTGGCAAGATAGGTCCTAATCAATTACAAGATATTAAAGGCTGTTTATGGTGAAATGAGCACTTTTGAAAGTCCTGCTTAAGATATACTTGTATGCATGATGTGTATTCTTCCGCCTCGTGTAAAATAAACGTTGCCATGGGCCTTATCACTAAACTGTTAAATTCTTTATAAAAAAAAATTTCGCAAATCTGCTCATTTGTACACTTCCATGCATTAGAAAAATTGCAGAAAGCGAGAGAGGTAATTTAAGCCATTATAAACGGTTACCCAACACTCTTTATTCGACGTCACGATATGGTACTACTTTGCCTCTATTGTTACCAAATATGCTGGGCACATGTCACTCAGTGCGCCCGTTAAAATATATGCGGGTAGGAAACAGTGACATTTTTAGAGGTTTATTTCAAAAGTGCTCACTTAATCGTGAACAGCCTTTACTAACCTGAACAATATCGCCACTGGAGGCTGAGGGTTGTGTCGGAAGGCGACGAGCGGCACGCTAAGCTGCATCTTGATGGCTTCATCTCGACGTGTGTCCACAAACAGACACCTTACAAAGTGTTGCCAAATATTATGTCGTTTCTGTTGGCGTAATTGTCCCGAATACAGCGCCGCTAGGAGGGGAGCTCCACAGGCACTTTCTGATTTGTATATTGAACCATTATTGTTGTAATGTGTTTTGTATTCTCTGCCTGGCCTGGATATCGACGCGTCACTGCTGTTCGCTAGGCTTGTCCGCCTTTACTGAACCAATATACTACGTATAACACAGACGTTCGTATCAAATGCCTCATGTCAATACATTCTATACAGAGTACTAATGTGCAGTATTTTTGTCGGGCTAGCAGAGACAGCGAAACAGTCAAAGGTTAATATAATATGTATGCTAATATTTTGGAATATTACTGTCACCATTTAAAACCACGAAGACAATTTTTAGCTATGTTCACTCTCAAGGAAACGCGCTTTAAATAAAGTAGGATGAATGTATCGTAATTCTATATATGGTCAGCCCATGCATCATAATACTCATTAGACTTCTATTGAGCGTCATTGGAAAGGATTCGTCGTACACAAATTCTCGAAAAGATTGATCTAAGGATAACACTATAGCTAGTTAATATGCAGGATTTCAATATGGTTAAATTTATTGACAAGAAATCTTAATGCATGATAATCAGCGAGATTTAAAACGGACTACAGTTTTCTATGCAAAAACGGGATAAAAACCACATAATCAGAACACACGACCAAATATTTTGTTTTAATTTAAACAATATTTTTGGCATATGCAATACTGAAACTTTTGAAAATTCGATGAAAACATTATTATCAAAACCAACTTTATAACAGGATCTTTCGAAAAATAAAGACCTGCAAAAATAATTTATTTTTGTAATTTGGTTATTATAAATATTTACGATAAAACATAAAAGTTTAAAACAACAATTTTAGTATATGTACTAATTTTGTGGTATTTGCACGAAAAAAAATTCAACAATATTTTGTCGAAAGCATTAAATTATATTAACTACGAGTATTGAAGTATATAATCAGTTTGTTAATTCAAATATAAATATAATTATGAAAACCCAATACAAATGTGTTAAGTAGTTCAAAATGCTGTTCTTAAGTTTATGTTCTCGAAATTCGCGCAGTGAAAAAGGTTTCCATGACTAGTAGGACAGATATGTAGTATATGTAGATATACTCACGCCACATCATGTCATAAGTAGTTTGGCTCAATAAAATTTATACTTTCGTAAAGAAAAAGTTCACAGTGGTTCTTATTTTACGCACAGTACTAAAATTGGGCACTAAGACGAATAAATTGTAATAACTAACCTTCTGGTCTGGAATCTCTCTTTGCGATGCTGGAAATTTATTCAGTGGTGTGTGGAGCGCCTGGTAGCCGGTGACCCGCCGTATACTCATGACTAGCGGGCGGCGGCAGTGTATTGGCAGGCGCGACACACGAGGCAGCCTGGTGTATCGCGCTCTCTAGGTTTGTGGCTATGGAACATTACGGTGATGTTTCAGCCGCTCTGCTCGACGTGTGACCGCCGGCTGACAGGATGGTCACGTCAGTTTCGTGTGAGGTTGTGGCTACCAGCTGGCGCTCTGTGAAACCACCTTCACATTGTGGCGACATTTAGCAGTTTTTACGTACTTCACCTCTCAGGACTTCTCGATATTTACCACACTTCACACCATCGAATTTGACACATATTTACAATGAATACTCCTTCGTTGACCCTTGAGTTTGTTTCAAAATCGCTTGTTTTAAAATTAGTTTTGATTTAATAATGTGTATAACTGAGGTATTTTTAAAACACTTCTTTCATTGGTTATAAAATCATTGTTTTAAAGCATTCTCAAGCCCTAGAACGTTGATAGGACCCCCTTATGAATATTTGTAAAAATTATTCTAAATCTTATATTTCGGGCCACCTGTTTTTCGCGAAAAGATTTACTTGATAGCTAGACTTCAATATCCTATGTACACACTTGCAGCCTTCCTCTGGCTACTGCCCGCTTGTCTTTGTGCGGAGAGAGTATGTTACATGAGAGAGCCAATCAGAGCTCAGTTTCTCTTATACTGACCGTCTGTGATTCTAGGGCAGACAGATAAGACGGGTAACAATTCAAATGTCTCATTCACAGAAGAGGTTCTAAACGTAACTGCTTTGGAACACAACTTGCCCTGAAATCTTTTCGCAAAGAAACATGTTCCCCTACTTCATATTTACTATGCAGGTATAGCAGATATAATAGAAAGAATTCGGTAATTACCATCGTTTACCTGAAACGCGCCATACGGTTTTGTGGAATGCCTTCAGAAAGAAGAGAATACGGCGAGTGTGCGAAGGGTCTGATAAAGTAACTGAACAAAACTAATAAGTAAGTTTTGTGTAAAATAAATCTACGGTCCAGAAATTATTGTGAATATGTGTTTTTAATAGCCTTATTTGTACCTTTCATTTGAGCATTTGTTGACAGTAATTACGCTCAGTCAGTCGTTGTCGTAGTAAAAACGTTAAATCAACATTTTATCATTTGAGAAGGATTCACTATAAATCGGTATACAAAGAATTAATATTTTAATGTGATATCATATTATTATGTTTGAAAATAGGATCTGAATTTTACAATATTGCCAACTCTATGAATGACATTACAAACGAAGTCAACTAAAGTGATAAGAATGCATTTTCGTTGTGAACGATTCAAACTGGTTCATTAACTGGCATTCCTCAATAAAATAGCGATAGGTGGTTACCAACAGTAAAATAGTATTTTTTTATGAAACAAATAATATTTGAGCAGAAAAGTTTTTATCATTATTTCAAGCACTGTTTCGGCAAGTATCTGAAATATGCTATTATTTGAAAAACATCATAAATATCACTTATTGAGCAGTACATTCCGACATGGGTAACTGCTAAAAAATGTAACGACCAAACATTTCGAAGTTCTGCTTTTCACCTTTCCCTTTAAATTTGAAACATATTGATTTTTTTAATGACAGCAAATGTAGAAAACGCAGGTTGGTAAAATAATTTACGATGACGCGTCACAAATCACTATGGATGCAGATTTGTAATAATTATATTTTCTAGCAAACAGGTAGAACTTTCTTATACTGTAAGAGAGTCAGGGAAGTGAAATCAAGGGTATCAGTAGCAACTCTGAAATATCAACTCTATTGTGATTTTACAGACGAGTCTTAATATCTCGGTCTGATTTATTGTTGTATTCAAGTCATTAGCAAAGAAATAATGTGGGTTTATCTTGGACAATATGTTGTTGGTCCTCAAACAAGAAGATGGTATATTTGTTTTTTTTTGGCATGCTATAAGAAGCATGCAGTTACCATGGTAGCAGATTTTGCGAATATGTGCCATTACGTCATGCATGATATATATTATAATGATTTTCAGATAATTATTTGTAGGCCACCATAAAGTAAATTAATTACATAATATAGGCTGCTTAAATCAAATATGGTAAGAGCTATCCACCATACTTAGCCACCGATGTATAAGCTTGTGGAAATTTATGCGAGCATCACGCAAACCTCTTAGCATCATAAATTGTGTTGACTTTTTGTCGACAATCTCTTTCTTGTAAGGCAGGTAATGTTGTTGAAGCTGGTGTATTGCAAAGTAAACCTGATCAGTTGCTGAATAAATTATGACCTTACTTGCGAGAGGGGATGTCAAGTACATCATAATATGTAGATGCAGTAACAGGTTCTTGGTGGCCCCCAATACTTCCCTTAATGTTTGATGATATATCAGTCTCGATTATGAGGCTCGGAAGGCATCCATACATTAATCAATTTTTTGTAGTTTCCCCAGCTGTTCAGCAGGATAATATGGCCACAGTCTAAATATGGGCTTTTCTTTTCGAGCCAGTCTCGTTGGAATTAATTTGGTTTTGTGATGCAGCTGAAGCGGCTTGCGTAGTTTTAGTGTATCTACATTTTCTCTTTAAGAATTTTGTCGTGCTTATGCGTATAATGAGTGATAAAGCAGGGAAAATGCCGGTAAAGCAGGTATCAATACCATGGCTTGAAATATACGGCTCAGTGCTACTAGCAAAGTTACTGAAAGTTGTGAGCAAGGTACTGATAATGGACGTGAAAAAAACAGCCTCTGGTAGACTTTATAGTTAACAGAGTGTCAATTATCCATGGCGTTGATAATATATGTGGCATCAATTGAATAGTAAAGAAAACTCAGCAAATAGTTGTCCATATATATTGATTGGCTTCAATTCAGTTACCCATAAACCCACTTCACTGATCTGGTCCTACATGATTACAAGTCCCGGGGTTCCATGTAATGTACAAAATCTCTAATAAAATATTGTTGACACTACGGGGAACATGCAAAACACATGAATGGGTGTAGCTTGTCTGAGGATTAATGTATCTATACTTGAAGTATCGTCCTCACTGACTAATCTCTAGAGGATAATAACATGGTTTTTCCGATTTGGCAGGAACTAAAGAACAGAAACAAGCAGACGATCAAGTCCCTTTCTTTTGACAACAGATAAACTACGCTAAACTCTGTTCCTTTGGACGATGAATGTACAAAGATAGAGTTTTTCGTCAGAAACCAACTTTTTCATGGTTGGAAAACTAATGCATGTATAACGCCACATTGCTATTCTATGCCTGTCCAAACGAGAAGAAGGGGTACTTAGGGTGGATTGTCGTCTTAACCGAGCAGATATTCCAGAAGAACATATACACGGCCGTATGTTCTAAAACACGCTGATTAAGGTGAACTATTTATGTGGCAATTCAATTTAAAATTTCTACATTCTGGTACCCAGTTGATACAAATTATTATTCATAAGAGATTTAATATTTTAAAGCGAGATATTGAATTTGGTGACTCTTTAGGAGATGCGAGACGTGCCATCGTCGGCTAGCCTTAACTGTAAGCGGAAGAGCAATATTCATTTCAAGTGCTATGTATGCTGCATTGTTTTTAATGTTTTGCCTCCAAAACAGCGCACCTTGAATTTGTGAGCAACCTATCAGTTTCTGCTTTCCACGCAGGTATAAGCATATTGTGTTATATGGTGGCAGACCAAGTGGCATTAATAATGATTGTACAGCTACCTTCGTTGGAGTTTGTCGGAAATTGACAGAGCTGTTTGCGTTGGCGAAGAGTGAAGGTGATCAGCCGACAGTAGAGACACACGGCTGGCAGAGCGTAATACTTTTTGTTAAGTCAACCAACCCGCAATCCCCTATCAGTAAGGATCGTTGGAAAGTAGGCGTTTAATCTATGGAGTACCCCCTGTGCTTGTGGTTGGTGTAAATGCCTTGATATTCGGAGAAATGTTCACATCGCTCGCCTTAGTTGACGCATGTCTAATTCACGACCACTTACTTCACTATCCAGTGTCTGCAAGATGATAATATTTTTCTCGGTACTCTACTTATCAGTACCTGAATAGGAGTTTGGGCCGCAGAAGCTCAGAAATTTGTCCAGATGTCAAATGATAAGACTGGTGTTGCACTTCTGAAAACCATAGATAATTAAATGTATCTAGGCTATTACAGAATCGACACAAGTTGTGGGATAAGGTTTGTTGTTTATCCTTTTTAAAATATGTCAGATATCCCGGCATTGAAATTATTTAGGAACAGTTACATATGAAATGTTAAATTTCTGAGTCATAATCTGAGTCGATTCTAAGATTCAGCCTCCCACATGAGTGTGCCGTCTTAGCTAACACGTCCTATGAGAACGCCATTGTAACAGGAAAGTGACTAGTCTTGGAGAGAATTGTGTTCGAATTAATGTTCCGCCATCGTTACTTATTCAGTAACAGAGTTCGTCTAGTTCAGAGTGGAGATATTATAATATTGCTTTGTTTACAACATAACCACTTGGGAAAAAATTGCTGGACTTGTTTGAAGGCAAGATGTTATCACGCATGAAAAAAGTCAGTATCACCAGATAATGGTTCTTTCTAAAAAAATATAATATTTTCCCTTTTCATGCTGGATTTGTGTTTAATTATTCGTGTTTTCAAATCATTAGTGGCTAAATAATTTCTCTGACTGCCTAGTCACTGAAGATAAGTTTTGAACTGACACAGCAGTCCAGTTTACAAGTAACACACACAAGGAGAAAGGAGGGGTACTCGAGCCCGCCAAGGTGGAATTGTCTGCGCGGTACAACGGTGGCGGCGAAGCGAAGTAAGGTCCAGGGAGCAGCACTTCTGCAGTAATATTTTACCATTTAGGTGTAGGAGCCGCGGTGTTGTAGTAGTCAGACAACTCGCCTTCCACTTAGGTGAACCATTTCCATTCCTGGCGGGGTCGCTCCAGAATTTTCGCATTTGGGAATCGTGAGGGGTGATTCTCGGGGATCTCCCGTTTCACATTCCATCGTCGCTCCATACTCGCCTTCCCACTTCACCCTCATCAGCTCTCAAAACCTCACTGTTAACAGCCGCTCAAATAACTCCACACTCCACTCCCTGAATCATTGCTGTGAATTAGTTACATATAATAAAAGATGCCTAAGTGATATTTGCAATCATACCTTTATTTAATCATGTATATATAATCTCCTGTGAAAGCAATTTCCTTAGTCACAATTATGAAAATATTCAAACCCTCTCAGGGGGGAGGTCATGGCATTTGAACAAATCGTTTGCAACATATTATTTTATTAGTAGCAAAATATTATCTATAACTCACACTTTGTTGCGGAAGCTGAGCTCCGGAAATTACGATGAACTAAAAAAGGAAGTGGCAGGCTCTGTTACAGGGAGGATAAAAATATAATCTCTGTAGGTAAAGAAACTGCCATCATCTCTGCCACGCCATACCAATCACAGTTAAGTGATGCCTATTCCGTACAACCGTTTCAATTTGTATTTTCATAAATATCTTTTTAAAAAAAAGTCAGATTATGAGAGGAAAAATATTATTGCTGCAAAATTAAATTAAATTAATAATTTCTAATGTATACATTACTTATCTATGGAGAAAAAATCTAATAAGATCTTGTGTTGGTAGTATTCATCCAAAAAATAATAAGTATATAATTTATTCTTCTTAGCAGATATAAAATTCTGGTACTGGCACAATTTGCAAAATCTCAATTCCGAGAATATCATTACTTCGAAATTTGAACCTCATAAGATAATAACATATTACATTATTTTACTGGGTAAAATTTCCAGAAATTGTATACAAATAATTTTCTCATCACCCACTCAAGAGTAAAACCTGCACTATCAGTCTGCTTGAGGTGCTTCAGCGATGGCTCCGTATAGTGTTTGTATAAGCCAGAAGTTATACATTCACAGAGTACATACAAAATATTAATATTTGAGTTTTTCCAACCATTTTTAAAGTTGGAAAAATTCATTGGAGAAACTCCTTCCTCGCCCAACCGGCAAGTACAGTTTTCTTTTATTCAAGTGGGTAAGTAAGGAATTTGTTATTTCCCTATCTTATTCTTCCTCCCCCCCCCCTTTTACCCTTCACCAATCTACTACTAGCGGGGTCGCATTCCTCTAGAACATTTTTCTCAGTTAAGATACGCCGGCACTTAGTTGAGAACCTTTTTTACTGTGTGGCAAGGGCTGTTTTTGACTACGCTAACGCTGTTAGAAGTATACGAATATTTATCTGAAGGGTTCCTGAATCTATATCAGTGATCAGGTGTATATTTACGTTATCTGTATATGAGCACCACCATACACAAATATTGTAAATAACCATCAATGTTTCGATTTCGGGATCCGTTAGTAGTAGGGTTTGGCTGACTTGGGCACAAGGGATTGGGAATTCGGATTATCGGAAACCGCCACCCCCACTGCAATCAGGGGTCATTAGGGGTCGATGGGGTCGATGAGGTCAATGAGGTCATTGGGCCATGGGGTCGATTGAATCAGTCTTGTGAGGGTTCGGACCGACAACGGAAATCAGTTATCTTACTTTAAGTGTAACCATGATTTATTGGTGAGCGAAGAACTTGTCTGGAAGAAACCGTTGAAGATATAACTTTATGGTAATGTGATTAAGGAACTAGCATTTAAAGCATGCCTACCTGCCTGTGTATGTTTGTGTGTGTTTGTGTGTGATGTTTCAATGCCTGCGTGTGATTTGTCAGCTGCAATCTTGTGGTAACTCGTTGATTGGCTGGTCGGTGGCTGCACAATGTATTAATAGTGTAATATGATTAGTTCAAAGTCAATATGACGTCATAGGGCTTGCATACTCGTATATAAGCGGTACGGACGTCAGCTGAGAGGAACATTTTGATAGCGACTGTCGTGAAAGGTGGATAGCATAGGCTAGCTTATACGCCAGGTCATCCATGGCTTGTTACGTTAAAGTTTAGTCCACCAGTGCAATACCATCGACTTCTTCAGGCATGACGTCGACAGTGCCAACGACTTCTATGAGCGGGCTACCTACGGCAGCTCCATTGGGATCGTCAACTGGACCATCGGTCTCTCTTCCAGCAGCATCTGTATGGTTAACTGCATATCTGCTGAATCATTCCGACATTATAAGTGTTGCTTCTGTGAAAAGACCTTCACGCGCAGCAGCAATGCTCGGCGACATTAGCTCTCTTATTGTACTAAAAATCTCTGTTGCATGTCATATTTGTGTGACGTGTCATATTCCTACTTTGTTGTAATATAGTTAAAATTTAAAAAGGAAGAGAAATAAAATAAATTTTATTGAAAATAATTGTTATATGTACAATTATATAATTAAATAAAAAGTTTTTAAAATTAATAACTTTAAATTTTAAATAACAAATGTATATTTAATAAATTATGCATGTCATCAAAGTCTCGCATTATGCTAGTAGGTATACTGTTAATTGGAAACATATGTTTTTAATAGGGTGGAAATTTTCAAGTCTTTTCGTCCCTATAAATATAATGGCCGACAGCTCGCTTGGCTTCCAGCATGCTTACATTTACGAATTTACTCTCGAGTTTTGTTTTCAAGGTCATTCACTGTTATGGGGCCAAGGTAAATGTAGTCTGCATCCAATATGGCGGTGGTAGTCTGTAAAGTATTGTGCTTGCTGACTTTCACGCATTTTTCTCGAATTTTGGTTTTCAAGGTCACAGGTCAAAGGTCAATTGCTATTGAGTATTGTATTCCAAGATGGTGGATGGGTGATGAATATCAAGATGGTGGTCAACTCCCAATAGGGTGGCCTCCATTAATGAATAAACAAATGGCAAGCAAAAACACATATGGCAGCCTCCTGTAACATATAAACAAATATGGCTGCCTCCAGTAGCATGTAAACAAATGACGAAGGAAAAAATCAAGATGGCGGAATGAGTATAGATGAGGGGAATGGATGCAAGGGAGTCAGTCGTCTTCTGGAGTAGAACAGAGGTGAGTAATTGTTTGTGCTGGGGGGACCTTCGAAAATGTAAGTTTTTAAATTATTTTTTTAAATTATTTTTTCAGGGATTTTTTTTAAAGGGAAAAAGGGGTATTCTGAGAGAAAAAGGGAAGAATGGCCACCGGGGTTGATGACTTTTTAATTAAGAATTTTTTGTAATAATTTTTTTAAAGATAAATTTTAAAACGAATTTTTAAAATTTTTAAACGATTTTTAATTAAAAAAAATTTAATAATACATTTTTTGTAAATTTTTTAATCCAATTTTTAATTTCTTGTCATTATTTTGTGATATTTTTGTGTTTTCAAGGTCAAAGGTCATCGGTACTGATCCCTGTCTCCTGGTCACCTGAGTCTGGCCCTGGGTCGCTGATCCCTCTCAGCATTTCTGGAAAAAATGGGTTATTTCTGTAGATCCTTTTAATAATTTTTTGAATAGTGTTTTATTAATTTTAAATAATAATTTTTTAGAATTTTTTTGCAATTTTTCGAGGAGTTTTTGGATTTTTTAAATGTTTTTTTTTTTTAGTGTTTTTTTGAGGTTAAAGGTCCTCGGGGTCAACCTCAAGGTTAAAGGTCACACGGATCGGGGGTGAAATATCAATGACACCTTAGCTGGCGGTCGGGTGACGTAACAATATGGTGCCCGCCGAATCCGATAATCCGGATCCCCAATCCTTTGTGCCCAAGTAGGCCAAATCCTACTACTCCCGTTGTATTAGAGTGCACGCCGCCTACTCCAGAACCACAGGTTAAGTCGTGTAACATGTTCTTCATATTGATATCTCAGTCTTCAATTCATATAAAGTATTTAATTTCAACACCACATAACCTTATCACAAAGTATTTTCACTCTTTCGCCTAGAAAATGTAATCTCAAACGTATACTGCTGTTAGTTATCAAAACTAGCACACAATAACGCTAAAATTATGTCAGCTGAAACAGTAAGAAACATGCACATTATAAGATTTATTGACGCCAAAATTTTTCTTGATTAAAGAGTTTTACTTTTCATTATTTTTAACAATTTTCCGTGCAGTGATACTTTCCAGTCAAATTTGTTACATCCCATAGCGCTTTCAGGGCGACTCAAAGGAGCCAAAACACTAAAGCCAAGAACAGCGTCGGTCAGGATGGGCAGGTGGAAATTCACAATTTTTTAGACGATCCGTCTAAAATAACAAGTTCATAAAGTGGCTTACGGGAGCAGTATTGCTATACGTCGAGACAACGTGAAACATGAAGCAATTGCTCGTCGAAATCGTTTTCAGTAAGAGCTTCAAGCCGTAAAAAAAAAAAAAAAAAAAACTTCAAGACGTTGCCAACATAAAAAACACGCGGATCGCTGGCAACCCTGCCCACCCTTGAAGATAGCTGCGAAACACCATCGACTACATGCTATTTTACAGTAGGATAAAAAGCTTCCCCTGCTCGCCAATCTTTTCCCCTTCTTGCACAGACTGAAAAATCATGTTACACACTGAATGCACTTTTCGTTTCCTTCGTAGGATGTAGAACCCGCCCCGCTTGTGTATCTACCTGGGTTTCCTCCGCCAGCCCTCACGGGTTTGCCATTACCCTAATCGGGATTAGTTCCCAGTTCACAAAAGCTGGCCTTAACTACTTAACCTCACAGAAGGCTGACATAGACACCACTTTCCCATGCATGACCTACTCCTGCATGAGTAGTCAGGGCGTATACGTCGTCGGCTTGGGCCATTACTAGAGTGACATAGGGATGGGGATGGTCTAAAAATAGATTTTGTGGATTAACAGATAATCCTCATTGATTACTTGGATAATCTTAATTGTATTAATTTTATTGCTAATTTGTGGTATCGGATTAAGGATTAATCGCTTAATCAATTTTTTGGAATTTTTTTAAATTTTGTTTTTGTAAAAATATGTATGTGTAATTGTTTGATTGGTGTCATAGGGGGTATTTTTGGATAGCAGCATAGGTCTTCACCCTTGAAGGTCTCGCAGGCGATGAGCTCTGAGGTGGGTGGACAGCTGTATGTGTGTATTGAGATTGGTGCAAGAGTGGCATAAGTTTTATTTTGGGGCAAGAGTGGTCTGTTTGTCGTATAGTGTATTGAGGTTGATAGTTGGTTGAGGGGATGTTGAGGTTGATAGTTGGTTGAGGGGATGTCGGGAGCGAGGTTACACGTCCACCTTGGTCACTGTTTGGTGTCATACTCAGCTCTAGATAGTGAAATGGTTATCGATTGAGGTCCGAAATGCGTAATTCGAGAATTGTTATAAATCACTGTTTTAAAATAACGACATATATCTTTTATAATAGCACCGAATTTATACAGCGACATCAAATAGTTACCAAAAAAGCAACGAATTACGCACCAAAAAGATATGTTTCAGCAGTGGACTGTCTCCCGACCAATTGTTCTTATAAGGCTCATGAGTTTGTTCACACTATTCAATTATGTAAAAAAAAATGGTAAAATGATGCCCGGCACGAGCAATATATTATGTAAGTAATGCTCATTATTGTAACTGCCTTGATTGATCAGAAACGATGTTTGTTTAATATGTCTAAATTGCTCATAATCCTAAGAATCGTTAAGGAAATACTCTATCTTCTTTAACAACATAAACTTCAGTCTTACTATAAATAATTAAATAATTTCTTAATTAAATGTGTTGAAAGAATTTTTTTTTTAAATTTTCAATATATTTAAATATTATTTTATAATAAATTCAGTAGACAGTTTTGTTTTTATTGGTATAATACATATTAGGTAATATATAAAAGGTAAAATAATAAATAAATGTGTAGTTATATTAATAAATATTAAGAGAGTCTGGAATAACTAACAACTTGTTTTAAATTCGTCACTTAAAATGATTAGTAATATTAAAATTACAATATGCTTATTATACAATATATAAACAGAATGATGCTAGTTTAGTTCATGCATTTATAAATATTGGTAAAAACATTAGTTCAGGTGAGCAAAGAAAATACAATTTAATCACATCATCAGCAAGGCACCGTCCAGTACATATTTATATTATTAGCCAAAGCTGAATATATATAATTATTTTAAGATAACAGAATACCAGTTTCAGAAAGAAAATTTCATCTAAATACAAATATTGAAAGATTTTAGTATGGATACTGAAGAAAAATTTAATTAAATTAATAAAATATACGAGGTCATAGCGGATGGTAGAAATTTTAAAAAAGCAATGCTCAAGGAGTAACATTTAACAAAATAAATGTTATTTATATAATGCATGAGTTAAGTGAAGATTTAATTGATTTATTAATTAAGACTTTAAAAACCTTAATAATTTGATTAGAAATTATATAAAATTTACTCTGTAATTGAATTTAATTCAAATCTGATTTGTACAAATTCTAATACAAAAAATGGAGTAAATACCAACATTTGTTGTTACTTTCGATATTTAATTAAACCGATACATGTATGATTATTATTTAAGAAAACTATTAATATCTTTATATAATATCCATGCGAAATCTGCTATAAATATTAAAACATACATTTGTTTACCTTATATGTATAGTTATATGGATTGATGACATAATGAAAGATATTTGACACATTATTAGTTATGAGCTATTTACAGGAAAGTGAGCACTTTTAAAAACCCTCTAATTTGAAGTAATAGATATATATATATATATATATATATATATATATATATATATATATATATATATATATATATATATATATAATTTTAGCCTTAGACATTATCTTCCGAGTGGGGTGGAATGTACACAATATGTATTTAACTTCCATGGCAATATTTATTTTAAAAGGTTTTGAACGTGGTCGTATGTTCGGACTACATAAAACCCGATGGTTGGCTCCTCATACAGCCATTCATTTTGGTCGTGCATTCACCACTGGGGCACGATGCGTGCTGGCATAGAGTACATACAGGTCGTACATAATGTAGAGTATGTACTGGTACTGTCAGATGCACTTCACATAGAGTGTGATGTCATATCTGCTGCGCGCAGTAGCACAACGTGGCACCACATGCAGAGAGATCTTGCAGTCTGTGGGACCTGCACTGAATTTGCATGGCTCAACAAAAACCATTCGTCGCCGTTTGAAAGAGGTTGGCCTACAGCCACGGTGGTCAATGCGCTGTTTGCATTTCGCTCCTCAGAATTGTGCAGCACGATGTGAATGGTGTCAGAAAATGTCGATGCGTTGTTTTCTCCGATGAGTCCCGCTTCAATCTTAAGGCAAATTATGTTCGCAGCAGGGTTGGTGCCGCAGTGGACAACACAACGATCATTCACTGATTTATGAGCGCCATATGTCCTGGGCACCAGTTGTTACGGCATGGAGTGTCATAGGGTATGACTCCGTTTTCTGTAATAATAATTGCTAAACTTCTTGGCAACGAGTGAAACACGCTTGGGATGTGTTCGTGCTGAATCGCCTGCCAAGCTGTTTATACCAGAGCTAACAGTTCATTGGTATTGGCTGCTGGATGAGAATGACGGGATAGTTGACGAGTGACCATATCCTAGACATATTCAGCAAGTGGTATATTCATCAACAATGCAAGCCACTGAAAATGCTGTTACATGTTTTGCTTCGAAGACAGTCTGGACGTTTTGGATAACATTTGGCCGTGCTTTACCTTGTTGGAATATGGCTCAAGTAGTGGGCTGAAAGAAGGGCTTAACTTTAGCCTCCACAACTTCTCTGATGGAGAGGTTGGAGTTAATAATTCCCAAGATTCGTTGCAACCGCGATTACCTATGCTACCCAATTGATCCCCAAACCATGACACCTGGTCTGTTTGCAGTATGACGCTGGACAAATTACCGACGATGGCGTTCACCTTGATGTCGTCGAATGCGTTGGCGGCCATCATTGTAATCCATGTTGAAGCAGGACTCGTGCGAAAACACAGTCTACATGCCAGTCGGTGTGTGTTCGCGAACCCATTTTAGCCTGAGTTGTCGATGGCACAGTTTCAAGGGAATCCCTCGCAAAGGAATGCATGCACACAGTCCCTTGTAAATCAGATGCATGCAATATCACAAACTGTTGCAGTGTTCTAACATTCTACTAACACTTGAAACGAAAGATAACAGTCCGTCACGGTCATGTGGATGAGACGTCTGTCATTTCATGGTGTTTTCATATTTCGTGGTCCAGTTGCATGCTTTAGACTCGTCCTGTTCTCTTCAGTCCATCGCGTCCACACTCGCATTTCTGCCGTGGCATTACGCCTTTTACGAACAGCAATTTCGAGGTGTGCAACTTCTCCTTCTCATAAGCCAATCATTCGGCGCAGTTCAAACTCAATAGCGTGCTTTGAAGGTGATTTTTCATGTCGACAAGGCATACTGACTCCAGTAGGATCGTTTATAACTCACTAGTTATGAACAAATCCATTTGTATAAATCCTGAATATCCTTCTATATATACACTTTTACACGTCATTTCAGAGGACGCCGCTGCATCTGGGTATGCACAATAGATATTAAAATTCTAATCATTTTCTGATCATACCCTCCTTTCCTTTCCCTGTGAGTTCAATTTTATTTGCAAAATACTCATTATGGTGTTACATTTTAAACACACATGAATATTATTTAACTATATTAAATATTCTAATATATTTTTATTAGGTATTAAATATATTTTGGGTTCAAATGATAAAATATTCATGTAAGCTCTTTACACATACGGATGTTTTCGTTGCACATATAAAAACACAGTATGTTGATCCTACATCAGTTTTTTTTTTTTTTACTTTAAAGCCAGATGCAAGGCCAAAATACAGTATTATTATTACTTCCTTTAAAATGATCCTTGCAATTCTCTGCATTTATTGTGGCGCAGTATTCAACCGACAAATTTCGCAAATTGATTCCTTATGCAAAATCAAGTGGTAAATACGACACTATTGACCAAAACTGAATATTAAAGGAGATATGAACTTTGAAAAGTGAGCATTATGACCAAATTAACAAGACAAGAAGTTATTGATGTAACAAATAATTCTTCATTCCTCCACATGGGAGCAAATAATTTTTAATGAAGATCTTATATACTTAGATGGTGGAGAGGCCTTGATGTCTTGTTGACCGCCATTAGAGATGGAACCAGAAACACGTGCAACAGTAGTGAGAAAATTACAAATAATCATACGCCTTACGTGCATCTCCATCGCAGAAATGCCCGTACCATAAGATAGCATGCAACAAATTGCATCACGGAGGTAAGATTTAGAGCATCAACCTTGCATGTAATTAGTCTAATATTTTGGTTGATAAGAGTTTACTAACCAGAAATATTTTCACGGCAATCATATAATTCAAAATAAGCTTACGTAGCTTATTTGTAAGATTGAATGTATGTTTACATTGCCTTCTGTAGTAATACTGTGGTGCGAAATTTGGTGGTAATTAGTTACACCATTCCAGGAAAATTTTTTAATTGTTCAATTTTCTCACTTGACTCTGTTTACGAAAAAGGTCTACTTCTAGGATACCAAATTTGGTTGAATTGTGTTAAACTCTTTATTGATATAACAAACCAATATATAATATTTATATTAACGCCACTTAAAAACAATAAGTTATCAATATAACTAATCAGCCTACCTTACTTTAAAATCATATTAATGAAGTTATTAAAATGTTTGATGGTAGGTGTGTCTTGACGTCTCGTTGATAGCGATATAATTAGAGATGCAACTATAAATAAAAGCAATACTAGAGAGGCAACTACATGTACACGTGTGCTGTACTTGGGACTCGAACACAGAATACTTTGTACTGTAAGCTAGCGTACAACAACCAACTACATCACGGAGGTACGCTTCGGAACATCAACTTCTGTACAACATCATTTGAAGAAAACAAGTGTTTGAAACACTTAAATCATTTAAGTTTTCATGGCCTACTGTAGCACTTCTAGTGTTGAAAGTTCGGTGGGAATCGTTTGATTGGTCCCGGACATAGGACAAAAGACAAGCTCTATATTCTCATGTGGTGATGGTATCTTCTTTATTGGCGAACAAAACGGAGATTTAGTGGCACATTCTATATTTGTCACTGTTACAGTCTGTTGAAATTTTTTGGTCATGTGACATACTGATATAAAATATTTACATTGCTGTGATTTTGAAAATACGTGACTGCCACTTTAAGTCGTGTAAATTTTAATGGACTGCGAAATTTTAACTTGTCACCTGAATTTGGTAACAGTTAATAGTTTTCCGAGATAGAACACGAAAACTTAATATTTCATGTGTTGCTCTCTTCCACTACGGCGAGCCAATGAGTTTTATGTATTCTGTTATTTGATGCTTAAATAAATACTCTCAACATTCAAAGTTAGCTTGAAATTGGTTACTTTTTTTCATAGATATAGCATGCTATGCTTTAATGTTTATATCGGCGGTATTTTGAAAATAAGCGCCTGGCCCTCTTAAAATGTAGTATGTAAAGTGATATGACCTACCACAGTATTATCTATTAACCATATATGTTTCGTTATTTCCTGAGATATGACAAAACTTTACTTATATGTGTAGTACTATCTTACAAAATGGGGGATAAAACAAGCTTAAAAACATAATTTAGTTAACAACACAGTTAAATCTTAACAATGCAATCGAGGTGGGGTAAATATAACTACAATATCCTGTAAAAGTTTAAATATTTCAGAAGTAGTATGATGGTATCGGTAGTTGAATTGAACACATGTGTTGATGATATTCCTGTATGTAGATCAGTAACGCTATCAATGTTAGACTAAATACAGGCTAGGTAGTATGAATGATTCATCTGGTTCCAGAGTGCTGTATTTTCAAGAACATCACACTGGCAATAAAGATACACGCATGAAAAGTAGCACAAACTCACCTAATTTTGTTCGCACCCTACAAATGTTCTGTGTGTGCCTTCTTGCTCACACGACACACATCCAAGCGATAGTCCTACTCTGCCCATACATTCTATAACATTTCTCTATCGGTGGATATCACAGCATCACTGGTTGTTCACTTGCCTCTACCATTGCTGTAGGCTGTGGCGTGTGCGCTGATATTCAGGGGTTCAGAAGCGTGATAAGAATAACTCACCTGAACCAAACGCCCCCAAATAACGACACATACCAAAACAAACGAACAGAACAGAATTGTATGTGGACCTGGTTGTGACCAGCGTGTATAATTACCAAAAATAAAATCTATTGTAGGCAAGCCAAACTTAAACATGATTTCCAACATCTAGCACAAAAGTAATTTAGTTAGGGATTGAGTGTATCAACTCCCCTTCAATATTGAATGAAAATTAAATAAAGTATGATAGAATCTAATGAAATATTAAGTAAAATGCTTTTCAATAATTTGAAGGAAAATAAATTTTATTTGAGGTTTAAAGATAGTAAAAGTACAAAATAAATCGGATGGCGAAACAATATTTATTTATTCACTCTTTGCAACTAATAGAAAGGGAATCATGACCTTAATATCAACATGGTTCAACGTAATATCATATGATAATAATTATGATTACTTTACTAAATATTTAAAGAAGAGTTGGGGATCCCCGCTATAACCTTTAAGTAATAGCATGGATAATTATGTTTCGCACAAAATTACATCAGCGACCATTGAATATGACCGATTATATTAGACAACCACTTCACATCTTCGTTAGTAAAAAAAAAAAGGCGTTCAAATATTTTTAATTTCTTTTCTTTAGCGTTTTCCTGATTGCGTTACTGTCAGAAATAATAGATTTTGAAAGGCTTCGAAAGTTCCGGCCATGTTTAAGATTACAGCATGCACAAGCAAAAAAGAAAATAAATGTTTATTTTGGCCTGTTGTTGTTCATCCGAGGAAACGATGCCCATGACGGCATTTCCTGGGTGCTCTGCTCCTCAATAATGCAATGCTGTAATCAGGACCACATCCTGTACCAAAGGCTTGTATCAGGACATAACGATCGGGCGACGAAGAAATGACCCATGCTTGTGTCGGGGTACATCCGCACCGCCGCAGCGGAAAAAAAAAGCGAATACTACATCAGATGGCTGATGGTTACAGAAAAGTAGATATTTAGAACTGTTCACGCCATATTGAGCACTTGGAGAAGGCGAAAAATACGCCTGGGGAAATCGATGCGACCAACAGTCGATTCCGAGAATAGCCAACCCAAATGATTAATCGATATGTGCCATTTCAGGGTTTCATTAAAATATATAATTATGAGAATTACATGGTTGTCTCACATAAATTAGTATGAACAATACTTTAATTAGCAATTATTATGTGGTACATAGAACACATAATAAATAAGCTTAAAACACCAGCTGTCTTTCATGAAATTAATAGCGAGTAACAAAATGACAGTTACACAGATTGACACATATTTTTGTAACGAACTAATTAAGGAAAACAATTTAATTTAATTTTACGCCTCCATAAAACGTAATTATTTAAAATATAGTGAACTGGACTGACACTATACCTTGTAAAACACAAATTAATTATGAAAGTATTAGAATTATTAGACAGTATCTTTACTTGAACATCATAACTGACAAAC
Organism: Dryococelus australis; assembly: GCA_029891345.1. Lineage (NCBI taxonomy): Eukaryota > Metazoa > Arthropoda > Insecta > Phasmatodea > Phasmatidae > Dryococelus > Dryococelus australis. The sequence goes on along the minus strand of CM056997.1, from coordinate 171,091,244 downwards.
AGTTTAGTCTTTGTTTAGCAACTACAAGGTTTGTGGAAGCACTAAATTAATATGCTTTTAATTAGTGAAATCCCAGAATCTAAAATTAATAATACATTTAACATTATTATCATTAAATTCCTAAATTACATAAACAAGTACTAGGAAAGAATTAAGTCACCAGAACAGTGACTCGAAAGCACTTAACAGTGATTAACAAAATTATATAAGGCTTTACACACGAACGAATCAGATTACTCAAATTTAGATGTTGGAAAAATAAAACTTAATTTTTCCAAATTTCGCAAAGAAACGAAATCACAAAAGGGAAAACAGAAAGCAAAAGATCTAAACGAACTCAAGCAAATTACCATGGGATGCATCAAAACCACTGACACACACCCTAACGAAACGGAAAATACACAAGTCCCGATAGGCAACGCAACAAGCAAAATAACGACTAAATTCAAATCGCAACACAGGATAATACTTGGACTAGGAAAATACTTACTAAAACGATAAAATGCAGGTGAATACTTAGGGATAGTATTCAAAATAGTTTACGGAAAAGCGGGGGCATAAATTACTTCACTTAATAAAAATAGCAAAATCTCGCAAACAGGAAAGAAACAACAAAGTTAAAGGTTAGAAAATTTCGGAATTCTTACTAATACTTAATAAAAACCACTAATGTGCCCAGAAAATGGTAGTGTCGCTTTCGAAGTGGCACAGCTGGGAAATAAACACTGTACTTGACGTTCCCAGAAAGAAAGAAAACACATGGCATCAAATCAGGAGATTGTGTCAGCTATTGAAATCTTGCATCAGAATGCAGGAACTATTGGAGAACGTTAGTTTCGCCCCCCCCCCCCTTAAGTTCCTCACTACCTTACTGATGAACTTCTGCATCGCTAGGTTGAGCGTATTGGTTAGTATGATATAGCTCTGTTTGCATGGCCCTCCAAGGTCACATGATCTGATGCCATGTGACTTTTCTTCTGGGGTATGTTAAAAATTGTCTTCATGTCCCGCCACAGCTTACAACTCTGAAAGAGCGAAGGGAACGTATCAATGCTGTTGTGAAATCCATTTATGGTTGAATTGTTACAGAGAACATGGGCAGAACTTGATTATCGCAAGAACATGTGTAATGTGACCACACGGACATACACTGAATATTTGTAGGCCATGAGAAAAACTTGGTGATATTGCGCTTATTTTAATGTATAAATTTTTATTGCTGGTATAATGCTCTTGAAAATACAGCACTTGTGAAACCAGATGAATCAAATATATTATCTAGCATGTATATAGTATAACATTAATAGACTTGCTGATCTACATAGGTCTACAGGAAAAGAATGTTATAAACACGTGTGCCCAATTCAACTACAGATACCAACATACTACATCTGAAATATTTAAAGTTTTACTTATAGTGTAATATGTTAGGTCGCATATTTGTAGTAGCCCTGTATTGTACTTCAAAATGGGAGAACAAGTCAAAACTTCTTACAAAAAATATATGAACTTATATTATAGTCAAAATAATGGGAAAAATGTTTTTAAGTGGCAGGCTACAGTTATTATTTAACTAAAATCAAATTAGTTTTTGTAGTAGTAGAGACAACACAGTATGTATAACATGAATGACCAGAAATGGTTTACGATATGTCGTAACAAATCTTTTTTTAATGGAGAAAACCTGCCTGCAACCCAACCACTGAACTACAGAGGCACCGTATACCTTACACATTAAGGCACTGTAATGTACAATGCATGTCCACGTGCGAATGTTTCGGTGCTTTGTTCGCAGGCACGTGCGAGTTCTCGTGGTCGCTGTACCTGCTGGGCAGCGCCGTGGGCCTCCTGCTGCTGTGCTTCTCTCTCAGCTTCTGCGCATCGCGCGTCAAGCATGGCTCCTTCCGCATCTGAGTGTATAGCGCCGGCATGATCTCCTCCAGTGTGTAGGCGCCACCAGGAGGCGCCACACCATGCCGGCACTAGCGTGCGCTGCTGCCACGCGAAACGCTCTCTGGCGCTCAGACACGAAGCCGCCCGACTTCGCCCGAGCTCGGCCAAGCCACCGAGCAACATGGCGCCCATCCACCAGCTGTGCTCAGTCCATACACAGCAAAGACGTTGTCGAGTTAAGGGGACTCCCTAGTAGGATAGTGTTTGCGCTTATATGAATTTATCGAAAGTTTAATATTCTAAAATTATGCCTTGTTCTCAGAAAAGGTTAAGAGTTATTTACATAAACTTTTCGCTGTTTAAATTTTTCACATTTGCTAATTTAAATAAAATAATTATTGTTAACTCCTTTTTATCTTGACTCCCAGAGTTCATTTAAGAGGAGAATTTATACAAACAGTCACGTTCACCACATCTAATAATATTTCACTGTGTATACCTCATTTTTAACGAATTCAATAACAGCAAGTACATCTCAAAATTTTAAGGTAATGAATGGCATGTCTCTTCATAACAGCCTGTCATAACATAATGGAGCTTAAAAAATATACTACTTGTGGCGTCCCCTTATACTACCACGTCAATTAAGGACTGAAAGTTTTGAGGTTCAGCTCTTAGAAAACGTTGTGGCAGTATTGGAGATGGGGTATTTTTGCATTAACTCCAAGTGAATTACCACTACGTTTCAGTCAGTCTTTATAGACGGACCAGCTTTTTCCTGTTCGCGTCATTTGATGCGACGATAAAACATTTATTTTCCGAACTTTTTGACAGTGCCATGTTCTACAGGATAAGTAAACGAATTATGCAAGCTTACAAAGATAGAATACAGCATACGCCGGCTTTTTACAACATAGCTAGCAGACAGCAGCTGCTTAAAAAAAAGTTGGAAAAAAAAATTCGCAAGTAAATATAATTTTCAACTTTACAGAAATTCCACGTTAAGATGGTATTGAGTTTTCGTCATTTTCACAGTAGTTGTATAATAAGTTGAACATAATAATAATTTTAAATACAGAACTTAATGTTAATTTTAATTTTAATTATTAATATTTAAATAAATGTCTTTAAAATGTGGCTGGTACCCATTACCTAATCTTTATTTCGCTTATCTTATTAAATTTGCAAAGTAATTTTTTTCACTATTTTTGTGTTACAACGTTATTCATTCTGTTCGTATATCAGCATACTCCGGTCTCCATTTTCTGCTTACACACAAACTGTGCTTCAAGACAAAGTGGTTATGCTATAACGCAAACTAAAAACTAAAAAGATGTTCATGTTTACGTCGTAGGTACCAGCATGTTGTTTCGCATCAGTAAGCTTATCTTTGTTCCACTGCATCATCACGAACACTCCACATTACAGTATACCAAACTGAGTGCCAGCTAATGACTTGTGGGTGCCTTGAAGATAACGTTGCATTCTGGCGCAGAGATGTCCGATAGTCTCTCGACTTCAGATCAATCGGATAAAAATAGCTTTCTTAGTGACGCTAAAGTACATCGTACAAGGAAGAAAATCAGTTTTATATTGCTTATGTTATACCCGTGGATGCTCCTTCGTCACGAATTAATTGTGCGTGCAGCTATTCAGTTGCAACACACTACTACATGATGACATCGATCTTCCAAAGTTGCAGTATATACAGTATTTTCTTAGATTCTTAGTTTCTTAGATAATGACAGTGTTGGTCCCAAATAAATAATTTAATGTTGTATTTCTTATTTTAGTAATCGTTTCTTTACGTATCAATATGTATTTAATTATTTAGATTGATGTTTAATATTAAGTGAAGTAAAATGGCATTTGATCTATAACTGAATGATTGAATTATTGTTCACATTTGAGTAATATGTTAGTTACACACGTTTGAGTAGAAGTAAAGTAAGAAAAATAAATTAGTTAAAATATTTTTCACTATGTTTTAGTTGCCAGAGCTTACCGAATTGTATACTCATTGGATGGCAGTACTATTTTAATTATATTTTACCCTTAGGTTTTGTGATTAGTCAAAAATGTGAGTAATTTTTTTCTGTGAGTTCACTACTGCATGCTTAGAATACTCTGAAGAAATGTGTCAGTTAAATAGGTAATATTAGTTAAGTAAAAGAATACAAAAAAATGTCGGTGCCTGAGGCCTACAATGTTAAGAGTAAGTTATTCTTCATATCACTTCATCAATATTAAACTTGTAATTATTGGTGCACGTGCTTCACAGACGTGTAGGCCTATACTCAGCTTTCAGCAACGTGATAGTTACGAAATAGTTCTATGAAATGAAAAAATATTTTTATTTTAGTGAATATTGTATGAACTATTTAGTTGTGTTCTTCTTTTGATTGTAAGCAGAATTAAAATGACTGTTATTTAACGCAATTTATTATTTGCTGTAATTTACATTACAATTATTATGTGATCTGAAGAAGAATTATATGTAAACTGAAAAATTAAATGTGCTTGGTTTCTTAAGAATGTTGTAATACTAATTTGTCGAAATTACTAATAAACGTGTGTACAAATTTTAAAAGACAAATAAACCGAGGTATGAAAACCTGTCAGTAGAAGTGTTAACCCTTCGTTCAATTATGTCTTCTGTCATATGGTTTTTATTAAATTTCGTACAGATCTGACTAGATTTGTTACTGTTATATTATAAATTTGAATTATTTATCTACCTCTCAAACGGAGAGAATAAGTACAACACAGTATTTATTAATACAATTTATCCTTAAAATGATTCTAAAGGTGTATTTAAAGGTTTAATGTAATCATAAATATAGGGCATACAGACAACTCAAAGATATTACTCATAAAATTCATAAGAAATTACAATACAATACACGAGTGTTCAATTTTTGCCACGAACATTTGTCTCCGACTATAAAACACAAAAGTTTTCGAATTTTGTTAAGTTGTGTCAGTTTACTGAAGTGTAATATAATCACAGACGAGAAATATCGGTGTGTAATTCATAATACTTGGGATGAAATTATTTTTTTTAATCTGTGCCATGGCGAACGAGAACTGTGGATAGGTGCCCTTAACGATAACTTCGTAAATCTGACCATTGATGAAAAGGACGCAGACTAGAATAGTACATCTGAAACAAATTGGTATATTAAATTTATTTTAATTTCCTGATTAAATTACATATCATATGATTGTATATGCACACCCTTTTATCCCGGACTCTTGGTACAAAAATTGCGAGAAGATTTGTAATGGATAATGTGGTAGGAAAACATAATTTAACCTATTACCAAACTACCCTGGAAATGGAAATTATATTTAGTTATTTGCAAAATGTCACAAACCAATTGGGATGAAACAACAAATTCGTGAAATGTGTTAGCATGATTTTTAATCTGCCCCCCTGCGTTCCATATTGTTTACTAAAAAAACATGTGTTACCCATGGGCATTTATCTACTGTTGTAGCTCAGCATTCACGTGTATATTAAAGTAACGCAGATAGTTGCCTTGATGTAACACTTCCAGGCAAACTGTTCTCGACAAAACATGCGACATTTGAAAGGGTGCCATAGATTACCAGCCAAACCTGTATCTTCAAGCCGGGCAATACAAACCTAATTTCCACATAAAGGGAGATGTTATTACTCGTCACCAAATGTCCACACACAGCAGACACAACAGCAGAATAACACTGTTCACGAGTTTGTTTTGTTAGCTCACGTATTTTATGACATTTTGCACATAAACCATTTTTATTACCTGATTTAAAAGGTGTGTTTTTCCTTTACGAGTGCTAATCACACGTTGGAAATATGTCCTTGTGCTCGGCAACTGATTGCGAAAATCTTGGCGTCCTCCTGCGGATGTCACGATTAACACTACGCTATCAGTTTCTTAGCCCCCCCCCCCCCCCCCTTTTCTTGTCAATCTGATAAAGCGACGGTGGCTCGCATTATGTTGTACCTTCCATTACTCCCCCCGTAAAGTCTGCAGTGCCTTCGCCTAATAAACGTTTTTTCTGAGAAATGTCCAACTGACAACTGGGATAGAGCGAGATAGATTTTAATTAAGATTTTAAAATGATTTTAACTATGGTAACCAAATATAATACATATCGAACCGGAAACTGTACAACAAATTAACGAACAGCTATACTTGGAAAACAATTTTTTCGATTTCAATTGAAAATGATGTAAATATAACAACATTACTATTATATTTTTAATAGATAACTGTGACGAATTCTGTTAATAATCATTTATGTTTATAGGCTGTAGAAAGGTTATTACCTCATTTCTTTCCATCAAGACCCTTTCTGCGTGTGCATGTAATTGCGTGTGCATGGGTGCGTGTGTGCATGAGCGTGCGTATGCGCGTGTGATGTGTGTGTGGTGTGTGTGTGTGTATATTGTAACGGCTGCGTTTTACACTATCAGTATGCAAATGAGATTTTAAATAATCACGTTAAATAATTTTATTCAAACGCATGGTAATTTATTACTGTTAATATTTTATATTCCATTTGTTTTTATGACATGCTATTTTCTATTCGCCTCAAAATAATTACTTTTCTTTATTTTTGCATTAAGAATATTGTGCTTAAATATTTTATATATATTAAGGATTTCAACAGTTTATAGTTATGTGGCATTTGGTTGACAGCCATAATAGTTGGAGACTGAGGCCTGTTGTCAGGGGCAACGCAATCTGTTGATTGCACGAGGAAGCAGCCGCTTTGTGATTGGTCGTTACGTAAAGTCACTTTTAAGCTACGTTATTGCTAGAGAGGAGAATAAAGAGTTCAACTGCGACGTAAGGCAGGGCGTAACGAGTGGGGCCCTATAGGATTCTTAAATGTAGATATTATGGCAGCCCGCGAGTAATTTTGTATATTTTGCCAGACCAAGAGAAGATTGTCGGGATGCCGGCAACAGAAGAGGGTCTGAGGAGCTAGTACTGCTCGATTTAATTTAGTTTAGATAACCTTCCGCGACATTCCGAGTGGCGCCATGTTGGACTGTATCTCGCTGTACCATAGCCCGTTCGCTAGAATATTAGGGAAGAATATTCGTCCGGAAGAGAATCACCGCATTCCATGACTGTACCCGATCTGCCTGACGCAGATTGTTCATGTGAGACGTCCCGATCTACAAGTATAAAGTCAGTAAGAAATTATAATAAGATGGTCGTCGATTTTAATTTTGGAAAGTAGATTTAAGGCAGACGCCATTTTTCCTGCCATAAGATGTCGGTGTTTGAACGTTATTTTACAAACCAATACCCGAAATTACTAGTCCTGCTCCTAGTTTACTTAGTGTGAGCTTAAATTAATAGATATTCTTTTTAAAGAAGATTTTATTTATTTGTTTTTTTAAAAAGGTCTGAGAACTTATTAAACTATGTTTCGTACCAACTCACAGGGCGTCTCACTTCCGTTACGGCCACTTAAGATACATGCATTCTACCAGAATGTTACTAATAATACTGCTATCGAATTTAACTATTTTTCGAACAACTGAATGTCTGATATTTTCCAGATCCAAACAATTTTTATTAAAGATTGAATATTTTAATCTCCTGCTGGACTCCATCCTTGTAGTTAGTTACTCCCGAATATGTGCATGCTAAGCTATTGAGTTTGACTAAGGTGCTATGTCCGTATGATATTCTAGCCTTCTACTGAGTTGGTGTACGACTATCATCCTGGTAAGAATTTGGTAATTAGCAACAAAGTTGTGGTTTATGCTCACTGGTGTAACTATTTCTGGAAAGAGTCGTCACGAAATCATCTACTCTATGTTAGCTTGACGCATGTATGCTAGTGTGCGGAAGACAGATTTAACACCACAACACCATTACAATAATTTCACTTAAATAATAATTTAAATCTGTTAACATCCCAGTTCACACACTACAATATTATATATATTATATATACACGCGAGTGCGTACACGCACGCGCACACAATTTCTCTCTCTCAATACTTAACACGATGACAAAAAAATTACTATCTCTTAGATAATTGAGTTGTCTGGTCAATTCATGATAATAAACAAGCCTTCAACATGGTATGAAGATTAAGTTCTTTTGCTCTTTAGAGGCTATACAAAGGTGTGACTTCCAAGAAACAAGGTAGATAACACGATGCCTTTTTTTCTGTCATCAAGGTATTTAAGTCGCTAAAATATCCAGCAATGCCTTAAAACGTGACCTTTTTTTTGTATACTGTATGAATATATATGAATATTATTTTGTATTACATTTTGAATCGCCGGGGTTAAATGCAAGATTTGACATTTCAAATTATAAGACATGAGCTGTTCGCATTTAAATGCACATTTTTAAATGTCTTGTGCTAGTGGTTGGCTTTGCAGCTCATATTTTGTAATTCCCCATGTGTATAGTTAACGTTGACTTGGACTCAATGACTTCATTCGAGTCAGTGTTTTTGAGTTCGAATGCTTACTGTTGTGGCCATTTTTACTAAAACGAGCAGAAAAGAAAGCAAATTCTGTGGCAGCATACCTTCGCGTGAATATATTAAACTGGAACTGACATGGAACGTTAAATCCCTTCATCGCTTTGGACTCAACTGAGCCCATGCAAGTGTGTGCAATAATTTACAAGAGATTAGACATAGACGTTCAACTGTCTGGTTGGTTACGCTGGTATATTTAGGTTCACTTCGACAAAAGCTAACTTCATAAACATTTGGGAAAAATACTTATATCAGAAAATGATTGTGGAACTGCCCCTAAATTGCCATGTAATTGTAATGGCAATACACGTGTGGCTTCTAATTATATTATTTTAAAAGAAGAAAGAAATCAAATATACTGGTTTTCAGAAAGATGGAACAGAGATAGAGGTTGCTTAGACGAACAACGAAATAACCGCAAAGAAAAAAATTTCAACGCGCAAATTCCACAATAAATACTAATGAACTCTTTGTTCAGTTCAGAGGAAAGGCCGTGCGATATAATTAAATTACTCCATTGAGAAACATAAATATTTGGCGTTCCACTTCCATTACCGTTAATAAATATTTTTTATTTGAAGGGCACCAGAGTTAAAGCTTGTACTTTTAGAATAATTTATCAGCGTTAATACAATACAAAATTTCAACTTGTAGTTCATGCGAAGAGACGAGTGAAAATTATTCACTCCATAGTTTCATCCTTGAATAAAAGCTGAAATGGTTCGTTTTAATTATTGTCTTCTCGGCAATAAATGTGTTTCTTTTATTTATACACTCTAAATCGGAATCAGTTATTTTTTACTGATTGTCAGTTGAAACTGCTCCATCCTGAATCAGTATAAAAAGAAAACTACTAATATATTCAGTTAAATGAAATCCACTAATACAAACAGTGGAAAATCAGTTATTTATAGTCGATTAATAAGAAGCACAAGGATTAAAAACAGAGCTTTACGGTTTTAAATAAATTAAGTACAATTATTTTGTCGCAAACAAAATTATTACATGGAAATATTGGAAGTGGTTCGTATCGAACCGCCACCCCAAAGCGCAACACATTCTCTAGCATATTCTGGCTGACGTTCTATCAACTCTGCTACTTTGCCACTGAGATAAACGGTCTTCCATTTGCGTAGTAACAAAGTTACAATGGCGAACGGCTGTAAGTTTCGTAATGTGAAAGTACTTCATGTTGTCGAAATATACACATATTATGCGTACGTAGGTACCTACATGTCTTTGTAAGGCTCGAAAGTCATTCTAAGTTAAGTTTAGTTCAGATTGTGTGCTTTAAAAGAGAAATATAGTGGGTTTAACCATGTTGTCGGTGTTTTCTTGTATCTGCCATTTTACAATGCAACGAGATTTTACAGAATGAAACTGTTATTTTGAAGAGACAGATTGACTTGTAATAACTGTGTTTGTTTTTTCCTCATTATTTTATCTGTTAACTTGCAGACTACAAAACTTTTGTTGGTGTAAATCCACCTTTCTTATTAAATCACCGCACTATCGAGTCAGTAAAATTATCACTGATCTATCTGTCACTAAAAATAACAGTTTAAATCTGTAGTGTCTCGTTGCATTGTAAAATGGTGGATATTAGTTAACATCGATAACCTCGTACATTGAACCACTATATTTATCTTTTAAAGCACAGAATGTTCTTGAGGCAACTGACCAGAGTGAACTGTCAGGTATTACCTGAAGTCCCCGTCTGGGACATGTTTTTGGGGAGTTCCTGGTATACTACCCTCACCTCCCTGCCTGTAATCTGTTTTGACCCTAATAGGCCTGCCTATGATTGTATGTGTCTTCTGGCTTCGTGACTTTCCCCGGACGGTCACCCATCCTAGTACTGATCAGGCCAAACCCTTTTGAACCACGGTGATCACATAGATCGCCAGGTTACCAGGGCGAAATGGCCGTTAGATGACTGACCAGAATGGTGGATTGCAATGGGTTATATAGGTGTTGAGTGCAAGAGTGGGTTAAGTGTAATTTTTTTTTGGGGGGGGGGGGGATATTGCTTGTAAATGGTGGTGGGAGATAGGCGACTTTGAAAGATGCGATTTATGTGTTAGTAATGACAAACAATCTGTTTTCCGAATGCAATTAAACGTTAGAGAATTTCCAAGTGTTCTACATATGAATAAATTACACGCATCGAATTGGAGATTTCAAAAGACTACGTGAACAATAAGTGCAATTACTCCAGTATGGAATTAAACGTAACGCGAGTCTCAAGCTTAGAAATATAATTGACACGATAGAGAATTTTAACTACGTGAATAACATCTGGTGTCGACAAGTGCAAACTGACTAAACGAAATCCAGCTAGCCAGTATGAAATTACACAAGAGAGTCTTTAAACGAAATATATTTTAAACGAGTTCTACGTATGAGTAAATAACACGATAGACAAGTATAAAGAACAACTACGTTTTGCTGTCTTTAAACGAAATCCAGCTATTCAGTATGAATAAATAACGCATTAACAATTTTACACGTACAAATTCCACGTACCTTACACGATTCAGCCTAGTGGGTGATAACTTACGGCAAAAAAAAAACTCTAAATACGATTTAAACCAGACACAATAGCGTACGTCTATTACCCGGGTGGGTCACTTTCGGATTTTTCGTGGAGGAATCATGCCGGACGATGCCGCTAGTTGTCGGGTTTTCTTGGGAATCTCCCATTTCTTCCACCCTTTCATTTCGGCGATGCTCCACACTCACCTCGCTTCACCCTCATTGGCTCTCAAGACCTCGCTGTTAAGAGCCGCCCAAATTCTCTTCACCCACTCACTCAAATACATGGCCATTTTCTCGTCCCGTGCTAGCAATTCGGGAATTTTAAGGGATAAATTCTACTCTTCCATTATCAAAGCGACCTTTATCAAACATGCCAATTTTCGAAATGTTTCAAAGTTAATACTTGGGAGTGGCAACATTTTACAGACTCTATTGGAAATTATGTTTGTTTTTAGCAATGAGAATTGAATTTGGGGAACATAATTAAATTGAGTCATAATTTGTAGTGACATGTTCAAACCGAATTCTTGTTTTCGCATACCGGCGAAATGACGAGGCTTGCCTATGGAAGGGAGCGCTGTGCAACAGAGGTAGCGGCAGGTTTCAGGAAAACAGTGAGCAAACACAGTACAGAAATAAACAAAATTTTAACAGTACCCATCTGTAAGCCATAACTGCACTCCAATTTGTATATTTTAAAGAACAATAAAACTAGGTTTGGCTGTGTTGGGAATACGACTGTTTGTTTTGTGTGAATAAATCTACATTGACGTGCTCGGACACTTTGTTTATTTTTTACGTTCCCGGCACTTCTTCACTTGATCATATGTGGTTTTATGGGTATCACTGGATTGATTTTGAGATACTCTTTCCAACCGCATACGATTTCTGTATTTCGACCTGGCTTTTTGACGAGTAGAGGTTGAAATTGTGTAAGGTTTTCTTAATTTTTTTACATTAAACGCATACAATTTCACCATACCCACGCCATACAAATGTTTTTCTATACATGCAATCGATTAATCTTAACGAGAGCTGTTGGTTGAAACTTAAACGAGCATCGTTGCTTCTTCTAGTCAAAAGTTATACTACACGAGTGATGTAATTTAATTTTGAACGTAGACTATAGATTTGGAGTTACAATTCCATCTGTAACCCCCCGATTTTGTTATCATCGGATTTTCTGGATTGCCTCCTACTATGGTCGCAAATCTAAAGACGTATCCATGTGAAAACTAAATTGAATGTGCAAACACAAGAGACGGGAACCTCCGGCGGGTGAGTCAACGGCAGTACACGAGCTGTAACAAGAGTGTGCTCCCCCCCCCCCCCCCCCCCCGTAATTCCCCTTGGAACACTAACATTCCATCATCTTTCTCACACCGAGCCCGCCTTTCACTGGGTCGCGTCCGTTTCGCCTGAAAAGTCGACCCGTGAGTGCTTCGGCTAAGTGCTCAGTAACACTCAGTCGCATAGGATATTATAACAAGATGTTTTCCAATTTGAGTGTAAGTAGCTCAGTTATTGCAAAGGATCCAACGCGCTAATGAAAGCATTCCAACGCCTACTAATTTTGCACAACGGAAATCTAAAGTTTATATCGCCTTACAATATTCTCATTTTCACCAGTTCTAAAATGTTGTGGGTTCAAAATAAGGACAAATCCTGGGGATTTTTAACGTTTATAATTTATCAATACTTTTAATTTTTTAAAGTAATGGACGGAATTTTGGTCTTTACACTATTTGTTCAGTATTTCTTAACTGAAAAGCTGTGACAAATTTATCGTATTTTAATAAATATGTACATGTTTGTGCAGCACAGTAGGGTTTATGATAATTTTGAATGCTTGTTTACTTTTATGAATTTATTGCTATTTTTTGGAATTTTTTATTTTTAGGGAAAAAGGGAAATTGTTAGGAAAATGGTCGTCGGGGACTGAATTTTAAAAATAGTTTTATTAATTTTTAAATAAATTTTAATTAAATTAAATTTTTTTATAATTATATTTTCATAATTTTTAATATATTTTGGTGATTTTTTAACTTTTCGGAACTTTTTTGGAATTTTTTTTTGGATTTTTAGGGTTATAGGTCGAAGTTCATTGTTCCTGAGTCCTGATATCCTGGCTCGGAGTCACGAATCCTGGTCCACTGCTCTGGCAGAATGGGAAATTGTTAAGGAAAAAAGGGAAATTTTGAGGGAAAAATAACTTTTTTTTAGGGAAATTTAGTGGATTTTGAGGGGGAAACAGATGTTTTGAGGGGGAAAAAGGAAAATGCCAAGATATCGGATGGGTGACGTCACATAATGGTGGCCGGCGCCTAGTTCCTACGTCAGACGCCGATGGCTATTAACATACAGTACCCTTCTACTTCATGCTGACCAATACTTAATTTGACAAGTGCTTTGGCATAATGCTAAATATTGTACGGTAAATAGTGTTAAAAAAATTTTGGTATATTATTTTCAATTTTCTCTATAAATAATAATGCTGGTAAATTTTGATTGGCACTAGAACGCTACGGTAATATTGTTTGTACTAAATATAGCTTAATTGGATAATCCTTTGTGTACAACTTCTGTAATTCGTCCGAGAATCCTTAGCGAATGAACCATGTGTTTAACCACAAATTATTCATTTACGTATGTATTAGGTTCGGCAAGCAAATTGTAAATCCTAACGCTTGATGCCCATCCCTTATTGTTATTGTGCGTACTGTATTTTTGAATTACTCACTTGTCACCTAAATTCTCATTGTACACTGAGAAATGTGATTCACTTAATATACTAGCTTAGCTTTCACTACGAGTTATTGCATTTTCAATTCAATGATTTAATGCTTATCTATTTTTGTTAATATTCATGATTCATTTCATAGTTCGTTTATATTTAAACTGAAGTATTAGTTACAGAGGAAACATGCATGTACCTAAAATATTTCCTGCAGTTTATGTCATGTTCATTTTAATCCAACACCATTGTAATATACACAGAAATTCGAGGCAAGATCCTACAAAGAAAATTGAAGAATGATTTACCTTTAAGACAATCTGTGCCTTATCCAAATTTTAATTCTTGTAATGGACCATTTTACGAGAAAATTTCTGCAGATATGTGGTTATTTGAGTAGTACAGATGTTGCTTCATTACGGCGTATAGGGTGAACTTACAGTTCATTAAGCTTCGTTAGCATTTCTATCATACTTATTGGAGTATTACAAAAAATTATTTTAAAGTATTTTCAGAAGTTTCATTTACTTTTCAATACCACAATTTGCTTTGCATTCATTTTCCTCCTTACTGCACGTATTTTAGAAGGGTGTTGACTCAGTTGAGAAACTTCCTTAAGGGGAATGATTCTGCAGCTACTGTAAACACTAAACATACAGTTTTGATTTGCATAAGCTGTCACTAAACCGAAGAATAGAATATTTCTATTTATTGAGACTGGTTATCCACTCACTTAACTTTAAATTGTGTTCGTGCCAAGACAGACATTGAAAGAAAGAAAATTCGTCATGTAGTGCAAATAATTTTAAAAAATACTCCATATAATCGCACAATTTATACACTGCATCGTACGAGTACCATAATTTATAGGTCCGTCTGTACGTTTTAAATAATCAACTTTATGTATTCATATATATAATATTTAATATGTAGTTCTTAATATTGCACAGATAAACAATTAAATAATGATTAGTCCTCGGCTAGAATCACTCTTGAGCACCAACATACGGAACCATTGGGGTAAATAAATGACTCGGACCACGAAAGAACGCCTATTTTGATAATTATAATAAACAGACTTACCAACTAAGTGGTATGAATGTCGGTTGAAGCCCGTATTTGTAAATGTTAAATCATACTACACATTCCATCTGTCTAAAATCGACTATAAATTAAAATTAATTTCAATTTTATTAAAATGCATTGCTGTAATATTCCCAATCAACCATTGCCTGGCAACTCATACACCCATGTTAGTTCATAGAATAAAAATGTATGAACTATAAAACATTAAATAAATAATTATTGGTTGTACTAAGTGGCGTTGCAAACGAAGTTAACCTGCCTATAGCGGCTTATGAAACACAACTAATTTAGATTACCTAAAACAATAAGTGCCACTGGACTCGAGAGTGATGCATCACAGCGTTTACCTTCGTACAGGTATGGAAATTCACTCCAAAAGAAATCTGCACTGTTTTTTTGCAAGTAGTATATTCGTAGGCAGAACGCGCGCTCCGATTGTAGCAAGGGTGTCTGCACGCAGGCGATATGTTCTCACCCGTCTGGATCCGCAGGAACAGTTTACCCCTCCCCCCTTCACCTAACAGTAACTACATATTTCACAATCTGTATACGCATCCTTTGGTTCCCTAAAATTAATAATTTTCAAATGCTTGATATTATTATTATGTATACACATAATCGAATTCCGTGTCATATACATCTACATGTAAACGCAAAATTACTTGTTGATTGCAAAAAACTAAAGGTCACAAAATCGCCGTGTGCTCTTTCTTCTGCGAACAGATATTCTTTCCGTGATTTATAATCACTGTGTAAATATGTTCTAGTATCCCCAGAGTCTGCTGAAGTAACTAAGACTGGGCACAGAGTTACATAAAGTACAGAAATTACATCAAGCCAAAATGCCAGGAAAATATTTCGTTCTACAGTACAGCAAAACCTAAAAAGCAATTTATTTCCTTCCGTGTATAATTTCTCACTACCCGTTTCTATGTTTACAAATTAATTTATGTTTTCGTGTGTTTTTTTGTTAATTTTCTCTACACACAAGTTTTCCCGTCAATTTATTTCATACCTGCTATAGCGAACGTACATGCAAATTCACGTAGACGTGATCAATGTAAAGTGGTTTTAAGAAAATGCTATGTTTTTGCTATGAAAAATGTTGTGAGACAACCACTCGTAGAATTACACGTGTAAATCCGGCCATTTCTCAGTAGCTTTGAAACCAGATCAAATAACATTCAATTTTACGTAGGTGGGGTAATGCATACTATGCCTGGAATATTTGTGAAACGACATATACAGAATGTTCCGTGATCAAACCAATAAACTTCGCCAGGGTGTTCTAGTTATAATTAGCAAAAAAAAAATTAGTTATATATAGGATGCTCGGAAAATCCCCTTACAAACTCATACGACATTTGAAGAGGGGGCTGAGTATGTGATATTTTGAATAGGAATCTATGTCCGAAAACATACCGTTATTGTGCTACAATAATTTCAAATCAGGTATTTTACACATAACCGCTCAAAATACCTGCCCACACATTGATATAAAATCTGTGCTGGAGTCCTTGGACATGCATGGTATTATGGTTTTCGTCTGCTCAGACATGGCTGTTTCGAGACTCGAGAACACTGTTCCTAGTGAATTTACATTCATCTGTGAACAGAACGCGATGTGGGAACAGGCTTGTCAGTGCAGTGGTGTAGGAACCACGTGCAGAAGTTAACACGTGGTGCAAAATTGGCTGGACCCAAAGACTGCACCCTTTGGAGGTGGTAAATATGTAGTTGTTGCACATGCAGAACCTCCCAGACTATGATGGGAGCAACACCCATTGCACGCGCAATTGTTCGCGTACTCGCTGACGGGCTCTGTTCAACGTGATGCAGTACAGCCTCTTCCAATTCGGGAGTGCGGCGTCTCTTTGGAGCACCATAGTCGTTCCTGTCAGCTGTGAAGGTACCTTGTTCTCGGAGCCGTTGTGTAACTGTGGCAAAATGGGTATGCGATGGCGTCGCACGTTGTGGATAACGCTCTTGATACAGCCGACGAGCTGCTCTTCCATTACCTTCAGCTGCTCCGTACACAAGGATCATGTCTGTGTATTCCGCAAACGTGTACTCAACCATGTTAATCGGAGAAACAAAGGCGCGTGAATGGGGCTTGAGGCAGGGTAGAAGTTGCGTGCCATCAGGTGATTGTCTGAAGTAATATACTGCCTACCTGGTTGCATACCAACACAGGCACATCCGAGACATTGCTCTTCCCCTCAGCGGACGAGTGAATCACCTTATTTGAAACGGTTGTAACAAGGTAGCGGTACGTTTCCGAACATGGGTTCCTATTCAAAAGATAGTCTACTCAGTCCCCTCTATAAGTCCTAGGAGTTTTACAGGGGAATTTCTTAGCATTCTGTACACATGTAGGCTGAAAATCTCCGTTTTAGAGTTACAGTGACGCAAGTGCAATAAACACAACATGTGCAATTTTTTAATATCTTTGTTGACATTGACTACATGTCGCAGGTTTCATACAAGCTGTTCAAAATGAGCCCAACCTGATCATAAGCAGGTTGAAACACGTTGTGATAGAGCATTCCTCTACTGCACGTCTGCAAGTTCATTTCCGAGTTGAGTGATCTGCCGTTATCAACTAGGCCCGTGTATCTGGGCTGTGTCCGCCGTACACCCTGCTCTACGCCGTCTTACATCACTGAGATGCTACTTCCTCAGCGCGGGGGAGGTACAAGCCCTTGTGAGGGATCTTGTCCTCCCACTAGAATAACATTATAGAGTCCAGGTTAGGGATGGATAAGCCCTAACTGGCTGTCTTCAAATGCTGTTTGGAAATTGCAGCAAGCTAAAATTTTTAATTTTCTCAGAGCTCCAGTGTGGCACCTGGAGCCTGGTCCCATTGCTGATTTTTTGTTTCAGGTATGCCCTTTCTCCCTGCTCTTTAGGACGTCCCAGATGAAAAAATCCAGCGGGGAGAGGTCAGGAGACTGCACTACCTCTTCCTGTCCACCTGCGCGGATACTCTACATTCAAGCATTCGGTCACGACCTTGCTGAAGTATTGAGGTGGCCCACCCTGCTGCAACCACATGCCACGTCGTACTACTCATAGTGTTTCTTTCAATAAGATCTTTAGGTTGGTTTCCAGAAACAGTCTGTAGCATTGATAATGCTTATTAATAATAAGGAAGAAGAAACTATACTGTGTTTGGGAAGCGTTTATCATTAAAGAATCTGTCTCACCAATGAGGTGTAAAAATGCCATAGATATGGGCATATATAAAAAAAATGCAATAAAAATATCAGACATGAGGAAAATGTGGGGAAGAAGGACATTCGGATAAAAATTGTAAAAAGGAACAACTAAGTGTATAAATTGTGTAAGAAGGAAAAAGATAAGAGAAGAAACACAACATACGGTTTTTGATAAGGACTGTCCGTATTATAATATGGCAAGGGAGAGACTAAAAAAGGAAACTGATTAGGGGAACTATGGGGACTAAGGCGATTCAATCTAATCCACAAAAACCAAGACTGGTAACTTTAGACTTGAACAATCAAATAATAGGAACAATATTTATATTATAACAATTATACAAATTTAAATAATAACTATCATGTTATTAAAAATGAAAAAGGTCCATCATTACCAGCTATAATAATATCGAATAAATATAAAATCCTAAATTTACAACATCTAATAGTAAAAGAAATAGCAGTAGCAAAAATTATGATTAGTGAAGAAGAATTGATACTAATATCGGTTTATTTACCACCACAACAAGAAATACAATACTTATTAAGCCATAAAAAAACGGAAGAACTAGGAAATAAGAAAATAATAATTGCAGGAGATTTAAATGCTAAGTCAGGAGTATGGTACTCGAAGAGTTCACATGAAAGAGGAGAAATATTAATGGAGTTAGTTAATAAAAATAAATGGATAATTTGCAATGAAGAGGGAAATAATTATACATATCACAGTACACATGAACAAGAAAAAATATAGATTTGACAATAGTAACAGAAGATATGGAAGATATTATAATAAATTGGGTAGTTAATAATAGTATCAGTGATTATAATAATGTAAACTTTGAAATAGAAATAGATATACAACAAGACATAAAGAAATAAAAAAGACTATACTTAAAGGTTGAAAACTGGGATTTAGTGAATGAAGAGCTAAAAGAGGAAATAAATAATATAGATAACAATATGGAACAAGTAATAATTGAAATAATAGTAGATAAATTACAAAAATCAATAGTCACAATATGTAATAAACTGGGTGAGAGTAAAGAAGGCGGAAATAAAAAAATTAATTGGCGATGGAATAACGAATTAAAACTAATGAGATCAAGTAATAAATAAATATAGGAAATTTCGTGGTTGTTGTGAATGTAACGCAAAAAAAAAAGTATATAAAGAGGAATATAAACAGTGTAACAAAGCATATAAGAGATTAATAAGAAATAATATGCATAACAAATGTGCAGAATTCTTTTAACGAAGAGGTCAAAAAGGACCGTGGAATTTAGCTGATAAAATTTGCACAAAGAAATTATGGAAAAAAGAAGCCATTTGTAGTACAAAAAAATTCAGGAAACATATGAAATGATGATAAACACATTAATACCCAACCTTGAAAAAACTACAGAAAATATTGAAATACAGGATTTAGAAGAGAAAAGGAAAATAGGAGTGGGAGAAATTGAAGAAGATGGTATAGAAGAAGTGGTCACAAGATGTAGTATAAAGAAGACACCTGGTATAGACCAGATAACGATTGAATTTATAAACAAAATGTGGGAGACAATTAAAGTAATATTAACCAAAATAATAAGTAAATGTTATAAAGAAGGAAAATATCCAAAAATATGGAAAATAGGGAAGATTGGATTTTTATATAAAGGTACTGACATCTCTTCATACAGACCAATATGTTTACGGTCAACAATAGGGAAAACATATGAAAGGATTATTTATAAAAATATCAAAAGAGAAATAGGAAAAGTACTTCACGAAAATCAATTTGTTATTCGAGAATCTAAATCTACAGAAATGGCAATAAATAAAGTGATAAAAATAATATATACGAGCACAAGTAAATATATAGTAGGCATCTCAATGGATATAAGCAATGCATTTTCAACGGTTAACTGGAAGGATATAATAACATAAATTAATGAGAAACCAATAGGGAGAAAATGGAAGGAGATAATATGGGATTATTTGGATAACAGGAAAATTATAATAAAAGAGAACTAGTTAAATATACAAAGAGAAATACATCACAGCTGTCCCCAGGGTTCCGTATTAGGACCAAGTCTATGGAATTTAGTAATTAACGATTTTTTAAAGCAAAATAATTATGAGGAAACAAAAACAGTAGCATTTGCAGATGATTGTTTAGTTTTAATAGAAGGGAATACAAGAAGAAAAATTGAAGGACAAGCACGGAAAAATTGGAGAAACATTAAAGAGGATGAAGAAGAAAAAAATCAACATTATCAATATAGAAAACGGTGGCGATAATATTGAAAGAAATTTAGATAAAATACCGCCAATAATTAGATATGATGGAAAATTAATAAAAGTAAAAAAAATTGTATACCGGGGGATAGTGTTTGACAATAGATTACATTTTATTCCATATATTTGATACATAACAGAAAAGTGAAAAATATATTTTTAAGATTGAATCAAACCATGTGGAAAATAAAAAGTTACAGTTATAAAGACAAAAAAATAATGTATCAACCTTTATATTTAAATGTCATACAAAATGCTAGCACAAGTTATAGAAATAAAATAGATTACACACACATTAAAAGAATTTTAAGAGCATTACAAAGATATGTACTATTAAAATTAATGAATTTGATTAAAATAAGATCATTATATATCAACTCTAACAATAAGAAAAGAAATGCCAATGGATATAAATATAATATATATGATTACACACGAATTAGACGAAATAAGACATCATGGAGATTTGTACAGTAAAATAATAGAAGATGGAAGAATATGGATAGAAAAAAATACAGATAATCAACCACCAGGAATAAATGAAGCTAAAATAAGTTTATAGAACAAGCATTATAAAATGGCAAGATGAATAAGATAAAGCAGAAACTGGATTAAATACAAAAAATTATATTAAAGACGTAAACAATTGGTATAAGAGCAAAAACAAAACTAATAATAAAGTGTTAAAGATTATAACGGGGTACTGTCAAACAAGGGAATATTTATTTAGGATTAATAAAATATAACGTGGTAGCTGTCAGTGTGAAAAAAGATAACAAACCATATATCACATTTTGTACATGTGCGAATTATTTGAACAGGAAAGGGAGGAATTAAAACAGAAATTGCAAAATTATAACTAAACCTGGCCATTACATAAGTATTATATATATGTATATAATAGTGAAATTGTAATTATAATAAATGAAAGTTTAGGTAAAATATATGATATTCTAAAAGTTTTAAATGATGATCTAGAAGATTAATATGTAGGTTTGTTGGATACGTGCTGGGACAAAAAAAATAGAATAGTAGTTAAGAAAAAAAAGGGAGACTATTAGTTATATGAGTGGAGTAAGTGTTAATGTTAAGAAAGTAAATTCAAAATTTTATTTATAGGAATCATGGACATCCTGAGAGCAGTTATTTTGGCAATTAGAAGAATAATGAAGAATATAGTGTGAGTGTATTTGTTTTGTCATGTTGATATTTGTTGTAATGTTGTGTAAAAAAATTGGAAAAAATAAAAATATAAAAAAGAAAGAAAAGAAAAAAGAAGGGGGGGGGGGTGGCTGAGGAGCCAGGCGGCGACCGCCTCGAGGTTCCCCGTGAACTGGGCACTAGTAGGAGCAGTGCTCCATTCCCTTGCATCGCGAGAAACAAAGGCTCGGGTGTCCTGAAGGGGTTATTGTCCTGGACGATGCTCGGGCTGGAGTGGAAGGCAGTGCAAGGGGAAAACCAAGAAATATTAAATTAGAATAGAAAATTAGGGAGGGGGTGGAGTCCCTGGGAGGGGGAAATCCGGCCGAATGGCTATACAGTGGTGTGCGGGGGTGTGGTCTCGCGGGGGTTCTCCGGGGACTCCTGGCTCCTGGACCTCGCTGGTCGTGGGGTGGAGCTGAAGATGCCCGGATAGGCTATCGACTGTGAGATCACTACGACTGGCGGAGAATGGCTCACCGGCTTCTAATGAGGTCTGGTAAATTCCTAGGTCATAGTTAGAATAATGATTATAAGGATTGTAGAGAAATTACTGGCGCCCAGACAAACAGCCGCCTTCCCACACTCATAAGATCAGAGGGTGGGACCCCCCAAGAGAAATTTCCAAGTTCATATAAGAGCATCCAAAATAAAATGTTAACCTGTTATATCCTTCCCTAGATTTGTAAAACCTGTAGATTGTTCCCCTGACAGTGGGTTCAACCCTAAAATATTTAATGCAATTAAAATAATAATCTGGAGGGAAGGATGGGCATGGTGAGGTGGGGCGGGGGGGGGGGGAAGAGTCCTAGGGGGACATGGCTGTGCGTTGCATGGACGTGTTCTGGGTTTCTTGGTGACCCACTTGGTGGATGAGGCCCTGGTTGAAGCCCTCCATGACTGGATCCATGGGGTGGAAACTGTATGTGGTACATCCGTGTACGGGTGGGAGCTGCGTCGAGGCCCAGGTACGTGACTCGTGGTGCTGCAGCTGCGTTCACCCTGGGAAACTCCTCACACCTATCCATCTTACTGGGTTTATCCTTCTCTCTAGACTTAGTAAAGTAAATAATTAATTAATTAAATACAGTATAATTTTATTTTTCCTCGATTTAGAATTCAACACCCTGGATGGCGTACGGATAAGAAGGGTCCAGGAGCCTTAAAGTTTTTGTGTAGCGTTGAGCAGTGAGAATTTCCTGTATGGAATCAAGTCCAATGAAATTGAGTGAAGATAGTTGGACGGCTCTTAACAGCGAGGTCTTGAGAGCCGATAAGGGTGATAGAGGTGAGTATGGTGGGTGAAACGGGAGATCCCCGAGAAAACTCGCCGACCAGCGGCATCGTCCGACGCGATTCCCACATGCGAAAATACGATGACTCGGCCGGGGATTGAACCAGGTTCACCTTGGTGGGAGGCGAGCAGGCTAACCGCTCAGCCACCGTGGCCTCGGTCCACTGAGATGAATGCCAAGTAATCCGCAGCTCATCTACACTGGAAACCATTCTTAAAAATTTGTGTTCATTGCATTTCTGTCGTCACTATATGTAAACCTGAAACACAGTTTCATAGCCTACATGTGTATATGACTTATTTTTGTAGCTAATGACATCTAGAACACGCTGGTGAAGTTTGTCAGTTTCGTTGGGGAACATCTGTTTATTCTGAGCAAACATTCGCCATTTTTCAAACCGGCAATGTGAAGTTCTTAGCCCAATGTTAACGAGTACGGTTGGTGTAGTCTTAATATTTCATAATTTTACTAAATATATTAGGAACTTTCATGGATAACTGAAATATTCATAATTCAGAAGAAGACAAGTTCCACGTGATGTACAATCCTAAATTTGCTCTGTACTCGATGAGGCAACCAGACAGGGACTAATAAATTCAATGATTGCTGCAAATCTACAGAGTGATATTTCTGAATGTAATCAGCTAGGTTCACGTACTCTATAAAAATATTTTGCTTTGGAATGTATGCAGAAACTGAAACATTAGAATACTGAAAATAGAGTGATATAAGTATAGAACGTTTTATAAAATCAGATATCTTTGTTAAGTTTTCCTTCTTTGTGAAGACTCGTCGAATCGGAACATGGATAGGCCTACATACAAATATAGAACGTTTTATAAAATCAGATATCTTTGTTATGTTTTCCTTCTTTGTGAAGATTGGTCGATTCGAAACATGGCTAGGCCTACATACTTGCAATCTGGAGATCACTGGAATGAGTGAACTGAGAAATTATTAGAATATTAAAATTCGTTGAATGTTAACAAAACCAATTAGGAAAATTATTATTTTTTAATTGAACCGTTTTAATTGAGCGGTTTGGCTATGTTATTAATGTCCCGAAGAGATGAGAGAATTCCATTATAAAACTAGCGACTAATTAGTAAATAATATATGGGATAACATTTATGACCAAAAAAAATCTTTGAAAGTATTATAACAATGTTTGCCTAGAGATAAAATTTCTTTAATTTCCCAAAAGTAAAGTTCCATTCATATTTTATTTCAGTCCCTTCAGATTATGGGGCACCCATAAAACTTGGAAGTTTTCACGTGATCCTAAACTGTAATATTCATTTCGCCAGTTTCTTTGTAGCCCTAATGACTTCGTTGTGGCAGCTCCAGGCGCGCCTCTAGAGATTTATGTGTGGGAACTTTCTCTCGATCTCGAGTCCCTCTGCACCGCGTTATGACTTAAGGTCCAAACCCCTTATTATGCCTCGCGCAATATGACCCTTACTCAAATAAAAAAGAACTACCTCCCATCTCAATTCAGCCTGAAGAACATTTCCTCCCATTCCCCTCTGCGTTCGCGGGCATCTCCACCCTGCAGATGTTACCAAACTTTCCTATCGTATTTCTTCCTTCTCCTCTTCCTCCTCCTCCTCCTCCCGCTCCTAGTCGCTCCCACCCCTCCCCCCCCCCCTCCTACATGTGCGAGGGTGCGATTCTCGACGGGGTTGTACGACTCCTCGGTTGGCCCGCCAGGAAAACTAATCTGTTGAAATATTTCATATGGTCTCCAAGTGTAACATGGCCAAGGGTTTGGAAGGCTGCCTGTGGGAAGAGGTGAGGCGATCCAGCCTCCAATAGGCGGCCGGATACTGCGGCATCGGAAGGAAATTGGGTATGAGGCACTGGGAAAGCAATCGATGTGGTCTTCTGACCCTCGCATCCCTTCTTAGAACTCGTCAACAACGCATTTTGTTTCAAGCACAGGCGAAACGAATTCATGAAATTGTACGTCTTTGCAGCCAAACATAATGTCGGGAAAAAATCCCTTCTTTGTTTCGTAGTTATTAAACTATTTAATGTCATTCAATATACAAATATTATTTATAATTTCTATGCAATATTAATCATTTTGTTTAAATATATAGAAAATGTAAAGTGTGCCATTTCTGGTGTATATTAATTATTGTATTATTTTACGTGAAAGGCATTTTTAAGAAGTTAATGGTATTATGACATAAGCTTATTGGTTTAAACTTTAAGGGGATAACGTCTCAGACAGTAGAAACGGGAAACCTAACTTATAACAAAAATTTTAATCTTCTTACTTTAAGAATGTTTCTAGTGACAGACCTAGTGAATCTCTTCGTACAAAATGAAGTGTTCCGACTGAATATTTAATTAGCGCACTCAGAAACGCACATACCAAAATTTTGGCCGCAAAAGTATGAAAAAAATTAAGAATGACTCCCTATTTGGCTACAAACAGCTACTAAGAAATGGTTGTTTGAAATTCGAACACTAAGAGGGTAGAATGAAATAAAATATGTTTTCGAAGACTTCTCAGTAGCTCATTAACCTGACGAAACATCGTTGGGTCTTACATTCAAAAGGTTGCCTACCTAAACATTTATTTTACAATTTTTTAAAACCAATTTTCAAGCGAGTAGGAAAGGTGTAAAATGTTATTTAGACTATTTATATAAAGATTACTAACCGGATAAAATATCGTTATGCTCTTTGCTTGTAAATAAAGTTAAAAATAAATGTCTAATTCTAATACACAACTTCAGAACATTTTTATGAAAAGTTGTGAAAAGTATTTTCCGAGTACTCCTCAATAGCTCTTTAACCCATTTAGATACATTTATTCCGTTTACTCAAAAAGGTTGGTCACATAAACACCTCAAAATTAATTTCTTTTGCGAGATTCAACTCCTAATACTTTGAGAAGTTTAAAATACGTTTTCGGCGAATCCATCAATAACTCATTTACCCTACAAAACATTATTATACTCTTTGGTTCCAAATGTTGTGCTCATAAATACGAAAAAATTTTTTCCAATTTTTACTAATTTAAACACTTGAGAAGGTGAAATGGACGAATGTGTTGTCGATGAAAATTCATTATATTGTTTACATGCCTACCTGTAACTCGCAAACAAACATATTTTACAAAAACTTATCAAACGAAAAAATTATGACTACAACAGAAACACATTTCTTATAGTGAACACAGATTTTCATTTCCTTGACAATTACAGACGTAACTGTCAGAACTGAGCAATATCTATAAATAAATATCTCACTTTCTAAATTGCGCGGTTAGTGAAAAACATAACACTATGATCATTGATTCCTTATGAGATTCTATTTACGTGTATAAATCTCATTTAATTCCACGGTTAAACATTTCGTAAGTGAATCAGGGTATATGCTAGTTGCACAGTGTTCTATTGTGTCACTGCAGCATTCAAAATGTTTCCTGCAAACATAATCATCAGAACGAAAAACTTTCAAATGATCTAAAGAACTGTAAAACCGCACATTTTATTACAATTGCGAGGATAGTTTGCATTCGTTCTTCCAAAAATCCGATCATTTTTCGCTTAAATAGTATTTAACGTTACCGTTACTTAGATTAAATTCTAGTTTCTTTAATATTATAAATGCTTAGAATACAAAAATAAGTTCATCCAATCTTAGTCTATATTTTTGAGGTGTATCAATAGTTTAAATGTATAGCTACATAAGATTAAGCAACGTTAACAAGATGATTATTTAGTGACATAGTTTGGTGAAGTTGTGAGAATCGTGCTGAAATATATCGCTGGTCGGTAGGTTTTGTCGGCGTCTCACTGCGGCGCTCCTCCGTATTCACGTAGTTTCACCCTCGTCAGATGTCAAGACCTCAATGTCAACCGCCGCTCAATATATCTTCTCTCACTCAACTAATTCAAAAGGTAGTTCGTTTTAAATAGCAACAATTAAAGCAAAATATTTAGCATTATTTCTTGTAAAATCTAACAAGTTTTTTTTTTTGTACGTGCATCTTTTATTCGTCATAAATTCATTCACACGTTGTTATATCTAGTAAAAAAGAAGTAATATTAGAATATTAAAAATGTTATTTAATTAAGTTTTAAAATTTTCTGCTACCTTCTGCTGTTTCCGTGTGGACATGGGCGATTAACTGGGCAGTTTGATCACATTACCTCTTTACGGTAGTACAGTGGGTATTTGCTATTCACGGTAAAGTGAGCATTTTTGAAAGCCCTCTCATTTGGAATAATAGTCAATTAATATATTTCATTTTAGCCTTAGACGTGAACTTCCGAGTACGGTGGAATATACACGCTGTGCTTATTACTTACACTGTAATATTTATTTAAAAAAGAGTGTTAAAGGTTATGAAATAGTTGTGAGGAAAAAGTAACTAGGACCTCAAAAGTGCTCACTTTACCGTGAACAGCATATAGTGTTATCTCGCTACTATCCTTGAAGATGATTAAAAATGACTTTAATTTTTCTAATTGCTACAATTAGTCAAAATTAGAAAGTAGCCTCATTTTGTTTCGCCTACAGTTAGAGTGAGTGACACATCTTTTTTTAATTGCGGAAACAGTTTTTCCCTTCACTTTGATTGTTTTTATTGATATTTTTGGTTCTGAATGTTAAATTCCTAAAAGTTTGAAGGAAGTTTCAATTTTATTTTAGACAAGGTATGTTTATTTTATTTTGGGGCATATATTACTTAAAAATTGTTTATTTATCTTTGTTGTATAATACTAAGGGACTTTGCATAGGCTGTTCATGGTAAAGTGAGAACTTTCGAGTTTCTAGTTACTTTTTCTTTTAGCTATTGTTATTCATTTAACCGCCTTTATAAATAAATGCCACTATTTAAGTAATAAACACAGTGTGCATATTTCATCGCACTCGGAAATTAACGTCTGAGACTAAAATATAATATATTTATTGGATATTACGATGAGCACGGGATCATCAAGAGTGGACAGCTGAAGAATTGTCCCATGCTGTGTTCATTGATAAGACGAGGATTGGTTTTATGTCAGATTCCAGAAGGTTGAGGATGTGGAGAAGACGAGGTGCAGAGGCACAAGGTGTCGTGCTGTGCAAGAAATCCATGCATGCCGAGGTGGAGGAATCCAGGTCTGGGCAGGAATCGTGCCTCGAGGACGAACGTCTTTAGTTCATATTGAGGACAGAATGATAACTCGGCGGTACATCACAGATGTCTACCAGACTATTGTGCACCCTTACCGACAGGCATTTTGTGTGATGTTTCTACTGGCGGATGATAATGCTCGCGCACACCGTGCAAGGGTCGTTTATCAATACTGCCAGCAAGACAGTATTCAAAGAATGAATATGCCAGCAATAAGTCCAGATATGAACTGCACAGGGTATGCCTCGGACCTTCTGAAAACTGTCATTAAAACACACCATGAACAAGCCAACAGTTCTCAGGAGCTGATATTGGCCGCGCAGACAGAATGGGATAACCTATCATAAGAGAGACTGGATAACCTCATTCTCAGTACGCCTCGGTGTGTCAGGGATCTTGTGAGTTCTCAAGGAGGTCACACACGGTATTGATCCATGTGTAGTGACAATGAAAGAGAAGAGAACAATGGTGTTTCCCAAACAAACAGACAACTAGTGTACTTTGTTTGCTGCTATGGTACGAAGTGAACCTTTTGCAATATTTGTGTTGTTTTGAAAAACATTAATTTACAATATTCTTGCATAAATGGGAAATTTTATGCTATGTTATTTGTAGTAAAATAAATCTCTGATACAAAACTTAGTTCCAGCAGTTTATATATATATATATATATATATATATATATATATATATATATATATATATATATATATATATATATATATAACAGCGGGGTTATTACACGCTGTTCTAACGAAGACTGCTCCAGCAGCTCCCTTGAATTTTAGTTTGTGGTTGGTGTTAACAGGTGCTGAACTATATAACACAAGCTGTGCCCAGTGGCGACACACTGAGAGAAAGTTTGTTTGAGTCAACAAAATGCTTGTAGCTATACGGCCAAGGAAAAATGTCGTATCAAATACAACAATATTATTTACAATAAGCGAATTTAGAAACGGAAGTATCGCCTTTGTTCATTACATAAAGCACACATGCTAGCCTACAGTAGCCCCCTGTTGGGCCGAAAAAATATTATCGGAATATTTAATTATTACTTGAGTTTATTCCTTTTGGTTCCCAGTACGACAACTTGGGACTTGTTTTTTCCGAAGTCACTCCAGCTACATACCGAGAAGATTCCGTTCCTCCGAGCCGAACGAAATGTTCCAACTCTAATGACTTCGTCGCCTACGCTACTACCTTCAGTCGACAAAGAAGAAATCACACTTTAATTTCTGTTGATATAAATAATTTAGATTAGTATGATGTTACATATATATTAAACAATTGCAGGTCATTTTAAAAGAGAGATCCAGGCGAAAAAATGGAACAATCATGCTACATTTCCGGATCCATGCAACATATTTCCACCAGATTTCGCACATCAGCAGTGCTGCAGAAGGCCATGTAAACTTATATTACCTAAAACATGTAAGTTTACATGGTATTCGGTTACTTGGTCACCAATATATGGTACAAGACCTAAATTTTTTGTTTGTGTGACAATTTTCATGAATGGCGGACGGTAAGTTTATGTATTTGCATATTTGGTGGTTAAATGATCATACGACAGAGCTGGCCACCAGTCTGAGGTGCAGGAGGCTAAGGGTTCAAATCCCAGGAAAGGCATGGGTGTTAATTTAAGTTATGTCATAAGTAAGTTTGTAAGCCGTCCCCTGATAGGCCTTCAGGCATAACAGTGGGGGACGCTAATAAACCCTTTCCAATACAATACAACCAGACGGCAGAATGCGCGAAGACCAGCAGTAATCATAACTGGTAGATAGGCGAGCAAGGTACTGCGCATGTCCTTGGTTGAGAAGGGGTGGGGATAAGAAGGTAAAGAGGAGAGGAAATGCAAGGCGAGAGCTGAAGAAATGTCTGGTGTCACAGCCACCTCTCGAGACCACGTACTTCAAAACAGAACGAGCAATTACAACTGGCTCTTGCCAGATGTTTCATAAAAATAGGGGGGAGGGGGGTGAAGTTATCACTTTTCAGGTTAGAAAACCCACAATAATAATCATGTTCAAATTATCGAAAAACCTAGTTGCCTTTGCAACTCTCTCAGAAGCTAATTGTTCACCAAAACATAAATGTTTGGATGGGTATTGTATGACGCCTCGCTTCTATGCAAACTGTGTATTAAGTTTATCAGCCTGGGAACAGTGCAGTTTTGAATAACAACACGCGCTATTGCGTATGATAGGGTAATGATATTACGAATCAAATAGGCACTCCTTTAACACCGTAATTCAACAAAACATTGTACTTCACTTTACTGTCTTAAAATCCAGTTTAACTATCATGCTTGTAGTGCGCGTACGCCTGTCAAAAGTCGCCTAAAACCATTGTTTTCATTGCATTTTCCCTCATTTTGTCTAAGGAACAGCACACTAAAGTTTCTATTATTTGGACATTCTGTATACACGTATACAACCCGTATAAGTTTATTTCTCCAAATACATATGTGGATGTGAGATAATTTTCGGCGAAACTTTGAAGA
Source organism: Dryococelus australis (assembly GCA_029891345.1). Lineage (NCBI taxonomy): Eukaryota > Metazoa > Arthropoda > Insecta > Phasmatodea > Phasmatidae > Dryococelus > Dryococelus australis. Next base: position 171,060,837 of record CM056997.1, on the reverse strand, counting down.
GCAGCGAAAGTATGATTATTCCACGTACAGCGGCAACCACTCATGTGTACGCAGGCGTACAGTATAAGACCTCCAACTATAAAAAAAAAAGTGGACGGCTCGTGTGATACGCGCGCAACGGTCTCTTCTTTAATCATTCGGGAACAATTTCATCGTGGTGTGAATGTTTCCAGCCACCGCCGACCCCACTCGGCGGTCATCAGGGGCGGCGTGCCGGGTTCTGATAATTAGTAGGCTGCCCGGGGGTCAGCGGTATGGCGGCTACCGCCTGGGGGATATATATATATATATATATATATATATATATATATATATAAGAGAGAGAGAGAGAGAGAGAGAGAGAGAGCGCGAGGTTGTCCGTGAAGGAGACACAAGAGACTGCGACCAATCTACATTATGCCAAGCTTTTCCAGCTACTCCCTTAGTAGCCAAATTATGACATTATTTTTCTGAGATAAAGACCTGGTATATTTGAGTGAATTTGGTTAGTTTCTCGCACGATATATGTATGTATATACATATAAAGGTTGGGGCATACGTCATGGCAATTATGTTGTAGTGTGATAATACCGGCTCGTGTGGATAATGTGAAATAGACGCACGACAGGACAAGGTAAGCACTACGTGTATGGACAATAAAGAACACGCCAATAATTGTACACGTTCTCGCTGAAACGCTCCTACCCACCTCGCGACTGTCCGGTATGGAAGGGTATTATTCCCACCGGCTTCTACCAACTCCCTGTGACATTCTCTGGCAGTTCTCCCACGGAGAACGGCTGTATTGATGTACGAGCGCTGTTCAACACGGGTTACATCCATCTGGCACGGCAGTCACCAGACAACTGACTTCACATTGATCTCTGCGCTCGTACAGGCCAACCCTGCGCCGTTTGACATTGTCAACGTGCACTAGGATAGTCTGTCTTCCCCGCGGCACGTACCATCACGTGCACCGTTAACAGTTCGTCACTAAATTTAATAGTTGCCATGACTTATGCCCCAATATGTATATATATATATATATATATATATATATATATATATAAACTAGCTATTGTCATAAAATGTGCCTACATAGGAAAGGAGTGAAAGGCGACTCTTACTGTATATTATGATTTTAACTAGAAAGAACTCGGGTAAAACTATCGTTAAACTAATTTATTCGAAATGGTATGTAGATCTTTTGAGCCTTTAGTTGTGCAATTTTTCTTACCCGCTAGTTATTGATGGTATAGTTTAGATCATATTGTTCGTTCTTCAAAAACTTGATGAGAAATGATCTATTTTTTCAGTTAGTAGGCGAAACCCGTTAATGGCTTCGTCCTTAGTCCTTGTTCCATGAGCAGATATGATATTTACGTATTAACGTCTTAAATTTTTGGTTATAATATTTAATTCAAGGTTGATGTTCGCGCGTAACGATCCAGTTTTTCCCTTGAGTCTGTTGGGTTATATATGGCGGTTACAATACATCGTTGACCATTAAAAAATGTTTTATGGAAACTCGAACCCTAGAGACCGCGGTAATGAATAATTTAACATGCATAATTCACGTGACTGTTATAATATTTCCCGGTATCACATGACTGCATTTTGCTTGGAACAAAATCGCTGAATAACTAATTTCTTTTTCTCCGATCTCACGAGGGGAACAAAGAGAAATATTTTCTGCATATAATGATAATATAAGTTATCAACCCTTACCCCGCTTGCAGTACTCAAACATTCTCTGCCGGTAACCTACCATAAACGTTTCTGATAAGCATTTTTATAATTATCTGAAGTAACACTACAACTACAATACACATTGAAACTTTCAGGAATAAATGAAATGTATTCATGTTCGCATTATAATTGTAACACTAAGGCTGCAAGAAGTAATCTGCTATGTTAGAAAACATCGCGAAAACACAAAAATTTATATCTATACTTTAAAGTAAAATTGTTACATAATGCGTTTCTTGCGCAGTGGTGCTATGTATAAGTGTTCAATTAACAGTTTAACACTGGTGGCAACAAAACGGCTTACACGTAAAAAAAATGTATTTTTGTGCATGTATATACTCATGCGTGAGTGAGTAAACGAAGTGATGTTTTAAGTTATTTGATTTCACATATGATAAGCTATTTGTATATTTATTGATAATATTAATTTCCTTCTTGAGACAGACCTTTTCGTTAAAAAAGGTATTATATAATGCTCATAGTGGAAAATATATTTACCATTAATTTGAACACCACATCCTCCTTCAGCATTAGAAGTATGGCCAAAATTTTGTGGAATTCCTCAGCCTGGATAGCGGAAAATTATGTCCTTTCAGTTAGAAAAGGTGGATAGGAAAGCTGATTGGAATATTAATAACATCCAACCGGAAATAAACGAGGATATATGTTAATGGAATAAATGAAAATTGTATTCTTCTATAAGCTATATTAAGTTGGTTTACTATAAACATTATTATTTTGGTGTCCATTAAATAACACTTTCTTTTTGCTTCAAAACAATTTTTCGATACCACAGAATGAGTTTCTCTTAAGAAAGAACAGAAAACTATAGAAAGGATATATGAATGACCTGGAAACAAGAAAGGCTGCGTCATAGTTACATTTTTCCTAAAGGACCGTACATAATATGTTTACAAATGCTTTTGTTAATACAAAATGATCTCAAACTAAATTATATAGAAATATTTATAAAACTGATTTGGTCTAGACGCATATTTTGAAATATGAGAAAGAATTTGTAAATATATTCCGCTCAAATTATTAATTTATTGACAAGAAATTTTTAAAAAATTATTAAATGTTTTAAAGGTAGCAAATTATATATGTGGTTACTTTTAAAGCAACAAATTTTAGTTTAAGTTTTAAAAGTAACAAATTATATATATATAATTATATAATATAAATAATATATTATATATATTATTAGCGTTACTTTTGAAAAAAAAAAATTTTGTAATCAACCATTTGGGAGGAATATTTTAAAAATCTTTCTCATATTTCAAAATACGCGTCAAAATAAAATCAAATTACTAAATATTTCAGTGTAATTTTATGACAGGGGTTTTTTTTTTTAATATCAACCTTTGTAAGAATATTATTTACAGCGCCTAAGGAAGAGTGTTACTATAATGGAGACTTACTTGTTCCCGGGTCATTTTTATAGTATTTCTGTGGTTTGCCGTTTTTTTATAAGAGAAACTAGTTCTGTGATATCGAAAAATTGTTTTGAAGCAAAAAAAAAGTGTTTTGTTTTTAAAGATATATAACGTGATGCCCGTTACACATGAGCTGAATTGCTACATGCTTGCTGCAGTGAATCGCTTCCCTTGCTTGCGCCGACCCTCTCGCTAGCGAGCTAAGGAGTGAGTGTGTCAAGGCCAGGCTGGTAACGCGAGAAGTGTGCGGCGATTTACAAAGGTGAGGCGCCGCGTGTGCCAGGTAAACCTATCAGTACTTGTGCGCTCCTCTCCTTCGACACGTTGAATGTCTGAGGTTATCTTTGAAAGCATGTTCTCGTCATCGCCCTTGCCTCTCAGCGAGACTCGGGATGCGTGGAAACTTCTTATATTGGGCCAGCGAGTCTACTAAAGACCACGACGGGCCTCTGAGCAGTCTAAGGTTGGGAGGGTTGTACGACCTTGAGCTCCAGGTGCGCGAGTACAGCGAAGCGACGAGCCAGAAGGGCGTCGAGTGGCGGCGAGAGCAATCAGCGGTACTGTGGAGCTGACGGGCGGGACTACTGAACTGGATGTGCGAGTGTAGGACGTTTGGAATTATGAAACAGATATATTGGACATGTGTAAATAATACTTGTAAATTATAGGCTCTTCACTGTAAAATTAGCACTTTGGAAAGCCCTGCTTAAGATCTACCTGTATGCTCGTTGTGTGTTCGTCCGCCTTATCTAAAATCGTCATTGCCGTATGCCTCGTCGCTTTATTCATACGTCTGTCAAGTGAAACTGTAAAATTATTAGAAAAGTAAATATTTAAAAAATCTGCTCATTTTTACACTTCGGCGCATTAAAAAACTCAAAGCGATAGAAATAATTTAATTAACTAAAAAATGGTTACCTAACACTTTTTATTCGACGTTAAGATATGGAACTACTTTCCCCTTCATCGTTACCAACTTTACTGGGCGCATGTCACTCAGTGCGCCAGTTACAATATATGCAGGTAGGAGCAGTGACTTTTTTTAAATGTTAATTTCAAAAGTGCTCATTTTATCGTGAACGGCATTTAAGTGACTGTACCCAATTTAGAGCCGTTGATAAGGACTGTAGTTATGATTGAAAGTACATTATTTATTGCGCTCACTGAAAATAACTATAATAATACTGGAGATACATTTTTTAAGGTTGTAAATAATAGCTGTGTAAATACACTGAAAATAAAATTTAGCACTTTTATTTTTATTAATACCGCCATCCCTTCCGAACACGGATACGTCCCTCAGGCGTCTTGAATCAAGAATTACTTATTTATTTAACTGACCAAATCAGAAGAGTAAAGTATTATTATTTTACAGCGCCAATTTTGGCGCTACTTAAAAAACAGCGATACGTATTGTAATTGTTTTGCAAGAATAAGAGGCCAGTGTCAAGTATTCTATGGTACAATATTTTACTGGTGTCCTGACATTGATACATATTTTTCACAAATCGTGTGAAGCAATGAGTTTTATGCTATTGAACTGTGTTAGTCATTTATCTGAAATTATTTATTTCAGAAGTACGTCTGTTAAGTTATATGTTAAGTTGTAACATGTTAGAAGGTTCAGGTGATTGTATTACTCTTCTGAACAAATATAATTTAACCCGAAACTTACAGCAATAATTTATAACCTTTATTTTGTGGTGTCTTATTTCGAAATAAATACGTTTTCCAGTATACGTCGCACGTATACTACGTGGGAAAATGTTAAGAAAAATGAAATTTATATTTTTCCGATGATGATTCTCTTAGTTTCGTAAGAATTCCCAGACGGCAAGTGGGGTTCTCTTTGATCTTCTGTACATCTTTTTCTGTTCAGTTTTAGATTGTTCCACAGGAGAGGAATGTTGGTAAAGCGAAAGCCATGAATCAACCCGACGTTTACAAATCTTCGCACTTCTCTGGTATTAGATAAGTGTTTAAATCACGTCCCAAGGCAAAGAAAAAAAACCAGGTTCCTATTTTTTTTACGTAGTTTGTACTGCACTTGGGTTCGCTCAGTTTCTTCCGAGTGATAAAGTAACGAACATCCTTTCAGCGATACAAGTTTTTTTTTTTATCTTATTCCTTAGATCGTAACGGTGAAATATTTGCTCACCCTAATGGAAATGGCCCAAAACTGATAATAACGTAACAAGGTTACAATATTATTTTATCAAATTTTTTACCACGGCGAGTACAGATTGCTTCGAATAATAATTACCTAATCTTGAGAAAAATATTATTACAATTTTTTGTGTCCTTTAAGTGCATATCGTAATTGACAATGCTAAATATGCAAGGGCGTGATGATTGTGTTAATAACAGTAAATGGTACAATTAAGTGAAGGACAAGTCAATGTGTGGTAATCATGCCAAGGAAGAACTTCTGTTAGTAATAAAAACTTACTTACTATTCGGTGTTTTTGTAAAGAAATTTTACGTATTAAGAAAATTAATATATAGTCTGTATTCGAACAAATTAAGTGCCAAATATCCAAGAGAGGAGCATATAGAGGCATTATGTCGTTGGTTAAAGAACGCATGTAGACCGACTGATACTAATATATGCCTAATAATATCCCTCTTTAGATACTCGTTATATATACTGTTTACTTTGCAGTAAAGTAAACGTGTGTCATATAATTAGTTGGATTGTAGCTGCACTGCACAAGGGCATCTGTACGACAAGGGTGAAAGATGCGCAATGATTTAAAAATCGTATACTTTCCCGATACGGAAGTATAACTCTGTAAGTATAAAATTAGTAAAAATTACCTACACTAAAAAAATGTATTTACGCATACAGAATTGTGGTAGTTTTACATTTTTGTTGATGTAACTTTGGAAAACATGTACAATATGTGTAGTTCTATATAAATGTTTTTATGACCACAAAAAGGCTTAGAAATATCTGTTTAAAAAACACAACTTTATAAATATATTAACTAGAAAGATGATGTACGATTACACGTTTAGTAATAAATGTAAAAATACGTCATACCAAAAGCACTAAAACTTTTAATTTTGCACTTTATTACTGTATTGTTATTATATTAACAGACTGTTATTATTGAGATAATATATCTTCCATAGTACATTTGTACAATAACTAAATATGTGTGAATTGGTATTAAGAATTTAAGGTGAACAAATACAAACAAATAAATAATGTATTTACATACATAAACTAGGGTTCATAAGTAGGTAGCCCCAAAAGTTTTGTTTTTAGCTCAGTCGTCCCGAGGTTACAAGGATTTACTCTTTATCACTTGTATCATTCTGCGAAAATAAGCATGGCAGGGAATACAAAGGTGTTTTGCGAACGACGACAGTATTTGAAGACATTTCCAGATTATGTCAAACGCAAAAAAATTTGGAACCATCGCTTGGCTCTTGTATCACATATCGTTCCAAACGTATTATTCTAGGTAATGATCGCCGTCAATCATAAGATGCTGGAGCCTAGTGATTACGACGCATGGCCTAAGGTAAGCGAGAGATTTAGAACTAGGTCTACTGTAGCATAGTCGACAAACTTCAGTCCAACAGATGTTTTACGTACTCGTGAGATTTTTCTGTCTTCTTGTGAACGACAGAAAATACATGAAGTGCGTATCATTTATTGTAATATATGTAACGTCTCGCAGCTGTAAGACAAAATGTCTGTGTGTCGTCAGGAATCTGTACTTTAACTGATAATGACTCCGATCCGAACCTGGAACCATACGTAATTTCTGATCACAGTTGGTTAGCCGGAGACTCAAATCAGCAGGTATTTTCAACATTTTTGTTCACCAGTATGTGACATACAAACTAGATATAAATGCCGTGTTACTCTCTCCATAGTTTACTGTCAAATTACAGTGGATCATGCGTATCACTCATCGTGAATTTTCTATGACGACAGGAGAAGATGAAAGTAGATTTTTCAACACCTTTAGTGTATTTCAATCTGCACGATTAATTTGTTTGATGACATAGGTCGACATTGAACAAAAACAGCTCATTTTACATATTTTTTGGTTGCTGATTTTATACATGATATTTAAAAAAGGCCAGTAGGTTACATTTTTATGTTATAGAGTATCTTCAGTTTATAAAGAGGAATATTTAACTGCAGTAGTTGGCAGTACTGTTTATTTATATTGGTAAGAATTGGAGGGAGATATGTGCCTTAACCTCAAATGTTTTGCTGGTGTTGCTGTGAAAACGTGTTCGGTTACTTGAATGCGAATTTCTGTGTTGTAATGGAGAAACGTCATGGAGTGTGCGTTAATTCGCCACAGAAATTGTGCTATGTTTGTGGAGAGACAGTACATTATAAAATTACAGAGTCGTAGTTTAACTAGAACTATAAAGCAAGCATACTACTTGTATTTTGGTTGTCATGTTGGTGATCAGGACGAACAGTGGGGCTCCAGATGTGGGTTTTGCATTACACGTTATGTTATCGTGTCTGAATGGATGAAAGGTAAGGAACAATCAATGCCATTTGCAGTTCCAATGGTGTAGCGTGAGCCTACCAATCACTATGATGACTGCTACTTTTCCTTGATTAAAACTGCAGGCTATTCAAAACAGAACAAGTGCACAATGGAATACCCTAATGTGTCTTCAGCTATAAGGCCAGTTACTCATGAAGTAGGTCTACCAATACCCACACATCCAGTAAACTGGGCAGACATACATTCATCTTCATCTGAGGAAGACGATCAGCCGCGTACAACTGATAGTGGCGCAGACCCCACATACATGACACAAGAAGCATGTGAGTCTCATCTTATACAACAAAATGAACTAAATGATTTTGTACGAGATCTGGGCCTATCAAAGCAACAGTCTGAGCTTTTAGGTTCAAGTTTTCAAGAGTGTAATCTCCTTAACCAAGATTGCAAAAGTAACAATGTTTAGAAAGAGAAATATGATATTGTCTACGTTTTTCAGTATGCAGGATTGTTTGTGTTTCTGCATAGATGTCTCGGGGTTAATGAACGAAACTGGAATAACACCTAAACCCATGGAGCGCGTCTGTTTAGAGACTCTTCAAAATTTAGCCTAAAAGCTGTACTTCTGCATAATGGAAACTAGAAGCCTCCTGTTCCAGTAGCACATTCTGTGGGAATGAAAGAAACGTATGAAAGTACAGAAAAAGTAATCATTGCCATAGAATATGACAAGTACAAATGGCAAATATGCAGTGATTATTTGAAACTTATCACCTTGCTGTTTGGGCTTCAAGGTGGCTTCACAAAATTTTGCTGCTTTCTGTGTTTGTGGGATAGTAGAGCTACACAGAAACATTACAAAACAAACTGCTGGCCCAAGAGAGAGACTTTTATTCCTGGAGAGAGTAACATCAAGTATAAGCCATTAGGCGATTCTTCAAAGGTTCTTCTTCCACCATCACATATAAAACTTTGTCTCATGAAGAATTTCGTAAAGGCAATGCACAAAACAGGTTGGGGTCTTTGTATTTAAAAGACACATTTCCCAAACTAAGTGATGCTTAATTGAAAGAAGGTATCTTTGTTGGACCACAGATTAGAATGCTACTGAATGATACTGATTTTGAAGACAGACTGAGCTTGTTAGAGTGGGCTGCCTTGGAAATATTTTGGATCTGTGGTCAGGGGTTTTCTGGGGAACAATAAAGAGGAAAACCACAGCTAGGTTGTTAATGAGCTTCTGAAAACCTACGAGAACCTTGGATGCAGGATGTCTTTGAAGATCCACTTCTTGCTTCGCACCTTGACTTTTTTTCCCGATAACCTAGGAGCTGTCAATAATGAGCAAAGGGGACGATTCCATCAGGATATACATATTATGGAGGAGAAGTACCAAGACAAAAGGGATGACACCTCCACTCATAAAAGGAAAAAAATGAAGTAAGCTATTGACTTTTTTTATTCTTGTAATTGTCATTTTCATTGTTGTGGTTGAAATGTAAGGTAAAACAAACCTGCTACAAGTCACTCTGTCGAGAAAAAAACATTTAATAACTGCAATCTCATTGTAAACAAGTGTTACATGAATATAACAAATGAACTGTAATTTCATAATATTAATATTATGTTAAAACCCATAGCAAAAAAAAACTGTACGCCATGCAGAATTTTAATAGTTATATTATAATTCAGTACACCGAAAATAGTAAAAAACACCTTTTTAAATTGATGTTATTAAAAAAAAGTTTAAATTTGTTGGCCAGTGTAATTTACCGAGTAAGTGATATTTTATAGAATTACTGGTGCACAGAATTACAGTTTGCTATCTTCTGTCAATTTTTTTATATTTATAAAGAAATTTGCTTTTCAAGATTGCATATAATAGAAGTAGTTGTGTTGGCATGATTAAAATTACGTGCAACCTCTGCAGCTTCCCAGATACAGCTGTTTCATTCCCCTCCTGGCATAGGACCAACAAATCAAACGTCTCCACCGCACAACGCTGCGAGATCAATATACAGTAAGCTATGCCACTGCAAATATTTCGCACCTTTTTTTCAGGCTACTTTCCTGGCCTGTCACAATGTACAGGTGGTCCATAAAAACCTTTACAACTTCAACACTAAATAAAAAAATAATGTGGCAAGATACCAGGATAGGGTATTTTGCATGACAGTCAGTGTCTCACAAAGTTGCATGCGATTTATTTTATGAGTTATTAAGTTAGTAAACTTCGGCATATGCACACTTCGTTGCGCGCAGCAGATCAAGACGATACTAGATTCATTTCCATGTTCGCTGATGAAGTCCTGCATCAGTGGTTGCAATGGCCTCCACAATCCTCTGCTTCAGGTCTTCGATATTGGTGACTTTTGTTTGGTACATACGATCCTTAACATAACCCCAAGGAAAGAAATCAAGTTCGCCAGTCGGGCAAACGAGGTGGCCATCTCTCCCAATCCACCTGCCAGGAAACTGTACGTCAAGGTACGCACGAACTGCCAATCCCCACTAGGTGGTGCTCCACCCTGCTGGAAGTTGACATATTGTGTATGTTTCCCAATTGTGGGACATCAAATTTTGTGAAATATCCAGATACACTTTGACTGTGATGGATTTTTCGGCGAAGAAGAATTGCCCAATTTTTACTGTCCTATATGAGTCCACGCCACACGTTAACTTTAGGGCTAACACGCATAAGTTCTCGGATGTATGGGAATTCTCGGATCCCCAAAACCTTACGTTGTGCCTGTTCAGTGGACTCGACACATGGAACGTGGCTTCGTCTGTGAACAGAGCACGTTCGATGAAGTCTTCCTCGGCTTAAATTTGAGCCAACACGTATCGTCACGGCACGGGTCGTCACGTGGCTGTAGTTCTTGCAACAACTTCACTTTGTAAGCGTACAGTCTCAGGTTCATGTGAAAAACCTTGTATACAGTTGAACAAGGTAACTCCAATTGCCTGGCGGTGGTACGAATGGACTTCCCAGGACTACGGACAAAGGCATTACGAACAGGTTCGATGTCTCCCGCGCTTGTGCTCGGTTGACTTCTGCCTTGTTGCTGCAGAGCATTCCAAGTTGCCATACATGTTCTTTGCGACTCACGGAGTGTGGGTCCTGATGGCGTTTTCCCCCCATATTTGGTCCTAAACTTACATTGTACCTGCGTACCTGAATTTGTTTCGATAAACCAGGATACACGCTTCGCTTTCCCCTAAGGTCAGCTGTCAGTTACACCTGCCACATTAAAGTGCCATGTTAACGACTCAGAAACAGTCGCATAAAAACTTCGAGCGACACTATCACGCGACGAACCCCATCCCGGTAACTTGCCATATTATTTGTTGTTTAAAATTAAAGTTGTAAAGGTTTTATGGTACAATATAAAAAAAAATTCCTTCATTTTATGGAAAAGTGCTGGCAAAAATTTTATCCAGAGGTGTTCGTAAACTCTCTGCAAAATTACGGACACATTGATTTTTCAAAAACGGACTTTCCGTAAAATTCACGGAACCTCTCCGTTAATACCGTAGTTCGTTGTCTGTACTATTAGTTTATATTATTTTTAATATATATTTTATTTTAATTTTCATTATGTGGGTGTTTTACTGTGTATAAAAATATAGTTATAAAAGTTAAATTTTTTTATACTTAAGCATGAATTGAAGCCGAGTCAACAAATTGCAAGGTCGGGACCCTAACCACTTACCTACAGCGCTCACGTGGTGAAACTGGTATAACTTTTGAATTTCTATATTGTCACATAAGCAACTTTTTTTTAGTTTCTGTTAAAGTTAAGTGTTGCAAAGTGTTACGTACGCCTATTGATACTTTTTAATATCCAAAAGAACAGGTCTTAGTGACATAGAAAACTTCAACTGCCGCAGAAACGATAATTTTCTGGTTACAGTGGAAAAGAATATGTTTTGTGTAGACTCGGCATTGTTCGTGCCCGAAACCCGAAGTTATAGGAAATACGAAGATTTTCTGTGTATCGTATTTACGCACTTAACTCCGTTTTTTGTCATGACGGATTGCGTTTCCGTATATTTACTAAGCATTATCGTAAAAAATGTCCGTAAATAAAGGGAAAATTTTAACAATGAACACTATGTACATCTCTGTACTTACTGTGCTCTTGTGCCGCTCAACAAGTAGTTACCCTAAGACATTGCTCCTCTTCCCATTCAATATACCTAAGTCACCATTACACACAGGGTCGAGTATGTTTGACTCTTTAAGAAACAGCAAGGGCTGACGATAGTTCCTTGTCCGCCCGCACGATGTCGTCACAAGCATGTGAAGGCGACTATGTCTTTCTTTATTTATTTGGTGTTTGTAAGTGAAAGTGAACGGCGCACGGCCTTAGCAAGGGAATACTATTTATTGAGGGTTATAAAGAAATCCCTTAAGGCCTATAGTGATTTCAGAAAACACTAGAAAACCTAAATAAAGATGACTGTACCAGGAATTGAACCCGGATCCTCTCGAGTACTAGTTGATTGGGAGTGTCACTTCGTTCAGCACACACCTACTGTCTACAGCGCGCAGCTCCCTGAGATGATTTCGCCCACAAACTCCTCGGCGTGAAACTCTCATACAAACTGCACAGTTTCACATGGAAATTTGTTCTTACAGCAAAGAGTTCTGGTACGTACGCGTAACAGCACTTCGCCTCAAGAGAAAACATGTGCGATTTTCAAGCGCCGTTCCCGTCAAACGCCGTCTAGATCGCATTATTCATTTCTGCTTTCAAGTCTTGCACTACAGAGGCCCAGCTACTAGAGCATCACCAGAGCTGTCAGCTGTGAGGACGCTCGGTTCCTGAGTAAGAGGCAGTACTGAAAACGAATTTTATGACTTTGCATTTATGGAGGAATTGGTTAGAATAAAGCATGTAACAGAAAAATTACGAATAAAGTAAATAAACTCCCATTTTATACAGGTAAAGCAGTGCGTGAAACGCGTCCATTACAGGCCACCATTGACACAAAACATTCACATTGCCAATAATGACCCTGTGTGAACCGCCACTTCAAATAAATATCAGATCTGTAAAAGTAGTATTTAAAGCAAAATAGATTAGGGCACGTAAAATGCAAGAGAAAATACCGTTGGCCTCTAAATATAGAAAGAAAATCACATGTCACACCATGAATTGTACAAAGGAGTTTTAGGGTATTCAACTGGTCAGATTGGCTTAGTAATGGAATCAATACTTACGAGTTGTCGAAATGAATTTATTGATATAAAACCGGTGTATTGCGTTTCTTAGTTTAGAAGATGAAACAAACATAATTTTCGTGTGAAAAGTTGATACTCAACTCAAAAAAGAAATTACAACTGAGTCATTTACCCATGGCTCCTCTTCTTAAATCTGTCTACACTCCATAAGGTTTATCTTTGCAAAGTGGTAAATTTTTCAATTCACACTCGAGATGTTTAGGAATCCAGGAATTAAAATAATTTTTTAAAAATATTTTTGCATATATATTAATTTGCATATGGGTTACTCATAAGTTAACAAATACAACTGCCCTTCGTCGGATCGTTTTTTTTTTTTTTTACTTTATCAGAAACCTTAATATGTGAAGACAGTTATGACAGTAATTGCAGTATAACGTAAAGCCGATATTATACGATACTTGCAGCCGTACTTGGTTCTTGTGCAAGCTTCTACAAACCCTGGTGCACGAGCCGGTATACCAGCCGCTATATGAGCCGCCATGGAAGATTCACGTTACACGACAGCAGTTCGCGTACTAGCATTTGACACCCTCGGTGGGTGCGCAGTGTGTGAGTTTGTAGTAAATATGAACCCCATTTGTAGAACTGCTACCAGTTAGTAAATTGCGTAAGCCTATGAAAAAACTAGCTAGCAAATCTTAATATTGCTATATTACTGTTCGCCTTTTACATACTAGTACAGTTTCACTCATTTTCTTTAAAATGACGCGAAGTCACTAGAGTACCAGTGTGTTATTTTTAATTTTGACGAAAATTACTGACCGGTTGCAAAAAATAGCTTTCACTTTACGTACCAGGATATTACAAGCATGCAAAATTTAATGATAAGAAAATTTATGTTCGACGGAGTTTTGAACTCACGCCCCATAGATAAAATAGATAATCTGTTTTATCAGACACCGCACATTTACCACTATACTACCAGTCCACTCGCGAAATTATGAATTTATACATATTATTTACGGAAATAGTTAGCATTAATATTTCCACAGAGTACGTAATGTTTTAAGTATTTAGAACGGTTTTAAACAGTAATTAAAAGTTTCATAGCCAATATTATTCGTCGTTGTGGTGTTTTAAATCTATATAAAAAAAGTTTCAACCTCACGGACGTATAATCAAGATAAAGACGTCTCTTTCGATTTCCTCATCAACTCGTCTCAAGTATTAGCCACGGGGAGCGCCCTACGCTCTGAAACTGCGACGTGATTGGCCAGGTATGAAAACCATTGTGGAACCTGCCACGAAAAATAGGACGTGTCCAATTACCAAACCTGGTACGAAATCTGGCCGTACAAGGTGGGAAATGCCATGACGGATCCCATGCTAGCCGGTATAACGGCCGTTATGGCTGACTTAGCACAAGCTTTTACGGAATCTGGTATCGTGTAATATCGCCTTAAGCCTTGAAGGTGACCGGTAGCACGTGACTATTGTAAAGAAGGTGAAGATGGAAACAGACGTATTATATCTTTATGAAGAATGTCTTTAATAGTCTAGTCATAAGTGCTGAATTGTACTCAGTCCTCTGAACTCTATAAAGATACCTTCAAATTACATAAGAAGGCGAATGTCATCTTGTATCGCTTGTAAGATTAGGTAGAGTATGAGGTAAATCATGAAAGAAAGCAACAGTCTGTCTGCCGTGTGGTTGGAACGCATTTTTTCAAGAAGACCATAAACTCTGGACAGTGAACACAGGCGGGGAGGGGAAAAAAAAAAAAAAAAAAAAAACAAGAAAATAAACTAGGGAGCGAGAAAAGTTCCTGACTGGCGATATAAGGGCGAGCTTATCGCTGTCCGAGGGTGAAGTTAAGGCGAGAAGGAGGAGGGGAGTTGAAGGGGCCGCAGAAAGGAAGGCGAGCTATCGAACGAGATGCGACGTGATCGGCCAGCCGAGTGGAGCGTCGGACTGGTGGCTGTACGGGAGCGAGTGGGCTTGTAACCCCTCCTCCCTTCCTCCATGACGTCCCTCGGTGTTCGATCACATGCAAGCGCGAGCCAGCCGAGAGAAACAACAATTTAACGGTTACGCGAGCCGACTGATTAAACACTGGGCCGTTGTTGCAGTCTCGGCTCGCGCGCCAGGCAAAACAACACTCTCTCCTCGCTGTTTACAAAGGCAGCAGCCGGCAATCCATCACTACGGGGACAGCGCTCTTGTCTTTGTCCACTACTCGCTTCCTAACCACCAACACTGTGGCAAGAGTCCACTGCCCCCCCCCCCCCCCAACCTTCATTATACTGATCATGTAGTAATGTGGCATACACAATATTTAATACCCAGTTGTCAATTTATCTTGGTTAATAAGAGTCCTATGTACTGAAACGTTTTCTGTGAAATCGTTGTTTGCGCCTAACCGCGTATCTCAGTAAATTAATGTTCTTGAAATGCGAAGCTTTGTCAGAAAGATGTGCATGCAGCTATCTTTTTACTTTTATCATATTAAGTGTATTAATGTAGAAAAAAATCGTGAAAGTGGTCAAATATGGCATTTTTAAAGCTTGCCTATTAAGTTTCTTTAAGCGATAAGAGAAAAGTATGATTACACGCAGGTGGACGGAAACACTGCACGCTTTGCGCGTAGGAGCGATGAGGCGCTAGGCGTGCGTATTAGTGTCGCCCGTATCGCCCTCTCGCTTCCTGACCTTGGCCGCGCAGGTACATAGCGCCCTTAACGATGATTGTCCAAAAATGTCGAGTCATGCTGAAAAACTACAAAAGCCAGTTTGCCCAGTTGCCTTGTCTTTAAAAGATATAAGTACATTCCTATGTAAAATTGGATCATCCTGAAGGCATCTTCGCAGGGGCACATAAGGACGTACAGGCACATGACATAATAGAATGTATACAGAAAAAATTGACATATTGTACCAAACCAAGCATGTATTGCAGGAGACCAACACTTGCAGCATACACTTAGTATTGGCGTGGGAACTCCCATAGCATGGCGACAGGTGGTAACATTGTCGGGCATGGAGGCATACAGAAGTCGGATATTATCCTGAGGAAGATCCTGCCACAGATGGCGCAACAGACCCTCCAAATCCACCGTAGTTGCCGCTGTTCGAAGTGTTCTCTACGGGCGAGAGGTGTGGGGACCTTGCACGCCAAGAAAGCATGTTGAATCACGAAGGCAGGCCAGAGATACACGTGATGTATGAGGCTGTGCATTGTACTGCCGCCAAGATCCCTTCAATCACCACCAGTGTGATGCCAGAATCGTAGTAAATGGCACCCCACACCACGACACCTCTCGTTAGGCCGGTGTGCCGCTCTGCAATGTGTTTTCCAATTATAGGGATATTAATTTGAAGAAATGTATAGTATGGGCATACAATTTAGTTGAAATTAATTTCATACTAGCCCATCCTTACGCTCCTCGCAACCTTGCCAGATAAAAGCAACGGCATATGTAGTTTGTTGGTTAGAATAATTGTTTACAACCGCAATGATTGTACGTCAGTAACTGTGAGACTACCTTAGCTTCCGCACATTAGGGATCTCAGCATGAAGTGAAGCCTACTCCACACACCAAAGCACCAGCTGCAGAGAGTAGAAAAACGAATATAACGTTAGTCGCCCACCCCAGGCCCAACAAACAAATATCCATTCCCCACTACCCCTACCATCAATTAACTGCTATAGTTCTGCCCTCGCTACTACCCCTTTAATGTGCAAATAGGGAGAATATTTAATGGTGACATCACATTACTCGCTGGTGATTTGATGTTGATCATGTGACAATCTGCAGATAAATAATTTGGCCTAAGTCGTGTCACGTCATAGTCCTTAGTTTAATGTGAGAGGTGAAATATCGCTCTCTCTCTTCCTGAATTTTTCAGCTTTAATCTAATAAGTTATTTATTGTTCGACTCTTACATCACAATTCGTGAGGTATTGTTGGTGTGCTCGTAATCACATATGAATTTCATCACAAAATATATAATGTGTAAAAATTCCAAGTAACATCTTGGAAGAGTGAGCTATTATAGTGTGAGTGTGTGCGTGTATATGTATAACTTATATATTACATACATTTATATACAAATACGGTACTGGACATTCGTTGTTTTAAGACGGCATCTCATAGTGTGCAAGTTTTCCGCATCACGACATGACTGCCTACTATGACTGTCCCATCTGGCTCGCCTTTGCTGCGCCAAACTGCGTACTACATCCGACAACTGTCACTGTTTTCCCACATGAATTTCTACAAAACTGCGTGTGGTAGTCCTTACATCTACATGCTACGTGTTTTGGACGATAAAATCCCTACATTCGGCCAAATACGTACTTGAAGTTCTGCGATGACGCCTTGTGACGAGAGGTTGTAGACTATTGGTTTTCAAAGTGCCCCCCCCCCCCCCCAAGAGAGGCGTGACGACATGCTAAGGGGGGCACGGGCGCCGAAGTATAGAAGCAAACTCGATATTGCCAGTGATTTGCGTTGTGCAATTTCTTCTATTCAGTAAAGAATTGAGAATATTGTTAAAAATATGCAAGCTCATACGTCTCATTAATTGTTTTGTTCACTACCATTTGTGTTCAGTAAGAATTAAAATTTAATGATTGAATAATACCTTTGAGACCTTTGTTCGTTTTTGTTTTACCCTTATTATAATGAAGCTGTTAAGCGGCGAGGGGTGTAGTTATTTTTTTTTTCAAAAGGGAGGCGTGATAAACTAATGTTTGGGAAACCTGGTGTAGACCGACACATGAAGCAGCAATCCAGCATGGCGACCACCTGCCTCACGACATACCTCTAAGACTGCGTGGGCGGCCAGCTGAGTCGATGTGCCTAACCGCAGTGTGGAGCGCTGGGGTGCTGACGTCATAGTGTAGTAGTGTGGCGCGAAGTTGAACACGTGGCTCCTGGACTGGTGTGATTACAGCCCTGCAGAAGTGGTGTTTCTACGGCAATAATGAACTTCATAGAATTTGGTAGAGAATTTCATGCGCTCTCATTGGAGGAGAATATTTGAAATAACCCCCGTCTGGAAAGGGGCTAACTAACAAACTGTAGTATAAATACTTGGGAGTTTGCCATCTTCGAGGAGAACAGCTGACTCGTGGGTCTTCGGCACAAGCTGAGTATTACAATGATACAATTATGATTGGTAATGCCCCTTCTGGTCGTGCGGGAAAAGGACATCTTAGCCACCCTTTTAGGTAGCAGATGTTTTTTCTAGTTCTTGAAATACCTGATAGAAATTGTCCGCATAGTTGGCAAACAGCTGATTAAATTTAATGTGTTGTCATTTGTTTTGCAGCCGTATTTCGAGTCATTCTCAATAATGAGAAAATAATAAAATGATCTTTTCAGAAAAATCGTAGAAATAATTGTCGCTGAAATGTTTGGTGTCACGGCACAAATTGCGAGTGAAATAAATGTTTTTAAATAACAATAAAGTATTTAAGATGCAAATAATAAAGTGATGATGTACAAACTTTTGCGAGCCACGTTCATAAGCCATGATAATTATAACATTGGTTTTTATGTGGTCAGTTACGAGTCAATCTTTTAGAAATGCAGATCATTTGGATTTCAAAGTCCAATTCATGAGAATAATGACCGGCTTTGAGAATTTTAAAATTATATAATGAAATGTTGTCTGAGGGAAACAATCTGCTTTTAAGCCTAATGTATAATTGTAAAATTGCAGTTAGATTTGTGACCACAAGGAAAAGTGAGCGTTTTTTCTAGAACATTTCAGATCTTAAATCAAATATTGCCAAACAGTGTCTTTTTAATATCAAACTTATGGCGCAATGTATGTTCTTATAAGCATATTAAATGCCCCTAATACCGTTTTCTGGCGATGAATATCAAAGCTTTAAGTTATATAGCCAATATAAAGTTTTACTATGAGTGTTTTTATAGTAATCATTGTGTTGAGATTTTCTATGAAATGAAAATACTTAAGAAATTGAATAAACAAATGAAGATTTCTAATCCTGTGTGCCTAGTTATTTGACAGAACGTCTTTAGTGTACGGTTCTCTGCTAAAATGCTTTGTTTTTTCTGATTTTGAAGTGTATTTCCAGCTGGTTTTTAGAGTCCCTTTGTTACTTCCTTGTATAAGGGCGTAGCAGATTAAATTCAACATACACGCATCAGTTAATTTGCGGCTGTGTCATGTAGTTTGCACTCGGTCAATGTGCTTGAAAATATGGAACGATTGCTGCGCGAAGAATATGGATCGCATGTGAAATAAGCATGAGAAATATGGCCAGTATTTTTGCACGAAATTATAACTGGCAAACATGAAGACCTCTAAGGCTGCAGCTCCTTCGCCTGCCAAAATGCGTCGTGTGAAATCATCATAACTATTTATACTAAATATTGAAGATGTTTAACTGTAATCGTTTAAGCATCTGTGAAGCCCAAGAATTGTGCACATTTTGGAATGGTAAATGAAGACGGGTTTGTGGAGGTCCCAACGGCATTCTGTTGCCATCAGATGACCTACGTCGCCCAAAATGAAAGCAATTTGTCAAAGGATATTTGCTCATGTTCGGCTTGTGTGGAAAAAACGTCGTAACTCAGCTTCCGACAGGATAACGAAAAGTACCAATAAATTTCGACCATAGAAAGTACAGGCTGGCATTTAAAATGAGACCCCTATCTGACGCCGGAGGTATAGAATTTGACATAAAATTTTGCATAAGAAAAATATGCCACGGGAACGAAAAGTATACAGGATAGGGCTCGAGATAAAGATATCAGCATTGAATCATGTACAGACTCGAATGAACAAGTTCCTCCCAAAATCTCGTATAGTTTAAGTATATGATATGTGGATTTGGCTAGGGTTGTAATGACCTGAACAAAAATATGGCGTAATTATCACCACCCTGCTTCGAATCTTGAAATAAGCAGAACATGGGCCAGCATCTATCACCTTTTTATAGACATTTTTATAGCCATTCGTTAACTATAAACGTTAGATAATTATAATTCAGTATACAGAATACAAGCAAGGCGTATAAAGTTTCATGGATTTTACAGGCGTAGATGACTATAATTTACCATTCATTGGGATTACGTCCTTGAAACTTGAAATGTAGGGGGCTAGTAGAAACTTGGAATGTAGGGGGCTAGTACAAATTTGGAATGTAGGGGGCTAGTACAAACTAGGAATGCAGGGGGATAATACAAACTTGGAATATAGGGGGCTAGTGTAAACTTGGAATGTATGGGACTAGTACAAATTCGGAATGTCCTTCAACAAGGGTAGCGATAAACAGTACGTAACTGGCATGTCTTGTAGATCTTGTATACTAAAGTATATAGCTCTTGACTTCTCTCGACTCCCATATTTCGTCTTTCGTAGCCTTGTGACGTGACCCAAGCTTTCAGATATCTTCAGCGCAGTGTGAAAGGCACTGCAAAAACCAATATTATGACGTAAATACGAGTTCTTACTTCAGTCTGTACTGGTGTGTCAGGTCAACAACTAGTCGCCTATAGGGCTAGTTCCGGACTTGCCATTTTCAAAATCATAAAGAAGCTAGAGAAACCAAGAATGCGATCTGGTGGGGAAGGTGACCTTAAAACGAGATGTGAAAAACAGAACTCAAACAGTTCTCTGACACCAACAGACGTCAAGCAGAGCTCGGTGGACTTTTAAAAGACCGTAAAATACATAATACTTCGAAATAAATCATAACCATCCTTGTACACTTGCTCGCTGTAATTTTTTGAAAAACAAACTCTTGCCGCTGCAATAATAAGTATCTCATAAAATACGTAATAACGATAAAATCGATATTCAAACAATTGCGCATATATACATTTACTTCTTACTTATTTCATACATTCGAATTTGCATGTCTCAGTTTCTCGCAGATTATGGATAATCTCAAATGGTTTAATTTATGTAACTCCTTTCGTTAAACTCATCGATGACTAAAAATATTTAATTGAATTGCGAGTAATATGATCTCACTGGGAACATCACCATCGTGTTTTTATAATTACTTTCCTAATGTTTGTCTTTAAAGTTCTATATTTCTTCTTTAGCGTATGTACCACGAAGTATCGTTTCCTTTTTAGGAGTCGCTTTGAAGATATGAATCTTAACAGTTTCTGGTGTTACATTGTTGTTCTGGAGCACATTCATTTCGAGTGCTAGTTTTGCCAGTGTATGTTTCGCACGAACTGACTGTATTGCACACTGTTGCTGTTAGTACTTATACAGTCTGTAGTTCTCTCGTATTCTGTGAACATGGCATGCAGCGTATTAGCAGGAGGTAGCAAAGTCTTAACATGGTGTTTCTCGGTATAAGTAACACTATATACTTAAAGACCTCGATGTTTCTATTCTAGTTACCATTTCGAGTGAACGGCCTAGCACAGTTTCTGCAGCTTAAGAATACTTTTATTGGGTTTTTTAAGCATTCACACTTCTCATGACGACGCGCTGTGTGGCAGAAGGTATAAACCTTATCGCAGTATCAGCACTGTCAGTATACTTGCAAAGAAGGTGTTGGTCTTGACTTCATATTTATAGCAGTCAGTGGTATGCTTTCGTGTGTATGAATAATCACCAGTGCAAGTATAGAGAACCCTTCCAAATCGATGTTCACATCTAATCGTTTGGTAATGTCAGAAAAAAGAATTACATTGAGTAATATATGTGTGTGTGTGACGAATATTCTACTGCTTCCTATAACACGCCTATATACAATCCAGTCTGAAGTTTCATATTTACATTTCATATTTTCATATTTAGTGCAACTAAAGGTCATTTGTAAAGAGCACTGTATCCCCATCGTTGAGTTCTCCAGCCCTGATGTTCCCAGCATCACAGCAGAAGCCATGTACGATGGACAGGCTTCAATGACACACATCGTGGTCGCCATTTGTATTACCCGCCCATTTGCAGTCCCCTGGACACAGTGAAGCGCGATATCGGGAGTCCAGTAGCGATTCTCATGAGTATTGCGATTTCACCATATTTCTGCTATCGATATCTGCTCACCTGTAGGACTATATACTGGATCCCCCTCACCGAGGTTGACCGTGGGAAACGATTGCTAAACCTTCGCAAAGATGTACTTTTTCAAAATGCCTCCCGAGCTCGTGATAAGATGCTATGTGCGATACCGAACACCTGGCCACGCTAGTCTCCCTTCGCCCTTCTTCCAACTTCCCAGTGATTCGACCTTGAATAAAGTTATTCTGACGTCTGCGGAACTGTTTGTTCGTCGTATGAGACACCAGAGAGCAACTCGGCGCCGTTCAACTGGAAGTGCGGGTGTGCGATATCATCCACTGCATTGCTGAGCATACACCGCGCTCGGGCTTTGTACCTTTATCGCACGCTTACAGTGCATCATGTTGCATGCATGACCATGCCGGACACTTGGCGATATTTTGATTGGTATTTACATTGGTTTTACTTGTTTATTCCCTTCGTTCTTAATTTTTCCACATCAATGTTTTTCTTGTCTAAGAAACATAGTATATATTTTACTTTTCTATATGTCATGACTGAGCCATATAGTGTGTTAACATTTTTACACTTAATTTCGCACAATCGTGGTTGACTAGGCAAGCGTAGTCTACGTAGGCACTGGACATAAATTAATTGTATACAATTTTTAGTACGCAAATTTCTAACAACAAACGCAAATACTTTCTGCCTGGATACAGAACTGTAAAGCGACAGTCAAAATTAATATACATAAAAAAATAAAGATTTAAAAGTAAAGAAAATGATGCCTTTAGAAAGGAATAAAGTTTCGAATAAAATCAAGTAGCAGAAATTTAATGTAAGTTATATTTTTAGTAGCGTTCGGAAAATTTACTTTAGTAAATATCTCTAACCATATATACCTACAAGTCGAATGGAAACCTTTGCGTATCGTTTTTGAAACAGTGTTAAGGTTAAATAATTTTAAGTAACCAAGCCATAAATAGTGCTAACAGAAAGTGTGGCAGTATCTCACCTAGCTAAATTAATTTTTTTTCTGCCACAACTTCACAAGTTTGTGATATAACATTTTGATAACCATATGCTATTTATATTTCTACACTATTATTGAACAAGCCATTTTTCTTTCTCTTTCGTTGTATATATCAATGATTACTTAAGATGTCGATTTCCTACCTTTCGAAGAGAGTATCAGCCAAAACCATACTTAAAAAAAGTTGCAAAATACGCGTTAAGTGGCAGCTCTATAAACTTTAAAGCAATTTCGAAAAACATTGCTGTGTTTCTGTATTGATCGTCTATTTTCTGTCCTATTAAACGATGACGTAACCCAAAAATAATGTTTCGTCCGTTCTTAGCAAAATAATTACTGCCATGATTCTCTAGCACCAAATTGATCTATATAACTTCATATTTAACATATTATTTATAGTTTTGGGGCAAAGAAAAACTAAACAACAATAGTTTTAATGGCTTCGCGTTTAAAGTAATGAGCAACTTTCAGTATTTCTTTTGTTAATCCAAATATGTACTAAAATTTTTACTTCTAAACGTATAACATAAGCACATTAACTGCCAAAGTGCTTATAGTTGGCGTCTCGTAGTACTAACAGGTCATTTCACACTCATTCACAATTTGACGAAAACCTATCTTTATTTGTGTATCAGTATTGTAACATTCGCCGTTATAATTGTGCATGGTCTTTAGAAAAATTTTTACTTTTGCAAAAACATTTGGTAACAAATAACCATAAAATATTTCGACAAATTGTAGTAACAAAAACATCATTTACTATGTTTTAATGTGCATTGGCAGTCCTTGACTTAATATACAGTATTGCCTACATTGAAATAAAAAGTCTTGACCTCAGGTAAATTTAACCGTAACCACATCGAAAATGGCAAATATTCAAATACTTCATTATTTTTTTGCAAACAAAAACTTGAATATTTGGTGTTTCAAAAACTTATCAAGTGCATTCTTTAAGTCATTTGTCATTACAACTCTTAAAATTAGTTTTCATATAATTGTTTGTAGCAATATTCATGTCGATGGTGTATACACAAAATTTACAGGCGCACATATGCACACATTTATCCACAGGAATGCAATATGTATTCGTAACACTTTGGTTACATTTCCCCTTATCACTCGGTAGAATTTTTTTGTGAATATGAACATCGACTTTCTTTTGTTTTATTTTCCCTCTCCTGAAATTTTGAGTAACATAGCACATGTATGCATTTTTCTAATCTTCAGAATTTTGCATGCGCGTATGGAACTTACTTTTATGATTTATAGAGATAATCACACAATTTACACACATTTCTCAACAGGTTACCTTCGATAATTTATTTTTGTCTTAAATTTTTGAGGGAGCTCATGTACACATAGATTTTTGTCAACACCCCAAAATATACACTAGTATGGAATCATATTTTTTCAATGCTTTTCCCTGTTTATCACTGTGCAGTCTACAATTCTCCCGATACGTGATGAATCGTTGCTCTGCAGGCTTCTCCAGCAGTTTCCAATATAAAAGGTAAGCTTTTATTTGAGGCTTTACCACCAAGAAAACTTCTAAGAAGCTTTACGTCCAACTGATACTTTTCAGGTCTCTCTTTTGATGTATTTCTGTCTTTTATTCTCTCTGTAGAGTATATCGTTTTGGCTGCCTGCCAAAGATAAGCAAACTCGTTACACTTATCTGAGTTTTATATACGAGTAAAACTATTCACGATTTGTTTTATAGTATTCAGATGAGCTTGTCACTAAAGGACGAATTGTCATATTTCTCTCACTCGCTCAGATGTCAGTATGTCGTCCTATATAATTAATGCACTTGAACGCGAAGTTCAGAAGATTCTTCAGAACATGCTAAGATAAAGCTTCTGGTATATGATGCAGTCACTTATAAAGGTAAATGACTTTCTGATTGTCCTATAATATCTTGAAAGTTATCCAAATATAGACTTATTAACATTCTTTTCAATTAAGAATAATTCAGACGAATGAAATTGAATGCTACAAAAATTAATATATCACTAACACACGTGTATTATAATTTCTCTAAATGTGGCCAGATATAGTCCATTCGCAGTTTCTTCACACTTTTTTAAAATCAAACCTTTGAAAATCACCCCATATATGGCGTGTTTAGTTATTTCCGAAGTATGGCACGTATCACAAGCATTTTATAACTCTGCTAACATGGAAGTTTCTTATTTTTCTTTAAATTGGTGACTCGCCTGTATTTTATTTAAAGATTATAATATTTTATTTATAATAAATATACGTAAAAGCAGTGAGAAAACTTCTGTGTTGGTAGCACCTAGAGAGAAATAATTCTCACGCAAAATATCATTACAGCTGAGTACGCACGAATTCGCTGTGTTGCCCTTTGGTATAATTTTCTGTACTTAGTCGTGCTAAGTTTGCTCGAGGCGGAGGAATATCATAGATATAGAACTCTAGCAGGGCTTCAGGAAAGTGTGAAGTAACCGTGAATGGACTATAGTGATGTTTCCGTACCACTTCTGAAACACAATATACATCAATATGTTACCTTAATTTATGAATGAAAACATAATATTATAACATATACTAAAATAACTACGTAATATATAAACAATTTTATAAAAACGTACACTATAAAGACAAATAACCATTTCAAACAACACGTTCAGTATTTATATACAAAAATTGGAATTCAGCTGCAAAAAACAGCAAAGGGAAGGAAACGTTCCTTTTAATAATAGGCCGATAATAATTATCATAAATTCATCGATAGCATTATTTTCTCATGCTATTTTTATTTGCCAGGGGTATAACCGCATGGGTTTGTCTGTTCCTGCTAAAAACACAGTAAATGGGATTTGGAAGTCAATGTGAACTTCATAATAAATGGAGGAGATAAAATACCATGTATGAAAAATACTCATATTTAGAGGGGAAATATCGCTCAATATACAAACACCTTACTCATTAATAATGGAAAATCGGGGTGATAGTGATTAGAGTATTCATGAAAATTGGTCTAATGGTTAGTAATATTGAAAATTATTTCCCCACAGCAAAATTGTACACAAAAGTCAAGATATTATCAAATATCATATTTGATATGCGTAGTGTTTTGTAAGTGATATTAAATATATTATTGAGGGACTTGAATAAAATTACGAGTTTTGTTAGTGTTCACTAAAATTCTTTTAAATATATATTATTAGACACTTATTAAACATAGTTCATACAAACGATATGGCTAAAATAAATTTTACGAAAGCCTGGTAAACAAACCGAGCCAAAATGATGGCATCAAGATTTCTTATTTATTTGAAATTTAACTTTCTATAAAGCAATTTTGCCAGTTTTACATTTTAAAGTAGCTAAGGACTATCTAAGAAAAGTACGTTAATTTAGACGAAATGAATTTTCTGCGTTAGTTGCTGATATACTAACCATCGTAACGTACATGTAAATGATACAAAAGATTGGTCGAAACCTATTTTAAAATATTTACGTGAACCAGGTGTAAAATGAAAATTGCAACTTCCTTAATAACGTCGTAGTTTCGCTTAATTTCTTCTTTTAAAGTAGTTCATTTATTTAGGACCTTACCCTGCTTAAGATCTCCTTGTATACACGTCGTGCGTTCTTCAGCCCTACGTAAAATTAACATTGACGTAGGACTAAAGACTATTCGTGCGTCGGTCAAGTGAAACAGTGAAATTATTATAAAAGTAAATACTGTACAAATCTGCTCATTTGTACACATAAAACGAGAGAAATAATTTAAGTTATCACAAATTGTTACCTAACACTTTTGTTCAACGTTAATATATGAAACTACTTTCCCCTCCATCGTTACCAACTTTACTTGACACATGTCACTCATTGCGCCCATTTAAATATATGCAGGTAGGAGCAGTGACTTTTTCCTAAGGTTGATTTTAAAAGTGCTCACTTTATCGTGAGCAGCCTTTACTGACAATGTTTCACTAAATAACATAGTATTATTTTCTAAATAAATATCATAAAAAAAGTGTTTTAATAAATGGTTTTTAATTTTTAATTTTTGAACAGGGAAATTTTGAGCCTACGTGTAATTTAAAAAAAAATGGGAAAAGGGGGGGGGGGGAGATTACAAGAAATTGATAAAATATAATTCATAAAATGTTATTGATACCTGAAAGTAAGAAAAAAAACTATTTATAAATTGGATAACAGACTCACGGGCACACACAACCACCGCAGATATTCACGCGGGCTTACAAAGAAAGTAGTGATCACAGAATCTGAGACAGGGCGTCTGATTTTTGGGAATTTTCCACCGCCCTACCTGACGTGCCCTATTTAACGACGAGCTGTTCCCGTCCATCGTTACGAACCCCCAGCACCGAACCTCGGTGCTGGGAGAACATCCTCTCAAAGGCCTAGCCGGTCTCCCTCCTCAAGGGAGCTGGTCAGTCATCGACGTTTTTGGTTGTAGGCGAGTTGCCAGCGGCTCGACATCGTAGAAGCAACACTAGCCTTACTCTGTCTTTCTGAAGACATGATTAAGGTCGGCCGACAAACTGAAGGTACAAACACAGACAAAATGTCGCACAACACACAAGATAACACAGTAATCACACGAGCACAGTCTAAGCTACCTGTAGCTAGTAAATCAAGTACCACACAAACACAACAGAAGACAGGCGACTGGAGGACATTGCTAGCCCAAACACGCGTTTAAGCGAGGCCAGCCAGTCCCTGTCTGAAGGAGACGACAGCACTGTGGGATCTGTGAACGTCACCAGCGGGTCAACCGATGGTGGGGGGAAGCAGACCAAACAGTGTCTCGTCCCAACACTCTCACAACTCTGACATTGGAAGTCGGGCTTATTCTCCTCAGGGCCTTGACGAGGAGGAGTTCCTTTTCCCCAGAAAGACTGCAAAACACCCAAAAATGACGGAGGAAGCAAAAATCTTTCTAAGAAAAAAAACAGGTTCGAATTCCTGGGCGCGGAGGGAAGGGAAGAGAGCCGCCCCTCTTCACAAAACCCACCAAACACACAAAGATATAGGCCTGTGCCTATAATAATTCCAGACAGCAGGTCACTGAAAACAGTGGTTAAGCTGCTCTGCCAAAGCAATATTAGCTTTCGTAATACTCTCACACGGAGGCGAGAACTGAAACTTACGTTCAGCACACGGACAGATTACGAGAAAGTCCGAGTGTTTCTCAACGAAATACAGCACTACACACACGCCCACAGTGATGAGAAGGCCCAGAGGTTCATCATTAAAGGCTTGCCCGAGAGCGACGTCGGAATTGAAGACCTCGGGAACGATATCGGAGCTTGTGGGTTCGAAATTATCAGCCTCCGCAATTTCACCCGGAAATCCCCTGCGCGCACCCCTGGGGAACCTAAATACATCTCCACTGGCACTTGATCAGTTACAATAAAGAACACAAAGCAAGACTTTCTCAGGGTCAAGCGACTCTACTGGACTACTGTCCGGATAGAGCCGTACAAATCGCGTCCTGGATATGTGCCACACTACCACAACTGCAGTCAGTGGGGTCATACTCAAAAACACTGCACTTTGCCGACTGTGTGCGTGAACTGTGCAGGCCCGTACTGGCACGGAAGATGCAGCGAACAACAGAAAGACAAGGCCCTGCGGTGTAATAACTGCAAGGAGGAGGGTCATCACGCTGCGGACAAGTCTTGTAGAGTATACAAGACAATAGTAAACTCTCGCCGAGCAAACAGGTACAAAAACACTCGTCCGCAGTACATTCAACAACAGCCGCCACAAATCACGAACACAGCTCAGTTCCCAGAACTGCGAACACACCCGCGCACGGAAACACGGTCTGAGGTAACGGTTCAGGCTCGGCCGGTACCAGTTGTGGCCACGGTGGGCGTAGCTGAGAGCAGTCAGGCTAGAAACAGCAAGGCTGCGCCAGCGGTGCCTTCTCGGGGTGCTCCGGGCGCTGTACTGGCTGGGACCGGCCCTTGGGCAATGAGATCGGAAGTCAACAGGCCAGCACAGCAGCCAGACAGACGACCACCTCTACTACCAACTATAGACCAGCCACCCACACTGGATGGAGGCCTAGGTGCCACTATGAACGACATCCGGGAACTCACGAACATACTGCGCGACACGCACTTCACAGAACTGATAACACACCTACAACCATATTTCGGCCCCATCAGGCAGCGAAAACCCTTGCGGACGGCAATTACTGTTGCTAACGGCACTGGCATCTCTCCCGCAGTAATGGCTAACACTAGAGCAGAACACACACTAAACCTATTAAACTGGAATGCCTGCGGTATAATATCGCAAATATATGAACTAGAACAACAACTAATAATATATGGAATTGATATAGCATTTATTACAGAAACTAGACTGGATAACCAAGTTAAACTTAAATTTGCGGGTTATAATGTATATAGATCAGACAGGAACCTGAAAGGTGGCGGAACAGCTATAATAATTAAAAATAATATCCATCACCACCCAGTAAACATTACAGACTTACAGCAGATTGAAGCCACAGCTATAAAAATTAAAAACAACCATACTCGCATCCAAATGGCCGCAGTATATTGTCCCCCGAAATCAAAAATAATTGATGAAGACATATCAAATTATGGGCAAAACAAAACACTTCTTAATCGCAGGAGATCTTAACAGTAAAAATAAAGAATGGGACTATTTAAATAATAATACAAACGGCAGAAAATTAAGCAGACATGCAGATAATAATAATTATGTAATCTTTCCACCACCTAAACCGACACATACCGAATAATGGCCAGAGACCGGATAAATTAGACATAGTATTAACTAACATTCCCAACTCAAACATAGAATCAGAAGTACTAGACGAATTAGATTCAGACCACCGCCCAGTCTTTGTAAAATTAACCCTAAACACAAACAGATCTGATAATAAACATACTATAAAACGTCCAGTAACAGACTGGGAAGGATTTCAGAAAGACTTGATAGATAAAATGGAAACGACACCTGAAATTAATGATGAATTGGAACTAAATGTGCAAGTAAAGCTATTCACCGATACGATAGCAGAAACTTTAAATAAAAATGCTAAATATTTGGTAAAACCTCAGTACACAAGAGTAAATTACCCAGAATTAGACTTCTTAATAGCCATTAAAATACAGGCACGAAATAACTGGCAAAGAAATATAAATCCCGCAAGTAAAACCGAGTTCAATAGGCTTAAAACACAAGTTAAAAGTAAGCTAGAAGAATTAAAAATTAAAGACTGGAGCGAGGCCACCAAAAACGCAGCTAAATATCCTAGAGAAACGTGGCGATTAACTAAAGCACTAACAGGGAAACTTAAAAAATTTAACACACCAGCAATAGAAACTCCCCAAGGATTTGTTTACAATGAAATAAATAAAGCCAACATAATTGCAGAAAGCCTAGATAATCAATTTTCCCCCAATAAAGATATACAAGATAAGCAATTCACACAATCAGTAAATAATGACATAAATGAATACCTAAAAATAAAAGAAACCTCTGAACACGAGCCTATCACTTTAAAGGAACTTTTAAAAATAATAAAAACGCGCCCCAATAATAAATCCGGAGGACCAGACGGAATAAAATACGAAGCATTAAAGAAATTACCTGTAAACGCCCTAGAATTCTTATTAAAAATATATAACTCTATGTTTAAACTATGTCGATTCCCACAGACCTGGAAGAAAGCTAAAGTAATTACAATACCAGAACCTGGAAAGGATCCCAATAAACCAGTAAACAGACAGCCTATAAGCTTACTAAATAGCATGAGCAAAATTTTTGAAAAAAATCCTTTTATACAGACTACAGTTTCATGCAGACGTAAACAAAATAATCCCAGACAATCAGTATGGTTTTAGAGCTCACCACGGCACCATCCACCCACTAATTAAAATAGTAGAAGATATAACAGATGGATTTAATAATCAAGAACATGCATCATGATAATAACATTATTAGATACAAAAAAAGCTTTTAACAAAGTCTGGCTACCAGGATTAATATATAAACTGATAAACTATAATTTCCCAGCCACGTACGTAAATTTACTAGCACACTACTTAAATATCAGACGCTTTTACGTAACAATAGACGGAGCAGACTCTAATACTAAATTTGCAACAGCAGGAGTTCCACAAGGATCAGCACTCCCCCCATTCCTATACAGTATTTACACGGCTGCCATCCCTATAACAGACGCCAGAACTAGCGCTAATATTCAAATGTACGCAGATGACACTGCAATAATAAAACAACATTATAATGTAAAATATGCCTTAGCAGCCCTAAAAAGATAACTAACAACTCTGGAAAAAAGGTACACCAAATGGAGAATTAAAATATACCCTGGAAAATCCGAGACAATAATAATCACTAAAATGTTACCAAGATCACCTAAAGAACTAATACTGTTTAATCAAAATATCCCGTTTGTTAAAACTGCAAAATATTTAGGCATAACATTGGACCATAGATTAATTTGGCAGCCACACATAAATAACGCAAGAAATGCAGCACTAGGCAAACTCAAATTACTATACCCCATTTCAAATGCAGATAACTTCCCACTAAGGAAAACATTTTTTATATATAAACAAATAAAACTCCCAGCTATGCCATATGGATGTGAGGTATGGGGACATGCCGCAAAATTCAGATTAAAAGATTTGCAAACTGTACAAAATAAATATTTGAGAGTAATAACTAACCAAGACAGATTCACACCCACTCTAACTATCCATGAGCTGCTCTCCGCCAAATACATTAAAGAAATAATTGTAGACAAAAATAAAGTATATTTCGCCCAACTGGAGTAAATTACGTACAGTTAGCATTAATTTGGATAAATGATGGGCATTTGGGGGAAACAGGTCAAACTGCAGTAAATTACGCCTATGCAAAGTAAATGACGCCAAAATGGAGTAAATTACGTCCACTTTGCTTAACTTTGGGTAAATTAAACCCTATCATAGTAAATTACACTCAAAGATGTTAAATTGGAGGAAATGATGCCAAAGTGGTTACACTATGCCAAAGTAGTGTAAATTGGTGTAAACGTTTGTTCTATTTTACTCTGACTGAGAGTAATAAACCCCAATTTTCACTCGTTGGGCATGCTTCACTTGGAGTGGATGTAATTTACCTCCATTTATGCTAATTGATCGTAATTTAATTTAATTTTCTAGGGCGTAATTGACTCAACTTACGCATAATTCGCGCCAATTTATGCTAATTCGGCCTAATATACTCCGCTTGGGTGTGATTAACTCCAGTTTATGCTAATCGGGCGTAATTTAGTCTGTTTAGAAGTAATTTATTCACATTTTCGCTTCTTGGGCGTAGTTTATTCCGACTAGTTATATTTTATGCCAATTAAAACACATTGGGTGTAATTTACTCCAAATAGGCGTAATTTATTCCATTTGGGCGTAACCTACAATAGTTGGAAGTTATTTGCTCTAGTTGGTCGTAATTTTACCTCAGTATGCCGTATTTTGGTATATAATACTTCAATTGGGCATAAGGTACCCGAATTTATGTCAATTTGTTTAATGTACTCAGATTAGGCGTAATTCACTTCCATTGATTGTAGTTTACTCAAATTGGTTGTTATTGTCCCTATATACACTAATTGTAAATATTTTACTCCGAAATCTCTTAAAATTACGTTACTTTTATACTATTACATTTCGCATTAAACATATAGGGGCTTAATTTATGCATATTGAGGTCCTCTATCAACTTGTGCCATTTGGTCCATAATCAATTAAACAACATGTATATGAACTTACTCAAAATCCGATGATAACTCTTCCAGGAATTATGTTGTCCCACATGGAACATCATGCAATGCAGAATTTTGTTCAGTTATACATGGCGCCTCTCATTGCAAATGCAGAATTTAGTGCAGTTGTACATGGCGCCTCTCGTTGCAAATTTTTAACGGTTACTTATTTGGTGGATTGTCTAAAAAAAATGCATGCGTTTCAATATGTATATTTTTAAGGTCTATGGTAAGGAGATATAAAAGGTAATTTTACTGACATTAAAATAATTCTAAAAAATTATTAATATATAACGCGTGTAATACAATGTATAAATCATTACGAGACTTATATGTTCATATTAATAGCCGTAATCAAACGTGAATATAACATTTTAAAAGAACTACATGTTTAATTGTCTGTAAAAATATTAAGATGTTTTTCTCCTGACTATATTATGTATATCGCGGACATCCCTGTAACTTTATAATAAAGGAAATGTATATATAACAGAGCAAAGGACGACAAAAACGAGAAAATTTTGAAATGTTATGTACTGATTAACATATAATTTAAAAATATCATTTCGGTCTACTGATACACGTAAGGTTTTTAGAATATCATTAATTTACTAAAATCAAATATTTGTAGCAGCAAAATAGTAGTATTATTTTTTTTTCAACTTTTGGTTAGTATCTTGATTCTTATCAATCCCACGAAAACCTTACATTTCCGTTAACATTAAAAGGTTATACATTTTTTCCGTGGTTCGTAAATGAAATAATTTATACCACAAAGTCATACAATTTACTTAAGCAACAAATTATTAAAAAAATAATACTACATTTTAGGTTAAAAGGTATTGCAATCATTGCGATGAAATAAGTTATGAGGGCGAGATAAAATAAGAACTATAACTGAGAGTTGGCCATGGACTCCACTCATTTCTGAGACACCGATAGATAAAATATAATTCAAGGCAACTGTATTCATGCTATTATTGTGTAGTATAGATACACGACTTTATTAATACGATCACTATTTTTCAGTTGCATGGAAAAGGTTTACACTATGGCAAAGTGATATAGGCAACAATATATAAATTGACAGGAAAACCATGCCTAAAACAATTAAGAAAAAATGTGTTGTTTTTGCAGATGTTATGTTGCACAGTGCTAATATAAAATCTAAAATTATAAGTTGAGATCAATGTAAGGCACCACATAGTCTGCTCGAACTGAAGCACGCAGCGACTTTGTATGCTTGTATTTTTGTGTGTTCCATAACTTGCATTAGGCTGTATTAGAGGACGATGAAGGTATTCTTGTTTTCCAGTATTGTCACCAGTTTCGGATGTGTAGAGCCTGGCGGGCTTTGGTTGGCGGGTTTCGATGGTAGGCCTTTACATACTGCATGCCGGTCTAGGAGATAATCGATGTGGCACACCAAGACTCACTCGGATGTCAGGCATTGCCATAATGTCGACACCGGTATTGGCTCACTTGAGCGGCAATGACATGTTCCATTCCTACAGGTTGTTGGCGTCCATGTGTTTGACGAATATGATGGGCTTGCTCCTACCATATATTTAACGTGTGTATGTGTTATTCGCAAACACGTGTCACTTGATACGCTGTACCACACAGCCACAGTGCCCTTCCTCGATGAACATGCGCTTATCGAAAACTATGAGCAACTCCAACTTTCCTCCCGTCACCCCCAGTATGGCGTCGACTTAGTGTGCACAGTCCAACTTGTATGTCAAAATTCATATGTCCCTGATGTTTTCATAGACGTAGGCCATGATCAGTATGTATGTCTTGAGTTACAAGTCTGAATACTCTCTCAGGGTCGTGCAGCAGAACACAGACAGGGCATGAGAACAGGCATCAGTATTGATGTCATTGTCGGTTGTGGAACTCTGCTTTGGGAGGCAGCTGCAGCTGTTGCAACTTTTACTTGTAAACCTTCCACACAGCAGGCCCGAGGAGGCCAAAAGCATATTTGTAAATATGATTGTGATTTATGCGTAGTTTAACAACTGTTCATATATTTTATAATTTACCAATACTCAGTCAAACTGGCTTTAAAATAATGTTATCTAAAATAAGATGAATGCTTTGCTTTGTTTTGTTATATCCCACACTTCAAAATTACTATTACTAATAGCCTGAACTGATTTCACAATAAGTACAAGAATAATGATTTCGAGAGCTCCTTTTTATTGAGGTTTCAGTTGAATGATTACAACAATTTGCATAAATATATCTGCGGAAACCAATATATTTCAACTAAAAAAATAATAATTTAACATGTATGTGATATGTTTGTAACACTAAAGTTGAAATGATATCTTAAATTGTAGTATTTTTTTAACATTTTATTTTTAGTACTGCTTGAATGAAATATTACCACATAACATTACATGTGGGGAACTCCAATTTCAATACCAATCAAAAAGGTTTTTTAAATTGTTAACATAAATTAATATTTTGTGATTTTACTTGGTTAAATTACAGTTATTTTTAACTTCTCTATGATTGAGGACCTATAGAACGCTGATATCAGCGTGTGTGCTAATTATAATTAATAAACAATAGTTAACTTAAACAGTCGCGGATGAGCCATGTCGAGGTGGTGGATTACACGATGTTTCGACATACATTGTAGCAGACATCTTGAGGGTTAAAATTCAACTAAATTTCAACTAAACTCAAGGTTGAAATTCAGCTTTGAGATGCCTGCTGCAATTCATGACGAAATATCGGTATACTTTACCGTTTTGACAGAGATCAACATCTAAAGCCAAGGTAACCATTGTGACAATGGCCAGGGGGAATGCCTTCAACCATCTTTAGAAAACACTACTTGGAAGTTTTTGGTCACGAAAATACATGACAACACAGGGTACGTAGCTCTTGTGGAACGACATCCCCAAGGCAGCATACAGTCAGCGATTATAAAGGAGCTAAAAAAAAAGGAAATAAGTCAACTCCTCAAAGTCTGAATATGGTCGCGACCACGAAACACACCCACAACAACCTGCCGATCTCGGAAACATTCCAAGTCTATCTACAGTTAACTCGTTCAAACACACTAATATACTGGAAGTCAAATAAAAGTAAAGTGCTCCCTAATGATATTTTCAGAAGAAAATAAGAGAAGTGAAGACTGTCTTAGAGACCGCTAGGGCTCATCGACTCTAAGCATAAATTACTGCAGGTCGCTACGATCCAACCTCACCGCTCACTTTGCCATACGGACTTCCCACGCCGCTGTTCCAACACCATACGACTGCATTCAATCACTACCAGGAAAACTACTACGACCTACAACTACGAGGGCATATGCCGTCATTCTCCCGTGCCTCTACATTGCTGTAGGATAGGAGAAAACTCCTCCAACAGCAAATCTGCTCAAAGTGAAACACTCGATACAATTAGCAAGAGCCCGCGTAATCGCCCGACTCTTCCGCCATCGTCCCAACAACTACCTTCTCTTCCTTTCTCCTCTTCCGCTTAACTACGCCATTCGCGAGCAACCCACTCGCGGCCTGCCAATCAGCGCTGAGGAGCTGTTCCCATCTGTGGCCTGTTCCCCTGGGCAATGAACCCCACATGGCCCACACTTCCTGACAAAAGTCAGAAGAAACTCCCCAGCATGGTGCAACAACCTGGCACACAAGTGAGTGATCGGCGCCAATGGCCTGTGTGCAGAAATCTGCAAGCTGACCAGGAAGACTGGAGAGCCTCGCATAAACTCAGGCCATCTGAACTCCAACCTTGTAACAAAACCAATTAAAAAAACAATAATTTCACAAAAAAAACAGACAGAATTTTGAAAATCTTTCCAATACCCAAAAATTACTCCTGACAATTCCCCTCCCACACAAAGGTGATATTTTATTGAGGTCAAAACCCCTTTTCATGTGTTCATTACTCGTTTACAAAAATGTACACATTCCTTTAAAGTCATGACAATTTTGGCTAATACTCTCGTTTTCTTTTACAATGTACTGATTGTTATCAAAAAATTAGAGCACAGATCTCTGAAGCCGTAGCTCACCGAGCACTAACTAAAACAAACCTCCATCCCAGCTGCTTTAACAACATCGCGAGGGCATCAAAAAAAAGGTTAATACAAAACAGTATTAACATTGCCCTGAAAGGAACAAACAAATTGATTAGGTAACACTCAGGTATTACAAAGTTACAACAATAAAAACTACGTTAACAATGTTAGATCCCTAACTTAAGTCCTTGGAAATAGATTGCTTAGGTAACACTCTAACATCTGACAATGCCTTACAAGTGTCTCGCAAGGAGACATTTTGTCGTCACTGGTAACATTCACGTATTCCTAAAATACATGTTTCATCTAATTAAGCTTACACAACTTTTGTAAAGATAACATCAATTACTTGCAAGTACTAAGTACAACACTCGAGAAAAAAAACTGAAAGGGTAACTATCTCACAAAGAGTTTAAATCACCAAAAAGAATGTTTCTGAAAAATACCCTCTTCCCAAGGTAACAACAAGGGAACGACAAAACAAGAATAGAGTTTGGAAGGAGGGAACTGAAATATCTGGAACAAGATGCTCTCACAGGAACATTTGCAAACATTCTGCCTGGACACGTTCATTCACTGCGATCAGTTTTTCTTTCACACATATCACTGTAGACAGTTCTTAGAAAGACTTGTGTTGTAAACTTACTGTCATTCTCATATACTGAAGGATGAGAGCCATATCTACGCTCAGGAACCCCAAAGTTTCTGCACAGCGAGCTCCTACATAGGCGGCAGGCTACCATCCGTCCTCTGGGTTGATCCTCCAAGGCAACAAAGGGTTAATGGCGACAAGCCACAGAAACGTGAAGAAGGGCACAAACACCATCACTCCACACTACACCATGTCACGCACAACTCCCACTCGGCTGGACCAACTCGGCCGTGTGACATCCAGATGTCGTGGGGAGGTGTGTAAATTATCACCAGGTAGACAGTCTTCCCACAGTGGAAAACCTTTGTCTGCTACCACATCTGCAGGACCATAGTCCACATGATCCGCCACAATAGAGAGAACAGATAACACCCACATTCCAGTCCTATCACTTCGGACCATCCGAACACTGTCGTCAAGGTTTATAGATGTCACCAATTGTCTTTGAAAAGAGGCGTGACTGAGTCTCTAAAGTTCCACTGCACGCAGTCACTCCTTTATTTAAAGGCTTTTCGCCACAACGACTCGCCGAGCTCGTCCCAGGCACCTATACTTATCTGGACAAATTCATAGGGTAGCAGATCGTACCCAAAACTTCTCCATAGAAGAAAATCTGATTTAATGAAACGTACAAATATTTCTGCTCACCAGTCACGAATAAGATTAAAATGCATTTCTGTCGAATTGCGATTAATGCTTAAATTTCCATTCATTGATAAGACAAGTTTAACTTAATCTATGATAACAATGCATTATATATCATTACAAATCCGTATAGTCTAACAACTTAGCAATTTACATCTCCCAGTTCGCCTTCTTTTCATTTATTTACATTAGTGTACTAAGGTATACCTGTCTATGTGCCTACATCTTGACTTTATACCTAGGGTCTTGTAAGCAAAAACACAATCAGATTCTTTAATATAAACATAACACATTGCAAGACACCTTACACCTACATTTTAATTTTTTAACACACACTTTCAAATGTCACCATGTCCATTAAGCTATAGGTTCCATTATGTTTGAAGTTTCCTCCATCTTAGTTGACAGTGCCAGATAAGTAAAAATTTCTCACCATGCTCGTCTCTAAAAGTGGTTATAATGTACCCTCCCACTCTCCATGAGCACGGAGAAAGGCTGGACCGCAGCATCCAGAGTCACCGATGAGGAAGGTTCATCTGAATCTCTTGTTTATTTTGGTTAGGTTCCTGCCAACAACTCCTGATAAAAGGCACTAAAAATACAAACACACCGTACACTAACAAAGTCCCCAAC
This sequence comes from Dryococelus australis, assembly GCA_029891345.1. NCBI lineage: Eukaryota > Metazoa > Arthropoda > Insecta > Phasmatodea > Phasmatidae > Dryococelus > Dryococelus australis. Next base: position 171,022,164 of record CM056997.1, on the reverse strand, counting down.
ACCATGACTGATACTGTAATTCCTTAAAATTATAAATGTTTTATTTTGCTACAGTTGACAAGAGTAACGTCCAATGTTTTGACTCACGTAATACTTATTGGTGTATTGGTTTTTTATATGTGGCAACTACCATCTTAATTAGTGCTGTTTAATACATTTATCAGGATGAACAAGTACAAAATAGTATGTATGATGGTCATTATTTATTTTTGGAAGTATTTCAGAATTCTTACAAACAGTAATGTGTTAATTTTGTTGTCATGGTATCACACAATGTGATGCGCAATATGTGTTGCAGCCCTCTCGTAACTTGCGAGGGATTTAAAGTTGCTTTAATAAGAAATTTTAATCTACACATTTGTAATAAAATGTAAAAAAGTGTTGACTCTCACATTTTCAATGCATTTTAAGGCTAACATAGGATATGTCTTTCTAGTTCTACCAAGTGTAGTCCTGGGAATGTTAAATTCATTAACCTGTCGAGTACTGTGCTCATGGACCACTACCCTACTAGAATAATTTATGATATTTTCCTTTAAAGGAACTAAAACATTAAAAACATATTGACTAACAACTGTCATAATACCCTAATTTATAAAAATAGGTTTTCAATGTTCCAAATAACTCTAGGAAGTTATTATTATTATTACAGCCTTTTCTTTTTGTAAAAGCAGTAAAAGTATAACATGTGCAACATTTGGTGAATGGCCCCAAAGTATTAAGCCATAATTTATGTGGCTATGAAATAAAGCATGATAAACCATAACTAAATAGGACTGAGTCACCATTCTTTTAAGTTTTCTTGGAAGGTATAGCACCCTAGATAACTTGGCACACACTTTGTTAATATGATTAATCCAAGACAACTTGAGATCCATTCAGAAACCTAACAATTTAACCTCATCCATGTCATCAGCACTGATCTTTTGACCTACTGTACAGTATAATCTCTGAGTTTTACCTTGATTTAGTTGTAACTTATTGTTAGAAACCAGATTTGAGCCTCATCTACAATTTCAACAGCTTTTTTTAATCCAGTATCTCTCTCACTACCTTTTGCTATTAAAGTAGCATCATTTGCAAAAAAGTAAGGCACATCCATTTAGTTGTAAATCATTAACAAGAATAAGGAATAATAATTGTTCAAGCACTTAACACTGTGGTACGCCATTATCCAAACTTAAGGCCTGAGAAAATGCACCCATGATTGAAACCGTCTGTTTTCTATGTTGAAGGTAAGATTTAAAAGTATTAAAAATAATCCCAGCTATACCATAGCAAACAAGTTTATCCAAAAGTATTTCATGTGAAACGCAATCAAAGGCCTTAGTAAGGCCACAAAGCATAAGAAGAACTGTCTCTCTATTTTCAAAAGCATCAGTAATCTTATCAACCAGAGCCAGCAGGGCAGTAGTTGTATTCTTACCGTTTCTGAACCCGTATTGCATCTTCATAAAAAGATCATTATTTTCGTAATAATAACAAGCTGAAACTTCATAATTGTTTCCATTATTTTAGCTAATATAAGTGTCATAGAAATTGGTCGATAGTTCATCAGATCATCTGGATTCCCCTTCTTAAAAATTGGTACAGTCCTAGTTATCTTCAGAGTGTTGGGAAAAGTTCCTTGACTGAGGCAACGATTAACCACTTCAGTAACTATAGGAGCAACCGTATCAATGACTTGCTTTAAAATACAACATGGTACACCATAAATATCAGGATTGTTTTTAAATTTGTGCACAATTTTGATGAATTCCTCAGGACTAACTTGTTCCCATTTCATCATTTTGCAATTTGAATGTGATATATCTGTAGTGGGACTATTATTTATTACTGGTAAATTACTTACAATATCATGCACTGTCTTAACAAAAATTTGTTAAAATCACCAGGACTAGTGGTAGATAAAACACTAAGCTTTGACTTTTTATTATTATTTACAATAATCCAAGCAACTTTGCATGGGTTTCTTGCTGTCTCAATAAACCTAACATTACTAGCTTTTTTGGCCAAATTAGTATTAGTTCTATAAAGTTTTTTAGCTTTTAAATAATTGGTATAAAAATCTAGTTTTTCATTAGAATTATCTGAAGCCTTATAATATTTATAAAGTAGAAGGACTATTAAATGCATTTTTTGAAGATCTGGAGTGTACCATGACTTAACATGGGGTGTTTTGTCTAAAGACCTAGTTAAAAGACTATGTTCGATTTCATTATTAGTCTTAGACTTATATTTAACAGGATAGACCTCAACAAAAATATTCATAACATGATTAAACATTGAATTAAAAGTATCATCTGATTCCAAAATGCCTATTTTTTTTCCACTCCAATTAACACAAAGTAATAGATAACGAAAATAAGTCATATTATCTTGTTCAAGTGTTCTGAACCAAAAAATATAATTAACAAGCCAAGAAATCGAGGATGTTTTACTTACAATTTTTGTTATAATTTTAGCAATTAAACCACAATGATCAGCTATAATAGGCTCAGCAACAGATATCTCATACTCCCAAACATTGAGGTTAGTTATCATAGTATCTAGACATGCATCCTCTCTTGTAGGCTGACGACACATGATAGAAGGTTGTGACTACGAAGTAGATTTGTGAATGATAATTCTTCCCTCGAAAATGTCTCTAAATGTATGTTGAAATCAGCAGAAATAATCAGTTTAACGTATACAAAGCATGATCAAAATGCTCAAAAACTTATCAAGATCGCCTCTAGGAGAACGATAAACGGAAATCACAATTAAAGAATACTCCTCCAGCACAACAGCTGTTAGCTCATAATGTTGCTCCAAGCAAAATCTGGCGAGATCTATATACCTTACTTGATTACTTAACTTGCAATTTACATAAATTACTCTACCACCTCTACCTAATGATGTACGAAGGTAGCCACTAGCAAGTGTTAAATAACCTATGCGAGTGTAAAATTCACTTTCAACTTGAGTTAACCAATTTTCACTAAGGCAAACAATATCTGGCTTTACTTCCTCAATATAAATAGTTAATAAATCAATTTTAGTTCGTAGACACTATACATTCACACTGAAGCTAGACAGTTCTTTTTCTGCAGATCACAAGTGTAAAGCATCTTCTTGTTTTTATATTTTCTTGTGGAATTAAAAACGCTTTAAGGTTATATTTTTGGGCCATCTAGTAGAATTCATTACCTCATCCTTGTGTATAAATCCCACACCAAGGCTGAAGCTGTTATTTGTTCCCTTTGAATCAAGTTTCTGAATTTCAAAGTCAACATTAGGAAAAACTTTACTTACAAAAGTTTGTACATCTTCAACTGTTGTATCTTTCACAACTTTTCTAAGGTAAAACCGTGCTTTTTTTTTACCACTAAGTCTTGTATCCCCACTATCTGCAGTTCCAATTGCCACCAGATTTCTGTTAAGATTTGTTTTAATACTGCCTTGGTTATTAATTACTATTTCCTTATTTGCATTCAATTTCAATACTTCGGAATAAGTAGGGTTTACTATTTTCTCAGGTTGATCATGATCATGATGTATAGAAGTTCCACTCATTTCTCCATTTGCCATTTCTATGGAAGAAGGCTTGCCTTTATTTTTTTCTCTTTTATTTTCAGCCATTCACCCTCTTCAATTTCTCTAACTTCAGGACGAGAAGTACTACCATTTTTCTCACGATCTTGTCCCCGACAATCAAAGATTGTGAAAACGTCGGTATTTTTTATGGACTTATCAGTAATAATAGTCTTACTCCAGGGTTATTTTACTTTGCCCTTTTTCTATTGAAGCCTGTGAACTGTCACTATAAATTTTTTTCGTTTCAAGTCGGAAAGATATTTTATCCTCGTTATGCACATTTGAAGCATTCACTAGCTTCAACTTTCTTTTAATTTCCTCATTGTCAATCACCACGCCTTCTAAAATTTTTGATAGATTACTCACTTGATCACATAAACTCAAGTAATCCAAATTTCCGGTAGCTTGTTTCCTCATCGGGTCTAACCTACTGCTACATTGGCCACATAGCAATTTCACAATATCCCCAAGCTCTTGAATCACTTTATATTTTTCATTATTAACTTGCACGCAGCATGCGTGAAATCATTTTTCACATAACCCGTCACACAGAAAAGCAAGATCGTTATCTTTACCTGATTTATTACAAGAGCAACATAAATGTTCGTCCACACTTGCCACCACCTTGGATACTCTCTTCCGGCACTAACCGTACAAAATCCGTCCGTCTTACGTAGACGGACGCAAACTATTCTTAGTAAATAGCGTCCTCTCATACAACTGGGATGTTCTCGTACGGAATATCTCCTGCAGCCCTCCTCAGTTCATACGTTTTGAACTTCTGCAGGCGGTGAGTGTGTTGCGTGATGTGTACTGTGTGCTGCCACTGATAGAAAGGCTCGATGAAGTAGAAATGTTTATCTATTTGTGGCATCCTCACAGCATTTCGATGAACTGTCGCCAATCCAGCCAACTCTCCACATTTCGCCGCATAAGCAACCACTGCATTGCGCTCAAGAACGATCACAATTTTTTCACAAACTTTCAGGGTATTTCGGAGAGGTTTGAGGAAAAAACAGGAAATTTAAGTGGTAAAACGGGAAATTTCGAAGGGAAAATGAGACATTATAATGGATACAAGGAAAATTATGAACCTGATGGGCAGTCATCTAGTGACGATGGCGTACTGTTCGGGGCTCCGGTGCCAGCTGTTATTGTCCCTAAACTGGCTATTTGTATGTAATTTGGAGATATGGATCAGTGTAAATACAGTTCCTGTAATAGTATACTTCTGTCTTATACTTTGAAATTTATGCTGATAAAATATCAAATATATCTTGGGATTCACGGATGTTAAATTTCACCGGATGGTCGCAAATAAAGAATATATCAAGCCTCAACGAGCAAGGCCACTGTTATCCTGCAGATGCCGCAACTAGAACAGAAATTCTGGCAAGAGCAACGTGCTCTCAGCTGAATATAAATGTAATTATATACAGGAATACATGTCAGATAACTCCTCGATTCCTCTATAGTTGCTTTGTGTCCAACCCAAGGCAGCTATCTGGTCGCTTTTACCTGCCCGTATCGTCGTATTGCGCACAGCCACTCTTCTTCCATCTCCCCGTGGAACACCATAGCGACTTGTATGTTTGACTCTCTCAGACCTTCTCTACAATTACATGGACGCGAACAACTTAAAACTCTTCTTAATAATTCTCCAACGGAAACGCATACAAGCCGGTTAACTCCCAAAAATGTTCGTGTCCTTGGATCCATATAAACAACATGAATAGGGTACCTGGCCCGATGATCTTTGCTACGTAACCATTGTGGTATATAAGAAAACATGTTTTTCTGAGGTGGCTGTAATACTTTTTGGTTTAGTACACACGCGTGTGTGGCTTCGCATTGGTATTCACGCCAAATTAAAAATTGTTGAAACATTTAAAATTAAGCATGTGTGTTACAAAGCTTTCGTCCGTAATTTGTGAAAAATATATTTCGTTTTCGTTAGTTGTAAATCGTTATGTTCATGTGTGTTGCACATCATATTAAGTACAATATCAATTCATCCCCCCGTTCCGTTTACGTGATCCTTGTCTATTTCTTTATACACCCGTGTATTGTGTAAATGGCCTCAGAAAGAATAGTGATGGTCAGCGTCAGTCACTTAGCTCGTCACACGATGGGCCATTGGGGAGCGGACGCGATTGTAGAGTTCGCCATCGTCGCGCCAAGATATTTACTCCAAAAACTGGAAGAAGTCCTTTACTTGCTACATTTTGCCAATCACAAATAATTTACAACATACGAACTTCAGTAAAGCCAGTGTGTAATACAAACTGCTTACATTGTTGTTGTTAGCGATACAGGCATTGACTTAAATAGGTACTTATGGTTTCCATACATATTAAGTAAAATATAATTTAATGCAGTTAAAACAAATTTCTTTGGAATTGATAATATTAACCAAAATATACAATTACTTTAAAGGGGATGAAGAATAGTCTAGCCGACCCTACAAAGCCTTCAATCTCATAAAAAAAAAAATATTCCAATTCACAATATCCGCACCACAAGAGACAGTGAAATCGACCCACCAAGGCTCTCCCTGCTAAAATAGATTAAAAGATAAAACCAAATATTAGAATTAAACTTGTTGTGTGATTCCTGGATATTGTCGTAAATCAATGCAGGAAAGAACTATGAATCATATTAAGGCAAATCAAAGGACGAACACGACACGTTAAAATGCAGTACACAGCAGACCCGAAACTGTAGTTTAAAGCCAAACATAATTTTGAAGGGCAAACGAAACAGGAATTTAAAAACGGCTAGCAACTACTTCACACCCACAAGAGTACACACACACACACATACACATGCCATGCATCTATTACAAAATACTTAAAAGCCTCCTGCAAAAATCATCACATTTTTCACAACTCACCGTACATAGTGCCCCAACGCTATGGTACGATTAGCTGATTAACAAGCTAGACAACTTGAAGATCACTTATGTTGATGCCATAGGAGCAGGAGTATAAGCGTCGGGCGCCTCCAGTAAAATCGTAAGGAGTGAGAGTAGAGAATGACATTGCCTAAACTGCCATATCTGTAAGTAATAAGTCCAAGGTAGGGACAGGATCCCATCGCGTCTCAGGGCGAACCCCTTACGTCTACAAGGGAAGGAAGTCATGCAAGGAGACATTAATCGCGGCAGAGAGGGATTGGGCAGCCATGATCAGCGATTGGGGACATAACTAGCTCCCTAAGTGTACCTATAGTTAAACTATAACTAAGAAGAGAAAAGGGAAAACCTGGCATAGACACCGTACAAACACAGTCGACAGGAAAGAATTCAAAATCATTGCATGCATTTAACACATTGCATTGCTTGAGCAAGGCCTTAAGTAACAGACCACGGCCAATAGCAATGCACGACACACTCGCATCGGAGTAGGGATATCGAAGAAGTGGGGAAGCAAGGAGAATGAAGGAGGGGAGTCCGAGCAAGCGCACAGAGTACACCACCAACCACTAAGTATAAAGAGTGCTACACCTCATAAAGACTTCAGCGCTAGTGGCGCAACATTACTTTTATAATACTATTTAGGTTCAATTGTTACATTCACTCCGTAATTTCTCGCATGAACGCTTACACGCCGTTCACTGTTTGAGCGGCACGTTGACTGGTACTGGGCGCCCAGTAAAGATAGCAACTACGGCAGGAAGCTCGTTCCATGATTTAGAGTTAAATTAATAATATTAGGTATAAATATTTGTGAGTACTCAAATAACTTCATTTCTTAAGAATCAGCAAATCTGTAAAATATTTAACTTTCTTATAACTACGCAGTTCCTCTAGACTGACGCATGGCCAAAGTGAGCAGGCCGCTGGCCAATGTTAAGTTTATTTATGGTAGAAGAATACACAACATGCATACAAGTAAATCTTGAGGATGGCTTTCAAAAGTTCTTAATTTTCCGTGAACAGCATAGAGTAATAGTTAAATTCATCCAAACTGCAACCATAGACTAAATACGAGGTAGACTGCTTATTCGTCTTCTGCGCATGTACCCAACATTGACCTATCCCAATCCTACACAACTGTCAAAGTCACATGGTCAACAGTGTTGAACGTGTTTGTTTATATCTTAATTTTTAAATGGCAAGCGCTATTATATTTATGAAATAGTTTTACCAGTTTTAATTTAACCGAAATGCATTACAAACTGGTTAGAGGAAGTATAAAATCATCTCTAAGCATCTCAAATCAGTTTTCTAACCTAAAAAACAAACCACGCCGTTTTCGCTAGACGTGTTGGCAGAAAAGCAGTTCAATGTTGGAGCACGGAGATTAGTTGTGCGTAGCCAGCAAGATCGGTCTACCTCATCTTTAGACTATGACTGCAACCAGGAGCTCATTTACACGCTCCTCGACTACGGCAGGACCTCGTAAGGACATGCTCTCAGCGGCAAGCAGTTGGCTGTGCTGGATGTCGAGTCCTTGATCGAGGGGACGATCTTTTACTCCCTCTGTGTCAGTTGGATGCTGTCCAGGGAAACAGGAAGGGGGAGGCGGGGGCTATACCGCGATACGGAGAGGACAAGATGGATCGCGCTCCCACTCAAGAAAATAATGTTACACCGCAGAGAATTATTTGGCAAGCTGCATCACGTGCCACTTAAAATAAAATGCCCAAGTTCGTTGTGTTTATATTCGTCGTGGAACTGGATGACGAAGTACTTTTAACAACGTTGGAAGTACTAACAATTTATTTTACAGAAAGGGGTTATAGTTAACAAATTCGCCTAATTTAACATGCTTAAAAAAAATAGAACGTAACTTATATTTTTAGCATATATGCTAATACGTATCCTGAAAAACCTAAACAAAATCATTGTATATCACATAAAAGGGAAGGTAAAAAGCTCACGATAAAGTGAGCACTTTTGAAATCAACCTTAGAAAAGGCCACTGCCACTACCTGTATATATTTTAACGCGCGCACTGAGTGACATGTGACCAGTAAAGTTGGTAACGATGGATGGGAAGTAGTTTCGTGTCTTAGCGTGGAATAAAAAGTGTTAGGAAACCTTTTCTGATATTTTTAATTATTTCCTCCGCTTTCTGTTTTTTTTTTTTTAATTCATAGAATTGAGCAGATTTGTAAAATGTACACTTTTCTAATAATTTTTCTATTTTAATTGACCGACGCATGAATAAAGTGAAGAGGCCCATGACAATGTTAATCTTACGTAAGACGGAAGAATAGACAACGTGAATACAAGGAGATCTTAAGCAGGGCTTTCAAAAGTGCTCATTTTACCGTGAATAGCCTTTACCAGGTTGTAATCCATTTACGGTTACTTCACACTTTTCTGAACTCCTGCTGAAGTTCTACTTCCAGGATATTCCTCCACCTTATGCAAACTAAGTGTATCTAAGTATAGAAAATTACACTAAAGGACGGCGCGCCAAATTCGTGCGCACTTAGTTGTAATGCTATTTTGCATGAGAACTATTTCTAACTAGGCGCTACCAACACACATGTTTTCTCGCTGTTTTCCTTTGTATTTATTATCAATTATTTATTAAAATGTATAAATAAAATGCAGGTAAAATTTCAGTATAACTAAATATAAGATACTTTCGTGTTAATAGAGGTATAAACCGCTTGTGATACATGCCATATTTAAGAAATAACTAAACACATCATACATGGGGTGATTTTTCAAATGTTTGATTCAAAAAGTGTGAACAATACTCGAATAGACTATATCATGTGTCCTTGCAAAAAATAAATGAATATTTGCGTGCAGACGTATTCTCTTCGTTCCCCCTCTTTATCAGAGGCACACTCGATGTAGAGAGTCCTACAAATAAGCGTTATCGCGCAGAGCTGTGGCAATATCTCTCTCTCTCTCTCTCTCTCTTTTGTGCACCCCCGTGTCCTTGTCCACATGTCCTTGTTCCTCCAACCACAGTTCCCGCCTCCGACGTATTATTCCGGCTGAATGGAAAGAGCTAATGGCGAGGAATGACAATTATTACGTGATTCTACCTGAATATACATATTCCTCCGTCGCTTCTTCCTTTGTTACATGCCAGCTGGTTTCAGGCGAGGAAAATGTGGGCGTTTCCAACATGATGTAGTGAGTTCCTCGCCCCCATAGCTCAACATTGTTCACGTTATCTATTTCACATACGTGTTATTCGCAACCAGCAGCTGTATGTTCAATTTTGAAAATCTATTCTTGGTGGTCAAGCGCTGCGCTTAGTTTTTGTGCTTTTACATACAGTCTTTCTTCATTTTTTCCGATCGAGACTTTCGAACTGGCGGGCGAACGCAATGGAATATTATAAATTGAAGATTTTTTCTCATATTTAAGTCCTCGGCAATTTCTGCGCTTAGAGAATAAATTCGTTAACACAGGGAATCGAGGATAAAGAGTGTAAGAATATGTTTGTAAATGTAAATACATATTACTTTTAATCCTGCTATAGCATTCCCGTGTACGAAGTCATCTGGAAATTTCTTGACATTACAAAAGAATTACTGAAAGTTTTTTTTCAGGATGTTCACATAAAATAATTAATCACGAGTCCGGCACTTTTTAATTTTCAATTTTCTCTTAATAAAACTTGATAATTTTTTTGACCCGATACTGACGCGGTTGGTTCAAACCATGGATATAATTAAAACCAGACAGTAATTTTGAAGAAAAAAAAAAAAAAAAAAAAAACGAAAGCGACACATTTCTCTCTCTTCCGTCATACTGGTTAGTTATTATATGTCTGATTCTTCCATCACAGTTCGTGTTATTATATGATCGGTTATGGTCGAAATTACACATATATTTTCCAAGCAACGTAAAAAAATTCTCAAATTTGAACAACCTTTTTGGACCGGTGGGCAATTGGAGTGCCGATATCAAGGCGAAGCATTTGTTTAATGGCGTGCCTGCGACCACAGTATTGAATTCGTCTTCGGTGGTACCATCGTTGACTCCGGCTTAGAGTGCCAAGATGTCGACGATGCCATTTGCAAATCTTTGAGGTAAGGCCTTTGAAATGTACATATCATTTCCACCCTGAGAATGTGGGTATAACATGTTAGGCATTATTACCTTATTACCTCATCGGTGAAGATAGGTAATTCAGTACGTCAGTTGACTTGAGTGGCCGCCATACGCTGCAGGCCGGTGTAGAACTAGTTGACAAGGAGATGGCACAAGGTACAGAGCTATCGGACTTCGATAAGGGCGTGATTGTGGGCTGAAATTTCAGTGGGCTGTCTAGCCGGGCGATTGCACGGAAGGTAAACAGGCCCAAATCAACGGTCGCATTCGTCCTGCCTAAGTGGAAGGTCGATGGGCATTGTGTCAATGCTGCACGTTCTGGCCGACCTCCAATCTTGACAAACAGAAATCGCAGAAACCTGAATTGTGAAATTGTCAAAAATTGGGCACAACCCATGCCTACCACCCGACAGGAGTTTCGTGCAGCAACAGGAGTATCGGTTTCCATTGGAACATTGCGTACAGACGCCCACCGACTTGGTAATTTCGGAAGAGCAGCTGCACATAAGCCCCATATCACGACAAGCAATAAAGCTCGGCGATTCAGGTAGTGTTTGCACCATCGCAACTGGACACTGGATGAGTGGAAATCGGTTTTGTGGAGTGATGAGTCAAGGTTTACATTATTCCGGTCCGATGGACTTGTATGTGTGTGGCGTCTACCCAGGGAACGGCCTCTGCCGGAGTGTATAGTGGCAACTAGGAAATTCGGTGGTGGTGGAGTGACGGTGTGGGGTTGTTTCACGGCCTTCGGCGTAGGATCGCTTGTGTTTATCCGTGGTAGCATGAACACAGAGGCCTATTGTAACATTCTGGATAATGAAATGCTCCCAACATTGTGACTTTTTACGGAATGTACCCGTGTTACTTCCAGCATGACAATGCCAGGTGCCATGTTTCAAGGGCTACTATGCAGTGGTACGCCGACAACAATGTTCGCCGATTGGATTGGCCCGCCCAGAGCCCCGACCTCAACCGTATAGAACATCTTTTGGACGAATTGGATCGCCGGGTGAGGGCTCGTCAGGCGCGGCCAAAATCCATTGCTGAACTCATGGAATGGTTGCAAGAAGAATGGCGACGAATCCCCGTGGATGTCCTGCAAACACTCGTAGAGAGCATGCCAGACAGGGTGGCTGCTGTTATAGTCACAAGAGGTGGCCCTACGAGTTTCTAACGGGGTGATGACCGAGCAAACATTGTGGACAGGTGCCCAATTACTTTTGGTTGACAGTGTATATTTCCTGTGTTCGATCAATAGCTGGAGATAAACCAAAGTTACCACGACTTCTGAATCAGCTTTCGTATTTATACTACTTTCGTAATTTAGCGGCTCACAAAGAAATTGATTAGCGGACTTTACAATTGTTATTGGGAGACAAATAAAGTTTTGTTGTTTCTAATAATGATGAGAGTATATGGCTCTTCAGCAAGTTTTATTTTTCTTTTGTTCAGTTTGGAATCTCAAATTAGTTTTTCACTTCTATACCTAAAAGTCCCTTTTTTGTGTATTTGTTCTTGGATGTCATAAATTTAAGGTAGTATAATCGTATACTGTCGTAAAATACTCGATAACAGCAAAAAATCGACAGTGAGGTAAGCTTGAACAGACAAATGAATTTTGCTTCTGTGATATACATATCTTATTCATTTCATATTAACAGTAATCTGGCCAACTGAATTTGTTAATATTCCGGATTCTGTTAGGATTCAAACTCTGAACAAATAACGCAAATTTACAACCTGCATATTCTAAATCAAAATGCGAATGAAAGTTTATTTTAATGGAATAATTTACTATGTTCAGAATGGCTGCTGCCATTGAGATACGTTGCATATTTTCCTTCGAGTTAAGTCTTTGACCATAACAGTCTATGAAATTCGACTTATCATTTACTTTCCTTATTCAATATTTTTATGAGACTTTAATAGTGTGCAATATTTCTGTATAATCTTGCATCAATTGATAACGTAGCTTAGTTAAGAGAAGCGTTTGGGAATACCTCTCCTTGCACAGTTGGGTTACATCTCACGACAGATCTACAGAAAATAAGTTAGGATCAAAAACGAAAAAAAGAAAACACAAAATTTTATGTTTAACAGGATAGATTACACGTGTGTGGAGGTTTACTAGGTGACTTAATTTATTGGCATCCCCTAAAGGGGTTGCATCTTGCATGTATCTTGTTTACGGAAATATTATATTTGTCCACTGCTACACAGAGGAGAGGCAGGTCTGGTAACCAGGTCTCGGACAGAGTGAGGAGTACAATAATCTGGTAACATCAGCCTCTTTCGAAGGGGAGGTTGAACAGGACAACTCCCCGCGTTGCTATTTTCGTCAACGCAGCTCCTCTGTTCGTCGACCCGCCTCGCCACTCTGTCTTCCCCTGTCTTACACCGCCACTCAGACAACTTTGTTACGTCACAATTTTTACAACCGGGAACAACATCCTCTGCTCGTCTTCGCTGCAGTTACTTTTTGCGTGGCGAGAATAATACTCGCACGAATTTCTCCTTCGGCTCCATAAGTGGAACATTCTGGCTATTTCAAATTGTATCAAAAATTATGGTTTTTCAAAACTTGAAGAAAAGGCCCTTTTATTTTGAAATTATACGTTCGCCAAAGATAGTGATTAGTAATTTAAAATTATTATTTCGCAATTCATTTTTCTATTTTCATATAAGAAGCGTCTTAGTAAGAGTGCGTGAGCTGAAATATTAACTTTATTTGTAGTTCGCAATAAAACCACTACAGTAATTATTATTCGAAAGGAAATCAATTAACAAACAACTACGTAGAAGGAAAACTGTTCTTTCGAGGCTTTTTAATATTTTTTTTTCATGTGTTTAACAAATTAAATAATTCACGAAATATTATTTTATCTTGCTATTTCTTTTGAATACTGTCCATATCAATTGCACCATTAAACTTTTCTGTAGAAAAAGGTGTAAATAGCTCACTATAAATTACGCGCTGACCTTTATATGAAAAATATTTTAAGGGCTAGTTCATACCTCTCTGTTCTCATTCTCTCTTATAAAAATTAAAATAAATTTATTTGAAATATGCGATTGACATGTATAAGCACAAAATATCTAGCCGGTATCTCCTAAAATAAGTAGCATCACGTCGTTAATAGCAATATATGCGAATTGATTTTTTTTTTTTCCTAGTATTTCCACTTTTGTTGGAAGTAGCTGGAGCTTGCAGAGTAAATCAATTCGAAGATACATCTAAAATTGGTACCAACAATATTGCATTAGGCAACACACGATTTGCACCAGTAACCTATTCTCCGAATGCCTTAAATATATCGGCCAAAGAGCACACTAATACACATAAAAAAGGTCTAGTATATTTCCGAAACTGTAATGGAAGTTTTAAACCTTATTTGCCTTCCATCAAGCTGCAAATCTAGAAAAGCCTCTATATGTAGCTCGGAACTTCCATAATGATTTTGGTTGTTTCCTGAGCAAATGTAGGAACGCTACCATGGATGTATACAGGCAGAAGCTTTACCACTCGCTTTTACTCACTGTACGAAAACACTTATGTGGCAAATTTGCGAATAATTTCTTACAGCGTACACCTAAATATTTCTCCTCAAAGACACCAGGTACCTTGGAACATCGTCTTTGCAACAAATCTCTTAAAGATGCTTCGTAAAAACAGTTGAGTTTGTACCTCGCCTGATCCACATATGACGTCATGAATGTACTTAATTTCTTTGTTTCGAGAAACTACATGTTATTACTGAAAGTTTGTTTCTGTATGATAATTGACGGATTTTCCCTCAAAGTGATAATCCTGTAACTGCCTCTCTTTTCGCGAGTGAAGCTGAGGTACAGACAAATCCTACGAGTTTTTTACTTCCGACCCTGATGAATAATTCTTAACGAATGAATTGTCAGCGCTTTCGTAACTTGTACTACTCAGTTTTCCCCCCATAATTTCATAATATTCCAAAATGTATACTTTGTTTCACGAGAATGTGACCGCAACCTTCAAGATTGGTCGCTGCCATGAGTTTAAGAACCATTGCTGTACACAACACGGGATGTACAGACTACAATTGACCTGGAAACTATGACATACATTCATATGTACGTTTTGTTTTCAGGTACATTGTCCATAAGCCAGTTATGTTCCACATAAAAAGACATCATTTACATCAACGAAAGTGTTTTTCCCATGAATAAAATCCTACGACCTAAAACAGTATAACATTTCAACAAACGAGATAATCTATGATCAAAGAGTAACAGATCAACGAGTCAAATTTTATAATGAAACTATACGTTTCAGTGTCATACTTACTCTTGCGAAGTTACCATATGTTGAACTTGTTCATGGTAACGTGTAGAGGACTTGTAGAAACTCGTAGAAAACGAAGAGAAAATAACTTTAAATTTAATATATTTACATTCGAAATACTTACAGATATTTAACAAAAAAAAAAATTGAAATAAAATTTGTGATTTTTCGCGTTTTCAATTTTGATGCTGAATGTATGTCGGTAAGAGTGGAAAAAATTGTTTTGGTAGTTCGCGGACAGTTTAAAACTCATCTTACCATTTCACATATTTTACCATGTACAATTAACACTGCCATGCTACCACTAACCATTCAAACAAACAAACGTGTGAAATTTTTATTCAGTAAAATTTGTAATATAAGATCAAAATTGAATAAATTCTCTGGCCTTAAATTTGACATTCGACGTTACGACATCAAATTACTTTTTTTTGCATCGCCGAATACATGAAAATTGGTGCATCAATCATTAGTTTTTTATTTGAGAAATCTATTTTAAATTTGCTTTATTTGCCGCAAACCAGCAGTAATAGTTTGTACTTTTATTTACACCGATGTTTATTTCATTACTTCTCGAAAATTAAACACGTTCACCAACTGAGGGAATGAACGGAAATATAACTATAAATTAACTAAGTAAGCAACGGTATGAACATTTTTCATTGTCACAACAAACAGAAAATATAATCGTACATCGGTTATTTAAGATAACCTTGCCAAAATATTTTCTGTAAATAATGCCAATAAATGCCAAAATAATACCACAGTTGCAATTATCAGGAATCATACACATATCTAGTTAGTGTGGGTTTAAATATTCCTTTTGCGCAAAGTTATATTCAATCGTCAATAAAATAACATAGCTGAGTCTGTTTGTGGTTCAAAGGAGGCCTATATCGGTTCAGGTCCTCTGGAAAGGCTGGGAACACGCGACAGCTATTATACTCTCAGAGCTAGAGAGATTTATTTTAGTCCCTCCCGCTTTCTCCAGACCGCGCTGATGTTTAAAACATGCGTGCCGAAACCCGGCGTGGAGTTTCCTTCGCTCTTCCTCTGGGAGGAGCTCGCTTCTGCAGAGGGACGCGGCGAATAGCCGCGCAGCACAAGAACTAAATTAATACGGAGAAGACTGGCGTGCGGGTTGCATATCGTGGTCTGTCAGGGGACGGCCGGAGTAACACGATCAGTTTGCGCGCAGCCAGTCAGAAGGCGAAGTTTGTCCCTGGGAATTGCTGCGTGGTGTTGGACTTCCGCTGGAAACTGACGCAGCTGACAGAATCACTTGCCTTTGCGAAGCCGCGCCGCTCCGTAAATTAAACATTGCTCACGTGTGGCAGCGGCATAGGAGTGTTTCCCAGTCCTATCGACAATATAATTGTCTTCCATTGTCCTTGAATTAAGTAATTAATAAAGAATTTTATCCCAGTAGAATGCGGGTATCCATTATCAAAAAGACTACTTATCTCTAAACAAATATAACATTTATTTTAAAATTTTGTGATAAAGTAGCGCCCAAAATATTTTCGAAGTAATAGTTTAAGCATACGCACTCGAACCGTTAGTTTTACGGAATGAAGAGGTATGTAAAGGTTTACATATCTACTTACGGAGGAAATTACTACACCATGACTGCGAACGACCTTTTATTCACTATTCAACTTAAAAATAATAGTTTTATGACATTACTTGATCAACAATACAGGCTAAACCAAGTATTAGAACCGAAATACTGAGTGTGCTTAGCTCCACGTCAATATACACTATCGACCAAAAAGTAATTAGGCACCTGTCCACAATGTTTGCTCGGTGGTTGTCACCCCGTTAGAATCTCGTAGACCCACCTCTTGCGACTATAACATCAACCACCCTGTGTGGCATGCTCTCTACGAGTGTTTGCAGGACATCCACGGTGATTCGTTGCCATTCCTCTTGCAACCATTCCATGAGTTCAGCAATGGATTTTGGCAGCGCCTGACGAACCCTCACCCAGCGATCCAATTCGTCCCAAAGATGTTCTATACGGTTGACGTCGGGGCTCTGGGCGGGCCAATCCAATCGGCGAACATTGTTGTCGGCGTACCACTGCATAGTAGCCCATGAAACATGGCACCTGGCATTGCCATGCTGAAAGTAACACGGGTCCATTCCGTAAAAACGTCACAATGTTGGGAGCATTTCATTATCCAGAATGTTACAATAGGCCTCTGTGTTCATGCTAGCACGGATAAACACAAGCGGTCCTACGCCGAAGGCCGTGAAACAACCCCACACCGTCACTCCACCACCACCGAATTTCCTAGTTGCCACTATACACTCCGGCAGAGGCCGTTCCCTGGGTAGACGCCACACACATACAAGTCCATCGGACCGGAATAATGTAAACCTTGACTCATCACTCCACAAAACCGATTTCCACTCATCCAGTGTCCAGTTGCGATGGTGCAAACACTACCTGAATCGCCGAGCTTTATTGCTTGTCGTGATATGGGGCTTATGTGCAGCTGCTCTTCCGAAATTACCAAGTCGGTGGGCGTCTGTACGCAATGTTCCAATGGAAACCGATACTCCTGTTGCTGCACGAAACTCCTGTCGGGTGGTAGGCATGGGTTGTGCCCATTTTTTGACAATTTCACAATTCAGGTTTCTGCGATTTCTGTTGGTCAAGATTGGAGGTCGGCCAGAACGTGCAGCATTGGCACAATGCCCATCGACCTTCCACTTACGCAGGACGAATGCGACAGTTGATTTGAGCCTGTTTGCCTTCCGTGCAATCTCCCGGCTAGACAGCCCACTGACATGGCAGCCCACAATCACGCCCTTATCGAAGTCCGATAGCACTTTACCTCGTGCCATCTCCTTGTCAACCAGTTCTACACCGGCCTGCAGCGTATGGCGGCCATACAAGTCAACTGACGTACTGCATTATCTATCTTCACTGATGCCCAATTACTTTTTGTTCAATAGTGTACAATGAACCCCCTCGGGCATCACTACAGACGTGTATCACCACATGTAGACAATCGTGCAGGTGTAATATATCATCCTGACGTAGTGTTCCAGAACTCTTAAACTTGCTATCGTAATTGTGCAAAAGTAGTATCGAGCCGGAAAGGCAAGGCCATACGTCATCCTATCATGCCCCACACTGTAAAAAAATTCAAGGTAAATTCCCCTTACATGTACGTGAAGCTTATTACCTCTACATGTGAGGTAAAATTACATCTCTAATGTAGAGTAAATTTACACAACAAGTAAAAGTACTATTCCCTAATCGTACAGAAAAAGTACTTGACAAAAGTGGAGTAAAGTTCCATACAAGAAAGGGAAAATTAACTATATTGTATAATAGCTGACCCGACAGACGTCGTTCTGTCAAAAGCTATTGGACTGTGGCAGTCCTATAAACTTATCTTTTCTGGTCAAGTTCTGGTGTCAGCAGAACAGATAAGTTTGTGATACTATACAGTCACAAATGTGTAATTTAAATAAAAAGATAAATATAAACGTATTTCAGAGTGATCACTTTATTCATTGACTATCAAATAATTACCGTGATATCAACAATACATTTGCGGTAAGTTAATATACTTTTCTATGTATTTTTAATGTCATAATCATAAACAGCAACCATTTACAAAATTCAGTTTTCTATTTCGTACATTGCAATACTTTAGTAATATTGTGTTAAATGATATTTTCATTGTAATACTTTAAGATACACAATATTTTTTGTTTGATTACCTGGCACGTAAAAAAACAAAGCTGATGGTTTTGCAACACGGGAACAGGCGACATACAATTGGCCATGCGAGAAACATGGGTTTTCAAGATTAATGCCGCAAACACTCAATGACTGCCCCTGGGATTTATTTATGGTCATAGCGAAAGCAAGCCGCACTGGAAACTGTAGTCGTTTCAATTCAAATGGTATGTCAGTTGGAATCCTTGGGATGCGAGGTATCAAAACGTCATCTCCTTTATACTTTCCCTTTAGAATGGTTGCTTCGATCACGTTTTTCAGTTTTTTTTTTTCACCGCTAGCCGTGTACCGTTACAAAGACGCGGTTGGTTGATATTTCGCAACATTATGATCACCGATCCGACCTTTAATTGAAGATCGTGAGGCGGCAATCCTGGCAAATCCAGCGAGTTCAAAAATTCGGGTGGATAGTTGACGACATCATCTTGGTTAGTAGCGGAATCAACTGATTTGTATGTCCTCAATTCACCGGCAATTTAATTTTGAATTTTGAAATTTAATTCATTTACAACCATGTTTTTGGCAGCCAATATAGCTCTTTCGCTCAACCAAATATGATCTCTGTAAGTTTGAGCAACGTTTGGAAACACCTTTTGAATGAGTTCGGTTTTTGATTCAGTAAACTGACAAAAATTGTCAGGAAAGGTAATTCAGCCAGTCAAAACGTCTGAAGGAAATTTGCCCCTATGTCAATGAGTTGTTTTGAAAATATTTCTCCAGATAGATCATTTTGCAACTCGACACGCATATTCTTGCTTAAATTTAATATCTTGACATGTTTCCACAAAACGAAGGCCTTTAAACATGCATTGAGTTCATCAGCTGGCGTTGACCGTGGAATCACTGGCAATGTTTGACGAAAATCTCCTGCTAACAAAATCATCGCACCACCAAATCGGTTTTGATTGTTCCGCAGATCTTGCATGGTTCGGTCTAATGCCTCCAAAGACTTTTCATGTGCCATCGTGCATTCATCCCACACTATCAATTTACATTGCTGCAAAACCTTTGTCATTGCAGAGTCCTTCGAAATGTTGCAGATCGGAGTTTCGTTGCTTTGCATATTCAACGGCAATTTCAGCGCTGAATAGGCTGTTCGACCGCCTTCCAAAAATTTAGCTGCAATGCCTGATGAAGCAAGTGCGAGTGCAATTTCATTGTGTGAGCTAATTGTTGCTAAAATTAATGAAATCAAAAAAGTTTTTCCTGTTCCACCAGGAGCGTCCAAGAAGTAAATCCCTCCAGTTCCATCATTTGCAACTTTCATAAGAGTATCAAATTCATACTTTTGTTGTTGGTTCAACAGCGGAAGATTTAATCGAACTGACTCTCTTAAAGCATCCAGATCGTACATATTTTCGCGTTGCAACTCTTGATTAAAAGCGTCGTGCATCGGGCGATTGGGCGCGGCCATGCCTAATTGAGATAATACTTTGTTTCACATCATCAAGCACATGTCCTCAATTGATATTAATGCCTCGTTGTAAATTTCTTCACTGACTTGTAAATTTGGATTTCCTGTTCTAATGCGCATTTGATGCAAGATATCGTCGCACATATCATCTTTGTATTTTATCCATAAATCAATTGGTTTTGATGGGAAGCATGTTGATATAATCATAGAAAACAATGTTCGTATTTGATAAGCTTGTGAAGAAATTACAACATCATTGAGAGTTTGATCCCAATGAGCTTCATTTTCTAACAGTGGCAAACGTTGACAGGCTTCTCTGTAAGAGTCACACAATTCGCCATTAACAATTCGTAAATGTTGGAATGATGTTGGGCATCGAACATTGACTAATAGCAATCGCAAATAAAAACACTCATCGTTACTTGGATGGACTGAATAAATTCAACCTATTGCATCGGTGGAATATACATTTGGGTAACCTGGAATTGGTTTTCCTTGTTTCCGTTGTTGAAATTTCTTTGAGGATTGATTCCAAGTATAATATTTTGGCATTTCGGAGTATAGCAGTCTTCGGGCGAAATCATTATTCTGACACATAAAAAAAACTGGTCAAGGTTGTAGATGGTGGTTGAACAGCTCGTTGTAATGCGTTCTGTGCCGTGAAATATACACTTTGACCATTTTCTAAGTATATGGCTAAGTGAACAACAGTGGGGTGTCTTTCATGAATGGGAAAAGAAAAATGCGCCAAATTGCTTCATTACTGCTAACATAGCGACCCATTTGGTATTGGGTAACTTCGTCATTGGAATTTTCTGCACCAACTCCAATCACAGCCCTGTCACTTCCTTTGGTTACATATTTACAAATGTATTTGATAGATTTCACGGAATGGCAAGATTCAACATTGATGTGGGCCTTGGAAGTCTTTGATAGGATCGGTGAATATGGAACAATCCAACGATTATCAATTTCAATGTCTTGTTGCTTCACTTTGACAATTGTTGATCTTCCGTTGTCTGCAGTCGATCGGCGACGATACAATGGATAACCATCATTTCCGGTAATTATTTCTGCTGCTAATGCCCGTGGATAACGCTTCGAACATTTACCATCCACCATACACGGCGAATTTTGATTAAGTGTTCCACAGGGACTATGAATCATGTTTTTAATAACTACCTCATGCAAGCCTGGATATACTTGTACATCAGGGATTCCAGCTGATATCACTTCATCAACTTCATTTGGTCTTATCTTCTCAACCAACCAAATCAGAATATGTGCATGAGGCATTCCACATTTCTGCCACTCCACAGAATACATCCAGCAGCGCGTCTCGCCAAACACGCTATGTTTCACTATGAAATCCATTAAAGATTTCAACTTTTGTTTGAAGACTCTTGCCGTAATGTCATGGCGATCAATGGGTGATTGGCTAGGCAATAACTCGAGTTTGATTTCTGTCCACTGCGGATTGCACGTGAATGTGATAAATAAATCTGCTGTACCATAATGACGAACGTACGACATGGCATCTTGAGCATATTCATGCATATGTCGAGGACTTCCGATGTATGTTGCTGGAAGGATTGTCATCCGGTCGACATTCTCTGCATTTCCATCAGTATTAATCGCATCTCGAAGGTGAATATACTCTTCAGAACGGAGTTTGGTCTGGTTCAACCTGATGAATGTCAATCGCTCTGTTTCAATTTTGACATACATATCAACAGCATATTGGTGAAATAATCGCCGACATTTCAAGATGTGATTGTCTTAATTTTCACGAACCATCAGGCGGTATGAATAATAGTTCATTGAACTGACTTTTTTGTTGGTTTCGGCACCTGTAAATAAATCATTGTTTTAAAAACAGTGATTGAATTTGCATATAATATATATAGTAGCTGATACAAAATCTCCATTGCTAAACCTGATTTTTAATTACCTGTAAGGGGATTTATCATCTTGATTGAGAAGTGATAACAATCTTCACCTTGCCAAAATATGATGGGATATTGTAGCGCATCATATGAGTGGTGTGTTTCATACACACGCTGTAACTGATCATTCCGGCGATGTAAAACAATATCACGGGCTTCCAAATTTTCTCCAACTATAGCAATGACAACTTCATCAATTGTAGGTGCATTGAAACGTCTTCCATGTTGGCCCACAGGAGTTTTATCAGCTGTGATTACAATTTTGTGATTATCAGATTGCATGAGATCCAGTGCAGTTTTGAACAATGTAATCAACTGATTGTGTTGATGAAAGAAAATTTGTAATTCTTCTACAATAGACCTCTTCACTGAACTATTATGTGCACAACGCAGATCAATTGCTTGTGTTGAATTGCCCATGAAATAAATTTGCAGGAATTTGTAGTCGCCATCTGACACCGGCAACAGTGAACCTGCTCGGTGATATATTTGGCCTTGTATCTGTAAATTAAAAAGACAGGTTTATTACTTTTGTTACAAAAACTATAAAATAAAATAAACAAAGTAATACGGGGGGTAAGTCTGTTTGTTATATGTTACATTGAAAGTTGGTATGAAATTGTCCCGACCTACAATTGTTGCCCCAAATGAAGTCATTTGGAAGCAGTTGTCATATTTTTGGATACTTGTAAGGAAATGTATGGAATCCGTTCCTGTTCCTGAAACCAATGAGTATGATGGCTCTGTTGGCGGAACCAATGGCACTAATTTCACTTTGCCATTTGCGCAACACAATCCAGCGGCTTCATTTGTATATTTCAATGCCTTACAATGTGGGCAAACTGAGTTCATAGATCCAGTAGCAACGCATTGATAGGCACTGTAGTCAATTGAAACATAGTAACTGAAAGCAGCTCGTTTCAAACTTGCAAGATTATTAGCTGAATGACGCGCTGAACGGGTTTGGGATATCCGAATCCTTTCAATTTCATTTCGCTCTTCACGTTGCTGTGCAGTCCGATTATACTGAAAATTAACTTGGTTTCTAGCATTTCGAGTTCTTCGACTCAAATTGCTCCGCCCGCGTCTTATAGGCGGCATGAGTCTTGAACTGAGCATAAATGGAAACACACACAAAATAAACCAATCAACCAAAGATAAATCGAGGAACTTGTTTGTCGAATGAGAAGCGAAGATTTAAAAACAACCAAGAAAATAATTGAGAATCTACTGAAAAAACTATCAAAGACAAACTGTTTAAAGTAGAAAGAGAAAGTGTCAAATCTACGGATGCATTCAAGTAGTTTATAGTAATTTTAATGTTGCGTTCCTAATTATAAAGTTACTAATTCAATTTTAAATGTTTTTTCTTTATATTATGGTTTGGTACTCTTTTGCTTTATTTGAATAAAACAAAACAGTATGACAATGAATCGAAAGTCGATTTTAGGGTGTCTGAGAAAGATTCACTTGATCGATCCATTGCTCAAATCGATCTTTACGACTCCAAAAAATCGATTCTTCGATTAATCGATCTCAGATCGCCCATCCCTAGAATTGACAGCTAGGAAGAAAAATGTGGTTTTTACGATTTTCAGTGCTTTTTTCTCCTCATAAGAACCTTCCTCGGACTTCAACGAATATTTGAAAAAAAAATTAGCCGAATTGGTCCAGCCGTTCTCGAGTTTTGCGCTTAGCAACACATTTAGCGATTAATTTTTATTTATATAGATAGATAAAGTTGTATTTAATAAATATCACGGAGTATTAGTAATGTTAATTTTATTACCTATACCCTCTGACAATTAGTAACTGAAATCTGAACACCAAAATACTGGACATTTGCTGGTGGATGGGAACAGAACCATGGTTTTTTATCACGAAAGGCCGATGCTCTATCCACTACACCACGACGACAACGTGACAGTGTCAGTGAATACTAGTGTGTTTTACGGTTGTTTATTTATGCCCGTCCCCTTACTTAGCTGTTGAGACAATGCTGAAGAGATACACATGTCGTAAGGTAATTTTTCCATCCATGTATGGGATTTTCCACTACCATATACGTGAATTTTACTCCAGAGTGCGGTAATTTTACCTTAACTGTAAGGAAAACTATGTTTCCTTCACAAGTTTGCGGATAATACCTTACACATGTCAAGTAATTTTCCCATTATTTTCACAGTGCAAATATGTTCATTGGGATAGACGTCTGGGGATTGTGCTGGCCAGACAATTTTTTGAACACCACGCAGAGCACGTCGAGAAGTAGCAACAGTATGTAGACGTGCTTCATTCTGCTGAAAAATCGCACCATCTCCATGTTGAAGGGATGGGTGCTAAACTGATCGAACAAAGTGCGAGGTGTACCGGCCACTGTTTCACAGACCCTTCACAAACACAAATGATGAATGGGAATTGTAGTTTATTGCGCTCTACACGATGGTGCCAGTAGTTGGGCCCGCGTGCCGGGGAGCGAATACATTTTGTAAAAAGATGCTCACCAGGTCGACGTCACACACACAAACGGCCATCACTTGCTCGAAGGCAGAACCTACTCACATCGCTAAACACAACATAGCACCACTCCATTCCCCAGGAGATGCTCCTCATGCTATCAGAGATCGTCTCTTGCAGTTTGTCCCCATTGCTGAAAATCACCCTGTTTATCTGTAATGATGTGATGTAATTACAAGAGTACACCAACAAAATCATTTTTAACTGATGACAATGCATTTCATAAATTTGGATCCACACATTTAATGCAGAATGTGATTCCCCCCACCCCCTCCAAAATTACAAACGTCGAAGGTTAATGGCGGGAGTCAGGAAAGCTGAATAATTATTGCAGTCTGCTGGGAAACGAAACCGATTCGTAATTTTCCTTCAATTACTTGGACGTTTCTCAAGCAACGTGAGTAAAGACCCGGTATATTTGGGTGTGGAATTACATGTAAAATTTCAAAAATTACAATTTAATTTAGGCGATCACTACGCTTGAATAAACGTGATTATTTTATTACAGTAAAAGTTAATATTTCATAAGTTTAACAGCACGTATATAAACAAATTTTTCTGAAAGAAGTATTAAGGTGATTTCTTACGTAAGCACAAAATATTGATACTCTGCAACGTTATTTGTTAGATGGTTGATAACTAAGGATGCAAACAGAAGAAAAGAAAATTTAAATTTGAATTTCAATAAATAATTTAAACCGGAAATAATGTCACAATAAGCTACGTATTATTGAATACATTTCAATCACGGATAATATTTTCTCGTTTTCATTGCCAACGTCACTAGCTCATCACGTTATGCAGTACTCTTCAAATTGACAGCATTTACAATATATGTCAACATATACGCCACTTCTATGAAAAGGGCAATAGAACTCTGAACGCACATTTCGCGCGCAATATACAACATTTATGGGGGCTTTATCGTTTCAAAACGAGTGACATACGTACCAAGGTATTGACTAGTAAACTGTCTTCTGTGCCGTCACACCAAATAAAACACACGCCTTTCGTGAGTCTTTCAGAATTGTAACACATACAGCAAATAGAACAAAATATATCTAAACTAATTTTCTTCGTGTTTATCGCTGATTAAAAATCATTCTGTTTTGTTGCCTGTAACATTTTCAGAATATAACTTGAAATATCAAGAATTTTTTAGGAGAATAAACTACGTTGAAATCCACCAAACGCTATAACAATCACTACCACATTACTCAAAACAGAACTATTAATGCTTAACTTATTAGATTAATGAATACGTATCCACTTTTGTTAAAAGTTGCAATCTATCACTTAAAATCATAGCACATTTTCGTTTAACTTTATTTCTGACACCTGAGCGCTGAGAGTGGAGAGAATGCCAAAATATTGAACTAGATGACTGTGATGTTGCTCTAATCAAGAGATGAAAAATAGCTAAAAACATAAATAGGTTACAAACACGCCATCTTTCATTATTTACTTATAAAAATTTAAAATTGTTTACAAGGGAAAAATGTTTTCAACAATTCATCTCTTTCATCTCAGGCAACTTTAACGTAAGTATTTCGGCTTTTTCTTACGTTAAAACGTTAATTTACGAACCTTGATAATATTTGTAAAATGTGGATTTTAAAAGTGCTCACTTTACCGTGAACAGCCTATACCTGTATTTATACAAGTGTACTGTATGCCGCAACGTTCTGGAGTGAACAATAACCACCCAGCCCTTGTCACATGTGAGTGAAGAGATAGGAATGTGCGTGGAATGTAATAAAGAGCTTGTATGGGGGGTGGCATGTTTGGTTAATTTATTAACTCATATGCTTAGCAAAGCGCGAGAATAAAGGATTCCTGGGAAGCTTTGAACAACCTATATGTAGGAAGCAATTAGCTCTTGTGAATAATTACTATCTCAGTCTCAGCCAGTAGCGGTTAAACTCGTAGTACATCGAATAGAATTTTAGTTATTTAGAGCCCCCTGAATGTATATTAACTTACATGCATAGTGACTTGTAAATTGCGATGTAGATCAGCATAAATGACTAAGTGATGAACTACATTAACCGGAGTAACGAAGTAATCAACAGGCCTTCATTCCTTTCATCAATTCGCCAGTGGCCGTTGTCACTACGGGGTGACGCCGATATGCTGGCAATTCTCAACCGGGAAAACAAAGAGCTCCAGTTAGTCAGAAAATACGTCATTTGTGCCGAATTCGTTCCCGAGTAATTGTGAATCTCCGAAAAAAATCAGAGCAATAAGTCGCTTTTAGCATTTCACTGCGTAAAGCCGGAGTCGCATAGCCCCGACAAGAACAGCAAGACACGACGAAAACCGCACCCACTACCATTTTCAATGTGACTGCTCGAATTTACAGCCCGACAATTTACTGACGCGACACGGCAAGTTGAATTTTTCGGATCCATTTAGAAGGCGCTGATTAACTACGCTAGTTTCAAAGGCGGTGGGCAGACGGGAAATTAGGAATACATTATGGTGACAAAGTTTTATAGCTAATGCAAACAGAGGTAAAATGATTATTTTTAAGAGTTAAATACAATAATTTTCATAATTTGTTTTCTTTTAAGCTATGTATTTCCCATTGTAAGGAAAACTTATCACACAATTTCATTTTGCAAGGTTGTGCACCCTGTGCGTAGTGCCGCACGATACGACGACGAAGAACATAAATCATTTTTATTCAAAAGTGCTGGTCGGACGACAGAATTGTCGGGTTTACGTCAGATCTATCTTGTAT
The DNA here is from genome assembly GCA_029891345.1 of Dryococelus australis. Taxonomy (NCBI): domain Eukaryota; kingdom Metazoa; phylum Arthropoda; class Insecta; order Phasmatodea; family Phasmatidae; genus Dryococelus; species Dryococelus australis. The sequence goes on along the minus strand of CM056997.1, from coordinate 170,994,860 downwards.
TTCATTGGCTATTTAGTTTTAAGTGTCGTGTCGGGGCGGTCGTGTCGTGCTTCTCGGGGCTATGTGACTCCAACATAACCCAATGACGTATACACACCATTTCCTTTGCTATAGTTTACATTGATTAGATGTGAACTCTTACAAGAGGGTTGCACCTTAAAATGCGATATTTCACTGTATCAACTAACAATTGGATAATCGACACATTTAGTTTTAACTGCAAATTCTATAGTAACACGACTACGCAGTGTGATGCCAGCGATATAAATAAGCAACACGGATAAACAGAACGTAAATATTTATACCAGAAATTTCTTACGTTTTATCGTTATTCAATTAGAACTATTTTAAACGCCATACTTCATTTGGTATTCAGAACGGATTTCACGACCGTGACGCATGGCGAATAAAAAGGAGTAAAAATTGCGAAGGAAATATGTATCAAAATAGGGAGGACATATTGCCTCAACACGACAGTAATTAGGGGGCCACGGTGGCGCGGCAGATAGAGTGCTCGCCTCCCACCTGGGAGAACCGGGCTCGATTCCCGGCAGGGTCGCTCCCGGACCCTCGTTCGTAGATGCCGAACTACGAAAGACAATAGAAAACCTACCGCATAATCATTCTCCCTCGTTCACGAGCTCCCTCGCCTGGAACCACAATACTCTGATACCGATAACCCTGGTCCGCAGGATCATACAGGAGGAATAGTTAAAACGACTGTATTTGTTTATTATTTCAACTTCAAATTTATTTATTAAGACCGATAAACCCCGTTTGAAAAACGAACCTGAAATGTGTATTTCAGATTCGCACTTATGCTGATAGGGCTTAACGCGGAACACTGAATAGCGGGATAATATGTAATGTAACGCCAGTTACTTAAAAAAGGGAAATTTGTTAGTTGGAACTTACTAGGGTTGCGGTGCTTGTTTCGAATTAAATTTGGTGACGTGTAAACATAATTGATTCCTGAAGTAGCGATTGTTTTCGGCATTCCTAAATAAACTAAGGTATTTCGTTGTTTCTTGAAATGTCACCAGTTTCACGTATTACAACTGAGGCGAGCATGTTTTCATTGCTCACCGATTTATAGCAATTTTATCACATCAGTTTTTATGCGTTTCGCTTACTTGCAAGCATTCCTCGATACTTTAAAAAATGTATCCGTGAATTCCTTGAAAACATTTAATTTTATGGAAACAGCTTCCAGTGACGTTTGTAAGTTTTGACGTGGTATGTAGTATTTTATTATGTTCTTTCGTCACACTATTTTACAGTGTCATATTTTATTATATTCGATCGTCACAATATTTCAAGTGAAATAAAATAACACCCATATATTTTCGCTAAACAATTTTATAACAGCGACACTTTTTGTGGTGGTGGATCTTCGTTTATTAACACGTTTGCCTTGCCTTCGATATTCTGTTATAAAACCTATTACTGATGGAATATTTGTAGTGCTCTAGTGGTTTATATTTTCTTTCTTCGGCATGATTTCCGTAAGAGTTAATTTTATATCTTAATTGTGACGAATCTATATGCGTGGTTTGTTGGTGTTATCTTTTAGTCAAATACTGCGGTCTGTAGAACAAGGACTCGGTAAGTAGCCACGAAAAATTACAGTGGCAAACGAAATTTATACTTACAATTTCTGCGCATGATTTCGTTACAATACAAAACGGTTCGTGTTTTTTTGGTTGCGAGATAAATTTTAAAGTTAAATATTTGGATATAGCACCAGTTATAAAACGGTCCGTAATTTTATAACAATCGGTCCTGATTATTTCGAAAGATGCGCTGTGTAAAATTCATCTCTATGGTAAAAAGTGCGCTTGGGGGGAATGCAAAAAAAGGATGGCATGACTCAGTAAAATTACGAAATAAACTGATGAATGCAAATCACGTACCTTTGTTTCGAGTATCGATTGCTGTATTGTGTATATATGTTCCGATACATTGGAATTCAATAAAGCAATAAAGCGTTGTAAAAAAAGTGCATATGTTAGTCTTGCTTACATTATCGAATGAAAACGAGAAATTATTTCTGTCCTGCGGTAGCTTTCTCTCATTCGAAGTTCAATTATTACGTGTTAATGTTTGACTATTTACATGGTATAGAGCAGTTAATTGTTCTGCATGATCGAGCCATATTTTATTCAGAAACGCGCTGTTTTATTGTGATTCTATAGGTTTTATTTTGCTTTGTAATGCGAGTTTATATGAATGTATTTTGCCTATAAAACGTCACAAACGAAAAGTGATAAAAAAAAAAAAAAAAGCAAAGGAATTTCGTTTATAGTGTGCTGGAAGTAAGGAATAGAAAATATACAATAGCAACGCTGATTATGGCCACAGTTTTTTACGGCGATATAGTGAGATGCAAGCCGGCATTAGCGTTCGATAGCGGTCATATTTCATTAAGGGGATCTGGATCTCATTTCAGCCTTTCTAATTTGGCGAATTTAAACAATTAATTTTTAAAAATGTAAAAATTCGTATGTCAATTTTATTAAGAATACGTGTAATCAAGCCGTGCACATTATAAAGTACAGAAAGTAAAACATTTCATGTTATCAATATGTTAATTAGAACGCGTGTGCTTTAACATGTGGAATGAAGCACATAAAATAAAATATTTTATATAATTTATTCAGAGAATTTTATATATACCTATATTTTCAAAACGTATTCCATATTTCATAGATTTCATGATTGTTTGTGATTGTCAAGATGCTGGCCTTATAGGTACAGCAATTGAGTTAATGAAACAGTAAACAAATTGTTTTCTAAATAATACTTTAAATATTTGGCTATGGCGTGTATAAACTTCGAGATGGCAGCAAGTTTAGTCGAAGTAATAGGGAAAGATCCATATTGACACTTCTTTTTTTTTAATTTTGGGAATACAGGTACTTGGGGCGACATGCAGTACCTCAGAAAACCCACTTTTAATATACCACAAATGTTAAAACACGAAATTAACCAAGTCCGCTGATAGACTACTAACGGCAATATTAATATGGAGCGCTAGTTACAGTTTTTATGGCCGATCTCGATTAAATTTCGTACACTACTTTGTTAAGCTATCTTTGTTGTGTATACCTATTTTTGTTGATTTTTTTTAAATTTAGTGGCGATATTTAATAATCAGTTTCATTAATCTATCGCTTCATAATACGAGACCTGTTGAAAATGTGTGTACGAGATTTTTATCATGTGAACATATAACATTCTGCTTTGTTCTGATGAAATTTGGTTTACGTAAGTAAAATATTTCTGTTATTAAATAATATTTATTTGAACCTCTGCATAAGGTCAATGTGCAGACTTCGGAGAAATTGTCCCCTATTCATTATACAAAATTCGGATGTAGATAAAACTAAGACAAGCTACTTTCAAGTCATTATGCTAGCATTGTATGGCTAGAAAACACCTTTACAACTTCCAAGAAAGCCAAACGAATGACCTAAAAAAGCGTCAAACTTCCGCTGGCGACGAGTGCAGGGTCGCAGGAAATTGCTTCCCATTCCGTACATACACAGCAGGACAAAGAAGAAACAATAACGAACATTTTTATTGCTGCCACGCATCAATGCCGTGTCCGAAAATGACAAGCGTACTTTCATTAGAAGCATAAAATTAGTTGTTTTGAAGATGATTCTCTTCATATTTCAGTACATTCTCAGCAGGACAAAGAAGAAACAATAACGAACATTTTTATTGCTGCCACGCATCAATGCCGTGTCCGAAAATGACAAGCGTACTTTCATTAGAAGCATAAAATTAGTTGTTTTGAAGATGATTCTCTTCATATTTCAGTACATTCTCTCGTCAAGGCAGTGCTGCTTCAGAAGATCGCGGCGGCGAGTCTCGGAACTTCTTCCAGGAGTGGGAAGATGACAAGGGATGGAGGAGGGTAACCACTTAGCAGCAGCTCCTTATCTCTCCTTCCGATCGGCTTATTGCCTGGAAAGGAATGTTTCCTACCTGTTTGTGGGTTTCTGCTCGGCTGGTTCGCGAGCCAGACTGATGCTGGAATCACAATAACGCGACAATTGCGATGCGAAGGGCGCGTTAATGAGCACACTGGATTTTACAGCCTCGCGATCAACATTTTGAAATTTTTTTTTTTTTATAAATGGTTACTTTTACGATGATCACTATTGTTTCCATTATTTTCTTAACTTGCAATCCTTTAAAAAAATTATTTCCATGTCGGCTGTACCAGTGTGAAAATAAGGCTGTAATTACATCTAGGCATTAAAATGCATTGCTTTGCTTATTAATATGTTAAATAATAGAGAACGTAAAACTTAAGCACCAAAAATATTGCGGGTTGAACAGATTTACAGACCTGTCGCGCCCGCGACACGAATAAATTACAAATATTTTATATTCGGTAATCTTGTCGCGCGGGCCATTTCCGTCGCGTTGACGTCACAGAAATCTCGATCCTGGTTTGCTGGAAAATGACTTTATCCGCGCCGCGTCTGTGATTCCAACACGACACGGTGTGTCCTGCCTACTAACACAAATCCGTACATACTATCTTATTAGCATTTTTCTTTCAGTTATGGAAGCATAGATTTAGCAAAAGGACTCGCGCAACATCGAGACTTGCATCCCCCTGGTTATGTAAAGGTTATATAAAATTGGCAGAACGTCGTGATTTTAATTAATTTAGTAAAGACCAAATTACTTGATTGCCAATTATTTGATTAAGTCATGAGTCACTCCGGTAGTGAGTTCTCAGCCATCACTGGTTCGGCTTTCTCTAGATGTGAACTAGCGTGGGTGGTCACGAGAAGGACTTCAAAAATTACTGACTCAAGAGAATGAATTAAAAGAAAAGTTAAAACGAATTCGTCCCCAAAAATATTTAGTTTCCAAACATTTATACGTGCAATACATTTTTAAAAGTTTTTATTTTAATTGCAAAACTAATTACGGTTTCTAGTCATTGTCTAGCCTATATTGTAATGAAACTTGCGTTTTGATTAAACTTGAAACTGTGTGCATTGCAGATATATATTATTTATGTGGCGATTAATATAATAAAAAAATCTAATCAACATTAATCATAACTCCAAAAAGTAGTGAGATAAATATGCAGACAACACGTTATGTTGCCATATTGTACAGAAATACAAAGTATATTGAGCAGAGAAGAAATTATGTGTGAAAAGTGAAATAATTTGTTGAATTATGTTATTTATTCTAACATTTTATGCTACTAGACACATTCCTACAAGAGCTATAATTACCGACTGGAGAATTCTGCGCATTCATAGTCCTATATGATACACCCAACTCTCCTCATTGCAGTTGTGTAGCTATTTTTATATGAAGCCTGTTTTGGGTTGCACGAAAATTATTTTGTGATGTTATTTCTAAATCGGCATAGAATAAAATCCCTTATATAAAATAATTAGTAGCTCAAATGCAAAACTTACTTTAAAATGTAAATGTTAGAAGTCTAGCGTGTCACCATAAAAATTTATGAATATTCCGAACTATATGTACATATTTGTACAATCACTGTACATCTGTTGAATGATTGTGAACCATAAGCTAGTTGTGCAGTAAATTTTTTTTCTATCTGTGCAACAAACTATTTTGTTCCAGAAACATACTATGATTTGTTCGTTTTTGGCTGTCCCGAACACGTAACAATTGGTTGGTGCAAATGAATATTTGAAGATTTGGTCATAAATATAAGATCCAACAGGCCAGGACTCCGAACCTATATTCATTCCTGTTGAATTCTGTTTCTTGGCAAACACGGTCATCATAATATTTTTGGCAATTGCCTTTGATTGCTATAGAAAGTTCAGTGTATGGCATGCACGTAGATTTGCAGAAATGTCAAGTTATGCAGATTTTTTGGTTTAAATCTGCTAAGCATCAATAAATATACTAACCGGCACTGCCATACATCTAATATTCAGAAAATTTACGAATTATTTCTCGAGCTGTAAATTCGAAGGTGATCAAATAACTCGGTTGTGCTACAGCCAACCAAATAAATGTCAGTACTGCATCAAACTGATATTGTGGTCGCGAAAACTTCTGTAACAATATGTTAATAATATGTGATTCCAACAGTAACTCGTATGTTCAAATAATCATACGTACGTATCTGTGAGTATAAAGTGTTATTTAGTAATACAATAACTGTGCAGATAAAAAATGATGATTGAGGATTTTGTCAAAAATATTGTATTAAATATAAATGATTTTATCCTAATATCTAGCATATTCATCAAAAATTGAGCTTAAGAACGTAAATTGTTTTCTGTATATTTGGCATCAAGCATAAACTACTGTGCGGATTTTCCAAAATCGTTGTGAGTGTGGTAAGTCTTAAACCGATTCTTATGTATCATCCTATATCAAAAGGAAAATGAGAAGTAGAAATTTAATTTTTTTATATGAAGTTTTGCTTCCCAGAACGTATTTTTATGCACGTGTCTTTGTTGTATTGGCTTATTGTTACATTGATGTTTCGTTATGTCAATGGGTTAAAAAGCTTGATGTGGTAATCACAGTTATTCCGATGATCAACACCATGGTTTATTTATTTCTTTATTTGTATTTTATTAATTTATTTATTATTATTAATTAGTTTATTTACTTCTTTTAATTAATTTTGATTTCTTTATTTATTACCATTTTTATATTTTTTACATCATTCTATTTGTTTATTTCAGTTATGCCAAAAACAACAAAACAAATACCTGTCGGGTTTGGTGTTGGGTAAAAACTGTATTTAATTTCAATCTACCTGTTTCATTGACAGATCCAAATTCTGAGTGGGCGATGTCGTGGGTAAGAAATCTATTTTTTATCTTCCGAATGCCAACATCTATAAAGACCTGATTTTCACAAAGAATTTCAAGCAGCCTTGGTTTAGATGAGCTATGTGTGCACCGTAGTTTTCTTTTGTTAATGACCACGTGTCCTTGAGTAGATATTTTGCTGAATGTAGCTTATCCAATCTGAATGTGGCTAGGGTCTACTCTGTTTATAAACATCTGTGGTTCGCGGGAACGGACAAAAGATATGGAACCGATAAAACCGTCAAGTGGGGAACGTTAATCAGAGCTAAAATGTTTTTAAATACATATCGCAGAAATTCTTTCGCAAAAATAAAGTGGCCCTACCAATTTTTAACGGCATATACATTTTCGATGCAAGCGAAGTAGTGGACGAAGATTCGTTTTATTTGATTCTGCACCACACTAATCCAATGGAAATTTACAATTCCGAGCGTGCGAATTCACGATTAACAACTGCCAATAAAATAACCATTTCCCCCATTGTTCTGACTTGTAGGTTGTAGCCTTGAAACGTAAAGAGAGTAGTGTAAGTTTTCACTAGGGCCTCAATAGTAGTGAAATTTGCTTGACTGAAACTTCCGCGAATACGTGGATGTACCTATTGGTATTGTATATTGGTTTGTGACCCTTCCCTGGTCAAAACTATCTAATTAGATTTTGCACCATTTAATTGCCTGATCATGATAGTTGTACTTTTTTTGTATACTGATATATTATGGTCTATGTTTATATATATATATATATATATATATATATATATATATATATATATATAACAAATTGTAATAGATCTCGTAGTTTGTATTATTACAGCTCCCTGTCTTTAACGAGTTTCATTAATAAAAATAGAGGTTAATTTTAGGTGAAATAAAAAAATTGAATCAAATTTGGTTATTAACTTACAATACTGTGAATATGGTAAATGAACAGATGAGAATTTGAGTAAACCATCACCAATTACGCAAAAAGGTTTGCAGAATTTTGAACACTTAAATGCGATGTACGCATTCTGATAATGTGTATATGTAAATTATGTGATCGGAGATCATACAATATGAGTGTATACATGTGTGTATATTGTCCCATCTACACACATTTTTTCATGGCATAGAAAGTTTTCCAGATATTTTCATTATGTTTACCATACAAGCAAGGAAAACCAGCAATTGCTTTACATAAACAGAAAAATGAGTGATTAGAACTCGCCATTAGAAAAAATATGTATACACATACATACATATATAGACACACACAATTACAACTTAAAAAATCGCTATACCTTTTCCTTTGGTACGAAGCTAGATTTATTTACTTTAAACAAAACACTCTCAAGGAATGTGTATTTGCTATAAATTATGTAGTATTGCCATTAACAAAAACATATAAATGAATATTCTAATAACAGTAAACCTGTATGTATCTGTAATCATCTCTATGAAGCAAACCTATATTGTATTACTGAAAACCTAACACCTCCAATAAATGTTTTTCTTTTCTATACAGAAAGTGTTGTATGGATTTTTATAGTGCATTATTTTCATACTACTCCTTTATCGATAGCACGATTATGGAAATCAGTCTCAATGGTAATAAATTTAGTGATTTGCAGATATTTGTGAAGAAAATGTTTTGTAAATTACTCAGCATCGACAGCATGCAATGGTAGGAAATTTTATAGTGTCAAACATGGGGCAAGTAGATATATATGTAGAGTTCTCCAAATAATCACAGTTAATTACAATTAATCTATAATTAATGGGAATTTAGACACAAAAATAAACAAGGCACGGTATTACAAACTGTACTGTTCAAATGTCACAAAGTCAAATCTGTCAATGCGTACATATACTTAATTACATTCATAACAGCGGCTAGAAAGTCTCTTCAACTATGAACGAATATCAGTTCGGAATACAATAGTGTGTGAGCAAATAATACAACTTTATTATTAATATTATTTGCTTATATATTGCCTTCACGATTAAGGAATATTCTGGAGTAGCTATTATAGTGTATCGTAGCCCACCAATTTGTAATGTCTATCACAGTACTGTTTGTAACTTCTTCTTCGGCTAAATCTGCACAGGCAAGGTTGCCTTGGGCTTAACCCGTGCAGCAAGCAAAACGTCGCAAACAATGAAAAACGTGGTTAAACACGGCAGCAAAATCCTCAAAACCTTGATAAAGCCATTATTCGAAAGTCCATTAAACTCGCAAAATTCTCAAACGACACAAACACAGTGACGTTGCAACCCCGAGGTTCGAAAATCCCGAACCGTCATCGACGGGGGCTACAGAAGAACTCTGTATGTAACTGTATGACTTCGAACAGGAAAAAAAAAATACCACGAATTACTTCATTCGTCACCCGATATATGCTAAAAAAGTAATTACATTTTCAGTATGTAGTTGAAAAGTTCAATTAAATTAACTAAGCAATACTCCTTAATCCCTTTTCTAGAGCGTTTATTGTTCTTTTAGAATCGGCAAGGAACACTGAGGAAGAGTCAGTATCGCTGCCGAAGCTGAGAGCGGGTGTAGTACAGGCCCTTTTCCACACAGAGGCTGTCTCTCTTGTACTCACGGTAGGGTAAGGGAACACTGAGGAAGCGTCAGTATCGCTGCCGAAGCTGAGAGCGGGTGTAGTACAGGCCCTTTTCCACACAGCGACTGTCTCTCTTGTACTCACTGTAGGGTAAGGGAACACTGAGGAAGAGTCAGTATCGCTGCCGAAGCTGAGAGCGGGTGTAGTACAGGCCCTTTTCCACACAGCGACTGTCTCTCTTGTACTCACTGTAGGGTAAGGGAACACTGAGGAAGAGTCCGTATCGCTGCCGAAGCTGAGAGCGGGTGTAGTACAGGCCCTTTTCCACACAGCGACTGTCTCTCTTGTACTCACTGTAGGGTAAGGGAACACTGAGGAAGAGTCAGTATCGCTGCCGAAGCTGAGAGCGGGTGTAGTACAGGCCCTTTTCCACACAGCGACTGTCTCTCTTGTACTCACTGTAGGGTAAGGGAACACTGAGGAAGAGTCAGTATCGCTGCCGAAGCTGAGAGCGGGTGTAGTACAGGCCCTTTTCCACACAGCGACTGTCTCTCTTGTACTCACTGTAGGGTAAGGGAACACAGAGGAAGAGTCAGTATCGCTGCCGAAGCTGAGAGCGGGTGTAGTACAGGCCATTTTCCACACAGCGGCTGTCTCTCTTGTACTCACTGTAGGGTAAGGGAACACTGAGGAAGAGTCAGTATCGCTGCCGAAGCTGAGAGCGGGTGTAGTACAGGCCTTTTCCACACAGCGGCTGTCTCTCTTGTACTCACTGTAGGGTAAGGGAACTCTGAGGAAGAGTCAGTATCGCTGCCGAAGCTGAGAGCGGGTGTAGTACAGGACTTTTTCCACACAGGGGCTGTCTCTCTTGTACTCACTGTAGGGTAAGGGAATGTTTCCCTCCCTGCCTATACAGCACACATACAACTGTAGTTGCTGTTCCCCTGCACAGGCACCAGCAACAAGTAGCTCGCCAAGTTGCTTCGGCGAGCTGTAGTTCTCAATGTTCACCTCCGAGCACCTCCTTGTAGTGAAAAAAGGGGGGGGGGGGGAGAAGGCGGGAGTAGCAAACTCCCAGCTGGTTTTGCAAATCATTATTAAGACCGGAATTTGGAATATAGCAGGGCTTTACGCCATCACTGGGCCCTGAAGGAGACCAGAAATGGGTGGAAAATTAATCTGCGAATTTTAAAGAGCCAAAAGAAGTTAATAATAAGACGATTAGAATTGCTTGACTCTAAACAGCGAGGTTTGGTTGTGTGAGACAAGAAGATAGGGTGGTGAAGGTAATGCGTAGTTAAAATTCGAATACTTGAGATGCTGCTGTTTTGGAATTTATTAATTAGTTAATATATGATCTGTGTCTTCTAAATTAAGTTAATAGTATTACAATTCAAAAGTGCGAAAGTAAAAGAGCTATGATGCCTGGGACGTGAGGTTGGTTGGTTCGTAAAATGGGTGGGGGGGGGGATCATTTGTGGGCGCAGCGGGAACTGCACTGCAGGCTGTGTGTCGCTGGGAGTCTTGCTATGCTCACCTGTTAGCTGTCATATGGCCACACTCGCTAATGAATTCTGAGAGGTCTGAGAAGATTAGGAAAGAGCAGGTAGAGAAGTCTACCCCCCTCCCCCATATATACCCATGTTCACGTCCAGAGCGTACGAACACCTGCAGACAAACTGGCGCCATAGCTGCTTCGATGCTGCTGTTACTTCCCACCAGATAGCTGAACTATTTGCAGCTATAGTCCATTCCCCATTAGAAGCAACTTTCTCGGAGCCCTGCTAAATATCTACTTGCAGGCCCGTTTCGTATCCTTCCGCCAAATGTAAACAAACATTGCCATGTGAATGCCATGCAGCATCTGTCAAAATCAATGTTTGCATTCCATTGTGTGTGTACATATGTTCGTATACTTTCGCTACACCAAAAAAATAAACATTGGAATGGGACTTCTATTTTTATACCTGTCAAATGTGTTGTTTTCTGTTTACAGCTTTTCAATGAATTCTGTCATATTCCAAAAACCATCCCGTATGAATATTCACAGTTCAGGCCTCTAACAATATTTAGGTCAGCTTTATAACGTTTTAAAAATGCCTGAATTGAAGACAGTTCTTACGGTTATTTTACATTAACATATATGTTTTCCACGGCGTAGCTCAATACATGTAATGCACGTTAGTATTTTGCCGCGATTGTGTTTAACACTGTTACAGCTGCGAGGTAAAGGGCTGTACTAATTGTAATTATCCTTTTGTTATTGATTATGTGGTGGGTCATTTCTCTAAAAGAACGGCCACAGTTGGTATAAATATTAAAACGAAGGAACAACCAGTGAAAAAGACATATTAAATTCAAGCACGCAACTCGTGTTGCTCATATTTGTCATACAAACTTTAAAAGAAATGGTGAACATGCTCACAAATAAGCCTACGATAACGTTTATTCCGCTCATATTTCTATGTATTGCTACTTACTGTTTATTAGGTTTATTGAAATTTATCGGGCTGGGCTTAGTATTTTTCTTCTGGGATTGTGGCAAATTGCGTAGCACGACTGTGTTTCAAACCCCTTAGGGCAAAGGTACAACGTTGTGATAAATAAACAGACGTGGATGTGAATAAATAACTTCGTCATAAAACAGTTCACATTTAAAACGTATAAATAGTGCTAATCAAATATTTGTAATCACAGATTTATCACATCGTAACTTGCCCAGGTAGGTTAAAAACACAACGTCTACAAACGTGATGTATTAATTTGAAGTATTTTTCCGAGTAAGAATAATTTACGTTTCGTTTGACAAAAAACAACACGCCATGTCATGGCTCGCCACGTCTGCCAACTTCACTAAGTAACTGCCCCATCATCATATCTAAATATTTTAAAATAAGTATTCAAACATTAAAACCTCTTTTCAGTTGTAATTTACAAATTAAAAAATCATTATTTTGCTGTAATAAGTATGAAATATGCTACAATTAAAAAATTGTATAATTTCGTTTCTTACTAGCGAAGTGAAATTTCCCCGAGTGTGAAAGATAAAGAGCGCGACAGGTCTCGCCAGCAGACAGTTTTTCTATTGCTTTCTCCCTCGATAAAACAATACCGTACCATTACGGCCTACTCACGATATTTTCCGCTGTTATTTTAAACTGTAAAAACGAGATATGTTGCCATCGGGGCTACGTAGATATTTAAATATTTCGATAGGCACCGTTTAGTTTACAAATAGTATACTGAAAAACGAGGTTAAAATAGTATTTTAACTATGAACTATTTCTTACCGGTCGTTGCCAACACGTCGCTGCACTCGCTTTTGTTAATTCATATTTAAAAAAGTAATAAATATTGCAAGTTGTAGAAGATATTAAGGTAAAGGTTCATTTATTCAATACTACAGTACTCTACAGTTAACCACAGTGTTATATATTTGTGGAATACAGGTTATTGAAAAAACTGGTCGACATGTTATGCCTAGGGTTTTTTTTCAAAGGTTGATTTTCATAAGTCGCTTCCAATTGGGAATGGACTATAGATGCGGTCATTCGTCGGTATCGCTGATAGCTCCTAACTAGTACTCCGCCTTAAGAGCTTAGTGGTAAATGCTGTTGACAATAAAGTGAGCACTTTATAAATGAACCTTAGAAAAATTCACTTCCCCTGCCTGCATATATTTTAACGGGCGCGCTGTGTGACATTTGCCTAGTAAAGTTGGTTACAAAGGATAGAAAGTAGTTCCATAGTTAAACGTACAATAAATAGTGTAAGGTAATCATTTGTGATAAATTAAAATTATTTCTTTCTCTTTCTGTTCTTTTATGTATCTAAATGTAAAAATTAACGGATTTTTTAAGTATATGCTTTCTGAATAATTTCACTGTTTAACTTGACCGACGCATGAATTCAGTGACGAGGCCCATGGCAATGTTAATTTTACATAAGGCGGAGGAACACACAACGTGTATACAAGTAGATCATGAGCAGGGCTTGCAAATGTGCTCATTTTATTGTGAACAACCTATATGTGTGTGTATGCGTGTGTGTCTGTACGTGTGTATCCCCCTCCCCCTTTAAATTTTTAAACGTGAAATCTGAATTTCACCAAAGGACACCCCACTTTTATAGTTTTCGACGACGCTGGGCATCTACTTTCAAAATGGCAGACATTTTAATATTTAGTTTGATATGTCATATCTCGGGAACCATTCAAAACATTTAAACCGCATATTGTATGGTGGCAGAGCACTGTGTAGACATTAAATTTTGAAATTGATATTGTTGTTAGTCAGCCATTGTGGAAGATAGCACCAAATGAATAAAGAAATATCTTATATTGTATCTCGAAAAACATCAAAGCAAAATTATCACCCATTTTGACATGTAAGTAATTCTACGACAGGTCAAGTTAATGCAAGACTTCATTTAATTATTTACTTATTTTAGGTTTATTTGGTATATCTGCTATAACATTTAACCAATTTAGACCAAATATTGTATGCTAAAAATTTATATTACATGTAACATATATGCCAACACATAGATTTGGTCAGCCATTTTGTAAGATAGCGCAACATGAATAAATAAAGTTCTTATATTATATATCGGTAAACAAATAACCGATTCCTTCAAAATTTGGCAAACAAGTATTCAACCGAATTTAACCAAAGTTGGTACACATATCGTACTTAGTAAGGAAACCTTACTTTTATAGCTTTCGAACACACTGGGTACTTACTTTAAAAATGGAGGAGATTTGAATATTTAGGCTATGTCGTATATTGGGAACTATTAAATCCATTTAAACCAAAGTTTGTATGCTGGCAGAAAATCGTGTAAGCATTTGTTTTTGAAATGGATGTTGTTGTTGATCTGCCATTTCGGGAGATAGCACCAAAATAAAAAATATAATTATAAATTATATTACGAAATCTATTAAACCAATTCTCGCCCAATTTAACATGCAAGTAAATCTATGACACGCTAATTGAACGCAAGTGATTGAACTTTATTATGTACTTATTTTCAAAATGGTGGGCATACAAATATTTTGAGTTTATTCGGTATAGCTACAATGCCATTTTACTAATTTTGACCACATTTTGAATCCAAAAAGTTTAGAAAACACATGTATCATATATGCCAATACATAACTACTTTTACCAGCCATTTTGTAAGATAGCGCCACATGAATAGGTAAAGATTTTATGTCATGTCTTGGAAACCAATAACTGATTACTACCAAATCTGTGAACAAGTTTCCTGATATTGAGTCAGATTATGTTAAAAGATAAATTTTAGGTATGACAGACAATTATTTACAAAATGGCTGCCATGTCGTCATGTTTGTATAGAATGCTATATCGTCGAAACAATGCAGTCAATTCCAATTTTACTGGCTGTGCTGGCAGTAGATATTACAACTATCAACAATGTCTACACGGGGCACCTTTTGTCCGCCATATTGTAAGATACCGCCTCATGAACAAATAATTGTCATATCTTGGGAAACAATTGTCCAATTCCTATCGAATTTTGGCAAATACTATTACACCAGATGAAGAAAAACATTATGATTTTTAGTATTTCAGACACTTATTCTCAAAATGGCGGCCATATTTCCACCTTAGCTAAGAATGCTATATCTTCGGAAACATGTAATCAATTCGAAATTAAATTTGTATTCTGGCAGTAGATATTACAACTATGAACTGTTTCTACACGAAATCAAGCAACTCAGCTTTTAAGAACGTATTTAAAAATGAGTTGCGACCATGTTGAGGAAAGTAGATTGAGTAGTTATATCAGTAACTTCATATCTTTAGCTACAAAGGCTTCAGATCTACATACGTGAAACAGATTTTATAGTAAGATTAGCGTGCATTTGATTTCGTAGACCTCTTGAAGATACCTAGTAAAGTGTTCGACGGAACGTCTGTTATTAATTCAGTTTATTATTATTATTATATCAGTATATTTCAGTGCCAGCGAAGTGCTGTGATAATTTGGTTCATCATCGTTCACACAATCCATGATACAAACTGTGGTGAACTATTCGACGTGTATGGTTACGGAAGGAACGAATGAAACTTGTACTTATTTCAACTATAGGTTGTTCACGGTAAAGTGAGGACTTTTTAAGGCCCTCCTAATTTTTTCCTTTCAGTGAATTTCTATCTTGCCACCACTTTTTAGTATGAATGTTGGTATACAGCTAATAAACACAGTGTATACATTTCACAGCCCTTAAATGTAAACGTCTGAGGCTGCAATAAAATATATTTATAAGTGATCAATGCCTGTTGGGAGGCCTTAAAAAGTGCTCACTTTACCATGAATAGCCTATAATCTAAAAAACCCAACGCTCAGTACAGAACCAGTGACAAGACTGGAGTGGTGGCATGAAAACTGTAACACTTTGCCACAATATTAGGGGAGTCTAGGTGACTTGGGATCAAAGTTCGCAGTTTATGTCACACATAAATGAGAGAACACGAGACTTCGTAGTAACAGTGAACCCCTTTGTCACTGTCTCGTCCCTAAGTAGTGTCCAGCCACCTCGCTACGCTAGCATGTCACCTTAGCAGTCACGGGCATTGAGGACACTTGCCAAATAAAGTGTTCACTACTGACTGTTCAGAGATTACACTCTCATACCGGGCGCAAACCACCCACAACTCCACGCTTTTCCGTACTTTAACTTGCAGACATTCTACTACGACGATGAGAATTCGGTAGACCCTATTGCATTTCGTGTGTAGTATTATTACGTCGCCGAATTATTATATAAATACATCATTTCACAAAAAAAAAGTGAATTAATTATGACTTGTGTATACCAGGCCTTATATCGATCAGATATGCCAAAACAAGATAGGCCGTTCCATTTTGTGCCAAGTTAGTTAAGAATACCAAAGCCTCAATTTGTTTGATCATCTATTTCTATGAAAAAACTTTTAGCAATTTGAAAAGTCTCTTTTAGCCCATACCCCTACATTTAATTTTTGAGAAACTTTAATAAAAAATGTTACCCCGTGACGATTACCATATCATGAGTTTTATGTTATTTTTACCAGAGTTAATGTTATATTATTTTTCATATAATCTGTTTTCAGTCTACTTTCAGCGATGGAAATTTTTTCACTCAGTATAGAATTAAAAATAAAACATATTGTTAATTTTTCTTCTACAAGAATTTTGGATAATTTATTTTAGGAAACATATAACGTAGCAAATTTAATGCAACAGCTGTCTCATTTCTTGACATGTAACGCCGCAAAAAATAAGTATTGGTCTGAAAAATATTAAACTTAGTTGAAATTACCTACATATCCAACAATAAATGTTTTTAATAACTGGTTGAATTTTTCCTACGAAAAAACTAACTTCCTATCTTCTCTTGTTTTTTTTTTATTGCCAAGGAGTGACGTACAAAGCAAACTTTACTTACAGTCGCACCCCCCCCCCCTTTTTTTTTTCACCCTTCTCGCAACAGTTCGGATCGCTGCCACAAATGAAAAGAACTCGTTAAAAGTTGGCGTGTCCCGCTGAAGTCACACGAGTTTCGTGATTTTCGCTGGGGAAAGCACTCACAGCACAGACGCCATACAGCGTCCTCTGCTAACAAAGACGACTGTGTGGCACTCGCACGTTATACATGTAGTAAGGCCGCTGACAAAATCGCAGAAGAAAAACGGGGTTAAGTTTCCATTCCAGCTGTGCATTAACTGAACTTCCGTGTCTCAGCGGTCTCAACTAGGGACGCCCCCGGCCTCGCTCGGGTGACATTTACAAATATGGCGTTTTTTAGGCTTACAGTAAGTACACTATCGACCAAAAAGTAATTGGGTACCTGTCCACAATGTTTACTCGGTGGTTGTCGCCCCGTTAGAATCTCGTAGGGCCACCTCTTGCGACTATAACAGCAACCATCCTGTCTGGCATACTCTCTACAAGTGTTTGCAGGACATCCATGGGGATTCGTCACCATTTCTCTTGCAACCATTCCATGAGTTGAGCAATGGATTTTGGCCGCGCCTGAAGAGCCCTCACCCGGTGACCCAATTCGTCCCAAAGGTGTTCTATACGGTTGAGGTCGGGGCTCTGGGCTGGCCAATCCAATCGGCGAACATTGTTGTCGGCGTACCACTGCATAGTAGCCCTTGAAACATGGCACATGGCATTGTCATCCTGGAAGTAACACGGGTCCATTCCGTAAAAACGCCACAATGTTGGGAGCATTTCATTATCCAGAATGTTACAATAGGCGTCTGTGTTCATGCTACCACAGACAAACAACAGCGGTCCTACACCGAGGACCGTGAAACAGCCCACAATTGGGTTTTGTTTCATATTTATCTAATTTGTCAGAATAAAATTACAATTTAAAAGGCACAGAAATTAAATAAATTTTACCGTTTCGGTCACAGATAAATCTATAAATTTATACGGAGCAAAAAACTAAATTATTTGTTCGGAACTGTGCGACGGTGGCGCCGTCGCGTGTGTCGTTGGTAACCTGTTCCGGACTTCCGGCAATCTCATTGGTAGGCTTCGACCCCCCGCCTTTGCTTCCCCTCGTTTCCCTCCCTCTTTCCCCTTCCCGCACCAGGGGCTTTAATTTATTTAAGGGGTTGCACGAGTTGATGATCGTCTGAGATCGACATCGTCGCCTGCTGAACGAAGAAATTAGTATACATATTTAAAATTGTCAGTTATTTATCACCGAGGCGAAATGGGATTTTGTCCTAAAGAATTTACGTAGTTGTGGCAGAAGGAACAAACCTTACGATGAGTCGTGGCGGCCTTTGAAATAGCGTCAGTTTGGATTTTATGTAATTTGTGTGGCGTGGATGTCTTTATTACTGGGGCTTTCATGTTCGTAGTGTTTTTTTGTTTTTGTTTAGAAGCCTTTCAAAATTCAGTTGTGACTAATTAAATGCTAGTGTACAGTGATTGTATCCTGTTTTTGTAAATTCAAATCAGTTTAATTCCCGTTCGTTTCTCAGGCAGGCTTAGAAAAAATTAATTTTAATTTGTCTTGTCAATTACGTTTTAGTTTGCCCGAGCTTTGGTTGGACGTAACGTCGCCTTGGTCAATGCACAACATTGTTTTGATAACTTTTAATATATTTAATAATATTAATTTTATGTAAAGAGGCTCTGGATAGAGTATTAGATGCCGCCCTCTTTCTCCTGTCTGGCTTAAACTGGGCCTGATTTATTGGAACCTTTGTTGAAATTTTTAAGGTGACTTTTAAATCTTATGTTTCTCCGCATTTCTGATCATACTGTACGAATATATTGTAGTGAAAATTAGTTTTCGATTGCAGAGTGTACTTAAACATTCTGAGCAAGCGGAGTTTTTAAAGTGTTTCAGAAACACCTCTTTGTTAGTCACCATTATTTAGCCCTATTTGTTAAAACGTGTTTGTTAGGCTTTTGTATAATTTTAAATTGGGAAGTATATGCAGTTACGTAAGATTTTTAATGATAGAGAAAGAGAGAGAGAGAGGGAGGGAGAGAGAGAGAGAGAGAGAGTTGTATGAGATTCGATGTACTAAAATACGTAGCTGGTCGGTTACCAGTTTGGTTTCATTCATTAAATGTTTGGTAACCCTTCGTTAATTATTTATATAAAGAATATTCACGTTCTATTTAAATTATATGGACTGTACGTTAATTAAGCTTTATACATATTGGTTACTTCAAGTTTTTTTTTTTTTTTAATGAACCATGTAAATATAATATTTTCAGCGTGTGTGCACTGGTAAAATTGAAGGGCCATATACAGCCCTATTATAGCGATTTTAAGGAACCCTTGAGTTCCACTTGTTTGTGAACTGGAATAATTTCTTGAATGTTAAAGTAACCATTATGGTCATTCAGTCGAGTCATTTCAACAACAGAGGGATTCTCATATGTGCATTGTTGGTGTAATCCAAGTTCAGGATTATGTTGTATCTTGTTACCTATGCAAAAATATAAGTTTTATCCCCGAAATTGCTTTCCTACTTATTTGTGCTTGGCAAACCTGCACTGATATCGATACGAGGTTTTGTCATACATAGGAACCTATAAAAATCTCTCCGAGTTCTCTCTCTCTCTCTCTCTCTCTCTCTCTCTCTCTCTCTCTCTCTCTCTCTCTCTCTCTCTCTATCTATCTTTCTCACTGGCAGAAGTGGTTTATATGGCTACGGGATATAGTTTCAACAACGAATGATGTTACCCACACGTAGAGAACCTTTCTCATTCGACAGTATGTTTTATTGTGTACAGTGCAGACCATTAAAAGCAATTCATATGCAACGTCCCATATAAAATATACTATGTATGTCTGAAAGGGTTAATTAAACGTATTGTATGAAGTATTATTGTACCCTATGTACAATTGTATAATTACATTTAAAAATTCATTTTTGAAATAGAAGTTTAATTTGAACGATTTTAATTATTAACCAACATATATATTTAATGAAGTATGCGGCTGTTCAAAGTTCCGCATCACGCATGTAGGAAAACTGCTAATTGGAAAAATTATTTTTAAATAGGACGAAAACTACTGATTTTTCTATGTCTATAAAAATGAGTGTTGACAGCTCGCCTGGCGACGAAATCGATTATTTATACACTAGTGCCATCTAGTTATTGAGAATCAAATCAAATCACAGGGAAAAAAAAGAAAACTAAAACGTCTGCATACAACGGAATGAGCATGGTTAAGGGGGTGGTAGCAGGCCGACTAATTAACAAACGAGAAACAAAGTTAGGGGAGGGGAATTTTAAGAGAATATGATTGATTGAAGAAGGGTCAGACTTCTGGTGGACGTGGTGTTCTAAACACCTCCGGAAATGTAAGTTTGTATCAAATAAATTTTTAATAATAAATTTTAATAATTTTTATAATATTTTTAAATCTATTTTTATACACTTTTCTATTTTTTTCAATAGATTTTTATAAATTTTTGGAATTACTTATAAATTTTTTTAAGGTTTTTATATTGTTTGGAATTTTTTTTTCGAATTTTTGGCTTTCATTCAAAGTCACGGTTTAAGGTCAAGGATATCGACATCTGTCATGGCTGACAAATGGACACCGGCCGAACTGACGAGGGATGGTCGTGTCGGGAGGTTAATCGATTCTCCTGGCACCGAACCCCTGACCTCGTATATGTAGGCCCTACATTTTTGAAATAATTGAGGAGTTGATTACAAAAATAGGATTGGCCCGAAAACCTCATTTTTTATATTCCAGTGGCAACTTTTGCTGCGCTGAGAGATCCATATTATGGCTGAATTGATTTTTGCAAAAACGCATTTTAACCAACTGAAAACATTCATGGAAAATATGGTGTTTTCTACAAAATGTGGATATGTCCAATGCTATTCTGACAAAAACAGCCTGTTTGCCACGAGGTGTTAGTTACTAGACTGCAGTAGAGCCTCATCGCGACTGGCCAACCTCCAAAAGACAAAAGGTCGTGCTGTCAGCTAAGATGCCAGAAACTGTGACATACTTCACTGAAAGTCTTATCAACTCATTTCAAGCTAAGAAATCACAGTATTCATTATGTGATAACCCAGACCGGAGATATCTCCCTAAATATTTAACTCTCTCCAAGATGCACGAATGGTTTCTTCAAGAATATCACATCGATGTTTCTTATAAAGCCTATTGGTCTATTTTTAAGACCTTTAATGTCAATTTTTGTTTCTCTAGATCTGATACATGAGTTTTTACGATCATATGGATCAAAAATGAAAGCAACTAACACACAGGAAGAAAGTCATAGGTTATATATGTTGATAAAAGCCTACACTAAAGAAAGCTGACGCTTACTGTGATGAAAATAATAAATACACATTAAGAGCAAAACAAGGAAGCATACTGTTATTGTCATTTGACTACATGCAGAACGTACCTCACCCTCACATAACAAGTAACGTAGTATAGTATATTTGACAACTATGGCACATCATCTTTGGAATACACGACCTCTGTGACGATTCAACTGCAATCTATCGTTACTGTGAACATAAGGGCAAGAAAGTACCAAACGAAGTAACATCAATGCTACTAGATTGCATGTACCATTTCAGAGAGGACGAAATAAAGTAACTAGTATTATCGAGTGATGGGTGCCCGGGACAAAACAAGAATAAGACAATGGTACAGTTTATATACTGCCTAGTCCATATGTTGAAACTGTATGGCAAGGTAACTTAACATTTTACCTGTAAGAGGTCACACGTGCATGCCAAATGATTAAAACTTTCTTTAATCAGATAAACGAAAATGATCACAACATGTGCAGGGTTACCAGTAGATTTGGATGTCATATGTATTGCTAGGAAACAACCAACTCCCATTATATCACTATATAATGAGATATTGTGACTTCGAAGATATGAAGGCACCAACTGATCCTTCTTTTCCCTGAAAACACATAAACCTTGATTACATCTGAAGGAGGCACGATTGGCACAAGTAGTAAGGCGAGAACACACACACAAATTCAAAAACACACACTACACACCATGGACTACGCACATTGTACGATGTTGAGAACCACTTGCCCTTTATATGGAGATTCCTGCATTGTACCACCACAACCCAGGGATTAAGTCTGCTAAAACAAAATATCGTACTGAAGTCTTGCTTCAATTCTGACACGCGTGCCAGTTAGCAAACTCAAGCAATTTTATGTGAGTACTCCTATCCTGCCAAAGACTGTCCTGCCTGAATGATTTGTATTTCGTCCCGCCAGCTGGTGAAATGTGTAATGCTTACAATTTCCCTAGAGTACGATTAAAATGCTTATATTATGGGGCTGGTGTGTTTACAGAACTTCATTACGGTAATGAACTTGGTTAACAAGTCTGCTTGGTTATTTGCCACGTCTGTATTTCGTAGCCCAGATTAATAAACTGTTATTGTTTGAAGAGGGGTTATAATTTTGAAGAGGCGATATTTTTGTGCCAGAAAAATGTATCATGTTTATCTTCGCCCCCCCCCCCCTTCCCCAGGGGTGGCGCACGTCTGAACGCTACCAGGTGCTGAGCTATACTGAAGAGAGGCGCGCTGCGCTCCTGGCGCGACCTAGCGCTGTCTGGTGGCTACTACTGGCGAGTTCAGCCTCGCACACTCTGGCACCTTCCATACGCCTCTCCGCTATTCCCGCCGCCTCCTAATCCTTCCCGAGCCGCGTTTTCCCGTATAAATGTTCGTCCCCAGCCCGAGCAAGTGTGCATTGTTCCTCATCGAGTTGTGCGGGCTGGCCGGTGATAGATCATGTCTACACCACTTCGTACTTCGAGACTTTAGCATGCTAGACGCGTTTTCGCGAATTATAAGTACTACTCAAGTTAAGTATTGCAATGAACGTAGTTGTTGTTATGCTGAGGGTAGAGTTTCCCTTTTAATAGTGTTTTTTTTTTTTTTTTTTGTATATGAATTTTAGTAGGGAAGTGTATCTTCACTGTTTTGCTTATGTGAATTTCCGATGTGGTATGTTTATAGGAATGTTTGGCGTACTGTGGGAATAGTCTCCTGGACTACGATTTGCCAAAAGAATTTTACTGCCAAGGAGTTTAGTGGATATTTTATGGCGTGCCTTTATGCTCACAGTAAGGGTTTTTGTTTCTTCCCAATGGTATTCTTGATATAAGTATTTCATGTTGTACTTTTTAGCTAATCATCAGGCGTACTTTATTTTTAGAGTTGTAATGGTGTTTGTTTTAATCAGGGAATCATTTTAACCTTTTTTAAATGGGATTTCACAAGTGTTTATTCAGGTTGGCTGATTTCTCAGGATATATTAATATGGTTGTTTTTCTGTTTGTTCCAGTGCATGTGCGTTCTCTCCTTCCCCTAGTTCACCGATTGGTAGCAAGCGACAGAAATTTACAGACGCAATTTATATGTTTCAAATTATGTTGCAAAGTTGTTGTTCTTAGTGATAATTATATAGATGGGCTTCAATTTATTTGTATTGATTTAAGAATTTTCGTGCCCATGCTTTCTTGATTTTTTTAATGGAGTGTGTCCTTCTCCTTGCCTTCCTTTAGCCCTGCTACGCCCTAAAGGGCGCAACAGTACTAAACTAATGAACTATTTTGAAAGCTCTGCCAATCGAGTGTTCTACGAAGGTAATGTTCCTGGACGACCAGGAAATGGTAGCAGCAACAAGAGAGATAGTGAATTTGAGGTTGATGATGAAATAACGTTGGTTGCGATTAGTGTGATGTTTATGGTGCTGACGTGTGGTTCGTGTAATAGCATCAGTACTTTGACTTACTCTAACCAAAATACCTATCATAACATAAACTTACAAATTTCTAATACCATGTGAGCTGTATGTGTAACTATACGTACATAAATATATTATCGAATTGCATGTAACTGTTCGTTATTTATTTCAAATAACGCCCTTTTGTCAGCAAGAAAACAAGATTCGCCAAAAAGTTTTACTTTCAGGAAAAGGAAACAAAATTTCCTATTGTAATTGATAGCTAAAACTGTTTACATATACACCTATGTCCAAACAAATTTTTGCGGATGTAATGGATACAATCAACATCAGGGTTAGTTTTTTTCGTTTCCTGAAATAATTACTTTTTTTAACTAATCCTATTTTTGCTATTAATTACTCAATTTTATCAATTTTTTAGTTTTTTTTTTTTATTTTTTATAATTTTTTTTTAAATTTTTTAGGATTTTAAAATAATTTTTGGGGAATTTTTATAATTTTTGGAATGTTTTGGATTCCTAGGTTTCAAGGTCAATCAAGGTAACGGGCACACTGTCAAGATCGAAGTCAAGGTCAATGTTACCTGAATCCAACATGGCGATTGGGTGACGTCCGAACATGGCGGCCGGCTGGCGTCCGCGCCAGTGCCAGGTGCCGTTGATGCCAGACCCATCATAATAATTCCACTACAATGGAAATAAAATATTTCATGACGGTGTAGCTCATGAGAAAATATCTGTTGCTTGTCATGTATCGTTCTTAGACTGTTGCATGTATCCAGTTAGCATCTTGTTGACATTCTCATATTTCTTTTTCGAACAAGCAATGTTCCTTTTGGTCGGGATACCTTTCTCATTGTGCCAAAGTGTAGAAATGAGTTGAGAGATGATTTGAGAGATTTGGTGTACATTTGCAAAATTTAACTAAGAAATTCCACATTAAGGACATTTTGCCTTAAAGCATTAATTAAAACGATAGACTTTTCAAACGAAACGTATTCTTCACGAATTTTTTTAGGAGAAATTCCCTACAGCGGGGATGTTTCCATAATACATACTGCTTGTTTGCAAGGAATTTCCAAAATGTATGTTTTACAATAAGTACTCACTTCCTTATCTATATTGAAAAAAATACGCTCGTATGGACCGAGGCGGTATTTCCTTAACATGGTATTTCGTATTAAAATTTCCCAGCGGTCAGCCGGTAGACAGTGCCCTTAACAACGAAGTCTTGAGAGCCGATGAGGATGAAATGGAGTGAGTATGGAGAAGCGCCGGAATGCAAGGGCGGGGGAAACGGGAGATCCCTGAGAAAGCCCGCCGACCAGCGGCGTCGTCCACCACGATTCCCATATGCGAAAGTCCAGGAGTGAGCAGGCCGCGGATTAAACCCGGTTCGCCTTAGTGGGAGGCGATAATGCTAACTGCTCAACTACCGCGGCCCCCAGAATGTAGAGAATGTCTAATAAATACGTAGTTAAAGGTTATTCACGATGAAGTGAGCACTTTTGAAATCAACTTTAGAAAAAAGTCACTGCCCCTGCCTGCAAATATTTAAACGGGCACACTGAGTGACATGCGCCCATTAAAGTTTGGTAACGATGGGTGGCAAATAGTTCCATATATTAATGTCAAATAAAAAGTGTTAGGTCACCATTTGTGATAACGTAAATTATTTCGTTAGTGTTCTGTTATTTTTTGTGCATCCACGTATGAAAATTAGAAGATTTGTAAAATATTTACTTTTATAATGATTTCACAGTTTCGCTTGACCGACGCATGAATAAACTGATGAGACCCATGGCAATGTTAATTTGACATAAAGCGGAAGAATACACAACGTACACACAAGTAGATGTTAAGCAGGGCTTTCAAACGTGCTCTTTTTAGAGTGAACAGCCTATAGCAGTACGAGTAGGCTGAGCTGCATGGGCCGTAGCTTGTAGCGGCGGCTTTCATCCTGATGACAGCGGTGATGCAGTATGGCAAGGTCTCCACAAGACGTCAGTAGCGGTCGGGTACCACATTGTCCTATGACCACTGCACAGCCTCCCGCAATGGACGGAGCAGGACCCGTGGCACGCTCATCTGTCTCGACAGCATCCCAGATGTGTTCGGTAGTATCCAGGTCCGATTGCCTCAGTGGCCAGGCAAGCAACTCCAAGCCCATAGTGTGATCTTCCAACCACTCAGTCACAACCCGGGACCGGGGCAGGCCGGTGCATTGTCTTACTGTAAGTATGGGCTGATGCCCGGTTGCACTAACATCTTCCCCGATCCGAGATCAAATGATCCAAGTTTGATCATAGTTTCAATGTAAAAGTGTCGCACCAACGAAATTTCATGATTCTGGATTTCCGATTCGTCGATCTTGGTTCCAAAGTGAGAGATCGATATTAAGTACGAGACAAATTTGGCTTTTGGTTTGTAATATATGACGTCAAGATGTGCGATCATTTATCTGTTCTGAGTGAATTATTGTACAAATTTTACTGAATAATATTCATGTACGTATAATGTTGTTTTAATTTCCCAAGAAAACAATCGAACGGAGTTCTATCTGTTGGCGTATTTTCAAACTATATTTGCCAATTTCAGCGGTTCGAAATGAACTTAATCTCGATCTCCAGTCCAGCTCTGAACTCGAATGGTGCAACAGTTTTCAGTGTCGATTTTAGATAGGACCTCAGATCGAGTTTCAAACCATGATGGTGCACCCAGGCCTGAGTACAGTGTACTGTAGGTGCAGAAATGGCCGTGCGTGATCTGCCAGTCGGTGCCTGCATTGTTCCCTGGTGAGGGACGTTGGCGCTTGTACCAGAGGATCCAGTTCAACCCATGTGAGATGTCCCCATGTAAGGACACCACTACACCGGCATGAACTGATCGCTGCAGACACGAGTGATCCGTCACTTTGTGTGTTTCGCGACGCACTCATGCACTCTCATCATAGTGAGCCAACGTGTACGTCGACTCATCCATCCAGATTAACTTATCCATTCCTCAAGGGTCCAGTGGCTGTATTCCTATGAGATGGTGTGCCGCCAATCACGCAAAGGAGGCGTTGAAATGTTTGTAAGATTAATTTTCTGACAATTTTACAGTTTCAATTAACGAAATGATTTATTGAAAGAATTCAATAGTGCCACTTTACCATGTATTACATAAAATAAATGAAACATTTTTAACAATGGTAATTTAAATGAATGAGTTATAGCGATAGTTTTCTGTTGGCACATGCTGCTTTTCCATTTTATAGCCAGCGGCCGTAGACTATCATACAGAGAAATTAATGTGTTTAAATCATTTTAAGGATTCTATTAATGCCTTTCAGGATAATGGGAATCCAGTAGGCCTACACACTAGATAAAACTTGGTTTCCAGGGTTATTTTTTGAGTGTTGAGTAAGATTTAATTAATTCAGTTTTCTTTATGAAGATACTGATAGTCATCATTTAAACAATAACGCTTCTTCATTCTCAATGAGTCGAGAAGTATCGAACTAAGTAACTCTGTTATTTAGGCATAACGCTTTATCTCTGAACACATAAATTAAGTAACTGTCCAAAATACAAATCATTATTTACCTGTATTATGCGAAGAAAGTGAGTTGAATGTCAAGCCTCTGTGAAAACTTTGATTGCGATTTTCCTACAGTAATTGATAGTCTTCTAGAGCTGTCAGAAACTGACTGGTCATTATGTTTCTAGATGATATGAAAATTAAGGCATACAGTTCATTTAAGAACGCCAAGATATCTGTAGGCATTATTCGGAATGTATTATTAGTGGATCTGATGTCCAAAGGCAAGCAAATACACAACTCTCCTGCGAAGTAATACAGAGATCTCACTCACTTCACAGGACTTGCAAATGATCCCTTAGTGAATCCAGGACATAGGTACAGCCAAAATAAACACGTGTCTCTAATACAGCAAATATATTTCTGCACAAGACCAGTGGTCAGTTTATAAAAGTTGTTATCAATTTGTATAATTTTTAATCTATTTACACCAAATAAAAATAAGGCACACTAAATGTATTTCAGGTTTTATTGCAGTGGTTGTAATTACAAAAGTTCAAAATTGCTTTATTGCCTAAATTGATATTTTTTTAAGACTTCATAATGATTCATTGTTGCAACCGTTTTAAAATTTAAATTTTATTATGCTTAATGGCGAAAATTTCAGCTTTAATAGTAGAGTATGAAATATTAATACAACTTGGCAATGAACCGCACCTCTTTATCTGTTGGTGATACTAGAGCTATTGTAAGCTCATATTACACGTTATTATCAACGGAAGCTCACGGGTTAAAATAACACTTATGCTTTCAAAAAAAAAGAAACAACTTGAAATAAGTGAACAGAAATGAAAACCTTCAAACATGCCAGGAAATAACAATTTTCATTAACATTTTTTTATTAATTATAACCCCTACACTTTTGCTATACGGTTGTGAATGGAAATAGATGAACTTAAAGAGGTCAGAACTAAGCACTAAGAAAATAAAGTAATTAAAAACCCAAATAATAAATTAATTACTCTCTCGCCTAGTTTTGTTTCTTGTCTTGTACATTTTAAAGCTGAATATTAATATCATGTAATGGAACAAAAGAACGCTGGTTTAAAGAAATTGGAATTAAATGACTGTTAGTAAAGTACTTAACATATAATTACAAGCAGAGTTATGAGAAAATTAAAGCAATAATTACGCCTTCGACTTGGTGAGAAAGTTGGTTCAATGCTTTCTCACAAACTTCATCAAACCGAGACTTTTTTCTCTGGTATTTTTGTCTTTGTCCGAGAGGCTTCCATCCCTTCCACGTTCGTGCTCTCCGATCCTTGCGTCTGCCCGGAAAGTTTTTCTCCCTCTCTTCGCGAACTCAGCTTCGGCGAGGATTTGCCGCCTTCTTCAATCTTTCCTCGCTGCAGTGAAAGCAAGCGGTCTAACCTTTCTCTTCGCCCTCTCTACGGCCCGTTTTCTTGTAGGAGCTGCGTATCAATCTTTAATACTCCTGGCGCCTTTGGTTAAGTGTTTCTGCCTCCATCGAGGGAGTAATTCCATTACGACGCCGCAGCTGTGTTTACGTGGAGCACAGTTTGCTGTTCATACATTTCCTAATAGGGTTACCAATAATTGAGAACGCGACTTCCCTGTTGCATGTATTCAGCTGCGCAGTTGAAATGTTCGTGCTTCAAACACACTTAAAGTACTGGAAGGGTTTATTAATTATGAAAGGTGCCTTTAGTACAAGTGCCATCAACACCATGATGCGAACAATAGGACCGGCAGATTTAACCTTGTCGTACCTATTGTTTATATTTTGTTTCATTCAACAGCATCGGTCGCTGAGTTTGAATACTGGATTAAAGCATAAATATGTGTGCCTTTTTCGGAAGTAAATTTACGCGAGTTTCACGTTGTAAACCTCCATTACATTAGAATATCGTCATAAAAAAGAGGAGGTACATTATAGGCCTGGTTACAAATAGTAATATATATCATTCTACTGGAGAAAAAGGCATTGAATCAAATTTTCGTATTTTTCGCTAATTCCAAAATTATAATGGGATCTTCTTTACTTAGTTACCTACACATTTATCTCAGCAACGAGTTGCTGTATTTTATAAATGCACTTCTTGAAAAGGTATTATGCAATGCAATATAATGTTATAAGGTTTGCCAGATTTAACTTTTACCTAAAATATGTAGAATTTGGTAGTCCTTTATTTGAAACCTTTCTGCTGATTACCCTTGTGAATTAGTTATATTTATCAAAATAAATTGAGACAAGTTGCAACAGTGTACAGTGAACATCTTTTATTTCTATACTACTGATGACAATAGAGTTCAATGCAAAACTGGGTATGCAATTAATACCACACAATTTAACTACTGATCTTAAAAGGCACAAGTTTATTCACGTTCAATAAGATTTAACTTTTCCTTAAAGGCGCAAATAAAAAAAAATATTGAGGGGTAGTCATAAGGCCCAAACTATAGCCCTCACTACATAAAACCACAGAAAATTTTAAAAGATTAAATAAGAGACAAAATTGACTTCTCGTATTGAACCAAACTGAAATCGTTGCACAATGGGCCATGAGTGTTAATTTCATGAAATAAACCAGTCCACAAATAACTGGGGCGGCTTACAAATACATTAAAAACTTACACATAATAACACACAGCGCGTTAAAACAAAATGGATAACGCTGCCGCGAAGTGACATAAGTTACTGCCAAACCAAATTTTGAGCGGCGACCGAAACGTAATTTAGAAAAACCGAACTCCACCACAGCACGCCCCGGAGTAAACACAAAACGCCACAGTTCATTAAACATTAAATATATAACAATTATACAGCCCAACCTCACACACATACACTTATGACTCGCCGTAATTTGACGCCCCAGAGGAAATGATCTACATGACAATGATGTACTCCTTAAATATGGACCTGCACGTTTTTTGTGTTAGTTGTTTGCGCGAATACGCGTATCTCGGTAAATAAATGTTCTGCAAATACGACTTTTTGTCAGAAAAGACAAAAAAAAAACAATTATCTATGTCTCTATTGTTTTACTTGTGTTATATTTAGTATATTCTCGGAGAAAAAAATCGCTGAAAATGGTGAAGTATCGCATTTTTAAAGCTTGCCTGTGCAGTTTCCTTAAAACGGCAAGGAAAAAGTACAAAGTTAAGGACGTAGTTTAATCTGTGATCTTTCATGGCGTGTAATAAAATCCCACTGTTACAGATCTCATTTGAACAGTACAGCGTCACGACGGAAACACTGCACGCCTTGCGCGTAGGAGAGATGAGAGACTGGGCGAGCGTGTTTGTGTCGCCCGTATTGCTCCCTCGCTTCTTGACCTTGGACGTGCAGCTCCAACTAACTCCTAAGGCGTGAAGAAAGGATGTAAGACAAGCGGCAGTCGTCGCCGCTAGCGTAATCAACAGTAAAAAATTGCGCATGCGCGAAGAGGAGGAAGGAGGGGAACCAAGGAGCATTGGGCACAGAGAGGAAACAGGAGAAGGAAGCCAAGCGCGCACACGAGCGCAGATGGCGCCACAGAGTAGAAAGCGCAAACTAGCGGCGAAGCCCCCCCCCCCCCAACCCTTCTACACTAAATTTGTGCCTTGGTCACTTAACGTCTCTCGACAAGATGCATAACTCGTCACAGTTCATACAATTAGCAGAAACACAGAAGAAATATACGAGACTCAAATATGTTTTAAATATTAAATGGCGAGCCCCCAAATCCCGCTACTCCTGCGTGAGCACCCTTGCAGTTCTGCGTGCCCTCCGGCATGCATGTTAGTAGCTAAGATGGTTGGAGAATAGGACGTCTCAGGGCAGGCCCTACACGCATTAGGTCACGTTTAATTATTATAATGGGAGCATGCATCGCGGCTAAGTAGGGTTGTAGTACTATGGCCGCAATTGTAGCCATGGACATACCCCGAAAGAAGAAGGGTCTAGATGGTAGGGCATAGCAAACTAGGCAAAGCGGAGAGGGCCGTGGAAAATCTGTACGACAGTCGCGGAGGATAAGTGTAATTCCTTTTATTGGATTAGCGCTGGAGAAAGTAGGGTAGCTGTTATTTCGCTAAGATAGACTTTGTGAGGTTAATGAGGGTGATATTATGAAATGTGTCGAGCCGCTGCTGGAATGTATCCAGGGTCGTACCGCAGTAGCACGGCCCTGGAGGCGGGGGACAGAACTGCTCCACCGGCCCGCAGATGCCAGTCATATCTCTGGAAGTAGAAAAAAGGTTAGTTTCCTCCATAAAAATAGGAGTAATTTGGAAGAGGCGGGACTTAAATACAAATAAATATAGTTCTGAAACATAAATCTTGAATGCTGTAGAAGCAAGACAGTTCGCAGATAAAAATACACAATACGCCGCAAATCTTGAACTCAAAGTCCATTGAGAGATACATGCATATTTCAATTGCCAATAAATCTCAGCCATGAGCAACAGCTCCTCTGATTAACTAGTTCCCCGGAGACCATAAGTGGTATTCCAGGATGCACCCCGAGCGCCTGAAACACAGACCTCTTCTCAAGCATGTTTGCATTGCAAGTTGCAGCCAGGCAGTAAGACAGGCGCACAATATCAACTCGCGAAGAACCCTCAATTTTGCCTGGAGAAGTTGATGATGAATGACCGCAGCGACGAAATGCTCTTGCGACTCAGGTGGAACAAAGGAAAAATCAAA
Organism: Dryococelus australis; assembly: GCA_029891345.1. NCBI lineage: Eukaryota > Metazoa > Arthropoda > Insecta > Phasmatodea > Phasmatidae > Dryococelus > Dryococelus australis. Next base: position 170,962,989 of record CM056997.1, on the reverse strand, counting down.
CAGGTCATGAGGAGAGAGTACAACAAAGTTAAAAGAAAACAGGAAGGGGAACACACATGCGCTTACAAACATCAAACAATTAAAGTGTATTCTTCACTTATCACATAACTTTAATTATTCTACACGTAAGGTTTTAACTAACTCACATGTGATTTACAACAAGTGTGAGCTGACTCTGGGTTCACCAACATTACAGTATTTACACCCAAAAATTTCTTAATTATGAAAGAACCAATGTACTTAGGTATAATCCTCCCGCCTATGTCTCTGCTCAAATCAGCTAGTAACTAGATAATTTTTACATAGGACCATGTCACCTGTCTTAAACGGGGCCGGAACTCTCGCCTGATCCATCCTGGCGGCAACATCGCGCTTAGCTGCGCCGAACCTACGGAATACCTGGTCCAGTAGGCGTTCACAGTCCGCATCACACAGAAGCAGAGCAAAGAGGGATATTCCACATGTTGAGCAGTGGATGGCCAAGGTGATGACCAAGGTACAGAAGAGATGGAGGAATCCCAGTAAAAACATACACCGCACCGTTAAATCTTAAATTAATAAAATTGAAATCTTTGTCCCAGTTCGCCTGCTCTTGATTATAATAGATTGTTAGACAAGCCTTTAATTTTTTATTAAATCTCTCAACCTGGTTTCCATTTGGCTAATCAGGACTAGAAGAAAAATGTTTAATAGCCCAGAGGAAACACATATCTTTAAACACATGTGACTGAAGATAACGAGCATCATCAGTAACTAAAGACTGTTCACGATAAAGTGAGTACTTTTAAAATCAACCTTAGGAAAAAGTATCTGCCCCTGACTGCATATATTTTAACGGGCGCCCTGAGTGACATGCGCCCAGTAAAGTTGATAACGATGGATGGGAAGTAGTTCCGTATCTTAACGTCAGATAAAAATTGTTCGGTAACCATCTGTGGTAAATTCATTTATTTCTTTCACGTTCTGTTTTTTTTTTTTTTAATTAATCGAAATGTAAAAATTAGCAGACTTGTTAAATATTTAGTTACTTACTTTTCTAATATTTTTTCGGTTTGACTTGACCGACGCATGAATGAAGTTACGGAGCCAATGACAATGTTAATCTTACATAAGGCGGAAGAATACACAACGCCCATAAAAGTAAATCTTAAGCAGGACTTTCCAAAGTGCTCATTTTACCGTGAATAGCCTATACCCGTGCAAGCGCACAAAATATCTTCCAAACCTGATCAGACAAGGCCTTAATAACACCACTTCCTTTCATGTTACGTAGACGTAAAAGAACAACAAACTTAGTAAAGTTATCCAACAATATCAAAATACAAACATTACTTTTCTTTGGTCGTACTAACGGCCCAAATCTATCTAAATGTACAACATGCCAAGGATCCTGGACAATTCTAACAATTGAATGTCCCAAGTTAGTTTTTTTTTTTTTCGGCCTGTTTACACTTCTGGCAATCATCGTACGATCTTACGTACGTAGAAATATCTCCCTTTAACGAAGGCCAAGCAAAATGTAAAGTAATTTTCTGAAATATCTTACCACCTCCTAAGTGGCCAAAAAATACACAGTCGTGGAAATATCGAAGTATCATCGGCGTCAGAGACTCGGGAACGTCTATTTTCTTAGCACGGCCATTCTTTACCGTGAAACACAGTACGCCATTACTTTCTACACATGGAAGCGCTACACACACACCGCCAGACCCGCCTCCACTTGCCTACACCAGACATCACTAGCTTGAGCCTCTCGGAGATCTACAATACATTCGGGGAATCCCCCTGAAATATTTAAATTCGCCACCTCATTACCCGTCTCGTTGAACCCAGTCATCAGGCTCAGCTAGTACAGCAAAAACAATGACGTCAAACGTATCGTTACGAAGATGGTATTATTAAATTTTAACTGTTTAATTTCCACTTTGTTATTTAAATTGAGACAAAAGGTACGTCACAAACGTATTAACAAATAGATGCTGAGACTTTATGTGTACAGAAAAACGGTATATAGATGCGTATTACTATATATAGTGATAGTAGCATTTGCAAACAACTATTGTATTAAATTTGTGCAGTGATATAATTTCATACAATGAAGAGTGATTATGAACTTTGATGCAAAATACAGCGTTGACAAAATTCCTTAACATCCACGTTGCTATTATAAAAATAATTTACACGCATTAAATATTGATGACTATTTCAAAGCTTCAAGAATTAAATTAAATATCAATAATTATTAAATTATTTTTTATAAATAAGAACTACTGTCTGATTCTAAATACACTTTAGCAAAATCGAATACGAAAAGTTGTTCTACAGTTAATATAAAGAATAGCAATAAACCTACAATTTTAGACGTGTGATTAATCTCGCAAAGGCATCTCACTTATGACGTTATGTGGCCGGAATGACATCAATTTAGAAGCACTAATTCGATAGTGACACGATTCGGATCCTACTCTGTTCAAGAAATCATATCGATGTTAGACTTTTTGTAACGGTAGACGTCTGACTCAAACAAAAAAAACTCCTAATATATGGTAATATTTTAATTTCTTTTATGTTTGATACATGCAGAAATGTTGGAAGTTTGAAGTAAGCCCGGGAATGTTTGGGTATGCAGAAGAATGTCTGACTCAGTCAAGGCTTCTATCCCGCACAGTGCATTGGAAGATAGTTTTGGCGAAATGGATTCAGATCCCCACTCCTGCTGCTTTGCTTTCTTCATATGTAGTATCCATACTCTTCGTACACTATACTGAGATCTTGATAGGTCTTTGTGTATTGAAACACAAAAACTTGCCGATTATTGTTACATAATGGTAGTAGTCACGACACAAAGTTGTTATTTCTGTTAGGTATAACCTGAGCAATTTTACTGGTTCGTTACAGCATGTAGCTAACGGCATGTCGAGGGCACCCCCATGACGTCCCTGGATGTCCTCTGTAGACGCAGGCGCGTAAGAAAAAAAATGTCGACTTACCTGTGCATCTTTCTCAAGTCTCCAAATTGGTTCATGTGTGAAGCCACTGTCTTATACACATAAAGTAGTGTTTAACTGCACCGACGGTAGCACAATTCCGTCCGCAGATGCGTTGCAGTTGTTCCGTCACATATTCATAAATATATCTCGTCTCTGATGAAGAAGTAACCGCTTATCTTCGTAATGGCCAGTGGGGCCAAATAAATCTCGATATAAATGTGTTCCCAGCAGTGAACTTCGGGATTTTCTGTTGGCGGGTTGTATACATGAGATCGATGGCTCGATAAATATAATTTCCAGTCCTCACTTTAACAAAACAGCTATGCCCTCCGGTAGGAAAGTCAACCATAGTGAAACGTTGATAACCATTTTCGCGGTAATGGATAAGGCCTTTGTTGTGAAACGTTTCGAAGGCGCCGCATACAGTATCGCTATATTGGAAAATGTGAGTCATCTGGCCTGAAATCTGGCCTCGGGGATTTTCATTGAAAACTCGCCCATGGGTGGCGCACGAGGTAGATGAAAATATACATAGCGGAGGACAAGGCAACGTTGGAGGTATGCGGCAGAACATTTTCGTCGATCATAGAACGTAACCGTTCCAGTGCTTACTATATTGTTACTTGATCAAAGCATGTGAGGTTTTGCCAAACTACACAATAACAGTTTAGAGTGGGACTGACAAACTGATAGAGTGGAACATAGCATTGTCTGCGATGCCGAAAATTTCACAAAACGAATATTTTATGTACGGGGGTTATCCAAACAGATGGAGTATTTTTAATGCACACGCATATTTATATGCATTCAATATGCCCATAATTAAACTTTTTTTGCCACTACTTTACAAAATGGCGATAAATTAAAGACATCACAAAGCGAATGTTGCGTATACGGTAAGTACTTTAGCACATCAATTGGTACCAAAGATATTTAGTAATAACACCGCCAGGATAATAAGGCTGCTTGAAAAATGAGGGACATACTTATTGAATATGTAGGTTACCTTCCGCAGTGTTCTTTAAACCAAATGCGGATGACAAGTTTTAAAGTTTCTTGGAATAAACATTTCAGTTTTAATTTCATGGTTCATTTAAACTTCATTGCTCCAGAGTGTTATAATTATACGTAACAAGATGTAACAGGGCAGCCATTACATCGGTTTTAATTTTTTTAATGTATGTTCTCTGTAGAAGTACTTTTGGTTCATAGAGTTTATACAGATTTGTTGCGGTAGTACAGGAAATATGAAATTATCAATTTATACTTTCTAGGTGGCATTATATTACCAAATAGTGGTAGAAAATGTCTGATAAACCTATGGTTATAAAAATAAGCCAAAATTTCGCTTCTGTGAAATTACGCAGAAGGAAAATTTTTGTGGCACTATCTTACAGAATTTCGAACAAAAGAGGCTGCAAAATAATATATTTGATACTCGCATAAAGTACTACATATATACAAAGTTTGACTGAAACATTTCTAATGGTTCAGTAAATATGGCAGTATGATCTTTATATCCTCAAGTTTGAAGGAAAAAAACTACCTGGACTAGAGAATTCGTGTTTTTAAGGCAACTTGCGGTAATCTTTTGAGGATTTCCTTAGAAACGACGATAGAGCTTTATTTTTGGAGGCGTATTGAGGAAAGGCGAACAGAAGAGGATGAAAATCAGCGTATTAAATACTCGCAACAGACACCATAATTAGTTTTGCTGAGACTGATCAATACGCATGCCTAGGCCATGGCAATCCAACATAAAGTAATTTAGCGATTCTCATTTTAAAAATAAATATCTTAACTTATAACTAAACTAATTTATTTTATAGGGTTGCCTACCACTGCAATATTTGTGGGCAATAGGTAGAATGTTTCGTGAGAGAGCCACTTCTGCGACCAGACATCTCTCTGGATGTGCGTATCTCCGGTACCAACGAGGCCACTTCTCCGATACAGTCGTTTCATCTCTCCTGACAGCTGCTTCTCTCCTTCCCCGGGGGCGGGGGGGGGGGGTCGTGGGGGGGGGGGCAAAACGTTATTACGTCTCCCGCCATATTACTTGTACCTGAGCATGTTGTGGAAGAGAATGTGCAGGAGCTTCACAATATCCAGCTCCGGATAGGACACTGCAGGAAAGAACATATGTACGACAGCAGCGAGGAGAATGGAAATTACTGCCAACGCAATACACAAGTTTATACAAGAGAGAAAAAAATACCGGTTTTACAACATTATTAAACTACTGTGTAAATTTGTACGCGAGATATCTGCTTTATTATTATTACCTTTTTCGGTAATTCACACATGTAAGTATTAGCAATTGTAGAAGCCACTTACGATCTACCGCATTACTTAGTATACCTTTACTTGGAAAGATAAAATGTTTATAAATATTTACCATGTTAAAGGTTTATATGTAATATATATTTTTGAAATATTTATAGTCGGACGAACAGAGGTTATTATATTAAAAGTTAAATTTTTCAGATTTTATTTCTGACAACTAAACATAAATGTTCTGTGGCACGAAAAGTACTCATGCAATCGTTTTTACTGCTGTATTTTTGTTGTATATTCTGATATAAAGAAGGGTGAACTCCGTGCTAGAGGTCGCTGTGACGTTGCCACGGATCGCAAGGTTCCGAACTCCAATATCGATTGCGACACAGTGCGAGTCATGTTTAATTGTAAATTTAAGACGGCTTCCTCTCACTCCGCCTTCACGCGTAAACTTGGGCGCATTGCAATACAAATAAAATGCTTTAAAACTGTCTTACTGTTGAAATATGTTGCTATAGCGCTACATAGAATCACTCTATACTTCAGTATTAAAAGAATAAATTTAATACAAATTTAAAGTATCCAACTTAGTCCTATAATCTGAGGTAAATTACTTCACACAGTATACCAGTAATCGTGGTCATTTTTGTTGTATCGCTGCATAGTTGATCACGCAAATAACCACATTTACTGTAAGACACTGGACGTCAGATTTTTTTTTTCCTTTACTCTTAGTAATAAAAGTGTAATGAACAATGGATTCAGAATCCAGGACACGACTGATAGGTGAAATTTCTCATGTTCGATTCCCGACCGGGTCGATGATTTTATAAGAGTGAGAAACTTGCTTTAAGTTAGGACTGGGAATCGCGCCATCTTATCTATTCACCCTCGAATACACGGAAGCAATGGCAGATCACCGCAGTGTTATCCCATCTAGTATAACATTGAGTGTACAAACCCCACATCGTCATCGTAAATATTTTGTGTGTGTGCACGCAGGCTGTTAGGAAATTAAGCACCCAAACCACGGGAGGTGATTCTTTGTGAAAAATAACGTCGAAAATATATACACTATATATCTAAACGGAGTATTAAAGGAGACATGAGCCTATGAAGATTGGGGTTTGAAAAAGTATTTTCGTCAAATGCCTTGTACAATGCCTACAAAGTCTGCAGCAACAAGGTGACTTATGCTTCCCATGTTGCAGAGACACGTGCGTAATACTGGCCGTCTGTGCTCACTGTTGGGCTTGAAGTGACGTCAGCACATTGAGGACATGACCTCCACTATTACACGCTCCATAGCGCGTCAAATGGGCATGTCCCATTCAACCATATGGGACTTACTGTGGGTAAATCGCCGCCATCCCTACCGCTGGCAGAAAGTACAAGGCATTCAGCGAAAATGCGTTTTCAAAATCTGATTTTCACATGCTCATATCTCCTTTAATATTACGTTTAGTTGTATGCTATCCTGTATATTTTCAACTTTATTTTTCATATGTACAAAAATTAAACTAATATATATACACCTTCGAAATGAGGCAGCTAATTTATTTTATTAAAAATATATATTTTAGACATTATTATTATTCAGAAAATCTCTGCAATAAATTTTATCCGTCGTTAGTTAATGAATTTTTTATTTTTGGATAGTGTACATAATATACAAAAATACAATTTGATTCATGTAAAGGTACCATTGACATCGAATGAACTATTCTTACTCTTATATCCGTGAAGTTTTGTTGCACCTTTCAGGAAAAATGACATGGCATGAAAACAAACTCACACAAGAATAGAAGGTTAAGTTTAGGTATTCTAAACAAATATGAAAATAACACACACACACGCACACAGATTCGTGAAAGCAATTAGAGTAGTTATTAACAAGTATTGTACAAACGATTTGCGTAACTAAATCTGGATAAAACTAAATAAACACATACGAAAACGGCAAGCTTTGTATGTCTACTGTGTGCTGCCAATTTTTGTCTTCGCCGTGTATTCCAGGGTTATTGACATAAGGACATATGTGTAAACTGTCATCTATGTTCGCTTCTCTAACTGCTTGTTCCTGTGACTGTTTTTTCTCGTCTCTTTGTGATTACCTATTTAAATCTATGTGCGTAGTTCTCTGTAGTATTTCAATATTTCTTGTCAGTAGGCACATGCAACGAAGCTTTGAAACTACGTATGCAAAATAAATAGCTCATTCACTTACGTAAAACCCAGTTACAAGATTCATTCAAAGAAAATTATTACATACTAGCTGTTACCAGCAGCTCCAGCCGAATTCAAAATATAAAAAACATACCACCAACCAGCGCTTACTCAAATGATTGGTGGCATATATATATATGTATATATATATATATATATATATATATATATATATATATATTCCCAAAGAAACTGTTTGCTTTTACAGGATGAAAAGTACCCTATGTGTTAATCCAGAATAAAATCTACCCCCGTACCAAACTTCATCCAAATCCGTCGATCCGTTATGATGTAATTGAGTAACATACAAACATACAAACTTTCGCATTTATAATATTATTAAGATAAAGATGGGAGACGGGGCAGCCTGGTAAAGACCGGGCTACAATTGCTATAAGCACGTCACTATCACAACACAGTGATATACGTAAGAGTTAAAATGGCTGTATTCAGTTAGAGTGGCAACAATCACGCATAGCGATAAGCACTTACTTAAGCACAGTTATAGTAACAAGAAGAGTTAAAACTTGGTTTAACTTTCCTTGCCACTATCGCCGTGCGTCAATATTCAGCTAATCAGAAGCTCCGACACTTAGACTACGTTATTAAATGAAAAACTTATTTACGAATCAAGAAAGTGTGTATTTTGACTTCATTCATCGGGCAGATATTTTCTGTAGTTTATTTCTGAATAATTGAAACCACGGAGGTTTTGTAACGTTTTTAGGTAACGTTAATAGTAAATATTGAAATGATAATAATTTCCAATTTTAAAAACATCTCAGATCACTAGAAAATAATTTATTTTTGACAATGAACCATTACTAACTATACAGAACTTAATTTCTTCGGTACAAATGTAGCAAAATAATCAACCTAATATTATTATCGTTATCTCAATTGTAGCCAGGCCACTGTGCTTGTGTTGTGTTTTGTATGTGCTTATCGCTATAACCATGAACATTTTAGGCATAAGTCAATTGTAGCCCGGCCTAAGTACCCTCCCGTACATGTACCCCAGGAGCCACAGGAGTAAATGGTATTTGTTGACCAAGGGGGGGGGGGGAGGAGCCGTACTGTATGACAGGAGCTCGGGCCATCTGCATACGTGAGCAGCGCTTGCGGCGTGCTTGTGTATGGGCGGGCACTTGTGATGCACGGAGGCATACTAGAGGTGTGGCCATTAGCGAGAGCGTTACGCCCCTGCCTGCCTGCCTGCGCTGCGGTCCACAGGTGATACCGTCAGCATCCTGCTAATGTGACGCCGACCTATCACAACCACGGGTGCGCGCTCTCCCGTGGCCACGTGCAACCTTCCTTCCACTGCAATCCCCACAGCACGTCTTGTGTTCGGCCCTGCTACCGCAGTTGTTCAAGTCGACGTGAGAATCAATCAGCCTTCGAAAAAGTTGCCGTAAACACTGACGCAGGCTCCTATGGCAGGTATGTTAACAGTTCAGTTGGCAGCGATTAAACGAAAATAGCCGTGTGATTTTACGTTTGTATCGCACGTGTAATGTTTATATAAACAGTAAAGAAAGGTTTTTTTTTCTTTTCTTTTTTCTAAATTATCCCCTGGCATGTTGGTAACACATTTAGGTTAAAACAACTCCGCGTTTCATTTTACTTATAGATATATAAAGTTGTTACGCCCATGATAGAGTTTATTTTACATACATATGGAGGGGAAGTAAGAAACGTGGAGAAAAATGAATTCCAGGCACGGTTTTTATGTGTGCTGAATTAACGTGAACAGCATTTCACTTCTTCACAGAGAGATCCAGCGGTATGTTTTACGTTATTTAATACACAGTTTGTTACATGAATGTACGTACAATTAGGGATGATAAAAATAAATTTTCCAAGGAAACCATTTGAAAATAAGTTTGAAATAAAAATACCCTTTTATATTCTGTTGCCCGTGAAGTGTGAAGTATCTCGATGTATGAGGCAGCGAATAGAACAACATATGACTATCTGTTTTTTCTAGCAGAATCTTCCACGCCAGTCCAATTACCGAAACAATCACACTGAAAAAAGTCTTTCGTTGTAACAGTATTAACGTTACCGTAACAGTAATGTTTTGTTATCTCTCAACTGTCAGTAAGTTATGTTGCTGTTAATGTATGATTCTAATATACTTTTAATGTAAATGCAATCTTAAGTACTGTTATAGCAATGTTAAGTAAACTACATATAATATCAGTCCTTAATATACGGACAGCATAAAGAGGGTATTTATGTTGAGGCGAAACAAATTTATGTTAAAGTGATGTTAGGATTTATGTTACGAATTTTCTTGTTCTTTCTTTGCTTTATAACAATATTAAGTAAAGTTGTGTCGAACGTTGTTATACATTAATGCTGAATGTTTCAGCTACATCAATAAAGAACTTGTATAGGATCGACATTAAGTTGCTTTGTCGGAACAGAATATCTGAATATGCGTACATTAATTACTGTTGTTTGCAATTTAGTTAGTGTTAAGTATGAAATTACACATACTTATGAATAAATTAACTGTACTTGTAGTTAATGCAATATTATTATTTTTGCTTCATAACAACGTTAAGAACAGTTGTGTAGACAGTTGTTATATGTAAATGCTAAATGTTTCAGCTACATTAATGAAGAACTTGTGTAGGAACATCATTAAGTTGCTTTGTTGGAACAGATGTTCTGAATACGCGTGCATTAATTACTGTTGTTGGTAATGTAGTTAAAGTAAGTGTAAAATTCCGTATTCTTGTGAATAAATTAACTTTTATTTTAGGAAAAGCAGTACTATTGTCTGGGCACATTACTCTTCTTTCCTTCGTGTTACTATTATACTAGCCATATTTCCTCATACCTTACATAATGTTCCGAGAACATACAATGTTATTGTTGATAATAATATCTGCATTAACATAATGTAACCAATTCTGTTCAATCATTATTTGTTGCAATGTTTTTTTTCGATATGCTGCTCTTTGTGTCACTCATACATTAAATACAGGGTAATATATTACGATAATAAGTACATGTTCTAAAGACATTAAAATAACCTTGCTCCAACATTACTCTACTGAGGTGGTAATGCTGACAATGTAATATTTCTCATGCTTATGAACACAAACTTTCCATGCAAAAGCGCTATTTTGTTGTTTATACATTGCTCTTCCTTACTTTGAATACACTGATTTGGTCTTACAATAAACTATTTGTGTGTAGGTGTAATACAAATTGTGGTTAACTTGCAATCATTATCACATTAGTCCAGCTTTTTCAGTTTATATAGCTGTAATGAAAGCAGGGTGTATTTTTAAATATTTCTTAAGTTGAAAAAATATTTTTCCTTTTGTGGGAGAAAACTTATTGTTAAAATGTAATCATCTGAGTAAAGAGAGCAATATTACTTCTTATGAAAAATACACATTACAGTTCCATATTATATATTCATAAAAATTGACGATTGCATGTTTACAATGATCATTATTTAAAAAAAAAGACCATTTAAATTGTAGTTGAAGTCCAGCTTAAAGTTATAATAAATTTTACAAGTCTCTTCACAAAGTTGAAGAAAAAACCTAATGCAGTTAGGCAAATTAAAGAAATGAGTAACATTACAGGAAATAGTCATTCAAAACTTGCAAAGCTCTGTATATTCATGTTATACAGCAACAGTCAGTCGATTGTGCAGTGATTTCAGCAGTATTTCAATATAAATTAAGATTTCACTACTCTTTCGTTCTAGCACAATTGGAAAGCCATGAAAAAAAATGTTCTTAATCATGCTAGATCTATAAAGCATACTGAGGAAGTATATAATGCTCCAATAGGTCATAATAAAAATTAACATGCTAAATTTAATGCATGTATGATGCATTTTCCAGGAAGAATTCAGAGAATATGGTTATGGTAATCAATCAGATTTTATTTTAACTGCCACTAATTAACACTAACATTAACAGTTTCAGTCTACAGGAATCCACAGTAAATAAAATACCGCTATACAGAATCAGTCACTTTATTTCCCTTTAACAAAAAAAAGAACATAAGACACAACTTTCTAAAAAAATTAATACTACATTACATTCAACTTTTGCTATTTATGTTAATTGCAATGAAATTAAGTTTTTGTACACAAAGACTTTCAACACGATTTGTTATGCATCCTGATATAAAAATTAACATTACACCTCTGTTTTCATACACGAGACTTATACTATAAGTAAAAGAAATGAAAATTGTCACAATGGCAAACTTATATGCAGTTACTCATTACTTACTTTCTTAATAAATATATATATATGTAATTGCAAAAATGGTTTTTTATAGCGGCATGAAAAAGTGTGTAGAAACAATACAAAATAACCAGTAATACACAAGCATACATGCAGTCTCATCATAGCATAAAATAATTGTACCACTGGTTCAATCCAAGGCATAGAATACTGTTTGATCACCTTCGTCTGAAAACAAAAATTTCCACAGGTTAAAAAAAAGATCTTATAGTTATTTCTAAACACATTTGTTAAATTAGATATGTTATATTGTTTTCGAAATATACTCTCTCTTCCAGTAAATAAATAAAATCAAAAACCTAACTTTTACTTGGGTTTATCAAGCATGTATAATGAACTTAAAACTCTGGCTTGGTGCTAGAATTAAACTGTTAGTATTTTGGTATAATAAAATCCACATTGGTGAAAAGTGATTTATGTTAATGGGCACATATTTTGGGGGAAAATCAAGTTTTTAGAAATGCATATACATTGAATTTAATACATTTGTGGCCAAGTGCTATATAATGAATTTTCAGCACCTGATGCAATAGCATCTAAATTTAAGCTAAGGTAATATTTTAATCTGCATCTTTAAATGTTACACCAGGGTAATTCCATGTGTAATCTGAAAATTTAGAATTTTTGTGTTGCTCGACTATTCTGTATTTTTTACAATTTAAACATGGTTTCTCATTATTGAATAGACCATAGCCATATTTATTAAATTATCTGTCACCATATTCACATATTCCCGGATTAGAAATTTATTTTTTCTGTTTTCACTACTTGACAGATAAGTCTCGAGCTTTCTTTTGATTACCAAAAATAAAGAGCTTTCTTTTGCTTACCATAAACAAAACTTTGTTAAAGGCCGTTCCTCTTAAGTGTGCACTTTTGAAATCAACCTTTGAAAAAGAATCGTTGTGTGTATATACGCACGTGTTACCTTACACACTTGGGAATCAGGCGCGTAATTAAGTTGGTTATGGATTACGAGAAAATAATTCCAAGTACTGACGTGTTTTACAATTAAGGCTTTTATGTTTCAGGGAAATAGAGTACTTATTTTTTATTTAGTACATATTAGAATAATAATAGAACTAAAAATAACGAATTTATTGTAAATAATTTTTAGTGAGGTGCAACAGTAAAGATCAAAGGCTCATTGTTTTATTTCCGTCCCTGCATTCCTGCTTGTTGTTTACATGTGACGGAAGGATACGAAATGGGCATGAAAATAGATCTTTAGAGCGGGACATTCAAAAGTACTCAGTTTACTGTTAACGACCCATATACATTGTGACAAGGGCTTAAATTTTGGGTTTCAGTTGCTCAAAGAACCCATTTTTTAAATTTCTGTATCTCAGAAAGGGCTGTGAACAACAAACTTTATATATTTATATTAGTACCCTGGTACCACTCTTTGACCCCGTACACTCAAATCACAGTGTTTCTTCAACCTTGCTGAAAAAAAAAATTGAAAATTCGAAAAATTATTTTTACAGGTATACAGAATTAAAAGGGCTGATGGGATTTTTTTTTATTATGCAGTAATAAACTTCTGTTGGTATGTAACCAAATCCCAAAGAAAGTTTTGTGGATCAAAGTGGTTGGTTTAAAAGTTATAAGCACCAGAATACCTTACAAAAATCTTTGGTTTTGAGCTGCCCAGGAAAGATATTTTTAACAACCTGTATTTTGCAAAGAGATTTGAAATTTTTTTTTTCGTATTTTGATATTAGTAGCCTGATGAATACTTTTTTTTTTACCTTTCACCATGTTTTCTCATCCTTATAGATTTTTTTTTTAATTGAGACATTAGCAGACATTACAAAGTTACTGAACAAAGAAGTAGGGTCTATGTATTTTTTTCAGACTGTAAACATCTTTAATGTTGTTAAGCCCTGATATCCAACAATTCTGGTTAAAAGTGATGGTTTAAAAGTTGTAGGCAGCACACATTAGCATAGAAATATTATTATTTGCTATGAATGATTGCTTATAACAAAGTTTTGTTTATGGTAATCAAAAGAAAGCTCGAGACTTATCTGTGAAATATTGAAAACAGAAAATAAATATCTTTAATGGGAGATAAAATATTGATGATTCTGTAAACTATTGCAAGACCAGATTTTATAGCACAACACTCCACTTGAAATGGCGTAAATTGAATATGGTGACAGATAATTTAATAAAAAGGGCTATGCACTATTCAATAATGAGAAACCATAGTTAAATTGTAAAAAAATACAAAATATCCTAGCAACCCAAAAATTAAAAATATGCTGACTATAGTCCATTCCAGGACAAATGAATATTTTGGGAATCCCTGCTAAATATCTACTTTCAGGGAAAATCACTAACGTTCCAATGCACCCTTCCACCAAATGAAAACAAAAACATTGCAATGTGACTTCCACGTGATAAATGTCAAATACAAACATTGTTTACATTATTCCACTCTCCAACAATGGTGGTATCTTGCTGGGAATTCATGAAAGGTGAATGAGTGAGTGAGTGAGTGAGTGAGTGAGTGGGGAATGGACTATAGTTAAGTATTATCGCTACGTCATAGGATATTTTGAATCTTTTCATTAGTTTTGGAAGATCCCAGTCAGTTAAAACCTTCGTGGCGAATTCGTACATAGCTGACGGCAAATTGCACCATTCACCATAACCACGTAGACCGATCTCTGCGCAAACTCCTTGGACATAGGTAAGAAAGCGAAATGACTGACCGACTGGACTGGAAGATTCTGTGCGTATTTTCGTTTGGGTGTAAACACACCTTTTAGAGGTATCTTTTTTTTCGTATAAAATTTCCGTTTGACCGATCCCCGCCTTTTCCACATTTTACTTTTGTGTTCCATAAATGTTGAGTAATGTTTACGTTACATTGGAGTAACGTCTAGTGAATAATATGTGAAATGTTGCAGCAAACATTATTTTGTTTGCAGAGTATCTTTAAAACAAAAGTAGTTAATGTCACTTTAGAATAAACTGGTGTTTGTCGGACATCAATATCATGTCGTAGTAACACGAACATTTTGTTTTCCTGTCATTTTTAGCGCAATACAAACATTTGGTTGCAGGAACATTACTTGGTAACCTGTTAACATAAACAATTCAACAGTAAATTTTCATTGCAGTAATGTAAACATATGTAGACGCATAATATTAATAACGTCCTCACAACAGTATCAATGTTACTACAACATAAACTTTCAAAGAAATTGTTCAATAGTAACGTTTTGGTTACAACATTACACTTTTTTTTTTCTGTGAATGAATCCGCAAAGTCAAGTGTCATAATCACTTCAGCAAGACTATAATTTACAAATACTGTAAATTTATGACTCTGGGACCGATCATACAAATTTAAGTCACCTTCTAGTAGTATTTATTAATATTCTATATTCATATGATTATTCTAGGTCGCTCGTAGAGCACACTGTTCTCAATTTATTTCTGGGTGACTTGCAGGCAGTCATCCTTCAGGCTCCCTGATTTCCATTGTAAATGTTTTAGTTATACGCACATTTATTTATAAATTACGATCTGTAGTTAGACGTGAATGTCAACTTTTATTAAGTTTGTTGGTTGATTGTGATAAAATTTTCATCAGGTGCTGGTGAAATTACGCTCCGATTTTTTGCGAAATTAATTTTTTTCATTTGGACTGGATATGGTGTTCTGCCAGTCGTATTATGCTACGAAACAATCATTGACCTTACCAGGCTGATATAGCAGGATATAAATGACAGTATAGGCTGTTCACGGTAAAGTGAGCACTTATGAGGCCCTCGTTACTTTTTATTTCAGTTATATGTTATTATATAACTACTTTTTAAAATAAATATCGCCGTGTAAGTAATAAACAAACTGTATGGATTCCAACGCACTCGAAAGTTAAAGTCTAAGGCTAAAATAAAATATATTTATTGACTATCATTCAAAATAAGGCTTTCA
Organism: Dryococelus australis; assembly: GCA_029891345.1. Taxonomy (NCBI): domain Eukaryota; kingdom Metazoa; phylum Arthropoda; class Insecta; order Phasmatodea; family Phasmatidae; genus Dryococelus; species Dryococelus australis. The sequence goes on along the minus strand of CM056997.1, from coordinate 170,947,256 downwards.
AAAGTGCTCACTTTACAGTGAATAGTCTATAGACGGGTGTAGTGAGTTGAAACTATGGAATTGCAGTACTATTTACCGAAGAACAACGACTGACGTTGGCTGGCTAGAATCTCTGGCCAGAATTAGGAAAGTTGTATGATCTCCGTCAGAGCACCAGCAGATAAATAAGGAGGCTATAGGCTGTTCATTGTAAAGTGAGCAATTTTGAAAGTCTTCTCTTTTGGAATAATGGGCAAAAAATGTGTTTTAGTTTAACCTTAGGCGTAAACTTCCGAGTGCAGAGGAATATACACACTCTGTATATTACTTAGAAGGAAATGTTTATTTAGAAATGGGGTTAAGGGATAAGAGATGGCTGAAAGAAAAAAGTAACCAGGGCCATCAAAAGAGCTCACTTTACCGCGAACAGACGATAAGGATATGTTATCAGCCGGCACTTAGAAGGTACATTCAGAACATACTGTAGAAAGTGTGTTACTGGCAAGCTATGCTGTAGGCACTTGTAATTAACCCCTTGTGAGTAGAGTTCTGAGTTTAGTTTTCTTGTCAACCTTACTAACAGTTGTAAATTAGGGGTGGGGTTGTGTGAGTTTGCAAGTGACCAATGGACATGGTCGAATGGCGCACCAGGTGGCCAGATGGGTAAAATAAAACGGTTAGTTTCTATGATGTTATATTGGTAACCTTAAATAAGTCTGTTCTATTTTCCACTCGTTTAATTTCAGCTGTTGCAAAGTTTAATATTTTCTAGGTTGATGTTTTAGTATATATATATATATGGTGTAGATTATGTAAGGCAAGATGTTTTAACTTGTATCTTGTATTCCTGCTTTTCGTCTAAGAATTAACGCTATATTCACCATATTTAAAATCTGATTTTAAATTTAATTTTTGTAATTGATATTCTGTAAATATTATGATGGCATACCTCAGGTAAAATCCAATCTCATGTCATTAGAGAACGATGTTGTAACAAAAGACTGATAGCCAGGGCAGGGAATTAGGCATAGAGAATAGTGTTACTTTAGATAAATATTAAGTAAATTGTATATTGGACAATATTTTGTAACATACTGTGGATGTACTCAGTAAGTCGTTGAGAGACTGTCGGTTAAAATTTAAATAAATTGGGCAAGAGCGTGTTGTAAATTTAAAAAGACTTGCCGAAAATTTTTTACGAAGTAGTAACTATTTTAGGTATAGATTTTTCACGGTAAAATGAGCACTTTTGAAAGCCCTGCTTAAGATCTACTTGTATACACGTTGTGTATTATTCTGTCTTATATAAAATTATCATTGCCATGGGCCTCATCACTTTATTCATACGTCGGTCGAATAAAACTGTGAAATTATTAAGAAAGAGAATACTAAACAAATCTACTCAATTTTACACTTCGATGCATTCAAAAAAATAGAAAGCGAAAGAAATAAATGTAAGTTATCACAAATGGTTACCTCGCACTTTTTTATTCGACGTTAAGATATGGAACTACTTTCTATCCATCGTTACCAACCAGAATGCCACTCATTGCGTCCATTAAAATATATGCATGCAAGGGCAATAACTTTTTCTAAGGTTCATTTCGAATGTGCTCACTTTATCGTGAACAGGCTTTAGTTAAGAGTCTACCGGGAGCACAAATTTAAAATCTATTCATTGTTATGTGATATAATGTTGTTTTTATTAATGATTATGTAATTAAAGAATTTAAGAAGTCAGTAATTAAGAAAAGTAAAAATTTTTTTTCAGAAAAAATGAGATGCACAATCCGTTTTAATAGGTCGATTCACATCATATTAAAAAACTAAAGTACTGATCTGTTAAGGAAAAAGTTGTATTTTTTTGTGCTTTCGTTTGCAAATGTAAGCCCTATTTGTATGACTTATATAGTGCTAGTCTCTATGCCGTCTATACAACTAAATGCAACTTATGGTTTGCGTTTTCAATGCATATCATTAAATTCCTCCTGTATAGATCGGGAACATGGTGATTGTTTGATCCAGTGACGAAAATCTCCGTCTTCTCTTCTGTATACAGTTTGAGATTTTTATTTAGGAAGCGAGTGCTGGAGTACGTACATTGTAAAAAAAATTCCGGTCATCTTCCTAAACGGTAATAACATTTTTTTTACCTGTACATTGTATGATAATAGTACTACGCATCAGGCTGAAAGTACGGGAATATTTAACAACGCTACAATACAAATTTGGGAATTTCACTACGCATTTGACTCTTTCCCCGATCAACTGTAGGAACTTTACTATGGATGTGTGGGGGAATATTTGTCACTGTAAGTATACACTGAAGTGGAACACTTACAAGTAGTTTCTTAGGCAGGATTTACAACAGTCCGTTGCGTCCGTCCGTCACCCAGCCGAGCGATTTACAACCAAACTTCGTACGTCCGCCGAAGTTCATGGCTGCAAACTAGTAAAAACAAAACTGTTTACAAATAGGAAAACATTCTCCACAAAAAGTGGAAATCTTTAGCGGTATTTTGTTTCTAAGTAACAAAAACAACCATGCACGTACGTTCCGGAAATTAATCGACGTAAACTAATAATACCATATAAATCATAATTTTATTATTTTTACTATTGCACAAAAGGAGCTCGTGATTTGAAACGTAATTACCAATTAATTTTCAGGAAAAATGTAACTTAATTTCATTTTACATTTACATAAACAAACACGCGAAAACAAAAGACAGCAAAAACAAAACACTGCACACACTACACAGCCTTGTAAAGCACTCTGGATGAACGAGTAACAAAACGTGCAAGTTTAGAAGGCTGCAATTTCATCCGTTCCTTCGTCAAAAGCTAAAGCTTACCAAAGTTTTGACAGACGGGCGGATAGCATTAATCGCCACCCCTGATTGGCTGTTGGTCACGTAACGGGTCGTTGTAAATCCTGCCTTAGAGTGTACTTGTTTGTGAGTGAGGTTACACAGCGTGCTGGAAGGAGTTCGGCGAGAACTGGCTACGTAATGAAAGGCCAGAGAATGGAAGAGGGGTTGGAGGGAGGGGGGGGGGGTGTTGCTGATGTGAAATGAAGTGGGGTCAACGGGCGGGTATTCTGTTCCAACAGCGTCAAACTCGAGCTCCAACTTGGGATGTCCGCAGTTGAGCGCGAGATCGCCCAAGTGCCCCCACTGGCACAAGAGACCGAGCGCAGATCAGGGCAGTAACCCTAGCTATTTTTTTCCTTTCGGCAATTTTTTATCCTTTAACTTGTTGAATAAACATTTACATCGCTGTTAAAAAAAATTTCCTTCATTTTACGAAAAAAAATGCTCGTAAAAATGTATCCAGAAGTGTCCGTAAACTTTACGTAAAATTATGGATACATTGATTTTCAGAAACGGACTTTCCGTTAATTTAACGAAACATCTCCGTTAATTTCCGAGTTAATTTTCTATACTTTCCGTTTAAAATAAAAAGAGGTAGTGAACACGTCTTAAATTTTCGTTATGGGGGTGTTCTACCGTGTATAAAAAATGATATTAAAAAAGTTAAAATATTTTGTACTTAAGCGAGGTTTGAACCAGAGTCAAAATATTAACAGTCCACGACTCTAACAATTTTCTTTTTGCCTTAATTTGACGTTGTTGTGACGTTTTTGACGTTGACGGAGCTTTAGTGAGACCGACTTGTTGACAAATTCCCAGCGCGACAATCGAGCTGAGCATCTGCCACGTCGGTGGCACCGGGGCGCGGGCCGGCGACCCTCCGACTACACGTCGGCCACCCTACCCCTGAGCTGAGGGCAGGGCTCCATTCACTTACAACTCTCGCTTGAACATTGTGGTATAACTTATGTATTTCTATTCTAAAGATAAATGCAAAAATTCAGTTTCTATTAAACTTACTGTATTTTTAGTGTTGGCAAATGTTACAGGCTCCTGATGATATTTTTTAATGTTTGAAAGAATAGGTCATAGTCGCGTGGATAACCTTAACTGCCGCAGTAGTTACAGTGGCGAAGAAAGCTTCGTGTAGAATCGGCATTGTTCGTCCCCGTAACTCGAAGCCAAAGGGAATACGGAGACTTTCCGTATTCTGTATTCACTGATTTAACTCGGTTTTTCGTCATTACAGATTGCCTTTCCGTATATACACTGTACATTTCCGTAAAACATTCTGTAAATATACGGAAATTTTTAACAGTGAAGTAATAAACACAGTGTGAAAATTCCACAACACTCGGAATTTGACATCAAGGGCAAAAATTAAATATATTTTTTATAGGCTGTTCACGGTAAAATGAGCACCTTTGTAAGCCCTGCTTGACATGTACTTGTATGCACTTTGTGTATTTTTCCACCTTATATGAAATTAACGCTGCCACGGGCCTCGTCACTTTATTCATGTGTCAGTCAAGTGAAACTGTGGAATTATTGGAGAAGTAAATATTTTACAAATCTGGTCAATTTTACATTTGGTGCATTACAGACAAACTGAAAGGGAAAGAAATAACATAAGTTATCACAAATGGTTACCTAGCGCTTTTTATTTGACGTTAAGATATGAAACTACTTTCCATCCATCATTACAAACTTTACTGGACGAGTGTCACTCAGTGCACCCGTTAAAATACATGCAGGCAGAGCCAGTGACTTTTTTCTAAGTTTGATTTCAAGAGTGCTCACTTTATCGTGAACAGCATTTAACTATTATTCCAAACGTGAGGGCTTTCCAAAGCGGTAACTTTACCATGGATAGCCTATACGATTGTTCCTAGTAGTTGAGCTCACGTTACGGCTAAAGTTTATTATGTTCAGGTTAGAAACAAAAGATATATCTTATGGGAGAGTGAGTTTGGTATACGGACATTTTTCGCCGCTATGTGCGCAATGTTAAAAAAGCTAACTTTTAATTACAATTTTAATCTACGTTAACGATAAAAGAGAAATATTTGACTTAGTTACGAAGTAATTTTATATTTGATCTACGATTATTGAAATTATCCTGTTTTTTTTTTTTTTTTTTTTTTAACTTATGATATAAAGGGAACCTGGTAAAGATGCGACACGAGCGCTCACGTAGGGTGCCGAGCAAGGTGGAGCAGTGTTAACTCGCATTAGTGAGGGCCTGGGTTTGATTCCCGGTCCGGCCATCCTGATTTAGGCTTTCCATGGTTTCCCGAAATCACTCCGAATGAACTCTGGGATGGGTCCCTAACTAAGGCCATGGCCGATTCCTTACCACTCCTTCTCCAAGCCCTATTCTCTGTGCAACTTGTACCGCCTATAATGACCTCGCTGTCTACGAGATATACCTAAAGCTGTTCACGATAAAGTGAGCATTTCTGAAATCAACTTTAGAAATATGTCACTTCCCCTGCCTGCATATATTTTAACGGTTGAGTAAAGAGATTTGGACACCTTTTAACAACGTGGTACTAAGAGCCGATTTAGAGGTCTATTACAAACACGAACCTTGTAATTTTACAAACGAGTAGTTTTACAAGAAAAATCTTTATACTATTACAAGCATTTGTAAAATTACAAAGAATTTCTAAGTGAACATTACAAAATTTCTTAGAGTGCAAGGGCTGTTGCAAGCTTGAAAATTCTTCGAATAGGAGATACGATGGGGTATACTGCATTCTTCTGGTTAACTTCAAATTAGTCAGATGCAGTTTAAATTCGTCTACATAATCTCACTGGTATTTCGAGGACAATAGTCCACCTGTCTCCCGCGAGTAATACGTACGTCTTGATCTCGAATCAAAGCTAATCCTCCGCTAAACGTATCATCTGTAAAAAATTTTGTATTGTCTGTCACCTAAACTGAAAGAATTATTAAATAAAATAAGATAATAACTGAACATATTCTTATTAGTCAAATAAAATTATTCTAACGATACGTCACTCTGTTCAGAATGTTCATAGGCTTCACCTACATTAACATTTTGTTCATTATTTACACCCTATAATCTCGATCTGCGAGGATACCTGGGGATCCTGTCATGCAGGCACTTGACGTGAAAGAGTCTATAGATAAGTTTGGTAATATTAGAACTTTTAACTCTTACTGCATCTCCAATTAAACGAGTTGTTTGGCTATAGTATCAGAGTGATTGAGCAAGTGAAGATATTTGGTCGTCTCTTAACATCGAGGCCTCGAGAGCCGATGTGGGTGAAGCGAGGTGAGTATGGAGCAGCGCCGGAAGATCCCCGAGGAAACCCGCCGACCAGCGGCACCGTCCAGTACGATTGCCACATGCGAAACTAAAGTATTATAATTCGTCCGTATACTCAGTGAAGTGATTCAGAAAGCGATTGTCAGTTATCTTGTAGAAGTTGTCATTATATGTGTGTTGATGACTGTTTTACGGTGTATGGATCATTCTTGTAGGGTGACATTTGAGACGTGATTTTATCCAACGCAGTAGGTGTGGAAACTTTACTTCGTTTTTTATTTAATTTAAAATAGCACATTTATCCTATTAAGAGCTCGTATACTCGTAGTGTAGTACAAAGCAAAACTAACAATTTCCAATGGTCCAACTATTTTAAAACTATATACACACATATTATATATATATATATATATATATATATATATATATATATATATATATATATATATATATATATATATAATTATTCTCGACTAACCCGACAAACTTCGGGGAGGTGGTTCTTCATGAAAAAGTAAAAGGAAAACATACGTGACACTTTATTCCTAAACCGAATATTAAGTGAGGTATGAGCCCTTACAAAAACGAGATTTTAAGCCGTATGTATGCAAAATATCGGCTCTTACGAAGCAGGTCCCGATAACATACAATAATGTTCCGAGAGTTATCATCGTATTTTATTTCGTTACCGATATTTTGCACAAATACGGTTTAAAGCCTCGTTTTTAAGGGCTTATACCTCCCTTAATATTTGGTTTAGGTATAAAGTGTCACGTATGCTTTCCTTTTACTTTTTCATGAAGAATCACCTCCCGAAGTTTGTCGGTCTAATTTCGAATCATTCTGTATATAAATAAAAAAATTAATAAATATTTATATAGAGTGAGACGTTTAGGCACGAAAATACTTCCCCTTATCACTTATCCGCTTCTAGTCTGGTTTAAATTACAGTGAGATATTTAGGCACGAAAATACTTCCCCCTTTCACTTTATCGCTTGTAGCGTGGTTGAAATTACAACAGAGAGCTAATATGTACAATTTTACTTTTTTTGCTTATGTGTATTTCTAAAGTACCGAGAGAACGGTAAATTCACAACAGAAGTCATAAACCACCCTCCTACTCCCTGTTGTTCATTTTACCGAGCATTCCACGCCCGCGTGTATGTGTGTAGTCTACGCGTGCGGTCGGCGAGTACATATGAGTGTTGGTTCACTTCACGGCAGCTTGCCTCTGCAACCTCGCATCTTGTAGCTCGGCGTGTGTAGCTGGCAAACCAGAGAACCCATTTGTGTGCAGAGAGTCGCGAACACATGCTTGCATCTTTCGCGTCAGTGAGCTTCGAAGTGAAACTGTATGAAGTCCACAGTTGATGAGTTAAGCTAACCTAGGCGGCAAAACCAACTGTGAGATTGAGTAAGCTGCTCTGCTGTGTGCTAGGATTTGTAAACGTATATATACTGCAGTTAACGCGAAATAAATAAATCACAAAGAGAGTGAACATGTTTGCATCTCTTTACAATAAAATATGAAGCAGCAATTATTTGCCTACTAATATTGCAAACAATCAACAGTGGTACTCACTTTTTAAACTATATTTACTAATGGTATTTAGATAAATCGCACAGAAAAAAAAAGCTGGTTATTGATATAAATAATAACCGCGACTTCCTTTACAATTAATTCTGGTAAGACTGAGTACAAGTAGAGTGGTGAGTGTTGAATAAATGTCTGAAGGGAAGTAATGTTCCAGGGTAATCGCTCAAAAACCGCAGTTCCTAAGAAAATATACAGTAAAAGTTTACAGCAAAAATGTTTTAAATAGTAGTTACTTCCAGAATTGCTTGAGTGTACAGCAGGTACTTCACCACGCCAATTTCGAAATAAATTGGTTAAATGGTGTCAGATATGTGACAAAAGATACAAAGAAAACAATGGCACCGCTGTGAAAATAAGAGACCAATTTAGGAAATACTTTGCCAGCCTTGCATAGCACTGCTTGAATGATAAATATGGTGGAAGATGGTTGAGAAGTTACTAAGACTTCACAATTTAAAATGTCATGTGTCAGCAATCGTCTGTCTTTCGGAGGCCCTTGGCATCGTGTTGTTATACTCGTAAGAAGGTCGGGCTCGGTGGGTAATCGGAAGTATGGGACGAGCCTAGTGCTGAAGGTCGTAGCAGTGTCAGCTTTCAAAATGTCACACTGAAGTAGTTAGCCAGTAGTGTATTCAGATCAAATAATATGAACTTTCAGCATGCCTAGTTGAGTTCAGACAGTTTTGACTGATCTAGAGATGTAATACTTACATAAATTATACTAAAGCAGCAATAAAAATACAATCATAAAATTAAAATTACAAAATCCATTCTGTCGGCAATAGTATTAGGTCTGTAGGGCAAAGGCACTCAAGGATACGCATTTATGAGATTTATATTTTATCAAGCGCTTATATTAAACGAACCACTGGCACTTAAAGTACACTGAAGAATCAAAAGTAGAATAGTTATGATGAGTGTGAGTTAAGGGGGCGACGGATAGGAGCCGATGCACCGACCATTCTCCATGTTGGATCTGGGTAACGTTGACCTTGACCTCACACCAATGACCTTAACCACATGCCGATAAATTATGATGACCTGAAACACAAAAATTTCCAAAAAGTTTTTAAAACATTGCAAAAATCAGGGGGAAAAATAAAAAATCAAGGAACATATAGCATTATCCCACCCCTCCTTGCTCGACCAAAACTGCCTAGCAACCCCCCTACTCCTCGCCTACCCAACTCCGAACTATGAAAAATCGAGTAAAATCGCAAAACATCAAAAATTATTCTAAAAATCAAGGAAAAATTTACACTGATGACTTCGAACACAATGTTAGTTTCCAGTAACCGTAACCTTGACCCAAATGACCTTGACCCCAGTGGCCTTCACCCCAATGGCCTTCACCCCAATAACCTTGACCCAAACGACCTTGACCCCAATGATATTGAGCTCAATGGCATGACACCAATGACGACCTTGACCCCAGTGACCTTCACCCCAATGGCCTTGACCCCAATAACCTTGACCCAAACGATCTTGACCCCAATGATATTGAGCTCAATGGTATGACACCAATGACCTTGACAACGTGCCTATTACATAGAAAGATCTTAAACCAAAAATAAATCGCAAAAATTCCCAAAAACACACACACATTTTTAAAGTTCCTAAAAAAATTAAAATGTCACAAAATGCCTGTAAATTACATTAAATTATTTACATGCAGGAGGTCCAGGGCTTGATGGCCGGTGGAGCTATCAACAATGAAGCACCCCGACACGAAGACCAGAAGACAACTGACAACCCCGCCACCAACCCCCTACAGTTTTTATTAGCTAATTACTCGTGAGTAGAATATAAATTATTAGTCTGGGACAACGGATAAAGAATATTATTATCTAATATCACTGCGAATATTCTCTAAATTAATTTAAATAACATATTAAACGCCTTCAGAGATAAAATTATACATAAAACTGTATTTTAAAGTAGTTTTTGGCACACCCAAGGTCACTCGACTATGCAACACCCGTGAATATACTTTAAATATGTTATATCATCCCATTAAATAATTGTACCACTCTCCGATTTTTAATTTAAAATAAATTACCATCAAATACGGCCCAATATTAGTCACCAGTCACTGTATATCGAAATATTTTAGTAACACGTAATATAATTCTATTAACTACAACCACACTTACTTCAAATTTACTAAATAATGTCAAATATAGCCTTCTATCCACCTACTTCTGGACATGCCTTTACAATCTAACCGTTTTTTATGCATATTAACCTCATTCTGGCAGTAACTTCACATAATCAAATTATTTAAAGCATTACAAGCCCTCTTCAGGGACTTATAATTATTACAAGTCCTGAAACCATTCAAAATTTCTCGAGAACTTAACTTCCCCCCTAACCTGGACTTTATTATGATGACCGCATGGGAAGACAAGGCTTGTGTCTGTACTCCCCCCGCGCTGAGGGAGTAGCGTCCCAATGAAGTCAAACTGCGACAGGTTCCCGCGCCGCCCGGTCGCCTTCTTGGATCTGGGTGACTTTTACCTTTACATTGACTCCACTCACCTTAACCATGAAAATCACAAAAAAAATTAAAAATTCCCTAAAAAACTAAAAAATAAAAAAAATCTTTAAAATATAAAAAAAAAAATTATCCAAAGAATGTAAAAATTCTAATAAATCACAAAAAATCTTAAAAAGGTCATAAAATTTTATGAAAATCTAAAAAATACGTAACTTAAAAAAAAAAAGTATAAATATTTTGAATTAAAATCATCACTTCGTAATGAAAGCGGTACCTAAGTATTTTGGGCATGTCAAGAACTGCGAACCCTGCATATATACGGGCTTGTCGAAAAGTTAGGATTTGTACTGCATTCAAATCAGAGAAAGATTCTCGTCGTATATTGTTAGGTCCAGGAATGATGGTTTAGCGACCAGTTTTTTAAATCGTTTCTCATTGCATACCAATTCCATTTTATGGTGTTTTCTTTTTATTTTCCATCGATTTGCCCAAACTTGCATTGTTGGCCAATTTAAAAAAAAAATCATTTTCGAAATCATTAGTGGCCTCCTGTCATTTTGCATAATTAAAACTGTGCAAGGCTTTAACAATGCAGTCTGTTTGAACTGTAGCACGCGATGGACATTGACGACCTCCAGGCCATGTTCCAGTGCTTGCTTAAAGTTTCGATAATGAAAGATGTAGCAGTAGCTCTTGTCTTCCAGCATCGTCATAACTTTTGGCTGTTTCAAGCCGGGCGGGCACTGGTTGACGGGAAAAAATGGTAAATCGCGGTGCTCTTCATGCAGGGTTGGAGGATACTTAACATCCGCCTCCAAGATGTAACCGGTTGCTACGTCGTCTGGTACGGACATTGCGTCTATGTTCACGTCAACCCACTTGAAGTTGCGTATTGGCAATGGCAGCGACATGGCCCAGCCATATAAGTAGTTGGCATACCGATATTGTAAGGAGATGGAAGACTTACTTGGATCGTATGTTTCTGGTTCGTAGATGTTGTTCTCTATCGCATGTCGTTTGATACAATGGGCCACGCCGTCATGGATGCTTTCCTCGATGAACACGGGCATGTCGTAATACGGGAGTAGCTCTACACTCTAAATCTGAATCAGTGATAATTTCACTCTTTCAATTATCCAAACATATCTGGCTAATACAATAGTAACTCCACTAAATTTAACTGATGAACCAGTGAAAAAAATACCATATTTTCTTCACTGATTGATTCAGTGATATTTCACACTGATTCGTCAGTCATTTTTCCTACTGTTTTCTCAATGGTTTATCTTTTGACTGATGGACCAGTGAAACATCTGAGCAACTTGTTCCGTCTCTAATTATTTTTGACTGATGCATCAATGAAACTGCGTGTAAATATACCGTCGAACATCGTTTAAAAATGGCCGCTAAACAACTTGTATCAAGTAAAGTAACAACGAATAAACGAATAAAATCAATACTAAATACTTCCTATAATGTGTTTCGTCTTTCAAAACGCCATTTTACAAGGTAATATGAACACACAGCCATTCAATCCGCCTTTACGTCTTTCATTTCGTTTACATGTAATCATCACAGACAGTTGTGTGTAAATTTTCTGTTTCCCGATCATTATGTAAAACCCGAGCAGTTGTTTGCTGGCGTGGGAACGAGGCAACTTCAGATGTTAACTTTTTAGATTGGTGAAATGCATACACCGTGTTTTATTTGTCGCATGGCAATATTTATTTGTGGCGCGTTCTCAGGAAAGGTACCTTAGGATGAAAACATATGTAAGTATTTCCGGAGGCCCACAGAAAGGTTGAAAAGTCGACAGTTATCGAGAAATGAACGGAACATGCTGAGAGTATAAACGCTACAAAAGTGCGACTTGTATCATAGAAATCCTCGTAGAATTGTCTACACAAACAGCCTAAAACCAGAAAAATTTGGTTTTCACCCTAAGGTACATTTTCTGAGAACGTGTCACATCTTTAAAAGTGACAGAAAAACAGAAATTAGAATAAAGGAAAAATTTAGCAGAGCCTTAAATAGTGCTCATTTTACCGTGAACAGACTATGCCCCTTTGTGCCAGTCCAATTTTAAAGACGTGTTCACGTCATTAGCGTGCTATGACTGACTTTGTTGCTTCCCACCACCAACCTTGTTCTCCGCACAAGAGGCCGTTGTACTGCAACGCACACGTCGGTTTAGCGAGCTTTGGTTTCACAGTGGCATGATAGCACAAGGTACTCCTCGCCTTATTGAAGACATTCAGGTAATGTATAATTTGTGGAACGCAACATGTAAAGAATATCATCATCGTCATCATCAGTCGTATTTCTCATTCCTGAACGTCGTGACCCCATCAATCTAGATTTCTTGTAGAGTTCTGAATCACAGTACGCCATCCTGGCTGGTTGTCTGCTTGCTTTATGGTGTACTGAAATGGCAAGCCGGTGATCTTGGGCACCTGATTGGAGCTCTTCCACGACGTCTTTTACCTTCTATTTTGCCTTCTAGGATAGTTTTCTCCAGATTGTCATTGTTCCTCCTTACTATATGCCCAAAGAACTGGAGGATCATAGGTTCTTTTTACAAGATCTTATTTAACTTGCCATATTAGTTTGTTTGTTTGTACATTCGGGTGAAATCTTGCAAGTCGATTTTAAACTTCATGTGTATGTATGTTAAACCACTTCCCGTTATCCAATTGAACTGAAATTTCGCATACATGTGTAGTTCCGATGACAATACAATGTGAAGGTATCACTGAGCTGATCTGATGATGGAGCCGGAAGTTACAAGCTTTTAATGTAATGTCACGTGTATGTAGGACCTATGTTAAACCATTTCCCGTTTATCCAATTGAACCGAAATTTTGCATACATGTGTAGTTCTCATGAAAATACAATGTGAAAGTACCACTGAGTTTATCTGATGATGGAGCCTGAAGTTACAAGCTTTTATGTAACTTTACGTGTATGTATGTTTAACCACTTCCCTTTATCCAATTGAACTGACATTTCGCATACATGTGTAGTTTCCATGACAATACAATGTGAATGTACCACACTGAGCTGATCTGATGATGTAACCGGAAGGTGGCCATAGGAACTCTACAACTGCATGCAGCAAACGTCGTATAGAGTTTGTTTTACAGAATCGAATAACAGTAAAGTGGAGATTATAAGTGTCACTGCTTTGGTGCGTCTGCCTTTTTTTTGTAGAGGCAAATGGTTCTGAAAACTATTATTATAGTTTGCTCCTACAGTATGTCCCGTATCAGAATGAAAGCGAACTACTGGTCGATCACGATACATCACGGGATCTTTCTTAGCCAGAAAAAGTTATATTCATGATACAAACACATGGTTGGAGACTAAAAATTGAAAAATAAAATAAATGTAAAAAACTAAAACAAACCTTTTCTGTTCGACAACATCTTACAGGTTCTACAAATTATGTAACTAGTATTATTTTTCTCTTTTTGATGCATTTATAAATATAAGATTCGTTTTAGAAGTTTTTTTTTTTACATTCACTTTATTTAAGTCCATGTTACCCTTCACGGTCTGCGCCAACACCACATTCCGAAGGCTTCTATGTGATTATAATCAGCAGCCTTAACGGTCCATGTTTCACATCCGTATAAGAAGACAGAAAATATAAAAGTTTGCACAAGGCGAATCTTAGTGTTATTCGTGATAGCCCTGTTCTGGTTGTAAAGAATATAAAGAGAGAAATAAATAATAGTTAGAATTAGCGAACGCTAGAAGAAGTAGCCTATAGTGAGAGTCCAACAAAGATGGAAAAGAAAATTCAGTCTCTGAGAAACCAGTTTCGTCAGGAACGCGCGAAGCACGAGTGTAAGTGTGAAGTTGACGTCTGTTCACTACATACAACTACACGTCTCCCGCACACACTATACACCTGCCCGCGGGGAAGATGAATGTCGTACTTGCCCTAAGGGATTCGAAACTTCACGTGACCTTGGCATCCTACATTTTCGGAATTGATTATTTTCTCGTGAACTAAAGCATACAACATTTTTTTAAAAAAGAAATCAGGATCGATCTAAACTTCAAACACAATTCTTTCAGGGTGGAACCGTGGTGGTGCAGTGGTTACTCTACTCGCCTCCCACCTAGGCGAACTCGCCTCCTGATTTTGACATGTTGGAATCAAACCGGACGATACCGCTGGTCGGCGGGTTTTCTCGGTGATACAGGCTGTTCACGGTAAAATGAGCACTTTTGAAAGCCCTGCTTGAGATCTACTTGTGTACACGCTGTGTGTTCTTCCCCATTATGTAAAACTAACATTGCCCATGGGCCTCCCTACTTTATTCGTGCGTCGGTCAAGTGAAACTGTGAAATTATTAGAAAAGTAATTATTGTATATATTTGCTCATTTTTACACTTCGATGCATAAAAAACAAAAAGCGAGAGCAATTAAGTTATCACAAATGGTTACCTAACAGTTTTTATTCGACGTTAATATATGGAACTACTTTCCCCTCCAAAGTTACCAACTTTACTGGGTACATGTCACTATTGCGCCCCTTGAAATATATGCAGGTAGGATCAGTGATTTTTTCTAAGGTTCATTTCAAAAGTGCTCACTTTATCGTGAACAGTCTTGATCCCGTTACCTCCGCCTTTTCACTCAGGCGCACCTCCATGCTCACCTCACTTCATCCTCATCGGTTCTCAAGAGCTGTTTAGAGCCGCCCAAATCCCCCCCCACTCGACAATTCTTACACATTTTAATGTGCTAAAGGCGATTTGTGTTTTAAGGTTAACAATTTGACACTCTCATGAAATTCCACAAATAATTCCATGAACAATTCACTACAATAAAAATGTAAAAATAAACTTTACTTAGGCTCGTTTCCTCACTGGTTCAATGAAAACTGACAAAGAAGATAAACTAACATCCTGATAATTATGTCCGTTCTTGTAGTGTGAACATATGCCGAAATTGTGTTAAGTTGTCTTAATTTTTACATTAAATGCATACAATTTCACCATAACCAGGCCACACAAATGTTTTTATCCACGCAATCGATTGATATTGTCGAGAGCTGTCGATTGACACATAACTTCTCGTAGAAGTTATGAGACTCGGTGAAACGAACACAAAATTGCCCCCCCCCCCCCCCAGCCTCCTGCGCGATGATTCCCATTCTTCACTAAACGTAACATTCTTTGATCCTTAGGCAAACGAGTGGCGTAATTTAATTTTGAATGTAGTTGATAGATTCAGAGCTGCAATGCCAAACTCTATCCCCCGATATATTATCGTCGGTTTTTCTGGATTACCTCCCACTACGGTTGCAAATGTAAAGACGCATTCACATAAACATTTGTACATTTCAACTACAATTTTTAGGAAATACGCTTTCTTTTGGAAAAAATTTTGCGTATTTCCTCACGCAAAATATCAGCGAGCCGCGAAGAGCAAGAGTGTTACTCAGGCTATAAATAAATTGTTGCTGTCAGGTGTCCCTTGAAATACTGGAAGATAAACGGTTTGACTACCTGTACCGCCAGCACACTGTCCTAGGCTAGATTTATAGCTAAATAAATCTTTCGGAATGCAGGAGCTTGTAAAAATGGACGGGTCAAAACGTGTTGCTGTAGGTGTACGTAGGTAGCAGCCAGCAGGAGTGAAACACTCGGCGTGCAAGATAAACAAATAAGGGGTGGCAGTGTGTAGGAGAGGGCGGTAATGGGGTGTGGAGAGAGAGCCAGCCTGAGCGAGGCTTTGTTGACTTATCTGCCGTCATGGCGTGTTAAGCGAGTAGTTAGCGCACTGCTCCAGTGGTCCGGAATGATCTTGTTACTCGCTGGGATCTACAGTCGACCTGCCCCGAACAGCGGCGTGTCCGGCCTTGCACTTTCCGGACATGGGGCGGCTCCACGAGCATCATACGTCCCCCAAGCAGAAATTTGCTTTTGGATTACACTGCTGTAATCATAATATGGTCATTTTCTCGGAAGAGCAATCTTAAAAACGCACCAAGTCATAAATATATGCCGCTCGTTCAGATTACGAATTATTGGCTAACAATGAGAGCCACTCGTAGGTAGGAGGAGTCCTCAGTTCGAAACCCACTTGATTAGTTTTTTGGCGGGCTCCAGGGGCCGCACACAACGCGTTAAGGTTGTACAGACTACAGTATTCTTGCGAGCCCCCTGTTCGGATAACAAACTCTGGCTGACCCACTGTCGCCAGGCTACAAAATATCGGAGCGCTGTACCCCCCCCCCCCCCTCGCAGGTGGCTGCAAGAGCTTGTACTGTGACGTCAGTACCGGAGCGGCACGAATCAGAAGGCTACGAGAGTCCATGGTGTGGAGGAGCTTCAGGAAGATCCACAATCTACACTTCTTCAGATATTTGTGAGCATAACTCCGGCTAGGCAGTAGGGTGTGATCCCCGATCTCAAGGTCCCGTTAAATACTAACTGTGGCAAGGTTAGGAGTAGCTGCGTGGTAATATTCTTAATATTATTGTAATTAACTTGTCATCTCCAAGTAAACTTAAGGTAATTGTGTTCCTTGCTGTAATGTAATTAATGTACTATTCTGTTCAGAGTTTGAGTTAATGTAATAAATGAGTTTTGTAGTAACGTCTCTCTTATTGAATAGCCATCTATGGCGAGAAATACACTCACCACAGGAATATAAAATTATATGTTGGAATATGGAGGAGACTCGCAAAAATAAACACCCTACCGCGTGGCAGAAAACCACCTCCCCCGTATGTAGTAGACAAACCCCTCCCGCCCACGCAAAATTTATTTAGAAAATAAAGTGGCAGTACAGTATAAGTTTCACGCTACAGGCATTTGGGGGTATTTCTGTTTAAATTTTGAAGCCACTGCGTGGAAAAGGCATAAAGTTGTAGTTATGGCACTAAATAATCGGCAATAAAGGGCAGAATACAGTGTTGTGCTAGTGCATAGGTAACCTCAAACTAAAATATTGCACAGCACAGTCGTCAGGTACGCCATTTTGCCAGCTGCCATTTTGCACTAAGTCCATTATCTCAGTAGCTACTCATTTCATTGATCACGAATGGACATATCGGGCAGAACCCGGCATTAATTATTTCTCGCCTGAGCGTAGAAACAACCTCATTAAATTCACTGCGGGCATGGAGACGTCCTGTCAGCATAAGGGTGGAACGTAAGTAGGGGGCTTCCATTGTAAGGTCCATGACAGTGTCTTTCATAGCCCTAGTCAAGGAGCTACAGCAGTGAAATTAGGTCTCTTATTAATATCGACAATATTGACTTAGAGAATGTGTTGGGCAAGAAGCATTATAAGTAAGTTCAAGATGCATTATTAGTAGGTTAAGGAGTAGTACGTGGCCACAATAGATTTAAGAATTAAGAAAAATCTTTAGGTTACTATAAGAATTGGTTAAACGGAGTATTAGTGTCGGACTGAAGACGTTAATATGTTATCACAGGACGCGAATGTACGTCAGTAAAATAAGAAAATAAAGTTAAAAATGTATGAACTTAGAATATAAGGAAAACCTAAAGAGTCCATCACCTGCGAAAACACCAAATGTGTAAAATAAGCTATCCTTTTGTCAGATGTCAACGAATTGTTTTCCAAATGTAAATTTTAATGCTCTCCCGACAATTTATTCTTCATCCACCCCGTTTTCCCCCACCAATACGCTCTCACCAACCCTCCAGAAGTTACCATGCTAAGATACTTGAACAGATCTCTAAATGGAAACGTGCAAAATTACAAGTTGGACACAATTGAAATACATGTTCCCTGTAGCTGCTATGTGCTACACGTGACCAAACTAAGTCTCAAACTAAAATTGAGCGAAACTAATGGTTACCGTACGGAACTTAGGTACACAAAAACCATCACATATTGTAACTACTTCTAATGTCATGTCAAAGTGTTGTTAATGCCTGTGCATAATACTCATCTGTTTCATGGAAATACGATGATGAGTAACTTAACAACAAGTCTTAAATAAATACAACAAGCCGACATTCGGCAAATGACCAGCTCACTAGAATATCGCTGCGCCTAACAAAGCACGACTTCGCCGTGCAGCATCGCCAACATTGGCATGCAAACTTCCTTTCTTACATGAAGCAAACTGTCTAGAATCTAAGTTTCCCCTTTATGCAAAAGAATTTTGTATGCCTTTAATTACTAAATATAAATTTCAAATCAAACATAAGCCAGTAGGCACGTAAAACCTAATGTTTAATGGATTGAGATTAACTTCCTAGCACGTTGCGAGTGAAGTATTACCACATGTGCGCACAAAAAAACTTTCACTCCCTATCACCCACATCCACCGCCTAGTATTTCGGGGGATTTTTAAACCTTAAATGTGGCGATGGACGTACCTCCCTCTGCTCCGTGGTTTTATTACACAACGTATATAGGCATTTTCCAATGGTTTAAACCATGTAAATAACCTCCAATGTTATATTAATTCATTTCTCCATACCTTGCAAAAAATTTTCAATTTAACTTAAATTCATATTTTAATTCTTGCGCAACGGTGCCTCAGATTTGGTATTCCACCCTCGACACTGCCTCTGTGTATAATAGCGAATGCCACTAACCGCCCCCAAAACGACGAATTAGGCCTGAGCTCCTCGACCCCACCACTTCAACCCAACCTTACCAGGACAGCAATTACGAGCCATCTACCACAGAGCAGCCGGGACGGACTGCTTTTTCGACCCGGGGGGGGGGGGGTAGTGTGGTGGGCTCCAGCCTCAGGTGGCAGCAAGAGCTTGTACCGTGACGTCAGTGCCGAAGCGGCACGAAGCAGAAGGCTACGAGAATCCAGGGTCTGGAGGAGCTCCAGGCAGAACTACTATCTACACTTCTTCAGATATTGGTGAGCATAACTCCGGCTAGGCAGTAGGGTGTCATCCCCGATCTCGAGGTCCCGTTAAATACTAGCTGATAAAGGCGTTGGCAAGGATAGGAGTAGCAGCTTGGTAATACTCTTAATATTCTTGTAATTAACTCGTCATCCTCATGTAAACGTAAAGTAATTGTGTTCCTCGTTGTAATGTAATTAACATACTATTGTGTTCAGAGAGATTGAGTTAATGTAATAAATGAGTTTTTTAGTAATCTGTCTCTTATTGAATAGCCATCTGTAGCAAGCTACCCTCCCCCACCCTACGTAGGCCCCTATCCTAACAAGTGCTATTGTGAGTATGGGATGAAACAAGTAGTGATCAGTAGAATTAGAGGACAGGCATAGGAGTTAGAAAAGGATCACGTACAGTTTGAACACGCCACTATATTTAAAGCACATGTTTGAGTCTGGCGAATAAGCCGTTCTCTTAATAACTTTTCTGTGTTATAATTGGAATTATAATGGACTTATTAACGTCTCCCGGTGTTATGCCTGAAGGTGTATCAGGGAAAGGCTTATAAACTGCCTTATGACTTAACTTAAAATATCACGTATGCCTTACCTAGGATTCGAACCCGTAGCCTCCCACACCGTAGACCGGCGGCGAATCAACCGACTGCGCCATGGTAGGTCGGATTTCGGTATCAGAGAGGAGTATTGGATGAGGAGGAAAGTAAATAAATAAATAATTTTTGCTCTCTGATTAGACAATTGCTCATGCGACTGGCATCTTAATGGACTGGAATGTGATCGATTTTCACTTAATTTGAAGAATAAACTTTTCAAACTGTATCTGTGTCTTTCAAATTTGAGGGGAGGCTTGGTAATGTAAATTTAATTCTTCCTTTCACTGTTTAACAAAGAGTTAAAGAAATATATTTTAATTATTTTCCTTATGATTTCTCTTCTGCCATTTTGTCTTTCGCCTAACAAAATTTTAGTTTTTTTATATTTTAAAAATTAAACCTTACTCCATATAATATTTACATCACGTTTTCTCCTCACTGATGAAATCGATCATGTTACATAATGGTGCAATGCACATTTTAACGCCACCCCGATATCTCCCAGTCAAATATACGTTACTGAGCAGTCTTTCCTCTTGAAACTTGTCAAGTATAAGTATTGATATCCATATTCCCACAAATACAATTATATGACATATCGATAATAACTAGTTTACAACTTGCGTGGGTACACAAAGATATACTCCCCTGCAGTTCTCATGTTACCCTTTGACTATGCGAGTACCATGCCTGGTATAATTAGTAGTTAAACATTAGAGAGTGAGTGATGTTACAGGACGCCAGATGGCCGTATCCGAGTTCGTGAGCGATGAGGTTTTTTTTTATAAATATAACAAAACTATGTTTGAATATTAATTTATTTGCACAGATTCTATTTCCAGTATTGAAAATTCGTCCGTCATGTATACTCGTGCTATTCTATGAGCGCAACATTTAATATGTGTCTCAATACTCATTAAAATCTTACCGATATCTCTGTATTGTTTACAGTCACTTAATTCACACAAATTATTTACACATATTAAAATATCTATTGCCATCATTTCAAAAGTCTTACACTAACGCGTCTAGTCCAGTAGTCCCGCCCGTCAGTCTCACTCCTCACTGTACCGATGCTCGCAGTCACAGACGTCACACCCGCTGGTCACCCCTGCCACCACTCGCCACTCTGCTAGCGCGTCGTCTTCGTATACCTGTCGCTCAAGTCTACACACTCATCCAAACTCTCAACTCTCAAGATTGTCGGCTCAGAAACCCGTCCAGATGGCCCGACCTGGAAAGTACCCCCTCCCCCCCCCCTCCTCACGAATCTCGTTGAGAGAGGCCAGAGCGATGATCCAGAACATTCTTTCGTAGATAACCACAGACATTAAATCCGTTGAAGGTCAGGAACGAGCGAGTCGCGATGGGCTTATCGCGGAGGCATGTGGTGGCTTGCCTTTGTTGATCACCGCACGCGTCTGAGGTTACGAGCGTAGTCCTCTCGCACCCCTCAACTCGCATGACTGGGAAGGACAAGGTAGCAAGCATGTAACACTGCACCCTCCTCAAGTCTGTTCGTCCCGAACACACTCTGCAAAATACGGACCTTCGTATAGTGCCATTAGGTCGACGTGGACAGCCTTCGACTTCACCCAAGGGCCTTGGCAACAAGTCCGAAAGACCACATCCCTGATCTTCTTTAGAACCCTGTAGGGGTTTTCCCGACATTTCTTTAGTCTAGGGCAGTAACCTTGCTGATCCAAGGACAATGGGAAAGGAGAACTGAACCCTGCTGCGGACAGCGCCAAAGTCATGTAAAGCGCGAATGCCAGCTGCTGAAAGTGCATGCTATCGGTGCAATCTTCACCCAATAAAAATGTGCCCCTATAATACACAATTATTTTCCAGTCGAGTTCATTACAGGAAGGGAACGTACGCATCTTAAAACCAAAGTTTGCAAACGGAACATTACAATAGTACAGATACACAAAGTACAAATAATAAAAATTCCAGCAATCAAATAATAATAACCAGCAATCACAATTATGAAAGGAATGCCACTACTTGGTACAGCCTTCTATGTTCATAAAAATTAGTAGATAATGTAACAGAATTCAAATCTAGTTCAGAAAGTATATCTCTCCTCACAATTAAATGCAAAAATACACAGTATACCTTTGTTTATTTCCATGCACCAATAAATGAAGACAACAAGAAAAATCCGAGTATAGTAAAAGAATTCTGGGAACTTCTGGAAGCGGAAATATCCAGAATCCCAAAATTAAATATTGTGATATTACTAATAGGAAGAGAAAAAACTTTTCTAAAAATATTAGGTGGCTATACAACCCATAAAAGAACAAACAAAAATGGCATGAGGCTAATTAATATCTGTAAAATCTTTCAATTGAAATTAATGTCGACTTTCTTCACGAAATTACCAAGAAGAGCTAAAACTTGGATATCTTCTAATCCAATGTTAGGGGAATTCCAGTTGTGTCATGTGGCTGTTTCTCATAGGAATATTAAAAAATTATGAATGTAAAAGTAATAAGAAATAGAGAATTTAACTCTAATGACTACCTATCTAAAATTAAGCTCAAGCATCTCCTTCATAAAAAATAAAAAAATCAACAAAAATTAATTAAATACAACATAGACAGACTCAACATCACACAAGAAACAATAAAGCATTTTCAGGAAGAAATTCAAATAATTAAATCAGATAAATGACAGAAATTATCCAAAAAAATCTACGGTCCAGCAAAGAATGTATTCGGGTCTGCGAAAATGAAAAAGGAAGTCTAGTGGAATGAAACTTGTGAAGAAGCGCTAGCAGAAAGAACAAAACTATGGAAAAAAATGGAAATTCTCTGGAAAGAATGAACACTTTGATTGATTTAAGCAACAAAGAAAAGAAACAGCAAGAATAATAAGAGTGTTAAACGATCCTTTGAAAAGTAGCGACTTATTGACATACAAGATAAGTTTGTTTAAAATAACTTCCGGAATTTCTATTAGTTGTGTATATAACCTCAAAGCCTATCAAGCGCCAAGTATTTGCTTCAGAGATGAAAATGGTAAAATGGGTTTAACCGATACAGAGAATTTTACAATCCTAAGGAAGTACTTTGATTAACTTCTGAACTGTGAAGAAGCGAACTACAAGTTAAAATTACCAGAGATCCATGAATACTTAGAAACAGATCCACCACCTACTGTTGAAAATATTGTATAATATTGTAAAGGGCTTTTTAACGTCCCCCGGTTTTATTCTCGAAAACTTAGCAGGGGGGCCGCTTACAGACCAACTTATACCCTAATTACAATTACCACCCATGCCTTACCCGGTATTCGAACCCAGAGCCTCCCGCACCCCAGATCATCGGTGGCGCATCAGCCGACTGCACCACGGGAGGTCGGCTGTTGAGTTGAAAAAAAGCAATTAAAACCCTAGAAAACAACCACTCCAGTGGAGAAGACTCCATTACAGCTGAACTTATTAAATGGTCTCAACTAAAATATAAACTTCAAATCATATTTGAAGAAATCAGGAAAACGGAAAAGATCTCGGAAGAATGGAAAGCGGCTCTTATACATCCTTTGCAGAAGAAAGGTAACAAGTAGGATGTCAATAACAGTCGCTTACAAGATATTCTCAAAAATACTACTAAACAGGGTAGAAGCAACACTTGACAGTCGTTTAGGTGAATATCAGAGTGGATTTATAAAGGACGGATCCAGCTCAGAACAGATTTTCAACCTGAAGTCCATAGTCCGTTACAAACTTACGAATTCCAAAAATATAGTAGTAACATTTATAGATTTAAAAAAGGCTTTTGATTCTGTTGATAGAGAAACTCTAGATAAAGTAATCCGAGAATTTGGAGTTATATCCAAATGAGCAAATTTAATCCGTAAAACCCTCGCAGACAACATATCAAAAGTAAAATTTCAGGGCGAAATATCTCAACCATTCAAAATAAATACATGTGTAAGGCAAGGTGATGGTTTGTCTCCACAACTATTCAATTGCATCTTGGAGAAGATAGTAAGAATTTAGAATGAAAAACTAAAAGGACACAAGCTATCACCAATAACACTGGGGAAAAAGAACAAGGGTGTTGAAATAAACTGTCTAGCATTTGCAGACTATTTTGCCATACTATCTGAAAACTTGACTAACGCAGCAATACAATTCAATCTCTTAGAAGAGATAGCCAACGAAACAGGTTTAAGAATTTCTGTAGAATAAAAATTATGACAAATATTTTAAAGAATGCTCCAGAAATCCTAGCAATAGATATTGGTCAAATAAAGAGGGTAAATAAGTTCAAATATCTGGGGGAAGTAATTCAGGAAAATGGTTTCGAAAAATTCGCTGTAAATGAAAGGATACGCATGATGGAAAGGGCATATGGCATAACCAGGAATATCCGCAACCAAAAAAATATCCAAAAATCTTATAATACAGCACTACATCACAGTTGTCAAGCCGGAATGTCTTTACGCAAGCGAATGTCTAGAACTCAATTACAAGTTGCATAAATTATAAGTACTGAAAAGAATAATGAATTCTGGAAATTAAGAAGAAATGATGAAATGTATCGCGACATAGAAAACAACAGAAACAATACAGAAGAGATGATTGCAATTTTTTGGACATTTATATAGAATGGATGGCAACAGGTTAACCAAACGGATTTTCAAATATCTTTGGAACATAAAATCGACAACAACCTGGATTCAGGAAGTTAAGAAAAGTTTGGAAAGAAACAGTATAAGTGAAGAAGCAGCAGAGAGAGAAATTTTTTAAGAAAAAAGTGTTAAAAATGGAAGGATTCCAAGGCAGAAAGGAAAAGAAAACAGGCTCGAAATGGTCCGAAGAGAGGAAAAATATACATAGTGAGAATATGAAGGAGTACTGGAGGAATAAGAAGGGACAACAGAGGGTGAAGCATTGAAATTGGCTCGTGGTCCCTAGAAGACCCTAACGAAAAAAGAAGAAGAAAGAGCTTAAAACATGTTGAAGGCCAATTATAGAGTATTTTTTGACGTGTAGATGTAACGGGCCAACGCTCCGCAGAGCAATCACAGTGGCAGTAACTCAAGCAGTCATGTAGCTTCCGCTGAGAGCACATTTCCAGGGGCGGCCCAAGAACGGCGTATTTAAAACACGTGTAGGATACGCAGCTATATGGAAATGCGTGTGTTTGAGGTTGCAGCCGGGCAGCGACAGGCGCACTTCACGGTGGAACCTGGAGCCGAAGTCAGCTGGACTCCACGACGTCACTCAGTAGAGATATATGGCGCAAGGTGCCGCACTGAGAATCCAGATGACCATTCAGAAATCCCTCAAGGCAGCTCGGTACAGTTAAGGCGGAGAAACATAAAACGAAAACAAGGCATTACAGTCGAGCAGGAGGTGTAAAAATTAACTGTGAAAATATTTTAAAACCAAGATCTTATTTATAAATGAACTAAAACGATAAAAATAACTATAGGAGTAGTTACAGAATTTGTAGAACCTGTAAGACATGGTCTAACAGCCGTAATGAACTTAACTACAAATTAATATGTTTGCATCCATTAATATTTAGTATATAAAAGCTTGGTGCAATATAGAACGTATACCTCATTTGCGTAAGCGTAGTAAGCACATATCATGCGTAAGGCTCTTAACTATTCGCACTAGCTGGTGGGTTGTCGAGTGTTTTTGCCTGAAAACAAATGCTCTTCTTACATTATAATATTTCGTTCGAAATTATATGTCCAGCTACTTTTGATTGTGTGTTGAGAAGGCCAACTGGCATACTGTTCTGAGGCAGCTTCTTGCATTTTCCTGGTTTTTGAAAGACAATTGCAGTTGCTACCTTCCACGCAGTTAAAAAATATTCCTCCTTGAACACTACATCCGCATATAATGATAATTGCTACAGGAAAAGATCAGGAAGTTGTAGCTTATGTTATCCTCGCCTTGTGCCTTTATAGGCTTCATGAGGAGGATATCAAGCGTAATATCTTGCAACTGTGTGGGCTTTGGTTCGTGCTCTGTGGATACTTTGATTAATTATTATTTTGCGAATATTTTGATTAGCGAAGTTTCGTTCACAAGGCTCCTGATTTGGCAGTGGTTCCCAGTGAATTGGCAAAGGCTAGCGCCTTCGCCTCAGGAGTAAATGCAATCACTATGTTTGTTTTCGAAGGCCGGACTTTGTCTGTTTTGTTCAAAATGCGCTTAGTTAAAACATACAGATTATTTATTTCATAATTTTATTCCGTGACGCTTTATTTCGGACACTATCCCTCTATAGTTCTACTTCGTCTGAGAACACAATCTGTAATTCATTAATAGGGGCATTAATTTAACGATCTGTGCGGCGTGTGTATTGACCCCGTAAGTGATTTTTTAGTGTTGTAATATCCTTTATGTATTGCGCAAATTTTTCCAGTTTTGTTTTGATTTTTTCTGGACTGTTCTCTGCCACGCTATATTGGATAGTAATAGTGAAGACTGAGATTGCATCATCGATGTCAAATTATTTACTGAAATGCCATTTATTTCTGGTAAATTTTCGTGTGTCAGATTTTCATAAATTCAGGCCAGTTTACATTTGTTTTAATCTATGAAATTCCTTGGGACTGTGCTTTCAATGCCAGCAGCTTGGATATCAACATATACTTAGCAGTTATAGGAAGAATATTAGTACTAGTACCACATTCGTACTAGTACTATATTCGTACTATTACTATATTCGTACTAGTACTATATTCGTACTATTACTATATTCGTACTAGTACTATATTCGGACGGAAAACGCAGTAATAAAGTGTCTACTTATTATAATATCAAGCACATCTGGGTGTTGATAAATATTTGGTGGATTAAAGGTAGCTTCTTATGAAGCCATAGCCATAGTTTGATCACCTCAGTCAGCATAGTGCTTTTGAAACGGCGCACCATTGGCTGTTCCAGTTTGTGAGTGCCAGTTATGTTGCTTGGCATTTATGTTCACTATGGCTAGAGTAGCTTGGTCTACATTGTTAATTATAAAGTCTAGGTCTGCAGCTGAGAGCCCCAGACGAGTCATAGATTGGCATCAGTTTAGTTTGCTGTTGACCTTGTCTTTGTACGATTCCTACAGCATTGTAGTGCGCGTGACACTGGAAGCGATATCTCATGGTGGGCGACTGAGTGTTGTATGATAAACCCTACTTCACCCCCTCTTCCGCTGATTACTGGCCTATTGCATTTATATGTGATATATTCTGAGAGATAACATTTTAGTGTATGCTTGAAATATGTCTCGTTCACTGCTGCTATTGTAATATGTCTCGTTCACTGCTGCTATTGTAATACTATTACGAGATAATTAATCAATAAATTCGCCCTTTTTATTACGCAGGCCGTGCACATTACAAGAAAAAATAGTGTGTATGCGTGTTTCGGGATTATTTACTGTAACTGCATTATTTTGTACAGGCATTGCCAATGTTCTTGATTATCCTTAAATGGAGCGCAATTGTTTGTGCAATATTGTTCACTTGAGAGAGGTGCAGTGTGGTCGAAATAACAATGAGGTATACGAAGGGCATGAGCTCATCAGCCATATCGGAATTATCTTTTAACAGAAGATCGCCTCTGAACGCGGATTTAATCGCGTCCATGATCTGGGGGCCTAATCTCGAGATCGTTCGAGTGCAGTTAGTATACGAGACGTCTCGCACAGTCCGCAGCGTATACGAGACAATTGTTGTAAGCTCCAGCCCCTGAAAATTGTACACGTTTTCAGCGTGCGAGGGGAGTGCCAGGCAAGCGTATACGAGTGACATTTTGTCATGTTGGTGAACCTGCGGCGAGACGGGAACACATATTAGCGGAACTCAGCCAATCAGAAGCCTGACTTGTATCGCGTGCGTTTGTTTATTTACATTGTACGCGGTTGGCTTCGAGTTACGGGGAGCTTTCTTCGCCACTGTAACAAGAAAATTATCGTTTCTGCGGCAGTTAAGGTTATACACGCGACTATGTCCTATTCTTTCATACATAAAAAAATAACATCAGGCGTCTGTAACATTTGGCAACACTAAAAATACACAAAATTCAATAGAAACTGAATTTTTTCTTTTGTCTTTCGAATACAAATATAAAAGTTATACCACACTTTTCAAGTGAGAGTTATAAGTGAAGTGTAGATATTTTATTGAGTATTTTGTTATTGTTTCTATTGTGTTTTTGAATGTGTACTGTACAAAAGGTTAAGGGCAAATACCTCTATGTATTGTCTCTAACAGTAAATGTATCTATTTAAAAAAAATGGTCAGAGTCGTTGACTGGTAATTTCTTGACTCGGGTTCAAACCTCGCTTAAGTACAAAATATTTTAACTTTTTAATATAATTTAGTATACACGGTAGAACACCCACATAACGAAAGTTTAAAGACATTTTCATTATCTATTTTTTTTATTTTAAACGGAAAGTACAGAAAACTAACTTGGAAATTAGAGAGGTTCCGTGAAATTTACGGAAAGTCCGTCTCTGAAAATCAATGTGTCCGTAATTTTACGGAGAGTTTTCGGACACTTCTGGATCAATTTTTACCAGCATTTTTCCGTAAAATGAAGGAAATTGTTTTTAAAAGTGCAGGGATTGGTCAGTAAAATTCTTCCCTGTGGAAATTACATACAATTTAATTAGGAAAACACAGTTGTGTATCATACATTGCCTTACATTTCATTATAAATAATGAAATGTGAATGTATATGTTAAGTTGCCCATCGTTTGGAGAGTATTAGCAGCTGCATGGCACTTTGCTAGACGTCGTGTTTGAGTAAGAGCAACTGTGAAGTCCATAGATACTTTAAGTGTACTAATCTTAACCTGTTGCCACGTAGTTCAAATTCTTCCAATTCTTCTATTGCCATTACATGCATCCATTCTTCGGATCATAATAAATGCAATATGCCACTGATGTTATTTAGGCTACTTATCACATGCTACACTGTTCAATTACTTACCAAATGAGTATCTAGGCTACTGCCTGTTATAGGCTAACCTAAGAACTTATACTTGACTGTGGTCTATATTTGCAACAAGTTTGTACAATAATAATAACATATGTTATTTACAGATTGTTATATGCAAGACTGAGAAAATAATAACTTATGACGTCTACCCAACCAACTACGAGTCACTGAACAATAATGTACGTCAGTAGTAGGCCTATGTAAATTACACTTTTACTCATAACCTCATCTGCACTCTCAACACAAATTTTACTTCTTGTCCGTTCAACAAGTTCTTAATTTGTAAACGATTATACATCCGGCACACCATAAATGATGTGTAAATTAAATTCACACAGCGTCAACAGTCATCTTATGTCTAATATTTTGTTTGTTTTGATGCGCTACTCGTCTACGGCTCTACATCTCGCACGGCGATGATCGAGAGAATGGCCACTCGCACGGTCGAGACGTATACGATGGCTCTCGTATCGTTCGATCTTACCGTTTTCTAAAATCATGCGAGTTACGGCAGCAATTCGAAGATTTCGTATACGAGTGCAGTTCGCGCTTAGCCATCCTGTTCGTCGTCGGGAGCAGCGTTAAGCTACCTTCATGAGCTCGGTATGCGGCATAGCGGACATTTTTCTTATCTGGCGAGCCCTCAAATCCCGCTATGCCAGCGTGGGCCTCTTCACAGATCTGCGAACCTTGCGGCATGCATAGTAGTAGTAGTAGTAGTAGGAGAATGGGGTGCGTCTCACGGCAATCCCTACAAATCTTGGGTGTGGTTTAATGATCAGAATTGGGAGCGTGTATCGCGGCTAAGCATGGTGCTCTGGTGCCATGGCAGCAATTGTAGCCATGGTCACACTGCACAGCAAACCAACGTAAAAGAAGAGAGGGCGCTGAGAATATTTGTGTGGTAGTCACGCAGGAAAAAATATATAT
This sequence comes from Dryococelus australis, assembly GCA_029891345.1. Taxonomy (NCBI): domain Eukaryota; kingdom Metazoa; phylum Arthropoda; class Insecta; order Phasmatodea; family Phasmatidae; genus Dryococelus; species Dryococelus australis. The sequence continues at coordinate 170,917,637 of CM056997.1, read as the reverse complement.
TACGTTGTTTTTATTAGGGGCGGGATAATATAGAGTGAGTGGTATTTTGCGTAGAAAGACTTTGTCATGCTAATGCGTGGTGAAATGAAATGCACCTAGCCGCTGCTGGATTGTGAACAAAGTCGATAAGTTTTGAAGGGTAACGGGACGAGCAGAATTTGGGATTTTTCCCCGTCTTGTAGTTGCGGCTGGCGCGCAGACTAGCTCACTGTTGCACTCTGATTGGTCGGCGAGACCTCCACCGCTGCGGCGGTGGCTGACAGAACTGCGGGTCCGATCATATCTCCTTGTGTCGCGAGGGGATTCCTTGGTCCATATTGTGAGCTATCCTTGCCTTTGTTACGCGTGTTCGTGCCCCAGAGCTTGTTATGATCGCTGGGGCTGGCATTATCAGCCACCGTAGGTAGGTAAGCTTTACCACGTAGCTGAACCTGCTTGTATGTACACACACAGCAACCTTTGCTGGTACGTTCAGTAGGGAAGAAACGTATTTTCTGCTCCTCGCCTGTCATTTCCGTGAGGAGGACTGCGTGCCAAACAATCGCGAGGTTATTTTCCCGTATACCCGTCCGAAACTCAGCTGAGCGCGCCTGTCGCTTGTTCTATGACAGGCGAATTCACTTGGTGGTCTTTTAGTTCGTACATCCACGGTAGTTGGCACAATGGTTCACCCGCATTGAGAGAACTTGTTCTGAGAGCGGTCATTGTGGAGAGAACAAGTGAAGGTGTGGTGTTCCCCACCAAAGTTCCCACATTACGGTTGTAACATTTCTGTTACTCCGCACAAGAAAGGGGTTAGAAGCGTAGCTGAATGATAAGAGAGTAAATGGTGGAGCACTACTGTGAATGAGGGGGTTTGTTTAGACATGAGGAACATACAATAACACAGTCGGTAATATTAATCACTCGGCGGTGCTTATATGGAATTATATTAATTTAAATTTCATTATTAGTATTGATTACTCACGCCACTACTATGATTAACTAGCTGCAACGTTCTCACCTTCCATATGGTTCCCGGAGGTTGTGGTAGGGTGCGATCAGTGGCGACCGGAAATACCCATCTCTGTGCTCTTCCCTTGTTGATGGCCTGATGAGGAAACACAACGCGCCACGGCATTGTGCTGGCCTATATCGGCGCGCTGTTTAGACTTACTCGTCCCCGATCGCTCTGCGGTGGAAGGAATTTCTGCTGCTATCATTTCGCAATAAGTTGTTTCAATTCCTGGCGTCCTGGTTTATTATGAAGGTGTGAGGCCGTGTTCAGGCCTGCCGCCGAGCTAAGGCTCGCCCACGCCATCATAACACGATGGAACATTGCAACCGCCAAACACGTGGCATGCCGCCAGCCCTGTTATGTCGTGGAAGTTCTCGGTTTAATTGACAATCCAGCGAATATTGTGGTCACCCAAGCCACTGTCTCGGTGCCACGGGGCATCTCTATTTACCTGTTTATTAATAGCATAGCAATTTGTGTCTTGAAAAAATTGCTTTTCCTGTGTTGGTGACACAGCCATTTGTTTTGCGTGAATACGTCTACGTTGAACCGCTCGGACGCCTTGATTTTTACTTTACGTTCCCGGCACCACTTCACTCGATCATATGGGCTTTTATTGGTATCGCTGGATTGCTTTTGAGATGCTCTTTCCAACCGTATATGATTTCTGTATATCGGCTAGGCTTTTTGACGAGAATAGGCCGAAATCGTGTTAAGTTTTCTAAATTTTTTACATTAAATTCATACAATTTCACCATTACCACGCCACAAAAATGTTTTTATACACACAATCGATGGATATTGACGAGAGCTGTCGATTGAAACTTAAACGAGCGTCGTAGCTTCTCCTAGTCAAAGTTATACTACGCGAAAGTTATGAGATGCGGCAAAATGAACTCAGAATTCTCCCCCCCCCCCCCCCCTTCATCCATCCCGGCCAGGCTCGATGCTTCTCAGTCCTTACTCAACGTAACATATTCTTTTATCCTTTGGCAATCGAATGGTGTAATTTAATTTTGAATATTGACAATAGATTCGGAGCTGCAATGCCAAACTGTATCCCCCGCCTCCCACTATGGTTACAAATTTAAAGACGTATTCACGTCAAATATAAAACCGCATGACTGACATTGCTTCTAGTAAGAATTTGTTCTCTAAGAAGACATGCCGGGTGTATGCTCGTATTCTACAGAACATAAGTTTGGCAGGAATTTTGGTAGCCGGGTGCAACAGGCTCTGCTGATATCCCAATGATTCTGTTATACGCGCTTCATTCGTGAAATCTGTGATTGATGAGGCGTTGGCACGAACGCTCACAGAACCGCAGAGAACAGCATTCTATGACAGCCATCTTCCAGGCTGAATACATGTGGTCTTTGTCGTGCAGACACTAAGGGGCTTTATTTGAACCTTTTTGGTTAATTGTTTGCTTCAGCTCCTGCGATTGGACGTCTGTGGCGACCTCGAAGTCGGTTAAGGCTACGCGGTTTTCTCTCCTACAGTAAAATGAAACGCGAGGACAGTTTGTAAGAATGTTAAACTAAATATTGCCCTATAAAAACAAGTGTGGTCGTCCAATGTCAGGTTTCTCTTATCATCTCCACTTTACCGAAGACAATGCTCCGCCTAAGCCCAAACACGTCTTATCTTTCCATTGCTCCCTTCTAAGAAAGCCTTGATGTAAAGCTACTTGGCTTTGGTTTAATCGGCTTGGCAGCACTGAAAAGTACTACAGCTCACATATTCTGAGGTTCATGGCGGAGATGCCGAAGCGAGGTCACTTTTGGCGACTCCCTCATCGTGACTCGACTCACCTGCACAGTACACAGCAGCCTAGGTCGGCTCTAGTGCTGCTGTGTTGCCTACCCTGCAGGCAGTAACTACAATTCTCGGAACTTACTTAGCTTTTGGCCAAAGAACTGTTGTCCTAAGAGTGTTTCATTAAGGCAACAAGTTGGAAAAGTAGGCGTTTAGTTTATCGAAGTCTATAAACATACGTCGAATTCCTCAAGGTTTGCATTAATATTTTTGAAAATAATGCGCCTACCCGGTATTCCATTAATGAAAAGTTAAGAATTTTACGAATTAAAACGTCGGAGACGTCGGCTCCGTTGTCAACACAGCCTTATCCAAACCCTTTCTTTTCTACCTCAACAAGATCCCAACATTTATCAAAATTACTATTATTATATTTTATCTTCGAATCCTCTCCAAAACAGTTGATATTCTTTTCAGGATGGATTTTTGACGACACTAACTATCTAATTTTTCATAACGTATTATCTCAGAAATGATAAACTCAATAACTTGTAATCACTGGACAGTCCTGTATAATGTACTCGTATAAAAGGCAATGTTTCAGTGGCAAAGGAAAGAAGTACTTTGAAAAAGTGTTACTCTCTCGGTGTGTTAGTTACATTTTCATTGAAGTGAAAACACAGCGAATGGCTCGCACTAGGCGGTAAACAGAGCTGTTGAAACGAAGTGCCTCGCCTGCAGTGTGTAACGATCGGCAGCGTGTCAGTACAGAGCTGCATGTCGGCTTGTCGCCTGCAGCATGACTCACCATCTGTCAAGCTGACAAACCGATGGCCTCTGCACGAGTGTGCACACGCCACACTCTTCCACGACGCATTTTACACGAACTGCGATTACGTTTAAAATGTCTATAACAAAGAGTTTCTTCGAGCGAGTAATTTCCGACTTTAAAAAAATTAAGGAGTGTCTTTTTGTTGATTCTTTATGATATCGCTCCATTCCTCAAAAACATAAGTCTGCGCAATCGTTGAACTCTTGTTCGTTTATTAAAGTTCCGGGGGGGGGGGGCGGCTCCTAAGAATAACATTTCTTTTTGATATCATTGCCTTCTTAAAGTAAATAACTGAGCTAACACAACCGAGTATTTCGTTAGGTGGATCACAAGCGTTCATAACAAATACTCATCGAACATGTGCGTATGTGTTAATGGCATTAAAGACAGTTCATATTACACTGAGTAATTTTGAAAGCCCTGCTTAAGATCTACTGTAATGCAAATTATGTAACCCTCCGCCTTATGTAAAATTAACACTGTTACAAACCTTGCCATTTTGTTCATACGCGCGTCAAGTGAAGCTGTGAAATTATTATATAAGTAAATATTATACAAATCCGCTAATTCTTACACTTAGACGCATTAAAAAAATAACAGACTCTGAAAGAAATAATTTAATTTGTCACAAATGGTTACCTAACATTTTTTATTCAACGTTAAGACATGGAACTACTTTCCACCCATCGTTACCAACTTTACTGGGAGCATGTCACTCAGTGCGCCCGTTTAAATATTCGCAGGTAGGGGCAGTGCACTTTTCTAAAGTTGATTTCAAAAGTGATCACGTTATCGTGAACAGCCTTTCGGTAAAAACAGCCATACATCATGTGTTTAATTTCACGGTACAAAATATTACATAAATTAAAAGTTAAATACTAAATTAGAAGTACAGATGGCCACTCTGAGGAATATCTCACTTAGCGGAGTGCGGAGCCAGGTCAAGATTATCGGGAAGGTGCTGTGGTGGAAGGGATGTGGGATTTTGACATCTGATCACCTTAACCTCCAAGTGATCTGGAAATAAATTAACACAAAAATTCAAAAATTAATTTCAAAATAATTTAAAACTATTTTCTTAAACAAATAGAAAATATATAAAAAATATTTTCTAGAGATTACAAAAAAAATCCAATATAAAATTTTACAAAAAAGCATAAGTAAAAAAATCTAAAAATTGCAAAGACACTACAAAAAAAAACGACCTTGTAATCTAGGAGGTCCTGAATTCAACTTACAACAAATGCAAACCTCAAAAGAATTAAATCCCTATCTTTGATGGTAAAGTGCCCGGTAGCAAATTATATATTTTTTTGGTATCTGGCAAACTGCTAGCACTATATAACACCCCTCGCCATACTTCATTTAGTCGCAGTAGCGCCACCTCTAGCAAAAAGCTATACTCCGGCCAGTCTACTTATATGTGGTGATAGGAAAGAGTTATTTAGTTCCACTGTACCTACTCTACTTAATAATTTATCATAAATTTTAAAAATAATTGAGTGATATGCATTCGCGTAGTGGAAAGTAGTCTCATTGTTTATATCAAAAACTTATTGTTTTTTATTTTAAATAAAGTTAATGCTTGTAAACTAATTGCACATAAATTCATTCTTACATGTCCATAATCGCTTCAGCCAAACCACTCAAGCTTTACAGACGTGTGGTATAACTAGGCTGATGGATTGTTTTGATTATTTTAATGGCTTCTGCATACTTGTAAACAAGTCGCTAGTTGCTAAAAATCTCAATATTACAGAGAGTATTTAAAACACATTGTTCGCTTCTCTCAAATGCTAACTACTTGTTGCCACTTTCCGACCAACCAATACCAAGAAATTCGAACCTACAGGTGGTATAGTCTCTGTACTTAATAACGGCTCGTCCAAGTGTGCTCGCATCGCGACGTTAGCTTCGCTGCAAATGTTCTCCTGGTGAGTCTATGCTTGCGGCACACTGCTGGAGCACTGGCCAGCTACCAGGCACCAACAAGGGGAATATTTTGACACGTTTATAATTTATAAGTTCTGGAACATTAAATTTCGCATTAAAAATGGTATTATTTAAACTATAAATTTATACAATAAATTATAAATCACCGATTATAAATATTGTATTTTGTGTGATACATCATAAAAGATATATTTACAATCGTTTTCACATATGATAAATGTTATGCAGTATATCTGACCTACTAGCCTATATTTGTGTTGTAAAGAATATAAATCACACAGTACACATAATACGTTACACATTTTATGTTATATAAGTATTTTACATTCCTGTATTCCATTTTCAAGAAAATAACGAAATTTAATAATATTTCTGACAAATTTATACTAACGTTGCATGTAATTTTCATGGCATTTCTTAAGCCCCATTACGTAATTTTCTATTAGATGAAAAGAAAACGACAGATAATTTATATTTCAGCGTATATGTAAATAATGCTGACATTTTATTTATTTAGAAAAATGGTCTGTTTTATTTAAACACAGAAGTGTGATAGGCGTGGAGAGTAAAGATAGCAGTTGTCCACAACAGATTTCACTATCAGTGGTATATGTATGCATCCTCCTGCGCAGCAAAGATCACTCCCCAAGTTGAATGTTTTAGGCGGAGTGGAAAGATCGTGAAGCGAGAGAAAAGCACGACAGAAGGCAGAGAGTGGCTGGAGTAATAAAGAGCAATTCTAAGTGTCGAGCAGCACGAGGACGAAGGAAGCGAAGAGAGCTGGGCTCTACAAACACAGCAGGGTGAGATTGGTTCTGGAGGTGCCAACATTTCGCGGGATTGATTTCTGCACGCTCGCCCTGCCAACACCCCCGTGAGGAGATAGGCCAGCGGACATTCCGCTCTCTTAAGATGGTCGCCTGGTTCAAGGACTTCTGCAAGTCCGAGGCCTAAGAGCATGGGAGCGCTACGGGCGACCGAGACAAGCGCACAAGAATAAGAGTCCCCTCTAATAATGGTGTACCGCACACAACACAAAATATTTAATACAACGCTATTCAAGAGGATCCTTCAACTCTCTCATCGCTTCTACGTGCAAAGAACTGAACTGCCGTGCAGTCCTGTCGTCGATAACGTGCCTCTATGTTTGATGTTCGTTCCTATTCCTCTTCTAACGTTATGTATTGGAATGTTCATACATAAAAATTCCCGTGAAAACACCCGTTTATGTCATGTTCACTATCATAAAAACATTCTTTAGAGAGAAATGGAGGAACTGAAATGACGCCTGAGGGGCGTATCTGAGTTTGTGAGGGATGGAGGGATCTTAATAAAAATAAAAGAACTAAACTTGATTTATAGTTTATTTACACTGCTATTATTTGCAGCATTATATTTCCTATCACCGCTCTTACTCTTTCTATTTATCAGTGAGCGAAATATTTAATGTCTATCTCAATACCAATTGACGTCCTTCTCAATGTTGTTGATTCGCTATAGTAAATTAAATCATACTTATCATTAAAACACTTCAATCTGTATATTGCCATCAATCGAAATAACTCTCACTCATGCATCTAGTCCAATAGTCCAGCCTGTCAGCCGCACCCTTCACTGCTTGATACTCGCAGTAGCAGATTTCCCTTCCACTGGTCACTTCTCTCGCCGCTAGTCGCCTATCACTGAAACTCAGTCACTCGTCCATTCAACAGCCACAGCGTGAAAGCCCGTCGCACTGTTTATATTCTGCTCGCCTTGACATGGAAAGTTTGACGCACGCCGAGTCATGCTTAGAGAAACTAGGGCAGCAAACCACTACAAAATTCTTCAAATAAATACAGAAACTCAATATAGGCAAGGGCAGCAGCGCGCACTGCAAAAAGGATCATAGTGTTGGCGGCTTTTTTTTTAACAAATAGGCAGTTCCTGCGTATTGCTCGCTTGTCATTCAAAACATTCCATCGACTTGCTGCTGCCGCTATCATATAACTGCTGTGTCCACATCCACTCACTCGCACGGAACAAAGCAGCAAGCGTGTAATACTGCCCCTCCTCAAGTATGTTCGCCCCGAACAGACTCTGCAACATGCGGACCTTCATAGAGTGCCAGTCGGTCAATGTGGGTAGCCTTCGACTCCGCCCGAAAGCCTTGACAACAAATCCGAAATAGCACATCATTAATCTTCTTCAGAATCCTGTAGGGGCCTTCCCAGCATTTCTGAATATTCGAGTACCCTTTACGTCTCTGTAGGTTGTACAGCCATACTACTGGTTCTTCTTGAAGTGCCTCGTTGGGCATTCTCCTCTCATACTGTGTCTTCATCCTGTCACTTTATGGTCGTTTGTGCCTTGCAGAAGAACTGATCTCTTCATTACTGGTTTGAAAATATGAAGCAATTAAAGATTTTGCCTTTGCATCTTTCTTTATACCATGTCTACCAAGCTGAAAATGGCTGGCATTTGTGATGGATGCTGCAGGTTGTGGCTGGATCCTCGTTCGATGTATCCTAAAGCTCCTGTCAACTACCTCACCCCCATTCTTGAACGCACATAACTGGTTCTTTGCTCCCCAAGGCTTTTCCTCCATGGGACCACTATCCTCAGAGCCACTACTGAGAGGGGCCATCATATCACTCGCTTCATGGCATTAATCCTTTCATTGCTACATGACACAGTGTGCGCAGGCCGTCTAGACAGCATTCGCAGGTGATCGTGTGCATTTTCCAACTGATTTGTGATGTGTGCAGCTTTCAGCATCATCTCTTTGATGTGGTATCTCAGTTGTTGGGCACATGTAAAGCTCACAAATTTATTCATGAAAGGTCTTGCATGTGCTCATTGAAGCCTTTTGTCCTTCACCTTCCTGCCTCTTCTCCCACTTCTGCTTCTATTTCTTCTGCTGCTGTTGTGAGCAGTAGGCTTTTAGGTGTCCCAACTGTCCATATGACCAACACACTCACCATTTGGTTGAAGGCGGTGATGATCTGTAGCATTAACCCTGAAAGCGATGTCCCTCAAGACCAATTGCAACTCCTTCAGTGTCTTTGTTATTCTGCCCTCATCTTTGTTCAGCGTCACTGAGGCTAATTGACGTCGGGGTATGGGCTCCTGTCTTGCTCGGGCCAGGGCGCATGTTATGGGGTGCAGCCAGACGCACTACTTGCCAAACCTGTGCGTTGGCGATGGCATCGATGAAGAAGCCAACTGTAATGACCTCCTCGGAACAGAGATAGTTGTGAGAGCCACACGATATCTTGCCATAGCTCATGCAGTGGTTCTTCTGGTCGCTGGGTGTGGTTTCACAGCTGTGCATAGTGGGCATGTCGTAGGTAGCGGCCACCGAAACGAAGCTCCAAGCCCAACACCAGTGAAGGGTACACCAGTCGATGCCGCTCTGGCAGATATTGTATTATGTTGAGTGCGGGGCCACTCAGTACAGCAGCGTAATATTAAGCCTGTTGTTCGGCAGTCCAGGTGGGGGAGCTGTTATGCATTCCACCAGTTTCGAAAGGTTTCACTGTGAGATCCACCAGATGCGAGACCAGTTTTTCTTGATTCACCATCATTCACCAGCGAGGGCAGTGATTCGCCTTACAACTGCGAGGTTTGGACCTCCAGCTTCCGGAAGGGTGTCTTACATCGAAGAAGAAGAACTCTACATAGAAGGTAACTCGATATGTATGCAAAAGTATATGGAAAGACTAAATTAGTACTGAGTAAATAATATGTTTTGTGGTTGATGGTTAATAAAAGAGGTATTTGACTCTTGTGTGTTTCATTTCTTTTTTTCCTTACATTAGGGGCGTTACATGTAAAATTCTATCCAACACAAAGTCTTAGGAATAAGTATATACTAAATAAATATTATATAATAATACATAAACACTGTTAATATAAGCATGTTTTTTTCTTTTAATGCTGTTTGCACCCGATATGGTGGCATTGGTAAGACCCTTTAGTAATAGCAACCTCATGTCAGTCGAGAGCTAGATTTCTTGGGGAGAGGACGTGGTTACAGATATGTGTATGGCGTCTCTCTGTATATGCAATTATTATTTATGCAACTGCAAGATTGTGTAATCTAATTATGCAATTATATAATCTAATTACATGTAAACACATCTTATTCAAATGCATTTCCCTATGAAACTGCATTTCCCCCTTCACACCTCCTCGGTTGTGATCCAACATCCAACGGAGCAACACGTCATCCTATCTCCAGTTGCCGACGAGACAACTTCTCATTGTGCAAAAACAAAAAAATTAAAAAATTATCCTGTCCGGGAATCGAACCCAGTACCAATCCAAAAAATTTAAGTGCCCTGTCCGGGAATATAACCCGTGACTGGAAGTGCATTGCACCGGAAGTGCATACAATGTGCATTCAACGTGCATGTGTAAGGTGCATGTGCAATGGCACTTGTGTCACTCTTGGACTGTGATCGCAGTAGACTTCCACTTATTCTGTTAGAGCGATCTAAAGCAAGTGCAGAAGAACGAAGCAGGATGTTGGAAGAAAGAAAAACATGTGAAGGGGTTGGATGCGATCCCTTGTATTACTTATTTTTGTCAATAGTGAAATGATAAAAAAAAAAAATACCACCATCACGGCAGCATATTGTTCGCAAGAATATTTATCATGCTATCACATAAATGAAGGCCACATTAGTGAATAATCCTCCACTGTATGAGCCCAACATACTTCAAAACAAACCACATTTCCAAATGACTCCACTATGCACTGATTGATCACATCGTCATTCAAACAGTCTGTCTGGCAGCAGTTCTTCAACTCCAGCCCACTCTCCATATTTGTACAGTTCACACTCACAACGCTTGTATACTACAGGGGCCAGCGAAAATACATCTGGAACTACAGCCAATCAGTTTTTTTTTCTCTCAACTTTCGTCACGATTTATCTGGACAATAATATTTCTTGCTATGTTCATGAAGGTTTTTGTGTTTCAAAATACACACAAAAATAAATTATTTTGTGTAAACGCAAGTCATGTTATATTTGGTATCAATCGTACTTTTATCATTTTTGACATACGTGTAGCAAATTTTCTCACCTTAAAAACACAGCTAGATTTTCTTCGGTTCCAATAACGTTATAGAATTGCATCGTACGGCGTCTATTTAGTAATTTATGATTCCGTGCACTTCTTTAAACTCTTCACGATTGAACCGAAAATAGTTAGTAAGCTGTTCGCCACTGAATTCTCTTATTGATGCGAACTCACCATGCATCTTTCGTTTTTTCATGTAACCCTCTTCGGTTTTTCTGGCGTACATAAACATTTTGGTCTCATACTCGTCGTCAGAATCTGAATCTGAACTCGAGTCAATCAAACATTCAGCTACATCGCTAGCCATAGCCATGTTACTTACAGCACTAATATGTCACATCTGTACACTGCGTCTTCCAACTGCGATCAAGCATGTGTTCATGCCTGCTATCAGTTTCTTTCACACGTTGCAAGGTGACGCAGAGTAGTGCTGGGTGAAGCAGCGCATGAAAGAAACTGCTAGCAGGCATGACAGACGAAACACCCAAGATGGCGGCATGAGTTTAGGTGAGGGGGGGGGGTGAGAAGGAAATTCCGTAAGTTTAAGTTTTTATGTATTTTTTAGTAATTTTTGATAATTTTTAATGATTCATAATTTTTTTATTTTTTGGGATCTTTGGATTTTTTCTGATTCTAGGGGTCAAAGGCAAATATCAAGGTCAACTGGATCCAAGATGGTGATAGGATGACGTCATAAAATCGCGGCTGGTAGGCGCCTGGCTCCTGTCTCCTATCCTCTTGAGCAAAGTCATCATAATCCTTCTACTAGTTTACATGTAAGAACCACATAAGTGAAAATTAGTAAAAATTTTTGGAATAAATTCCATTTAAATACATGGTGTATGAAACTTCTAATGCAGGCTGTTGGGCACATTTTGGAAGAAGGATAGATATCTTATAGTAAGATGAAGGGTCCAAAGTTCGAATAACGACTCGAGTTTGTGATCATTTTTAGCTAACTTTGTACGTGATTTTCTGTCTGTTTACACTCTAAGTCTGAATCAGTGAGAATTTCACTGTTTCGATCGGTCAAACGTATCTGACTGATTCAACAGAATATTCAATGAATTTAAGAGATGAATCAGTGAAAAATGTCAGATTTCCTTCACTTATTAATTCAGTGACATTTTCCACTGATTCATTAGTAATTTTTTTCACTGTTTACTCAGTAGGTTATTTTTGACTGATGGATCAGTTAAACAGCGTGTAAAAATGGCCCTCAAACAAGGAATAAAAATGGCCGTTAAACAGTGCGTGCCAAGTGAAATAATAACGAATAAACTACTAAAACCAATGAAAAATGCTTTCTAAAATGTGTCTAGTCTTTCAAAACGCCATTTTATGAGGTAATATGAACATTCAGCCTTTCATTTCTTTTTACGTCTTTCGTTTCGTTTTCATGTAATCGTCACAGCGCTCTGTTTGAAGGTTTAAACTGCATATGATGTGATGAAGAGAGTTAACTTATATATACTATTCGTTTTAACAATCCGAGTGTTACAGATTAAAGCAAAAACGGAAAGTAAGGGCATACAATTTAAATCTTCACGATTTCGGTAAAGGTATAATACCTATATTTTCCTCTTAGTGTTTAACTTGAATTGGTTTGCGCAGATGGTATGGTAACGGATTGCAAAGCAGAAGGGAATCGGTGTGTAGGTTCGATCCCTGCCGCACCTGAAACTTTCTTAAAATACGGTAAATTGCGCAATATCAATGACAAACTATCGTAAATATGTTTATTTCATATAACTAATTGGCTACATTCAATAAAACCAATATTTAATTCGCTACTGTAGTCGGCCATCACTTATCCAATCAGTGAAATTATTTCATTTCACTTATTCAATCAGTGAAATATTTTCACTGAAACACTCAGTGGTTTTCCACTGATTCTAAGTTGAGCCATTTTCACTGATTCGAGTGGTTGGATTTCACTGCGAAAGAGTGGTTTCCCACCTATTCGAATTTAGAGTGTACGTGCTTGTTTATACGTACCTAATATAAACATTTATGCAAGATCTATCGTTTAGGCGCGGTGTAGTGATTTTTGTTCGAGTCCCGAAATTATTTTTAAAAATTATTATTTTTCTGTCGGATTTAGAAAAAAATGTGTTAATTTTGCTCGATGTTTGGGAGATTGCGTTAGGAAAGAATGTTAAACGGCGAATGCAAGTTTTAGGCATCGGATATAGGAATTATACATGAGGTTTCCAATTGTAGTAATAGCCCAATTTTTTTAAACTTATTAGCGCAGTTAGTGCACTGTTTAATATTCATGCGCAACTCGTACACATTTTTAAGCAGTCTGTAGCTGTCAGGTACCGCGTAGGGACCAGAGTTCGCTGCCTGAAACTATTAAAACCATGTTAACTTTCTGTGGTCTTAGAAAAATTCTGACGGTTTTTCCGAGTGATGGGAGGATGTTTTATATAGAGATGTAATGCATAGTGATACCTTAGTTGTCGTTCTGAGGCCGTGTGGTGAACATCGATTTGGAAGCATTCTCTCGCTATACAGTTGCGAAGCGTACGTAGCGGTTTGCGAAATATTGATGAAAAGATTGAAAGATTGACGGAAAGAATGGCGAGAAGGAGGAGGGTTACAAAACATTGATGGAAAGACTGCTAAAGATTGGTGGAAAGGTTGGACGGCTGGCGGATTGATGGTCAAGAGGAGCACAAGTGATTATCCGCCCTAACTGCCCTCGCACATTCCAAGTCTCCAAGGCTTGGCAGTATTGTCATTTAAATTAACGTCAAGTATGTCTATAAAAGTGTTGGTAGATGCTGATCCACGCCATTATTATAACATAGTCGTGCATGTGGTCGCTATTAGTATGAATAATTTGCAGATTCTGACATCACGTATTATTCAGTATTGAAAAGAGGGGACTCAAATGTAGTTAAGAGACTTTTGCATGTTTCCGAAATACCCTATGTACAATTTCAGCACAACATAAAAAATAAATAATTTATCATTATTTATTTAATCGGATAATAGGCACAGATATACGATTTGACATACCCTATGTCTATAAAACAAATATGGCTACCATAAACCAACATGTGCTTGTGGAATTAGTCGGCGTAACTGCCGAGCACCTTCGGCTACGTTAGGCAAATTTGAGTCGACGGCTTCCGAGCGACCCCTGAGTCGAGCCGATGATTGCCGATCTCGTCCGAGCCGATCCTCAGTAGGTGACTCAGCCGCAGCCACACATCTCCCATTTAAAATACTTTGTCCCAGATTCGCCGTAGCCCTACTACGGAAGACGACCCTCAAAAAGCCAGGAAAGAGGAAATACAAATACACGTTATGCATTTCCAAAGAAAAAGGATTTATTTGATCTGCTGCCTCTAATACATCCTTTGTTCCATGACTTCTCCTGCAAACATATTCTACCGCCAACTATATATACGACCCGGATCTAAATGCAATCGAGATAGAGTAGCATGTTTTGATTTATAGCTAATCTCAATACTACTTTTGTGACATTTTCATGGTCATTGTAAGAAGAACTAAACATTGTGATGTATATTCTGTATTCAGTGAAAACATGTACGCCTTTTGGTTTATGTATTTGCTAAATACATGAAGAACTTTAGTTCAATTATTTTTTTTAGAGCTCATGCCAAGTTAAGATATGAAAAGGATCTAAATAATGTAATGCTGTATAGAAATGAAAGTGTATCAAACAGACTTTGCTTCAACGCTTGTCTAAATACGACTTTGTGTCATTCCCATGGCACTTGTAAGACAAAAGGCATATTGTATTGTAGCATATTCACTCTTGTTCAGTGTTAATCATTATCTGTTGTTTTGTTTTCGTTTTTGTTTAATATACAGAAGGCTTAAATAGACTAATGTGTCCGATTATAAAGATGCAATGAATGATCGAAAGGGCATATCTCGCCCTAAGGGATGAAAATGTGAAAATATTAAATAGAGTGAACGCCAAATGGGTGTGCCAAATATGCGTTGTTAACATGAATAATTCAACAATTATGAATTGTTTTTACATCAGCATTTGGAATTTACAGAGACTATCCAACTTTGTTTTGTTTCTTCTGAAAAATAAGTTTTTTTGACTTAAGTCATTTTGACCGTGCATCAAAGATATACTGCTTCATTATTTCTACTCTTTTGTTTTATGTGAACACCTAGATATTCAAAAAAAACGCAACAGAATATCTCGTAAAACTTGTTCTCGCCAGGTATAAAGAAGGATGCGGTGGTATTTATACGCTCTTGTGAGGACTGTCAGCAATGTTAGCTGCGAAAAAATTTGTTGTTGGGGGTGCACACTGTGTGTATGTATCATTTTCTATCGTTAACATTTCATATAGATATCTTCACCGATGAATACAAACCTGGTCAAGTGGTTAACGCTTTAAGTTTCTGCGAAGTCAAATTAAAAAAAAAAAAAAAAAAAATTGCTTTATAGAAGTTTAGCTCTAGCATTACTTTTCAGTACAGATATCAAATCCTAACTATGAGCTTAAGATTTTGTCACAAACAGCATAGTATAAACATTAAATTATATAAGCAATCTTGCCATTTTTACAAATAGCAAATAACCAGGAGAAAAATTCTATACAAAAGTATTAAACAACTTGCAATATGTATATTTTATATAGCCAGAGGATTTCAATAATCACGAATAAACCGAAACTGTGACGCGAAAACGAAGCATTTCTCCAGAAGATTTCAAGCCGTGCCATAAAGACAATTGCGTTATGGAAAGTCGCTTGAAATTTTCCGGTAAAATTTATGTTCGCAGGGTGGTATACACAGCAATGTGGACGTGAACGAAGTGTAGATAAGGGAGGGACTTCGCATTACAATCTCAAAAAGAGCTTGTCCTATTAAAGGAATGTAGGAACCATATTAAACCAGCAACACAATAACACTCGTGGCGTGGACGTGCAAAAAATAAATGACAATTTCAATTAGAGCAGTTAGTGCACTGTTTAATATTCATGCGCAACTCGTACACATTTTTAAGCAGTCTGTAGCTGTCAGGTACCGCGTAGGGACCAGAGTTCGATGCCTGAAACTATTAAAACCATGTTAACAGAAAAAACATATGCCTACAAATAATTATTTGTATCTTACTAATCTAATATTGCCATTTTTATATTAAATTACCTTTATCTGTGTAGCGGTAGATAACATGAACATTGTTTCCAATTTTTTTCCGGCATAAACAGTGATCTCCTCAGAATGTACAGCTGTGTGCTCTTAAAACACGCTGCTGTTAAAATATTGGTGCGAGTTACGAACTGTAATCAGTAACGTTCAGTCCAAATAAAATCTTGGAAAAAGTTTCCTTTTTTTCTAACCAACCGTATTAACTTTAATACTACTTTCGACAAATCTGGCATGTGGACAAAAGTGCATTTCATGAATATACATTTATCACAGAATGAAAGTATTTTGTGAATAATGTACTGGGTATATGAAGTTCATTACCATGTTCTTTATAAAACGCACTAAGACCTAATCGCAGAGAGTTCTCTGTCAAAAGTATACGAACAAAATATTTATTGAGAAAATACTTAATTTTTACAATATATAAATAATTTAACAGATTTAATGCCTCAGAAAATAGCGCATTTTACTCAATTTAAATCAAAGCGTAAAAAAAAGTAAAATAAAAAAAATGAAATATTTTGCATTTTAAAAATGTTTAAACATTGCATTTCAATTTTTTTTTTTTTTTTTTTGTAAAATTACGGTTTCATTTCATAGAGTATCTTTACAAGGAATGAAAAATTTGACTAGAAAGTTCATGGATGGCTTGGGTGCACTCTAAAACCCAGAAATTTGACCTTTTAATTTCAGCGCCACCCACGTTTTATGCCGGTCGGTGATTATTCTCCAACCGCACATGAACTTTGCGGGTACTAATCAACGAGAGCTACGCCTTGGAGATCTAATAACTGGCGACATGAAAATAACGAACAAACATGTGAACTTTCTCGTGTTTTCGGAGAAGTGTAGTCTAGGGAAGCATTCCGGTCCACACCCCCCCTCCCCCAACCCTCGCAAGGCCAAACACACTCTCATTTCCACACACTTTATAATATCAATGTGAGAATAGAACATTGACAAATCTCAGTTTAGTGGGAATTATTATTAACAGTTTCGTTTATAGATTACATGACTACAGGTAAATTCATACAAAACATTGGTAGCGGTCCTTATACCGGTATTTAAAAAAAATTGAATGTACATGGAAAACATAAAATGTTATGCAGTTTTAAAACTCTTACAAATTAAAAACCTTTAATTTATTTTTTAGGGACCAAGAAATTTTATGAATTCATCTAGCCTTAGGGTTGATTTCACTTTCGCGAGCTACGTTTGTCATCTGCATGCAGGCTGTCCGTGGGGGATTCAGTCACTCAGATTCCAAGATGTCTGCCATTGGCATACTGGCGTACAGGCCGTGTCAAGTAAATGAATGTTCAAAAATAAACTCCCAGGATCGTACAAGTGTTTGAAGACTAGCCTGACAAGAAATGACTGCTAAAACAGTAGGGGATCATAACAAACTAAACTAAGCCTAATCTATTACAAGCTACACTCATGTTCGTGAAGCATGGCACATCATGGAGGAACGTTTAAGTAGAAGGGATTGTTGGTATACTAAACTCTTGTAGTACTACAATCACGTTCAGAACAATACAACACCATTACTCGCAAAAAGGTCGTAAAGCCGCTACGAACTGCAATAAGAACTGCTACAGGCCGTGGCATCAAATCAAAGTCATTCGAGGTGTTCCTGGGGAATCGTCTGTCAGGTTTCTTATACACGAATCCATAGTTCGTTGTTGTAGGCTGCTGGGTGAGAGTGACGGGCTATTTGTCGAGAGACCGTATCCCAAACATGTTCAACAGTTAACATATCGGGTGAACATGCAGGCCAGGGAAGAAGCGGTTTTTGCCTTGTTTCGAAACAAGGCCTGGACATTTCTGGCAATATATGACCAGGCTTGTTTTGTTGGAACATGTCTCCAGAAGTCTGCTGAAGGAAACATATGAATTCAGCCTCCTCAACTGCCCTAATTTAGCGGTTTCTTTTGTGAGTTCGCAAAATTCGTGACAGCTGAGATCGCACGTGATACCCAATTACTCCCCAATTAATCACGCCCATTGTTCGCACAATATGGCATTGTCTGGCAGTGTCTTGCAGATGAGGTGACTGTAATCTCGTAGTGTCGCCACTTTTCGAGGTCCGATACTGGGTTTTGACGCTTCCTGTTCTCTTAACTCCATTGCTTCCACACTCGCAATTCTGCGGGATACAATACCCCTTCATGCACGCTGACCATTCAGCCCATTTACAACTCTGTGACGTGCTTAAAAGGTGCCTTTTCATGTCGACGAGGCATACTGACTCCAATAAGGACCATATACAGCTCACTAGCGATGAGAAACCTTACTTGTCTCGATCTTAAAGTGTTCTCTATTTGTACACATTTGCACCTTAGATCAGAGGGCGCTGCTATGAGTCCTGGCATGCGCAATCATTCTCAAATTCTAATAACTTGCATGTCATTTACTGCTTTATATTTCCTGTGGGTTTAGTTTCATTTGCATGATTCCTTCGTGGCATTGCACTTTTATCACACATGAGTTAATAAACGGACACACATCAATCGGTTATCCGGAATTCGAAACTGTTACTTACCAAGCTGTATGTTGGATGTTCCGGCCTATTACGCCATGGAAACCAGCTAGAGCTTTTATGACTTGCTCAAAAGGTAAGATATTTTAAGGCACTATTATAAACTAATCTAAAACATGTATATTGTTCAATAATAAGTTAAGTTACTTACTTCTGTAAGACTGTCGTGGTATCACATGTTTTATGGCCGTGTCTAATGTTTGACGCTAACATTGATGATGAAGACTGTGTCTGCACCCACAGTGTGGGTTTGTTACTAAATTCAAAAGTTTAGTGTACGAAAGGTAGCATTCCTTACACGTACGAAAATAATTTGCTGACTGGAATGCAATACGGTGTAGTGTATATCAGGGTGAAAATTGCACGTCCAAGTTGTCTCCCTGGTACAGTCATTTCGTGAAAGAATAGTGTGATTCTCGTGTTTCATGAGTGTAGTTGAAACTCAGAAAGTATGGTAACTTGTTGCTGCCAAAATGCGCGTCTGTGGCGAAAAACGTATTATGTTAGTTCCATGAGGCGTCGGAGGTGCAAACATGATTTCATCCTAATGTGTTCCACGACATGGCCTTCACGTAAGACAGTTATGCCGTCAGAGCCATCTTAACGGTATTATGGGCTTCTGGACAACCTAACGTATATTGGTGCGCCTAACACTCGGAATATTAATTTTTTAATGCAAACCCGAGTATAAATAAAGATTGCATTTTCTTTAGTGATATGTCTACCTCATAACAAATATATACAGTTTAAGCTACTGGCATATAGAATGACAACATTCATAAATACGTCCATGCATGAGCCCCTAACGCTCATTAAGATGCATTAAGATGACCTTACATGCATTATATCTTTCAACAACACACACAGTATCTGTGATGCTTCTGCATGCAGAACAGAAACAGTTTAAACATAGGGGAATGTTGGTATAATTGACTCAATTGTTTGGAGTTGCTTTTAACATCTCGCGGGTCCGTATTGTGAAATCTTGCATCTGACTACTTTCTCATACATTTTTGGTGCATATTATCAGAGAATGTGACAAGCATATCTAAGTGCACCCTCGTCCGCATTTCCGCAAAATTTATATTAACAGTCCAAAATACCTACAGAAATTCATTAATTTAAAGCAATACATATTTCTAGTTTTTTTTCTTCAATAAATAAAGCTTACAAAATTACTGGCGTTGTGGTGAAGGAAATCTCGGCCAGTTACGTAAATGGCCAGTGACTGAACAGCACATTAGTTACAAGAGGATGATGTGAGGCACTTATCGTTGACGTTGATGCCATGATCCTGAAGGAAATAAGGGTATTATAGTTGTATACACAAGATGTCACTGGCTAGCGTCGGCAGCAGGAATATCATCGCTTTATCAAGACGATGGGGATTTTGGCTTTGCCGGAATGTTGAGAACGCACACATTGCACAAAGAACATGTCGGGTTTCCAAGGCAATTGTTGCCATGTGAACTGTAAATTTGTGATTATTAACTGCTTCCTAAGAACCTCGATACTCTAATAGGGGTGTGTAATTGCAAAAAATTATATCTATAAACCTCTCCAAATCTCAACCGCAAACAACACATCATGGAAGATACAAAGTATTACGAATGTCTGGGTTTGTCGTCAATACGCTGAATGAATTAATGTGCCATAAGTGCCTAAATTAGAATTCAGAGTGGTAGGAGAATCACAATATACCTCATTGAACAATGATTATTTATATACCGCAACACATGCTGATAAAGCGTCAGCAGTTATTTCCTTGATGGCTCTCGGGACGCTCTTCCCTACAGTACTTGTGACAATAAGCAGGCTAGTCGCGAGACGTATGACACTGAACACCTGCTGCCCAAGCACAAAAGTCACTCAACTGATTCCCAAATATGGCTCTCGGGACACAATTCACTACAGTAGTTGTAACATGAAGCAGGCTAGTCGCGAGAAACATGACTCTGAACACAGGCTGCACATGCCCAAAAGTCACTCAACTGACTCCCAGCCATTCTATCAGGAGGCACTTCACTATAGTAGTTGTGACATAAAGCAGACTAGTCGCGAGATGCAAGAATCTGAACACTGGCAACCCACGCCCAGAAGTCGCTCAACTGATTCCCATAAAAATCTCTCGGTACACACTTAACTAAAATAGTTGTGACACGAAGCAGGTTAGTCGCGAGACGCAAGACACTGAACGCAGACTACCCACGCCCAGAAGTCGCTCAACTGATTCCCAGCCATGGCTCTCGCGACGCACGTCACTACAGTAAAGATAACATGAAGCAGGTTCGTCGCGAGATGCAAGACTATGAACACAGGCTGCCCACGCCCAGAAGTCACTCAACTGATTCCTAGCGGCTCTCGGGACGCACTTCACTACAGTAGTTATGACATGAAGCAGGCTAGTCACGAGATGCAAGACACTGAACACACAATGCCTACTCCCAGAAATCGCTCAACTCATTCCCAGCAATGGCTCTCGGGATACACTTAACTAAAATAGTTGCGACATAAAGCAGTCCAGTCGCCAGACATAAGACTCTGAACGCAAGCTGCCCACGTCCAGAAGTCACACAACTGATTCCCAGCCATGTCTCTCAGGACACAATTCACTAAAGTAGTTGTGGCATGATGCAGGCTTCTCGCGAGACTCAAGACACTGAACGCAGCCTGCCCACGCCCAGAAGTCACTCAACTGATTCGTAGCAATGTCTCTCAGGCGAACTTCACTTCAGTAGTTGTGACATGAAGCATGGTCGTCGCGAGACGCAAGACTATTAATGCAGGCTGCCCATGCCCAGAAGTCACTCAATTGATTCACATCCATGGCTTTCGGGACGCACTTCATTAGAGTAGTTGTGACATCAAGCAGGCTAATCGCGATATGCAAGACTCTGATCACAGGCTGTCCACGACCATAAATCGCTCAACTGATTCCCAGCCTTGGATATTAGGACGCACTTCACTTCAGTAGTTGTGAAATGAAGCAGGCAAGTCGCAAGACGTAAGACACTGAACACAGGCTAACCACGCCCAGATATCGCCTAACTGATTTCCAGTCGGGGCTCTGGAGATGCACTTCACTACAGTAGTTATAAAATGAAGCACTCTATTCCCGAGATGCAAGGCAATGAACACAATCTGCCAACGGCCAGAAGTCACATAACTGATTCCCAGCCATGTCTCTCAGGACGCACTTCACTTAAGCAATTGTGACATGTAGCTGGTTCGTTGCGAGACGTAACACATTGAACACAGACTGTCCACGCCCAGAAATATTTTAACTGATTACCAGCCATGTTTCTCAGGAGGCACTTTACTTCGGTAGTTGTTACATGATGCAGGCTAGTCGCGAGACGTAAGACTATAAACACAGGCCGCCCACGCCCAGGAGCCACTCAACTGATTTATAGCCATGGCTCTGGGGACACACTTCCCTTCAGTAGTTGTGACATAAAAAAGGCTAGTCGCGAGACGCAAGACCTTAAATCGAGGCTAACCACCCCCAAAAATCACTCAACTCATTCCCAGCCATAGCTCTCAGGACGCTCTTTCGAACAGTAGTTGTGACATTAAGCAGGCTTCTGGCGAGACACAAGACTATGATTAAAGGCTGCCAACGCCCAGAACCATTCAACTGGTTCACATCTATGGCTCTGGGGACACACTTCACTACATTAGTAGTGACATGAAGCAGGCTAGTCGCCAGTAGCAAGACTCTGAAGGAAGGCTAACCCCTCCCAGAAGTCACTCAACTGATTCCCAGCCATGGCTCTTGGGACACAATTCACTACAGTAGTTGTGACATGAAGCATGCTACTTCCGAAATGCAAAACTCTGACCATAGGCAGCACACGCCCAGAAGTAACTCAACTAATTCCCAGCTATGGCTCTCGGGACACACTTCACAACAGTAGTTATTTCATAAAGCAGTCTGGTCGCGAGACGCAAGACAATGAACACAGGCTGCCCACGCCCAGAAGTCACTCATCAGATTCCCATCAATAGCTCTGGGTATGCACTTCACTACAACAGTTGTGACATGAAGCAGGCTAGTCGCGTGACGCAATACAATGAACACAGTCTGCCCACGCCCAGAAGTCACTCAACTAATTCCCTGCCATGTCACTCAGGACGTACTTCACTACGATAGTTGTGACATGAAGAGGGCTAGTCGTGTGATGCAAGACTATTAACACAGGCTGCCCACGCCCAGAAATCACTCAACATACTAGCAGCTATGTCTCTGAGGACGCACTTAATTCAGTATTTGTGACATGAAGCAGGCTAGTTGCGAGATGTAAGACTCTGAACGCTGGCTGCCCACGCCCGGAAGTCACTCAACTGATTCCCAGCCATGTCTCTCGGTACACACTTCACTTCAGATAGTTGTGACATGAAGCAGGCTAGTCGCGATGGTGGTAGACTGTGAACGCAGGCAGCCCACACCCAGAAATCACAGAACTGAATCCCTCCCATGGCTCTCGAGACGCAATTAACAATAGTAGTTGAAACATGAAGCAGGCTAGCCGCGAGGTGCTAAATTCTGAACACAGACTGCCCACGCCTAGAAGTTACTCAACTGAATCCCAGCCATGTCTCTCAGGACGTACTTCACTACAATACTTGTGACATGAAGCAGGCTAGTCGTGATATTGCAAGACTATGAACCTAGGCTGCCCACGCCCAGCAGTCACTCAACTGATTCCTAGCCATGGCCATGGGGACGCACTTAAATACTGTAGTTGTGACATGAAGCAGGCCAGTCGCGAGATTGAAGACTATGAACACAGGCTGCCCATTCCCAGATGTCACTCAACTTATTCCAAGCCATGGCTCTGGGGAAGCACTTCACTACAGTAGTTGCGACATGAAGCAGGAGGCTAGTCGCGAGGTGCAAGACTATGAACCCAGCCTGCCCACGCCCAGAAGTCACTCAACTGATACCCACCCATGGCAATCAAGACACATTACACTTTAGTAGTTATGACATGAAGCAGGCTAGTCGCGAGCCGTAAGACAATGAACAAAGTCTGCCCACGCCCAGAAGTCACTCAACTGATTCCCAGCCATGTCTCTCAAGACGCACTTCACTACAATAGTTGTGACGTGAAGCAGGCTATTCGCGAGACGCAAGACTCTGAACGCAGGCTGCCCACGCCCAGTATACGCTAAACCATTCCCAGCCCTGGAAATCAAATATGCACTGTAAAAATTTTTTGTAATTTTTACTGGAGTATTTTTTGTAATTTTTAAAATGCTTGTAACAATACAAAGAAATCTCTTTTAAAACTACTCGTTTGTAAAACTACAAGGACCGTATTTGTAGTATACCTCAAGAAATATTTTTACCATACTGAACAGTTTTCACGAGATTCAGAAAACTGGCGGACACTCAAAAACGTAAAATCATCTTTAGCTGTTTGTGCAAAAACTATGGGCGATGTAAAGCATAGCTGTTTTCGTGAAGAAATGAATTACAATTTTGAATAACGTAATACACTTCATTAATATTGTTACGAGTCGGCAGTAGTCGCTGCGCGCCCGGACTTAATAAGAGGTAGGCGACCTAGCTGCGGTGGCGTATCAGTTTCAAAGCCAGGCCGACAAGATAGTATTCTGCACGATGCTGTGTGACCCTGGTTGTGGTGCCTTTCCTCGTTTATCGAGAATGATCTGGATTACTGACCTAGGTTCTCGGCGCATCTCGGAGTTTGTTGAACCTTCAAGATGGTTTCCCTGGCTGTATGTAAGTGTGACGGGCCTCGTGGTCGGGAGTGTTTGTGTTGGAGTGGCTGAATGTATGTCTGGCGGGATTCCGAGCAAGCGGCGTGGTCAGCTGTGAAGGGAAGGCGAAGACTGCGAGTGTCAATGTTCTGAAGGACGTGGCTGGAGCCTGGACTATTGGATCAAGTGCGCTCAATGTTAAATAGAAAGAGTAAAAGTGGAGACACCTTATTAATGTTGTACATAGTAGCAGAGGGAATAAATTAGAATAAAATTAATTTTATTTTCTTTATTTATTTATTAATATTATTATTACCACTTCCATTAATATACATCCTTTTCCTCCAAAATATGACGCTTCACCGCTGAACTCGCGTTGTTCTAGTCAGTCTTGGGAAATGTGTACATTGACAGCACAAGACACTTCCCCGCAATAAATAACAGAACATTTGTAACAGTTTCGCAAAATAATCTCATAGTGAAAGTCTATTAGGTCTAGGAATAAATTCTGGAGCATAGTCATGCGAAATGTTGGAAATAGCAATTCCTTTTGATGTTAAATACCATCATTAGCCTTCAGTATTTGGATCCAGAGCTTATTAGAACCCAAAAACCGTGGTTTGTCCCACATTAACTGGTCAAATAATTATCCACGTGGTTCAAAGTATTATAATACACAAGTCAAAATTATGTAAACACACACACACCCATATATATATATATATATATATATATATATATATATATATATATATATATATATATATATATATATATATATATATATATGGGTGTGTGTATACGCGAGCTTATATATATATATATATATATATATATATATATATATATATATATATATAAGTAATTGTGCATGAGGTCATGGTATCTTTGATGTTCGTAGATATATTATGAGCTATATAAATTTTTATATACGCGAGCTTCTTTGGCTCTCGTCATACCCAATGTCCAGATTTCTCATAATATTACTATCCGCCTGCCTGGAGTCCTCTTGCGATTATGGCAAAGTTTAATCCCTATCAGCTTCGTGGTGGTTTCCCTATTTTTTTAGAGTATTACATTGTCACACAATTTTACGCCTGCCCATATGTTTTATTCTTCTATGGTGGCCATACTAGATGAGCTGCTTAGTATTAATTGTGCGACGATAATGGTCCTTCTAACTTCCATTATTTTATTTTTCTAATCATAAAGGTAAAATATTATAATACGGATGCACCACTTTTCCTCCAAATTGTAAATTTTCCTTTCTTCGTTTCGATTTTTTTCGATAGAATTCAAGTTGCCGGATATATTCTTTCGACATTTTCGTATCTTCCGTGCCACCATCAGTTGCAGAAAACGTTATATTCGAATACTGGAAAGATTTTTCCCCTTTTATTTTTCTCGATTCTACTTTAGTGTCTTATTTTTCAAATTTTTTCCTTGAAGATATTAATTTTTTGGTCATATTTTCAATACTTACCTTTAAGTCTACAAAATCTCTACAGTAGCTGTTATCTTCATTCTCTGGTGCCGTAAAAATGTATCGCAAGCAAAAGAATCTTGTACAGTTGTCTATCATATATATGGAACTTCACAACTTAATACATACTATATCAAGATTTTAGCTCTTCTTCAAGATACATTTTTAACAAGTTTGTGATAAGCAGTACTGCCTTGTTGCAAGCATTTTCAAACTGGGGTTTCCGGTAATACTATTTTATGTAAGTTAGCCGTGATCGAATATTTTGAGGGAATTTATAACCACATACTTGTAGGCCTTACTGACAGCCCTTTATATTATACCGAACAACAGGATTGTATCGTAGACTCTATAAAGAAACACAAAAATGAGATTAACTAGTATCAATTGAGCAGGTATCTTTTCAGGTAAGCTTTGCAATGTGAATGCACCAACAGTACAAAATCATTGTGCTATAAAACCTTTCTGGTCCTCCAAAGCCGAAAAACGTTCCTTAATCTTCTTTCATAGGATTCGGCCATGTGTGTGTGCTACTGAAGGCACAACGTTTAAACTTAAATAAATTTTCCACATTTGACGACCTTTCTTAGGCACTTAACAATAAATATTTGCAAGATTATCATTGGTTTAATTAAGAGAAAATCATTATCATTTATATTTTTATTATTTTTGCTAACCATAAAATTTGATCTATTTTGTTCTTATAATTAATCTCTACTTCGTATCGATCGATTAATCGATTTGGATACTAAACTAATGTTATCATACATTTATAAACGGCACTCGCTTCCATATCTCTTATCGGAACTAAAACTTTGAAGGCAAATGTTTGACGACAACATAAGTCACGACTTATAAAAGTTAATACACACTTCAAAAAAATGTTTACACCATCTGTAATTGGTTGCTCTCGAAAAACGTTCTCTAGGATAGTAGACGCAGTACAAAAATGGGATAGGCTGTGTCGTCTATACGGCGGTAAGTATTGTTACGTGACAACGTCCATGGGTGGTAAGAGGGGACCAAATGGCAGTCTGTGTGGAATTGTTTAAACCAATTTATTTGTTATCAGCATGCATCTCGTCATGTGATGTGGCATGTGCTGATGACGCAATCACTAGTTCTTATGTCATCAGTTGTTAATAGGATTAGTGTCCTTTTCGCCTAACTCGCAATTTTTAACTATCTGCAAAGAAAATTATTTTTTGGTTAGATAGTCGCTATGTGTGTATATTATTTACGATTGTTGGTTATATTTTTAGTTACTACTTTTTTTACGTACAAACTGACGCCAGAATTTCTCCGGTCGGATGAGCCGTTCGGTCGCTGCAGCGGTCTTACGGCTTACTAAACCGCTGCTCGAAATGAAAGAGAGATTCGCAGTGCGGCTCCCACCACGGCCCGATGACGTCACAACGATAAGTTTGTGTGTGAAGCATGAAGCCAAAGGACCGGCCTATACCATCGTGCATTTACATTTACATTCTCAACGAGTAAATGCCACGGACCTGAGAGCAATATTTCGTGACGCTAACTTTCTGAACATAAAGAGGCTGAGTTGCAAGACGTTATCACGTCAAAAAGACATTCATCAAGTTTGGTGTGATATTCTGTACAGACGGTGTGCATTTTCATGCAATACTTTTTGACTTAAATGCTTATTTAAATTTGCAACCATAGTGGGAGGCAATCCAGAAAATCCGATTATAAAATCGGGGGATATAGTTTGGCATTGCAGCTCCGAATCTATTGTCAATATTCAAAATTGAATTACACCACTCGATTGTCAAAGGATCAAAGAATATGTTACGTTGAGTGAGGACTGTGAAGCATCGCGCCGGATTGGGGAGGAGGGGAGGGAGAACCGCATTTTGAGTTACGCGTATAAAAACATTTGTTTGGCGTGGTTGTGGGAAATTGTATTATAAGTTTAACGTAAAAAAATTAAGAAAACGTACCACAATTTCGGCCTATACTCGTCAGAAAGCCAAGTCGAAGTACAGGAATCGTTTACGGTTAGATATATCGTCTCAGTATCAATCCAGTGATACCCATAAAACCCCATTTGATCGAGTGAAGCGGTGCCGGGAACTAAACATCTAGGCGTCCGAGCTCGTCAACGTAGACGTATTCACGCAAAACAAACGGCTGTGTCCCCAACATAGCCACATACTATTTTTCTTCAGCGGTGAGCAAATGAGCAAACTAGCAATGAAGAAATCTCGGCGGTGAATAACTTTTCTAAGGTGTGTAGTAGATATTGGCTTCACCTCCGAGAGTTTAATGGGGTATAAATCGCACTACAGGACGTGTCTGAAGGAGCAGGGGATGGTAATAGGGCTTGCATACGCTCGTACGTCCCGGTCTAAGTCAGGGCGCGAGGGTGAGAGAAATCACGACTCCAGGGGGTGGGGGATGCTGAGTCAGGAATGTGCCACCCGAAGTTGGGGAGGGGGATGACAGGGGAAATGTAGGGCGGGCCGAGTCCTGGGAGGGGTAGGCCACGGCGTGTGTCGCGCGGAATTGGATTTTTCTAACCGAAAGCTATTTCGCCAGATATTTTGTGGCAATAGAATGTGTGGGGGATGGTATTTACAGCTGACACAAGAAACCACGGCGGGTATAGGGAAATGGTCGTGGGTAATAACTCAGCCGACGAAAAATTGTCGGTGAGAGTTCGGTGCTTCGCAACAAAAAAAAATTCTTCTGCGTTGGTGCCAAGAGAGAACGTATATTTAAACTGCGTCTGTAGCAGACGTATTCTGGAGAAGCAGAGATAAGAATCTGAAACGGCAAATAATTTGCCTATAGCTTTACGCTAGGAACATCCTTAACACTTATGCAGAAATATACCCTGCATTAAATTTAATAACATTCCGAAACCTATTCCAGTTATCCGTTTTCGTATTTATATTTTTGATTTTTGCTGCCTATATGTCAGTACAGTTGGCTCACATTCTCAAGATCATATATCACTCCAATCGAAGACTATTCCCCTAAATACAGAATTAAAATGCCTAGAAATTAATATTGTTTGGAATAACATACTTATCTTTAGAACGATTAAATAATGACTTACGAGTTCTGTTTTCTGGAGAAAATCGTTTAATAAAATGGAACTTAGGTAAGTTTCAATCTGGCAGGTGACTTCAGTCGCTGGAGAAGATGTATTCGTGGCATTTGCATCGGGAAAGAAAAAGAAACGGTACTGGAGCAGTCATGTATCCGAGTGCTAGACAAATAAAATAGGATGTTACAACATGGTAAATAAAAAAACATACAGTTTGAATTTAAATTTACTGGGGGATACAACTCAATACAACGAGGCAAGTTAGCAGGATGGGGCGTTGGCGAAAATAGCTACTTACCATCTACAGGTAGAGATAATCATTTCCGCCTTCGTTGTTTGACTACTAAGCACTAATTGAAATGTAATTATAATAGTAGTACAAATAATAAATCAGTATATACGTATAGTTTTAGCCATAATTAATTTGCACTGAAAATAATATTTTGTGGTGACTAAAAAATATTTTATTCACCCTTCCAAATAAATTTTGTTTTGACCAATAAAATATTCGCTTATTCTCACTAAACTTTTGTTGCCAGTAAAACATTATTTTTTAGTACCTACAAAATAATTTGGCGCAGTGACATCTCTATAAAACATTTATCTCCGTGTAGTTGACTATATTTATGTATAGCTTTCCTTGTCGCACAATGTATAGTTTGTCGTTATGGCAGCAGTTGAAGGAAATGTGTAGTTGAACACCTTGCAAATTATCTTATTGTTCTGCTCTTAAAGGCTGTTCACGATAAAGTGAGAAGTTTTGAAATGAACCTCTGACAAATGACACTGCCCCTGCATATATAGGCCCTATGTATGCCCTTTATTTTAAGGGACGCACTGAGTGGCATGCGGCCAGTGAGGCTAGAGGAAAAAGTAATTCCATGTCTTATCGTTGAATTAAAAGATTCAAGTAAACATTCGTGAATACTGAAATTAATTCTTTTGTTTCCTGTTATTTTAATGCGTGAAAATGCAAACATAAGCAAATTTGTGAAATGTTTACTTTTCCTAATTATTTTACAATTTTACTCGACCGACGCGTGAATAAAGTGAGGAGGCCCATGGTAGTGTTAATTTTACATAAGGTGTAAGAATACACAACGTCACCTGCAAGTAGATCTTAAGCAGGGATTTAAAAAGTGCTCAATTTATCGTGAACATCCTATAAATTAAAGATGATGTCAACAAAAATTTCAAAATAATTATTTACAAAAAATATTAAAACGCAATGTCATTGAAAGTGTATTATTTAATTTATTCTTTCTCTGACATACTCCTTTCAGAGTTTGCAAATGTTTATGTCCCGAAAGTTTTGCTGCCCTAAATAGTTGTTCTATAATTAGGGCGGGTTGCATTAATTACAATGAGGAAATAATGTCAATTAATTAACAAGGAAATTATTAGGAAAACAAACTGGACGACTAAACGCGGGAATTATTTTAGGTGTTCACATTGTAACTACTTAGACAAAATCTTCACAATTATGAATAAAATTCCAAATTGACTCAGAGAATAACTGATTGTGTGTTATTTACAGTAATAGTTTATATTGTGTATTTATAGTGAACACAGTAGGCACATGTTACATGACATTTGGGTCTTCAGTGGCTCTGGAACAACTTAAAAACTACCTTAATATTATGCTACAAAAACATATAGAAAAGGAGAAACATACACAAAGTCTCCACTCATTGTTCCTGAAGTTTCGTTGGTGCCAGTGGATTACTCATGTTTACATTATAGTCTATTCGTGGTTTATTCGCACTTTTTGAATAGATTTTTTGAAAAATCACCCCACATTTATAGTTATTTCCTACTTATGCCATGTATCAAAGCGCTTTACACTTTTATTAACATAAAAGTACCATATTTTGCTTAAATTGAACTTTCACTTGCATTGTATATAAAATTAAAATATTTAATTAATAATTAATATGAATTAAAACAGTGAGAAAATAGGTGCGTTGGTAATACCTAGTAAGAAATAGTTCTTATGCAAAATTGCATTACTCTGAGTGCACACACATGCGTTTCGCTGTCCCTTTGGCGTAATTTTGTAGACTTGTTTAAGCTTTGTTTGCATCAGGCGGAGGAATATCCTGGAAGTAGAACATTAGCAGGGCTTCAGAAAAGTGTGAAGAAACGCGAATGACCTGTATCCTAAATTGAATTTTGCCTGGTATTTAAATTGCATTACCGGACAGTAAAAGTAGTGTACAAAGGAATGCATAGGATGGCACTGAATCTTTATATAGGCAGGTATACATACGAGTATAGGCTGTTCACAGTAAAGTGAGCACTTTTTAAGGCCCTTCTAAATATTTCCTTTCATCCAATTTCCATCTTCCTGCTGATTTTTAATATAAACATAACAATGTGACTAATAAACACAGTGTATACATATCCCCACCCTCAAAGTTTAATGCCTCAGGCTGAAATAAGATATATTTATTACTGATTTATGCCTATTGGGGGGAGGGTCTTAAAAAGTGCTCACTTTACAATGAACAGCCTATAATACACATAATCACAATAACAAGGCAGCAGGACAATTACATATGGAGTTGTGTTGCCACATCTGGTCATCTTTAACAGCGCGTCGCACCCGTAGACTAGAGATGAGGTAGACCTATCTCGCTGACAGCGCACAACCAATCTCCGTGTCCCAACATTGAACTGCCTCTCTCCCTGCACGTCTAGCAAAAACCGCATGGTTTGGATTTTAGGTTAAAATTTACACTGTCCATAAGCGAAATAGAAAATATTATGACCTCCAGTCATTTTTTGGTAATTTTCCAAAACAATATTTTTGAATTTGGTTGTAATTAGACAACTTGTTAATAAGTATTTCGGTTGACAAAACTGAACATGACTATGAAAGCCCACATATACACAACAGAATATCAATAACTCTGTTTGGCTTTGGTATCACTAATAAAAAAGCTCTCGCGTTTTGCGGTAACGACCATTTAGTTGGATGCCGAGGTATTTTGAATTCGTCGGACATGTGAAACAACTTTTGGCTTGGTACATATTTGTAACGTCAAATGTGATACGCAGTAATTGTGGTGGATGAATCTCACATAGTGTATCGAAAGTATTTTATAATTTTATAATTCACAAAACACAAATTGCTAAGAATAAGACAGTGATTATCCCCAAATTAAGAACCTTTTTATACTTTTTATTACAATTTATAACAAAAAATTTATCTATAAAATTACAAGGCCAACTAAATTCTTCTGAAACCAATATGGGAAAAGGTACCTATAAGTATTCAAATTTAGCTTTGCCATGTGAATAAAGTAGTATAAAGTAATGAAACAAATTTCGATTGCGTATATGCAATTTCATTGCCAGAAGAACAGTGAACACTAAACCATGAAAAGTTAATCTATCTAATTACTTAATTCTTTTTATTATTTTATTTTGACACAAAGTGTTCTATAAAAACTTCATATAATAGTGTATACTATCCTTAAGAATGATTTCATACTATGTGAATGCCTAATTAGAAGAAACAGTAATACATATTTCAGTCTACTATAATTTTTGTTTCAATTTCTTTCAATATATCTCTCAGGCAGAAGCTGGTACTATAGCATAATCCTTAAAAATATCACTTAAAAATGGAATTTATTTGTGTATTGGTACTTTGTTCATATGGCTGTATTGGTATATCTCTGAGCTTTGGTGCCGTAATATATTTATTTTAACAGACGTAAAATTCACGTGGAGCTATAAATATTAGCATAAATAACTTTCTATTTGCAACTGCAACTAAAATCATAGTGCAATTTTTTTCTATTTATTACGTAATTGTTAAGTAATCCAGAAAAAAAAATGTTGCGCAGCCTACTGTGAAGATTTATTCATTTGTGCCCTTCAAAAAGAAAAGAATTTAACTGTGACCTGCATGAGTAGGTGCTCTCCCGTACAAAATGTAACATGCCTCCATTTTGTTCTACTCTACATTAATTCTAATTGTTAGGTAGAATCCCGAAGGTAGGACAGGATCTAATCGCGTCTCAGGGCGAACCCCTTACGCCTACACGGGAAGGAATGTTATGCAAGGAGACATTAATCGCGGCAGAGAGGGATTGGGCAGCCATGGACAGCGATTGGGGACATGACTACCTCCCTATGTGTACCTATAGTTAAACTATAACTAAGAAGAGAAAAGGGAAAACCTGGCATAGACACCGTAAAAACCCAGTCGACAGGAAAGAATTCAAAATTGTTGCATGCAATAATCAGAAATGCTACAGGAAACAAGAGAGTGTGCTAACATGCTCTTTGTTAGTAAGAAGAAAAAACTATCAGAGAGGGGACAGGAGTTTTATTTGCAATGTTAATTAGTACATGGCGCTCGCTTGCACGCCGCTCTGGTGAGGGAAATGGCGCTACTCAACAAAAAAAATTCTCTTATATACAACTTTATCTATACTAATATATAAAGAGGTAGTGTTTGTAACTTTGTGTGTTTGTGTGTTTGGATGTAGGAGGTAATCTTCGAAACTACTCATCCGATTTTAAAAATTCTTTCACCAGTAGACTGCTACGTTATCATTGAGTGTCATAGGCTATATCTTATTTTAAAAATCAATAGGGATCCCTACTAAAACTCCAATAATGTAACCCAAAGTGTAAATAAATGACCTATAAAATTCCGTACATTGCGTGCGCTGCGAAAACTATTGATGATAGAACAAAATAATGTACTACGGCTTTGCAGGACGGACAAATTCGGAAAATAAAACGTGATGTGTGCTGCGTACGGCGCCAACCTTAGAAGCTCTACTGCCATTATGGGGGGAGTTACTTTTGTGTTTGCTGGGGATTTTCGGCAGACACTCCCTGTAGTTACAAAAGGGACGCGTGCAGATATCATCAAAGCACGTCTTAAATCATCTCCCCTATAGAGTTCTATCCAACCCCTAAATTTGCGAACGAATATGAGAGCCTATGCTGGTGGAGACACGCATAAATATTTCCCACAACAACTGCTCAGACTTGGAGAAGGAGTTTTTCCTTCTCTAAATTTGGGCACTAATTCTGCTGAAATCATTTTAAACGAGACATTAGGTCAGATAGTCCACAGTCTGCAGCATCTTATAGAAGCAGTATATCCGGGCCTCGAAAATTTACTAGAAAAAGATTTTCACTGGTTGTGTTCCAGGGCAATAGTATCGCCTAGGAACGACACTGTCAATGAAATCAACAATCTCATTATACAAAGAGTTCCTGGCCAAGTCAAAACCTATAAGTCGATTGACACAGTCACCATTGTTGACGATGTCGTCCACTTTCCTCAAGATTTTCTAAATTCGCTTAATCCTTCTGGCTTGCCACCTCACGAACTATCATTAAAAGTCGGTACTCCTATCATGCTTCTAAGGAATATAAGCCCTCCTAACATGTGTAATGGCACAAGATTGCTCATTAAAGACTTGAAAGAAAATTTGATTGTCGCGACCATCCTCACCGGTCCAGCAGCCGGCAGGCTGGCAAACATCCCGAGGATTCCCATGATCCCCACGGATTTGTCAATATCTTCCAAACTGTTGCAATTTCCCGTAAAAACATTGTTCGCGATTACTATTAATAAGTCCCAGGGTCAAACTTTCTCTTTGGTTGGAATCGACCTACGAAAAGAGTGTTTTTCCCATGGCCAACTATATGTTGGTTTATCACGAGTTGGAAGTCCCGAGAAACAGTACATTTTGCTACCAAACAATAACAGGACGTCAAACATTGTCTACAGAGAATGTCCTAGCCAATAACATATTAAATGCTTCTATCTCAGATAAATTGCATTGTAATATAATGTATATTAGTATGAAAAATTATAAAAAAGTAAAAAAATATCAAATAAAAATAGCAAAAAAACTTTAAATTATAAATTATTTAATTAATTATTAAATTATAATGTGTTTTTTTAATGCTTTAGGAGAGTTTACCCAACCTAATTAACGCCGGGTTAAGCAGTTTTTTATCTTAATTTCACCCGTGCGAAGCCGGGGCGGGTCGCTAGTTCATAATAAGTGTACAGGTAAAGTATTTGGTCATTATGTACTGTATCACTAGACTGGTAATAGTGTCTCCTTACTTTAGCCGTGGACGAAGTTTTTCCTTGCAGCTCTGGGGTACAGATGGTTTGTGCCCCGCTGCTGTACAGTTCCCCCCCCCCCCCCCCGCAATGGCACAGTACATTCGAGGCACAAGCCACGAGGCACAAGCCACCGTAGCAGTGTTACAGCCCTGGTTCAGGCAGGGCTGTAACACTGCTACGGTAGATGTCAGGTGTGTCTCATTTGCGATTAATATTTAAACCTGTAACAAGAATGTGTTTTCGACTTCATAACTCACTATATTCTGTTACTGTTGGTTCGAGAATTTTTGAATATTTTGAAAACAACAGTGCATTATATCACAGGTGTTGATGTTTATACACACGGTTTTTCTTGGTGTGTTACTGAACTGACACATAACATGCTATGTTATTTTTAAAAAAAGTGAGTGAACATAATTTAATTTTTTTCTAGAGAAGTAGTTAACGTATCATGATACTCTCGTGTTTACCTATTACGTAAAAATTATTAGTTTTCGTGTCACAATTTCAGTCTCACAGATGTTGTTGACAATGTTTGAATACAGAAAATTTACAGTTCACAAGTTGCTTGGGTGCTACGGTGGCTGAGCAGTTCCTCTGATCTCCCCCCGACCAAGGCGAACCGGGTTCAATCCCCGGCCGGTTCACTCCAGATTTTCGCAACTGGGAATCGTGCCGGACGATGTTGCTGTTCAGCGGGTTTTCTCGGGGATCTCCAGTTTCCCCCGCCCTTTCATTCCAGTGCTGCTCCATACTCACTTCACTTCACCCTCATTGGCTCTAAAGACCACGATGTTGAGAACCACCCAAGTACCTTCACTCACTCACTACTGGTTGACTAGTACTTTTGTATATCATTTTCACGGTGTCTTATTTCTTGCTTGTAAATGACATAAACCTATTCATCTTAATCTTAATAACATTATAAATGCGAAAGTTTGTATGTTTGTTTATTACTCAATCACGTCATAACGGATCGACGGATTTGGATGAAGTTTGGTACAGGAGTATTCTGTATTAACACATAGGATACTTTTCATCCCGGAAAAATGAACAGTTTCTTAGGGAATATATAATATATGCCACCAACCATTTGACTAAGCGCTGGTTGGTGCCCTGTTTTTTATATTTTGCATGCGGGTGGAGCCTCAGATAACAGCTAGTAAAATATAAATACGTTTCAGACATTGTACAACTAGCCGATAGCACACAGTGAAAATTAAGCACAAACATATTAAACAACTAGCAAAATGTAAATGTTCTATAATCGTACATAGTCACTAATTACTCGGAATCCAAAAAATAACAAGAAAACGGAAAATGTATGCAAAATAGGTAAAGCAGAGCCTTAAATTTAATTTAATGGCCCTCTGGTACCAGTAACGTATTCTAACGCAAACCTACCACGCCCAAAGGATAAACTATACTCATAGTTTTAGTAAACAAATTTCATGAAGCCATTTGGTCAGATTTATTTGACAGAATATGATGATAAAATTGCATTTTATTGTTTTTGTTGTGTTATTTTTGGTTCTGGCTATAGGTGAGCGACTACAGTTGCTGTTGGCCTAAAACATTTGGACGACAAGATTAAAAATATTTAGGGAACAAAGTACACTTGCAAAATGAAATGAAAATGGTAATGCTGGAGCAGGTAGATTTAAGAAATCAGTTTAAGTATACAGAAGGTCAGTTCAAAGGTACAATGAACTAGTAGAAACAATAGATAAATATACGTTTTATAGAACAATAGAATGCAATAAAGTTTGTGGCTTTTTTTAGTCGAATCTTGGGGACCATATTGAAACTACTATAAGTAAAAACCCAGGTGTGATCCATCACCCACTGGATACAACCCATTATGCGTCGGATGGTAAAAAGCCTCAACACACAATATGCACACCCAGAAGGTGGTGGGGTAAAGAAACAAAACGTGGACCTGGTTGTGAGCATCAAGTGTTTTGACAAGGGGTTAACAAGAAAAGCCGAGCCCCCAATAAATACTAAAAAAATTATCATGCAATCAATCTTAAACAATATTAAAGTTAAAACATTTAGACAAAATTACAACAAATATGGATGTAGACTTACACTAAGAACATTCCATTAACGCGCCATTGATGGCATGCTAAGTGTCCTGTTGCCAGCAGTAAGTCATAACAGAGCCGTTTGTGTAAACCTATAAGTACTCAATGCCAGCAGTCATCTAGCAGTGCCAGCAGTAAAATCATAGTCGGCCGATTGTGACTTGCTACATGGGCAAGTTTATAGCCTGTAGGTGAAGATGGATTCCAAAATTCGGAGACGTTGGTTTGTATCCATCGAGGAGTATTGTACGATTCTGGTGATGATGGGACTGTTGTGCCATTTAGCTCGATTGAAGAAGTTCATTGCAAAAGAAAAATCAACACCATGGGATTTTCGGTGGTGTCTTTACAGAGTAGGATTTCGGTAGGAGTAAGACATAGAAGTCCAAGGATCACACATGGGCGCTATTTGAATGGCACGACGAAAGGTATGTAGGTGGAAGAGTGGGTGGGCATATGATCATTCAGCCGCATTTTACAGGAAATAGGTGCAACTGGGGCCTTCCAAAGCTACAGTCTGGCGTTTTGAGGGATCTAAGAGTATGGTGTAAGGACAGGGCGGAGAGCATCAAGAGTTCCTTTAGCTCTGGCTATGGACATGGTGTTGTGACTGCCCAAAGTGAGAGCTGACTCTAGTTTCAAGCCAAGATATCAAAAATTCACCTGGAATTAACGCCTCGCAAAATTAGGTATAGTAAGAAACCGCCAATTCATTGGAGTGGTCGGCGGGTCCTCAGTTGCTACACTGGAACAATTTTCACTGAGTTCCTGCCAAATTTTACTGGAACAGCCTCGTACATGAGAGAGTTTATGAGCACCAGGTCGTATAGTTATTTGGAAGTTGATATAATAAATAGGTCACTAGTGTTTTCTTAACCATACTTCGTAAGAAATGAGACTTTACATTTATTTTCCGCCAATTTTCATGAATTGTAGTAGTTTCCAACCGAGCGAGGAGTCCTAGAACATGAAGAGATGTTCCAGTGGCGTGAAGAGAACAGCGCAGCCTGAGGCATAAGCACACAACTTGGAACGATAGAGGGTGGCGGGCTGAAATATCAACAAACCACGCTCTCTGAAGCAACAACCCTACCCACCTCACATCCTGCCCACGTGTGCTGCTTGTTTCCCTTTCATCTTCACCGCTATCACGTCACAGCATGGTCTCCTGATAAGAGAGGACCAAAACATAACAATGACCACACACCTACGGCTCTGACTTATTACTAAAAAAAATATTTTTAATATTTCCCCTTTTATATATTGTCGTTATCAAGGGCTGGCTGATGTATGTTCGTCAATCCACTCGCTTCCCATCAAATCCGGATTTTTGTATCCGGAACAACTGTATTGCAAAATTATCTGTTTTCCTGTGTGTCTCTTGTATTACCTCCAACTTTAAGCTTCACCACATTACCATCGGGACACAAGACATCTGCTATTAACACGGCCACCTGTCTAGGCCATCGAACGGTGTGTACAAACTCAGCAGAAAATATTTTATTCAAAAAATGTTCAATATATTTTTATGTTATCTGAAAACAAATAACATTTCAGATACGTAAAACTTGTGTGCAAAAGTTTTTATTTTTCTATGTTTTTAATAGCGAAATTGGTTCCTGTTTTCGTAATCATTTTCAGCTGTGAAGATTTCTGTACAGACTCTTTGAAGTTGTATAGGGACGTGTACTATACCACTGTTTTTAATGCTATGCCATAAATGTATACGGTCTCCGGTGTAAGTATTGTAGAGGCGCGTTGCTGATGGAGCAACTGCACGCCAGTTCAGTGCCTTGGCAGTAAACGCGATGAGACAGCTCATGGACGTTGCTGGGTCGTCATCAACGCTCACGACACTTATGGGGTTCGGAAACGCAGATCATTTCCTGCCAAGGCGCTCTGTCATCACAGAAATGGAGAAAAGCTTCTATTTGTAAAAATATATGCAGAAGCCAGTGGCAAACTTATCTGTGCGCAAATGAAGGAAATCATGTGTTGACTTCTTCTATGTCCGAAATTGTATAAGAATTATTTTTTTTTAATGGTGAACATAATCGTTAAAACTTTATTCATGTCGGAAGTTTATGCACATCTAACCTAGTTGCCGCCACCTATTTATTGCTGCGTCCTAGAAAACGACATGTCACCAAACTGAGACGGATGTGTGTAGAAAAGGAGACAGATCAGTATTCCTAGTGAACAGACATGTCGCAAGTTGACAAAATTGCGGTTTGTGCAGAGAAGCCGAGTTGCTATGTTTGGTCAAGCGGTAGTACTCTGCTTGCATGAGGAATGTGTTAGGTTCCACTCACGGAGTTTACACGCGTGCTTCTCTGCTTTCCCGAAATCACTCCAGTCGAATGCTGAGATCGTACCTCGCTACAGACCTTGTCGTATTCCTCGCTCTACCTGCTTCTCTAAAATATTGCTCCGTCTCTAATGATCTCGCTGTCAACAAGGCGTTAAGCCTTACGTACATATTAACGTAATTTTCTTACCATCTTTACAAAAAAAAATATTGCAGTTGTTTCTCAAAACGCACCTTCGCAATTCTGTATGCACTATACTAAGTCCCTGATAAGTCCTTGTGCATAAATAGCACAAGAGATGGTAGGTAGCACATTATCCCTTCTACGCACACTAAGAAATTATTCAGACATTTACCGTACCAGTGTATACGCTTAGTCAGCAAGCAGGAATGGTAATTTCTTCCCCTATACATTCATCTTACCGTTCCTACGTTTGCTCGGGAAACAGTCAAATGCGGAGGGAATTCACTAACTTTGTATACTAGCGATGCTAAACATTCCTATATCTGTAGCTTGATGTGTGGTATTATTACCATGTAGTGCATGGGCTAGAAACTTCCATTACAATTTAGGAAGTTTACCAGAAAAAAATTTTATAGTGCATGGTAACTATTTAGTTACTGTGCGTAATCTGCCCAGTCGGTGATTACTATATAATACTCAGTTTTAATATTTTGTGAAACGACTTCTTGCAAAGTAAACAAAAATAATTATTTCAGTGGAAATTTTTGTGTAAATTTTGATGTTCTACTTATATTCGCTACAATATATACCAAATGCATTACTCACACAAATTACTCAAATCAGTTTTTATACGCCTTTTGTAAT
This sequence comes from Dryococelus australis, assembly GCA_029891345.1. NCBI lineage: Eukaryota > Metazoa > Arthropoda > Insecta > Phasmatodea > Phasmatidae > Dryococelus > Dryococelus australis. The sequence continues at coordinate 170,877,715 of CM056997.1, read as the reverse complement.
TTATTTGCACAAATATAGCTTGTTTTAATTTTAACTGTCCCTAGCAGATACCTCCTAATATTTCTGCCAGAACATTAGGAAAATCACGATATGTGTTTCCTTCTTCTTACGTTTTCTGTTCCTGCAGCTGCCAGTCAGTGAATGGTAAAAATATTAGCCAGATATAATTGTGTATGTACCTATCTATGACTGTATTTCCCAGTTTTCCTACGTAAAACATAAGTGACCTGTGTTTGTACGTTTTGTAGATACAAGTTCCCAGAAAAGTAAAGGGGCGATTTCATACACTCTAAAACGGAATCAGTAATTTTTTATTGATTGTCAGTTGAAACTACTCCATCTGGAATCCGTAGAATAATAAAACTACTAATATCTTCAGTTAAATGCAATCCAGTAATACAATCAGTAGAAAATCAGTTATTTACAGTCGATTAATAAAAAGCACAAGGATTGAAAACCGTGCATTATGGTTTGAAATAAATTAAGTACAATTCATTTGTCGCAAACCAAAATTATTTAATGTAGAAAGAAATTTTGGAAGTTGTTGGTATCGAACCGCCACCCCAAACCGAAACACATTCTTTTGGTTCTTTTGGTTGACGTTCTACCAACTCTGCTACTGAAAGAAACGGTCTCGCATTTGCGTAGTAACGTAAACTTACAGTGACGAACGGCTGTAAGTTTCGTAATGTGAAAGTACTTCATGTTGTCCAAATATACACATATTATGCGTACGTAAGTACCTACATGTCTTTGTAAGGCTCGAAAGTCATTCTATGTTAAGTTTAGTTCAGATTATGTGCTTAAAAAGAGAAATTAGTTGATCTTTTAACTTGCAGACCACAAAACGTTTTTTGGTGTAAATCCACCTTTCTTATTGAATCACCGCACTGTGTCAGTAAAATTATCACTGATCTATCTGTCACTAAAAATAATAATAGTTTAGATCTGTAGTGTCTCGTTACATTGTAAAATGGCGGATACTAGTCGATATCTATAACCTCGTACATTGAAACCACTATATTTATCTTTTAAAGCACAGAATTCGAACTTACGTAAAGTTAGATTGACTTTCGAACTTTGCAAAGACACGTACTTGCGCAGAAAATGTAAATATTTCGATAACAAGAAATACTTTCACATCATGAAACTTACAGTAATATTTGACATTACATTTTGATGTTCAGTATCCATAATACAAGCACACATTTGGCAGTGGTAAAGTAGGGCAGTGGATATGGCTGATCATGAAAGTTTCAGCATGCTTTGCTTTCTGGGTGGAGGTTCGAGCCCAACCACGTCCAAAAACGTTTTTGTGTAGAAAATATTTGTATTCTGCGATAAAATAAATCGTACTTAACTTACATCACACAGAAATTCTCTGTGCTTATCTATTAACCAACTATAAATAAGTAGTTTTCTACTGCCTGAATTAGTAGATTTATTTTAACTAATGAATTAGTGATATTTTTCTACAGATTTCGGATGGAGCAGTTTCAACTGACAATCAGTAAAAAATAACTGATTCCGATTTAGCGTGCACTGTTTTGCTCGAAACCTCATTCCCAAATACTTTCTGCAATTAAATATGATATATACTGTTCACAGTAAACTGAGCACTTTTGAAAGTCCAGTTTAAGATCTACTTGTATCCACGTTGAGTACTCTTCTGCATTATGTAAAATTAATATTGGCATGGGTCCCATCACTTTGTTCATGCATTGGGCAAGTGAAACTGTGAAATTATAAGAAAAGTAAATAATTTACAAAGCTGCTCATTCTTACACGTATAAACAAGCATTAAAAGACAACAGAAAGCGAAAGCAATAATTTAAACCATCACAAATGGTTACCTAACACTTTTAATTATACTTTTATAAATGGAACTACTTCCCCTCCATCGCTACCAACTTTACCGTGTGCAAGTCACTCAGTGCGCCCGTTAAAATATATGCAGTTAGGAGCAGTGGCTTTTATACAAGGTTGAGTTCAAAAGTGCTCACTTAATCGTGAACAATGTTTAGTAACTAGTAACAATATTCACCCACCAAACAAAATAATGAACTGCAGTGAATGTGAATGTTCGGACGTGGAACATTGTGGGCTTGAGTGCCGAATGAACAAAGCATTTCCAAAAACTATTCCAGGAATAGCGATGTAAAATTAGTGGGTACGTAAACCGTATTCTATATGGCCGGTATATATAATATCCAATATTTTATAATTTACGGAAATAATTAAGTTCTTTAGCTACCTGAGAAATTAAATCAAGGATCGTGTCCATCAGTACAATAAGCTTCTTCGTAAAACTTTTAGTACAGAAACGTGGAATTGTTTTCTAATCTTGACCATCGCACTGAAGGAAAATAATTTTCCAAATACATAATGAATGCGGCTACCAGCTTTAATTGTTTCGCTAGTAAAATTTAAAAAAATAAAAATTTTGTACATATGTATAATTACATTTCGTAGCTTTACCATAGGACCAACCCACATAGTTCTGTCTCTTTCGTTTTAATCAAACCGTGTGTCTTCGGAAGCATAAACCGGTTGAAAATGAAAGGGCGGATTGCAAAACTGTGCTACACCGGTTAACAAATCCTGCCCCCCTACACCATAATTTTGTATATATAAAAAGAAGGCCTGTTCCAAATAAACCAGCTATTTTATTTCTGGCAGTTGAAAAAAAAATATCTTGTAAGTGAAGCAAACAGCAGGCACACACAGCGTATGCGTCGTGTCGTAGTTCGTAGTAATTGCGGAGAGCGGGGGTGTGCATGCCTTACCCTGGCTGCTAACCGCAAGGAGACCACGTAGAAATTGTTCTTAAATGTTAGGGTTCACTTACAGCATTGTTTGGCGGAGGAGATCTGCGCCGTAGTTGAGAGATAGTTTGAGCGGGTGGCGCGGCGGGTAGGTAATTATGCAAATAGCTGCCGCTCAGCTCGCAGGCAGGCAGGTAGGCAGGCAGGCAGGCAGGGTCTTGTTCAAGTGAGCTAGCCGCTGCGCCCCCTCGTTCTGTTTGATCAGCCTAGCCACGGCAATTGTTCAGGCCGGCAACTGAACCGTGTAATTGGAGGGGACACTGCCAGCCTTCCCTCATCCCCTGCCAACCCCTAAATCCCCGCCCCTCTCTCCACACCCCTCTGCACCCCCCAGTGTGAGCGCTCATTACAGCTGACCCATCCGCCCTCTGTTTGCGCTCCGAATTTCGTTCCATTTTTTTTATCCTCCCTCTTCCTGTGACCTTTTCCTGTCCAGGGCCACCCTTTTGTTCCCAGCGCGTTTCGGAGTACAAGTTCTCCTGTACGTAGGAGGTTGATACACTCGAGCGTTGGGAAAGTGACTGGTTCAAATCAAGAACGAAAAGAACTTGCGGACGTCTTTCCAAGATTGAATCAAATGGTGGCAGGGTCATGTTTAAATTAGAAATGATTATTAGGCTGATTGGGGCACCTGCTAGCTTTATTGCCTGTTTTAAATACTAAATACAATAAAACTATTACGTTATAGAAGAGATAATCTATTACTGATAGGTAGCTAAGTACGTAACAAGTCAGTGTTCGGTATGATTGACGGGCTGATGTAAGTAAATATTCTGGGCCCAGTACAATACATTTTGCAAGGTTGCCGGCGGATTGAAAAACTTCGATGAGGCGCAGCGAAAATATGAAAACCAGGGATAGACCAACATTTTCTATATTATTTTTTTAAAACTTCCATTTAAATATCTTTAGTTTCTTCCCTTTTTTCAGCATCACCATGTGTCCCAAATAAGCTTTTGCAATATTTAAACGGGAATAAGTTGTGTTAGGCATCATAAGGAGAACAATGGATGTGTGCGAGTGTTAATAACAGTTAAAGTGTTCAAAATGCCTGCCATCAACATCGTGTTGAATGCTGTAGAAGAGATCGACAAAGAGTAGCTACGGTATTTATGGGAGAGGACCCACAACCATGGCTTCCAGTACCCGTGACTTTGTGGCGATACAAAGCTAACAGCGTTAAGTCTGGAGACCTGGGCGGAAACTGGAAACATTCTCGTCGGCCTGTCTACCACGTAGACAATGTTCCATAGAGGAGTGTCCATACGTCTCGCTGGTAATGTGTAGGTAGTTGGGTAGATAAGGGGGCTTAACGTCTCGTCAACAGCGAGGTCATTAGAGATGTTGCGAGTCGCACAGGGAAGAGGGATTGGGGAAGGAATGGGCCTTGGCCATTGTTTGGAACCTATCCCAGTTTTCGCCAGTAGCTATTTCGGGAAACCATGGGAAACCGAAATCAGGACGGCCGGACCGGGAATCGAACCCGGGTCCTCCCGAGTGCAAGTCCAGGGAGTTACCACAGCGCCACCTCGCTCAGTGTAATGTGTCGGTGCATCATCCTGCTGGAGAAAGCAAAATATTCATCTAGACAGAGTTGGTGAACAGCTGGCAAAATTATTTACTGCAACATGTCACGGTGACTTTCACTCATCATTGTTCCATCGAAGAAGGCTGGCAGACGCAGAGTACCTCACTGTTAAACCAAGAAGATTAACTACTTCCTCTACTACGATGTGGTGGTTGACAATTACATTAAATTTAAAGGTGTCCTCATTTTACCAAACAACCATGTCAGCTAAACGCTCGCTGTACATGTTTACAACCCACTCACAAAATTAGGCAGAATTATCTGGTTTGTCTTCATTCATAGAGTGAAGAAACGTGGTGATGTAGAGCATCCACGTTACTTGCTGTTAAATGCGATGGACTAGTGACACGTGACTCAAACGCAGCCAACCCTACAGACCTCGACTTCCCTGGGGAACGTACGAGTGTGTTTTCACGAAGCCGATAGGTGGTCGACCTTATACAAGAAGGATTAGATGCTTTATGGCTATGAATCATGGTAGGGGCTGTAGCTAGTAGTAGAATAAGGTGTTGAATGATAGCAGAATATCTGGAACAAAGCCGGGTTATTATTATAATAACAGTACATCACACAAATACAAACAAGTTACACTAAATGATCGGGGTTTGTCCCACCTTGTGTTGAGTCCCGAGGCTGTTGTACGTACATGAGGCGGAGTTATGGCGAACGGCATAGCATGCTGCTGGGGTCCTCCATTCTGGTCGGCGTCACGACGGAGAAAGACAATGGCCGCCACTCCGCATAGCTGGATATTGGCGTCACAGTGGCGCAATCTGCCCTGGTTCATGGTTCGTAGTGGGGGTCCCAGCTTACAGTCTTTTGGCAACGCATGGCCCCGCTTGTCGCAATCGCCGTCCTGGATTCTACTGAATGTGAGCGGGCGTGTTTAACTTATAGGCTCCTTCACGCCGTGGCAGCAGTGTGCAACACGGCCGCCGTGTCGTGTTGTTCCCTTCCAGACACGCTCTGCTTTCTTCGTATCACGTACAGTTCCGTCACTTACCTCATCCCTAGTCTCTGCATCTCAACCATATGTTCACATTTCCAATAACCCTTTAAAATCTTCTTACGTTGCTTTAAAAAAAAACCTTGTCACCTCAGTCACTTACTCTTAAATGATAATGCTGCTGCTTGTGGCTGAAAATTATCAGTGTTATTGTCGTAGAAAATTGTAAACATTAATTTGGGACACTCGATATACGAGTTTATCAATAATTCAATACGCATTGTTAAGCGTGCTACACGCACACGGCGAACAAGATATAAACCACAAAAGTGGCAGGGAGTCGCGGTGGTGTGGCGGTTAGCATAATAGCCTCCCGCCTTGGAGAACCGGGTTCGAGTCCCGGCGGGGACGTTGCCACTGGTCGGCGGGTTTTCTCGGGGATCTCCCGTTTCCACCGGCCTTTAATTCCGACGCTGCTTCTTACCCACCTCGCTTCACCCTCGTCGGCTCTCAGGACCTCGATGTTAACAGCCGTCCATACAACCGTACTCCATTCCCTCCCAATTATGGCGGCGATGACACTGAGCGTTTACAGTTTAATGTTTCCTGAATACAGGCTGTTCACGGTAAAATGAGCACTTTTGAAAGCCCTGTTTGAGAACTACGTGTATGCACGTTGTATATTCTTCCGCCTTATGTAAAGTTAACATTGCTCTGGGCCTCATCACTTTATTCATGCTTCGGTCAAATGAAATTGTGGAATTATTAATAATGTAAATATTTTACAAATCTGCTCATTTTTACACTTCATTGAATTAGAAAAAAACCAAAGGGAAAGAAATAATTTTAAGTCATCACAAATGGTTATCTAACCCTTTTTATTTGACATTAAGACATGGAACTACTTTCCATCCATCGTTACCAACTTTACTGGGTGGATGTCACTCAGTCCGCCCATTAAAATATATGCATGCAAGGGTAGTGACCGTTTTCTAAAGTTCATTTCTAAAGTCTCACTCTATCGTGAACAGCCTTTATTTGCATTTAAGGAATTTGTTTCGTGAAATTTTCCCACATTTATTGTTTTTAGGACTGTAAGAAAAAAAAATTCTATGCCCAAGTTTTATGGAGAACAGGTGCCTGGGCGTTTAATTAACGCATTTTGTTTTGTTAGCAATGGCATTTATAAGTCATGACAGTATATTTGTTATAAAGTATATTGTTAGTTTGACACATATTTGAGGGAAGTTTATTTTTATGTAGCGGTTTACCGCATGTGTTACTGGAAGGGTAAAATTGCGTACGAGAAAAGTGAAATTCAATTTTTAATATATGTTAACAATTATCTATAAATTATTTTCGCAATCTGCTAGTAAATGACAAATTACTACCAGCATTTCCTCAAAACTTTGCACGGTAGCTGTTTTATGTTCTGTATAGATTTGCTCGTGGAGTTCACTGTGACATGAGTAGCGAATGTGATGTCCACCTCAATAAATAACGCTGCTCATCACATAAAGCACAGTCAGGCGATATCATTGTGATCTAGATAAATGGAATGATAAACATGGCGTTGATCTCACATTAGATGTGTGTATACTCGTGACCACAGCCACTAAAGCTCTATATTTTATGATGACTGACTCTCTGGCGTTGTAAATATCAGGGGTCTCATGCGATCATGCGCAAAATATTGCCGTCTGTGTACGACGGGATCAGCGTAGATAAAGGTGTTGTCGAAGGAAGTTTATTAACATAATAAGTAAATAATTTTGTTCTCTCTGGAAATGAAACGTGGAATTATCAAGAGCCCAAATGAAACCTGAGGTGTGTAAAGGGATCGAAGCTAGCAAACGTTATTAGGCCCAGCACGCCGAGTAGTCTGGCCAACTAGGACCCATGTGCGACGCGTGCACTGTATCACATTGATGGGTACGTAGCGGCGCGCAATATCCATGCTAATATCGCAGCACATCTCTACCGCGGAGCTACACTTCCGGCGCCAGATTACACGGCTCTCCCGCCACATACAGCTGTAGTAATGCCGCAGATTTGCGCGTCACAGTGCCTCATGAGGGAGGTGGTTTAGGAGGTGGTTAGGGGGGCGGGTCTTTCGCCCTAGCTCACGCAGCGGCCTATTTCAAACTGCACTCGCCCTTGCTCAGAGCTACCAATGCTGATAAACTTCTGTTACAACAGCTGTACTTGCACCTCGACATGTACAGTACATTTGAGTAATGTTTGTTTGCTGCGTTGCAATTCATGATTAGGCTATTCACGATAAAGTGAACACATTTGAAAACCCTCCCATTTGGAATAATAGTCAATAAATATACACCATCTAGCAAAAAAGTAATAGGGCACCCGTGTAGATAGGTAATTCAGTACGTCAGTTGACTTGTGCTTCACGGCCTTCGGCATAGGACCGCTGGTGTTTGTCTGTGGTAGCATGAACACAGGGGCCTATTGTAATATTCTGGATAATGAAATGCTCTCAACATTGTGGCGTTTTTACGGAATGGACCCGTGTTACTTCCAGGATGACAATGCCATGTGCCATGTTTCAAGGGCTACTATGCAGTGGTACGCCGACAACAATGTTCGCCGATTGGATTGGCCCGCCCAGAGCCCCGACCTCAACCCTATAGAACATCTTTGGGACGAATTGGATCGCCGGGTGAGGGCTCGTCAGGCGCGGCCAAAATCCATTGCTGAACTCATGGAATGGTTGCAAGAAGAATGGCGACGTATCCCCGTGGATGTCCTGCAAACACTTGTAGAGAGCATGCCAGACAGGGTTGCTGCTGTTATAGCTGCAAGAGGTGGCCATGCGAGATTCTAACGGGGTGACAACCACCGAGCAAACATTGTGGACAGGTGCCTAATTACTTTTTGGTAGATAGTGTATTTTAGTGTAGCCTTAGACGTTAACTTCCGAGTTAGGTTAAATATACGCAATGTGCTTATTATTTACATGACAATATTTATTTTAAAAACGCGATTAAATTATAAAAAATGGCTGAAAGGAAAAGTTACTAGGGCTTGAAAAGTGCTCAGTTTACCGTGAACAGCGTATAAATGTGTTTATTCGCTGTATTTTAATCCTATACGTCCGAGAGCACTCTTAGCACACTCCACTGAACCTAAACTTATATCTACACACGGTAAACACATGTAGCCCTTTAGCTGGCACAGGATTCGAGCCCAGCATCTCTATCACCATAAGCTGACGTCCTAACAAAGCCAAAATTCCCCGCTAGATAAAAAACTAATAAAAATCTTATTTTCAATATTTAACACATTCGTTATAACTGAAATTCAGCTGCTCCTTATTGAAATAATGTTATTATTGTTTTATTCCACGCGATGTAAACAGACAGTTTTATACTTCACTTTAAAACAATGCTGTTTACAAAAGTTGAAGACGACGTGGCAAAGTGAAGCAACCTACTTTAAGTAGAAAATTTTCGCGAGAAAAATGTAAGTGAATACATGCATTATTTAGCGTCCTAATGTTCAGAGACATTCTAAATATTAGGAAGTTATCAACTCGCAATACATAATAAATCTTGTAAAATGAAACCTTTATTACGTGCACACAAATGTCAATCTTACACACATAATTTAAAAATTTAGTAATTTTATTTATAACATATTGTTAAAGATAATGCAGTCATGTGCGTCCATTTAACAATGCAATAAGTAGGGACCTGCAAAATTCGCTTTATTTTTTAGCATTAAGCTAAAATTCACAGTACTATATATACTCGAGCCAGCGTCGTTTCTTCATTGGCTGCTGCCTAGATGCCAAGTCACTCCCTTCCTGAGTGACCTGTACGTGATTGGGTCACACGATTTTTAAGTGTTAATATATTGGCGCAGAGTTACCAGGGACGTGTCAAATATAGAATGGTCCAATGACAAACCTATTGCAAATGTAAAGTGTTTTCAGTTTGACATGTCTTCAAATAATAACGCGAATTTTGCAGGCCTCTAACAATAAGTAATGAAAAAAATTGTATAGTATGTAATTTTTAACAAAATATTCCTATTGCCGTTATTCCAGGCGGTCCAGATTCCCTCTTAATACTCGCCTTCTTTTAGCCTACTTTCCGAATGAAAGAAGGCTTATGAGATCACTTTTCTGTTTGTGAGTGCCCCCCTCCCCCACGCCACTAATTCATTCAACCTTCTCGCAAAATTTTGAACCCGAAAACAGAATTTCACTAAACTCAGTACATAAGTAAGGACACCTGACTTTTATAATTTTAGACCACTCTGGGCAGTTACTTTCGAACTGGCGGCCATTTTAAAATTTAATATTTAGGAAACCATTCAGCCAATTTATCCACATTTTGTATGCCAACAGCGCAAGTTGAAAGCGTTAAATTAAGAGGTGTATATTGATGTTAGTCCGTCATTTTGTAATATAGCGCCACATGAAAAAATAAAACTTTTATGTTATATCTCGAAAACTACAAAATCAGTTTTCTTCAAAGTTGGCAAGTAAGTTTAATACTATTATAGGCCAAGTGAATACAAGTGTATCAACTGTATTAGGCACTTATTTTCAAAATGACGACCATACAAATAATTTAGGTTTATTTGGTATAACTACCATACCATTGACCAATTTCAACCCAATATTTTACGCTGACGGTATGTATTACAAGCATCATATAAGCTAAAGAACAACCACCTTTGTAGCCATTTTGAAAGATAGAATCGCGTTTAAAATAAATCTATTACATAATGTATCGAAAACTACTCTACCAATTTTCGCGAAATTTTGCCACGTAAGAAATATTATATGCCAGGTAAATATGAATAACTAAACTTTTTAAACAATTATTTTTAAAATGACTGCTAAATAACAATTTTAGGTTCATTTGGTCTAACTACCATACAATTAATGCCATTTTCAACCAAATTTTGTACGCTGACTGTATCTAGAACTCTACGACTCGCACAAAGACCTGCTGTTTCTGCCCGTCAACAAGTGTCCTCCAGGCGACAAGATCAAACATTTACTAACGACACTGGAAGAAAAGAAACACTACAATGTACACCATGTAAACTTAAAAGTACACTATGTTAACTTAAAACAACTAATGACACACGGGCACAAAGTAGCCAAAATCCATCGTGTGCTGCAATCCTAGCAAGTGGCATGGTTCGAAACCTATATCGACCTCAACACCAAAAACAGGCAAGCATCTGGCGACGACTTTGTAAAAAGACTTTCTTAAGCTAATGAACAATGTAACATTTGGAATATTGAAGTGACAAGTATGGTAAATAATATGTAATGAAAGAAGACTAAATGTATTCATTTCCAAGCCCACTGTCAAGTGCAGGACGATTTACGATGCAAACCTATCTATTATTCAGGGGACTATGTAGCTACGCGTCCAAAGTCAAGACGCAAGGGAGCGATACGGGCGACACTAACACGCACGCCTAGTACCACATCGTTCCTACGTGCAGGGCGTGCAGTGTTTTCCGTCGTAATGCTTTACTGTGTAAATTAGATCTGTAACAGTCCGGTTTTATTACACGCTGTTAAAGTCCACAGATCAAACTACCTGCGTATAAACGTACTTTACTTTTACCGCTTAAGCTTTCACGAATTTTTTTCTCCATTAATACACTTAATATAATAAAAGTAAAAATATAGGGATACAGATAACAGTTTTTTTTTATCCCTTCTGGCAAAACTTCGTATTTCCAGAACTTATATGCCGAGATACGCGTCTACGCGCAAACAACGATTTCACAGAAACGTTTCAGTGCATAGGACCCTTATCATGAAAAAGTTAATTATATTGTTTGATAATCTTGTACGTGCTGTCTTTTCCGTGCTCAATTTGTCAAAGACTTTAATGTACAGGTTCCATCTCGTCGTCATGAGAAAAAAGTATGAAGCAACATCATCATTCTATTCAGACACTGACTCATTAATTTATGAAATTGAAACACCGGATTATTATGTAGACATGGTCGCAGACCCCATGCTCATGCATGAGATAGACACCAGTGCTTCATTCCTGATACGGCCCCACCAACAGGAAAGTGGTGGGGAAATTTTAAGATGACTCCGATGAGGGAACCGATGAGCGAGTTGGTGGGGCTGTGTGCAAAATTGTACAGTTGCATATGTGGCGGAGAAGTTACCAAGAAGGCACTCGGTACGTGGAAGATAAACCTGAGAAATAAAATTATATTTGAAGATTAACAAAACCGTGTTGGAGGAGCAACAAATTGTACGTGTAACCATGAATTTATAAAGCCATATCAGCATGAAGTCTACAGCCATCAGAGCATGAACAAAGTCGCGCTCATATGGCAGGATGGCTAATAGACAAATATTGGATGGCGGAATAATGATAGTACCGTAAATGGTTATATTGGATAGAAATTTATAATGAAGAAAGAAGAGAAGAAAGAATATCAGTAGTTTTTTATTTAATGTAAGTACATGAAGATGTATGTATATTGCTATGAAAATAAGATGTATACTGATGTAATTACTCAGTGCAGCGCACTTGAGCACATGCAAGAGGATTTTCTAACTTGTCAGGTGTTATGTTATTTTCTAGTGGCACACTACAACGCGTAATATAGGAATTTAAATCTTGTAATATATGTTACTTTTAGTCTGATGGTTCAGCTACATTTGATGAATTGTCACTGCAGCTTTATTATTGACGACGAATGTACTGTATAGTGCTGATTGAAGCAATGTGCTAGGGGGAGGGGTGGGAGCGGGGGACGACATATGCAAAATGACGTGTCTTTCCCGGGATGTTCGGTGAATGAAGCCGCGATGCAAGGGCAGTTCGTCACCTCGGGGGTGTTAAACCAGAAGCGATTTCACTTCCCCCACAACCTCCAGCTATAAAACTCTCATTTGCTTTTGTTCTAAATATAATACTCCCCCTCCCCCCTCCCCTTAGGGATATGCGCGGAATGTTGAATCTGAAAGTAATTTACTCTCCACTCTATCTCGGCTATTTTTAGTAGTAGAGGCGGGCCGGTCCTATATTTGATAACAAAGGGTTAAATTGATATCAAATGGCTAATGAAATCGATATCAAAGGGTTAATTAAATCGATACCAATGGGTTAAATTTATATGAAAGGGTTAAATTCATTGATAGCATTAATTGAATTGACTGAAAGGGCTAATAAACGGGCTAATTAAATTGAAATGGATAAATGGATTGAAAGGGTTAATTTTTAATCGGATCAACATTTTTTACTAATTTTTTTCTTGATTTATTTTCTTTCTTTCTTTTTTGGGTGGGCAGAAAGGGGTTAGCAGGAGCTCTGTCCGATGTTGACAGTATGGTGTTCGAAAGGCGACTGACCAGAGTGGTGGGTTACGATGTGTTATATAGGTGTGGAGTTAAATGCAAGAGTGCGATAAGGCTAATTTTTTATAATTTCTCTCATTTTGAGGTGTCTGGAGGATGTTGGTGGAAGATAGGCAATTTTTACGAATATGTTTAACACTAGAGATAATTTCAGAGCGTATATGTTATGTTTGTTGGTGGGATATAGCGCGTAGATAGGCGACTTTGAAATATGCGATTTTCATGTTTAGTGATCTGTTTTCGGAATGCAACTAAAAGTTAGAGAATTTCAGCATGCTGTACGTATGAATAAATTACATGCATCGAATAGGGAATTTCAAACGACTACATGAATAATAATTACAATGACGTGAGTCCCTAGCTCAGAAAAATAATTTTCACGAGAGAGAATTTTAACTATGTGAATAAAAACTGGTGTCGACAAATGCTAAATGATAACAATTACGTGAGTGTGGAATTAACAATCTACAAAAAATGTCCCTATTAATTAAATGAACACAATAACAAGTAATATGACACTACTTGACTCATCTCGCACATACCTTACACGTCCGCCTATCTGTGAGACTGGCGCGGAGGAACGTAATTCACATGTAAAAATAAATAAATTGATTAACACGAATAATAAAATCTCACCTCTCGTCAAACACGTCTGGCTGGCTTGGAAGATGGTAAGCACTGACTTGGACATATGACTTATGTTGACTTATAACCTACGATTGATTAATGAAAATACAAAAACGAATGTTTCCAAATAAAACACGTAATGAATTCGCACAAGGAGCTCTCCAAAGACACGTCTGTTCGGGTGTGAGGGCAGTAAAGGAATGAGTGGATGCTATGACGTACGCCTGCTTAATATATATATATATATATATATATATATATATATATATATATATATATATGCGTGGAGCTTGAGGGCGAGTAGAAATTTACGACTGTCAGAAAATTTACCAAACTACTATTAATGAAGTTATTATCCACGAATAATTTAATCACGTATTCCTGAACATTAAAAATTTCACATTAAGTTTTGAAAAAAAACTTACCCCTTGCTATGTTTGAAATTCACAATTTCACTTCATTGGGAAAAATAAATAAATAATTCACTCGCATTATTTAAAAACGTATCCAGAGAACTGGTTTACCACGGCGAATAAATGTTCGTATCGTAAGAAGCCGTATTTTAAAATAATTCACATTTAACAAGAAATAAAGTTTTATGTTCAAGATTAGCGTGAGGTTCGTGTCGGAGCTGATGGTATCTGGGTTTAATTATGGCAAAGATTAACTTAAAAATGGAAATCGCACCATGAGAAAATATGATCACGATATAACCGAACGATTTTCGTAGACTGAACACAGAAAACAATTACTTATCACAATATTGACTAAACAAACGAAAATTTATATTTTCCCGATAAAATACTACGTAAATAGCGGCTATCACTATAGATGGTCCATAGTTGAGCTAACCCGCTTTCGTAGTAAGTTCGTCGGCCGCCAAGAGTGTAGAAGTGCGGTGTTTACGGAGCTGACAAGTAGCATGTCCGTCTCCTCCAAGCACACATGACCTACTAAAGATGACGCCCAGTGGGATAGCTGAGGTCACTTCGGTCCCTGCACCCCCTCCCTGCCCCTCGCCAGAGTGCGACCCCGGGCTGCCCGCGATTGTCAAATGTTTTAGGTAATTTCTCAAGATGGCGTCATCTGATTAGTTGTGTTCCGAACGAAGGAGACCTGCCTGCCACCCAGTTCCTACCCAACCCCTCAGAGCTGATCCGACTCTACGATGCCAGCCACCCCCTAACACCCCTCTTCGATGAGGTCCTGGTGGTCAGTCACTCAGGATGCTTGCGATTCTCAATTGTCGCAACTAATTCAAGATGGCGGCGACTGGATACAAGGGCGCAGATGGCTCCCGAGGTCCTTGCAGCCCTACACCACCTCCCACCTCCACACTCACCAGAGCGAGTGTCTTTTCCCGAGACGAAGACTGCCTGCCTGCCTAAATGACTCCCTCCCCTAATGCAGCGAAGTTTGGAGTCTTCCGAATGTCTTAACCTGTCTTATTTGCAGCGCAATAAAAAAATTGTCGCAATTACACGCTGATCAAAATTTATATACCTGAAGCTAAATATTACCCGAAATATTAATCCCCAGACCATATTCTAACAATTTTATATCTTAATCCAAGAAATGGGTTTTAATCCAATAAACTTTACCCCGTTTCCAGCAAACTTATTAAAGTCTTTCCAGGAAACTAAGTATATTTTTGTACAAGAGATATTCACACTCGCTAAAATTTTTATTTTAAAACATTGAAAGATCGCCATTTATCAAATATGTATCATTCCATTTACCTAAGTTTTAAGTATTACGATGGAAGACACGACACATGCATACATATTCAAACGTTCAATCTGTTTTGAAATATATGTATATAGCAGAGAAAAATACGTATTTGACGTGTAGACTTGTCTACGAAACTAAAATTTACTTATAACCAAAGTTTCAATTCAAAAGCTTCCCAATCTATATTTTTATATACACTATCTACCATAAAATTTGTATATACTCGGAACGTATTTAATATTCGATTTCCATAGAAAACAAATTTGGACGCGATATTAAAGAAATAGCACGAATTAAGTTTGAAATTATCTCTATCGGAGCTGGAATTTATCAATTTCCACGATAATTCAATACATTCAAGCAAAATTTAAAGGAAAACGGTGGCCATTTTGCAATCGTATAACCCATTATTTTAAGATATTACATGCCAACTATCAACAAATTATTTACATCGTAAAGAGGTATCCAAGACAAATAACTTTAGTCCATACAACTTGGGAATCGACATAACGAATTATCAGACAAAAGTTAGTGGAGGAAAATGGAATTCGTATTACATACGCACGTTTAAAACAGAAGACAATTAAGACAATTACAGCTCAAAATGGTTTACTCAACAGACTTACTCCTACTAACACAATCGTTTAATAAACAAAGTCTTTAAAAATTCCCTACAGAATACTTCTAAATCCGTCTCTCCCTTCTACATTCCTGAAATTAAATTATTATTTTAATCGAATACCAAGTAAATACGTATTCCGTCTAAGATACATATATTTAATAACAAGGTGAATTAGTACGTATACACCTGCAATTAAGATACAAATATTAGAACGTAATACATTTTATCGTCATTAATTAAACCTGATACTGTTTAAAACAGTGCATTCATAGAGAAACAAGTTAGTTGTCATTCTGGCATTGTGTAATGGACATTTATTCGGAAGTAAACTTTCTCTTCATACCGAAGACATCACTGAATAAACTACACTACAATTACTGTGGGAAAATTTACACTTTTGCCTACATTGTTCACAGACATGAGAGGAGCGAATGTTTGAAGAATTCAATTCGTATGATTCTTAAATGCAAATACTGTTTTCGCCACTTCGTAAGAACAGATAAGTTGAGTCGTAATGTCAAGATCTGTAAAAAAATAATAATCTTCCTCCTGAGAAAGTAAATGTAACGTCTACACTACATAATATCACATAAAGAGAGGAAATTAACGTAATTACAAGAAATGACATAGAATCGGCTTGTATGACATATACAATAACACAAAGAACATAATGAGTTTCGACATAACATACCGCAACCAGCTGCGAATATAAGTGTCGGTGAAGATAAACCTAGTATTTTTAAGCAAAGTGAAATCTATATTTATGATGAAACATCAGGTGGAGGCAATAGTGAGGATGTCAGTGATACTGTTCAAGACATTCCTTCAACAAATGCTGTGCAGAAGGCAGAAGGCATCAACAACGCTCGTTACATATTTCCCAAAGACGCGAATGAACTTGTTAATAATCTTCGATATTTATTGCAGTTTAAAAACACAATGAATACTACAGAATAAAAGATACAGTTTTCATTATAACAACACTTAAGGAATGAAGTTACATCGAATGAAGTAATATCTGCAAACACCCAAGAAGTATGTAAATACATTTTAGTTAACCCTGTTACTTAACCAAAAAAAGTAATAATTTCAAGTAAACATTGTGTGATAGGAATATGTTTCAATTTAAAATTATGTCTTCCTCAAACCAATTAAGTTGTTTGAATTTTCTTGGAGCGTTAATTAGGTTTGTGGAATAAACAGTCCTATTTGATGAATAAAGTATGCTTTGAGGAATAAAAAAGCCTTATTTGAGTACTAAATACACATATTTGAGGAATAAAGTATGATTCGAAGAATGCGTTTGAGGAATAAGAAACTGACAAACACCCTAAAACATATAACCAGTATTAAAATTTTTGGTATCTGTGCTTGTGAAGTGCCCTATACTCACTGGTGCTATGATTTTTGTAACCTCCTGTACTTGGTTGTGTTCAAATGTTTATAAAGATTTTTGGTTCAACCTATATTTGTATATGTTTTGAAACAATTGTCTAATATATTCTATGTTTTGTAACATCCTATAGTTACCTAATTTTGTTAATAAATAAATGTTTAAAAATGAAAAATGTTTCTTAAAATTTATTTAACCTATTCCTTATGAAAAATGAACTTGTTTTGGCAAGAAAAATATTTTCTCTCCAGAGAGGGAAAAGGTAATTAAAATGTCGTAACAGAGAGAGAGAGAGAGAGAGAGAGAGAGAGAGAGAGAGAGAGAGGGAGAGAGAGAGAGAGAGAGTATTGCATTTTCTATTAAAAGTATGTTGCAACGAGTTCTATAGAAATCAAACTATGTTCTTACTAACACGAAATACTGTTATACTGGAAAAAGCCAGAGGAAAAGTTCTGGAAGCGAGCACACTAACTCCTTTTCAATAACTTACAATGTAATGTACCACCCCTGATAAGGCTTGATTAATATAAACTGGGTTCGAGTCTGGGTTAGGACATGTTGGAGTGTAATCTAGTTTCCCTTCCAAGGGTTCAAACGTAAAAGACGCTACGATCGTTATGTTGGTACTATACGTTACGTTGGTACATTATGTTATGTTACATTGCAACTTTATGATATGTAACTATGTGTTATGTTATGTTACGATACGTATTACTGTAACATTCTTTCATGGAATAACGAAATTAAATAAATTAAACAAAAATTAATTCGTTCATGCCTGTGAAAAATGTAGATATGTTCCATTTTATAAATGTTTAAATTTAAACCAATCGCGTGGAAGATTTCCGATTAAACATTATTAGTTAACAAATTTTATAAGTATAGCGTTTGCCAATGTCTCAAAAAACCGTCTTTTGACAAAGCAAGCTGCCAAGGTCCGTCCTGGAGGGAAGGGGAGGTTTATTTCAGGTCAGCGATTTTCAAAGGTAGAGACTAACAAGGTCAATACGGCTTCCTAGCTGAATTCAACCCTCGAGAAGAAATATTGTATCCTTTACTTGATTAAAAAAAATGAATATTCACTTTGCAAACTCCAATAAGAAGGAAAATATACAGATAAATGAAAAATCACAAGACTTATATAAAAATGACCAAATATTTACGAAAACAAGTTTTTACTCCCCCATGTCAACCTTTACCAAAAAATTCGATGGAAATATCTTATAAACAGAATTTTAATCAAATTGGAAACATGTTCGGACACATTCACTGGAACATGTATTGATATTGTTACGTAACTTGAGTTGAATTTTATTGAAAAACTAGTTTAAATATATTATGTTTACCTTCTTCTTCTTCAGACATCATCGTGTTGTATCTTGACCAGGAACTCTTGTAATTTGTGTGTTTGTAAAATGAAATATTTTTAAAATGTTTGCTGGACAGTGTTTGCTGGTTTCTGTTGGGTGTAGACGTAGATTGATGGCAATGAGGGACAGAGGTATTTTTTTCTATCTGCCTCTATGAAGGTATGCGGGACTTTGTTTTCAATACATTCCCCCGGGGTGTCACTAAAGTTGGGCAACAGACCTGTGTCCTGCTACAACTTTCAAGTTGAATAGCTGGAGTGGACCAAGGTCCTCTCAAGGTACTAACCTGCTTCCTTGTTCCTATGCAAAAAAAAAAACTTAATTCATTCATTCAACTATGTTTGATTTTCTCCATAAGTTTTTCTGTAATTTCCCCTCAGCGCTTCAAAGTCAATGCAAGTATTGCATGTTAAGAAAAGTACATTTTCTTCATCGGGAAAGCAAGCAATAGTTAATAAAATTTAATAGAGTCATCAGCTTACCAATACTGTTAGGCACACACTCATAGCTTTGTTTTCTCATTTTACATAAGATATGATTGAAAAAAAAATTTCATATAAGGTATTAAAAAATAAATAAAATGTCACAAGGTATTCATTTTTTAACATTTTATTATATATATTCTTTTCAAAATCCAACCTTACCAGCTAAAATATTTACAACTATTTTTTAAACAAACATTCGCACTGTAAAAGACATTTTCAATTACAATTTTTATACAAATATATACATACATAAACAATTCTTGGCATATCTAAAAACAAATATAACAAGAGATTGCAGTGTACAAGAATCACGTTACAAACTTAATTACCCTATAAGTTTTTCAAAGTCACTTTATCAAGACATTTTATGATTTGAAATATCACACATTTACTCTGTATATTTTAAACCTACTACAACAACTACTGTTACTGCACTATTGTTACTATTGCTGTTACTAAAAATACTATTACTTCAATACTCTTACTACTATTGTTACAAAATTGTCTGACACAGATCACAAGATATATAAAATATTTACAAAAAAAAAGTTAAAATATTAAGAAGTAACTTAACCGCTATGGATGTACATTGATTATATACAGCACATCCCATCCGGGATATTTTCCAGACACACACGGGACAAACAGGAAGCAGCAGCATTGATGATGATTCAACAGGTGAAAAGTAGTTTGTGTAGTTTAGCTGCTATGATGATTATAGCCAGCTGCGATGATGATTGTAGTCAGCCACGATGACTGTGGAATAGGAGGTGCGCGCGGTATCGGCAGATGGGTGCCATTGGTAATTGTTATGTTGCAGATGACAAGGCAGAATATGTTATGATATTGACTGCAGTATTGAAGGTAAAAATATTTAGACATAAATTATTTAAGAACCTCTAGTAAGACAACATATGATTTATGGAATTCTAATTGTATTAAAACCTCGCAGCAATTTTTTTTTCTGTACATAGGAGCCAGTGAAGAGATTTTAGCGGTTCTCGAAACGGGGGTCTTGAGATCCGATGAGGGTGAAGCAAGGTGAGTAAGGAACCGCGTCGTATTACAAACCTTCTTATCGTTACGAAACGTGGATTATTTACCACCAGCTGTGAATAACCTGTATTGAGACATATGGATGTCCCTATCGTTAATTATCCGCGCATCATGTTAACCTATCGGCGAACGCGATAACCACTATCTCGTATTTGAGACTAGATGATGAACTTTTCGCTGAAACTGAGGCATCGCATTACTTTTCATCCTTGAATCAACATATCGAATATTTGGAGGTAATTCAGTGGGTGGAGCTGGAAATCTTAAGTGCAGAGCTAACTGTGGTGTTGCCTTAGGATGTGGAGCAGATTGTTGAGCAGATTGTGGAGCAGTGCGAAGCAGATTACAGAGCAGTGTGGAGCAAATTTTTGAGATAACTGAGGAGGTGGTGCTGTTTGCATAGAATCACTCTTACGGCTTTTATAGTGTCTATTCAAATTATCCCTCCAAGAAAATTATCTCTGGCAGAATTCACATTCAAAACTCACAGTCGAACTGTTCATCTTACAGGTCATTCTTTCATGTCGTTGTAAGTTACACAGAACTGTAAATTCTTTACTGCAGAAGCAACACAGTAAAGACATCATTCCTTCCGTACTATTACAATTTATAATGAAACTGCTTATAAAAGTTTATAGGTAATTTAAGTAATTGCAAACCTGTGCAATAGTTAATTTCTAGGGATTGTAAATTTAATTTAATTATTCGTTTTATCACACAATACGTTTCAAACCGTTCTTTTCATTAAAAAGTGAACATAATTGTTTTTTCTCCTACAATAGTACAATTAATGTCATAATATACGTAGATCGTGCTGAAAACAGAGAAAAATAACCACACTTTATTCACTTACCTGTAAAGGAAATATGTAAAACTACCATAAAACACGATATTATTTCATATACATAGAATTATTTTTAAGTGAACTTTAATTTATTTAGGAAAATGGGTCGACTACAGCGACGTGTTTTACAAAATATATGGGGAGGAGTCATTCTAAAACCTCGTGTAGAAAGCCATTTAGCGTATATCCGAGAATTGAGTGTGTTTAGGGAGCGAGCGAACCTTTGGTCTCAAGAGCCGATGATGGGGAAACGTTCGGAATTGAAGCAGAATACACTGTGCGCGAGGGTCGGAGTTTTTGGGCCGCGCTGAGCTGTGACTAAAAAGGCAGCGAAGCCCGAATACTTTTAAACGTGGTCGAGTGGCAGGTAGATAGCAAGCGGAGAGTAACACAATAGACACAATGGCCGCCCGACAAGCCGCGTGCATGGTGAGGAGGAACAAGCCAAGGTGTTTATTCTAAGTTTCTGGGGAAATCTATCGGCAGATCTCGATAGTCAGCTTCCTGCCGATCGAGACAAGCCATAATAACTATTCTAAGCGCACTATTGGTTCGAGACTTCCTTACCTCGGCAATCCTCGGGTTTTACCGACCACCCCACCACAACTAGCTTCCCCTTCCTGCTGGTGTTCAGGCAGGCAACGTGACGAACGCAAACACACGCTGTGCCTGCAATCATGTATGATTAAAATAATGCTATTCTTATAAACTGTGCGTTTTAAGTGGTTAGTTAATCCATAAAAGTGCACATACATATATATTATTTAAAATTTTCTTATTTAAAACAAATACTGTTCCATTTATTAAAGTGTAACGCGGAATATTTAGAGCGAAATTTCTCTATATGGCTGCGATCTCATCGTAGACGCTTGGCGATGAAAATGGCGACACGGTCAATGGTTATTTGTTACACACACATGTTGACTGTTGAAAATATTACTCGTATTAAAGGAACATACTGTTTCAAGTATTAAAACGACTGTTAAAATATGAGATGATTCGTTCCCTCTAACAGTACTTTTAAATAACGTTCACTGTGATGTGTATAACGAAATGCATAGAAGACGATAGATAAAATGTCATTTTAATAAATACAACTAAAGTTTGCTTAGAAAATTAAGTTAGGCCTAAACAACAAATCTTACACAATACAATGTGTAAAGGATTTGTTGTAGGTATGCAGGAATTCCCATTACTAGTGAAGTGACGTGCTTCGTACACAAACACTGTAGGTAGCCTATATAGTTATTCATAAAATGATAGAAGTTGCCCATTTAATTAGTTTTATCATTGCACGTTGGTATGAGGAGTTGTGGGGGGGGGGGGCGCTTTAGTTTATAACGTCTTTCATGAGACATTATTTTAATGCTCTTACGAGTGTGTGGGGTTTTGAGTTGCATATTGTTTCTATGGGATACATATGTCGCTGTTCGTATTCATACAGATGCAGCAGTATAAAAACACACGCTTATCCAAAGTTAACCTTACACTCGTTGCATTTACGATATAGACAAATAAACAATATTCACGCACTACAAAAGTGTGGAAAGTGCGGGTTTTTCAGGCCACGTGCATTGCAATAGTTATAGTAATGTTTTACAAATAAATTATTTACAAAACACGCAAACTTATTGTTTGTTAACACTGCAACATCTTGAACACGTGTTTTTCTAGGTTAATCCTTACATGTGTACTTCACTAAAATCACGTTTGTTCGTCGCTAGCATTAAATAAATCATTTGCAGAATTATTCAGTAAAATCAACAATACACACGTTTCCTGAAACTAACAAACTTAACTATGTAAATTATGTTCGTCAATTCATTGCAGGCGGCGTTTAAGAAAAAGAACTAGCAGTTTTACGAAGCGGTATACACGCGCCGATTACTATTACACATTTCACTCAAGAAAATGCACTACGACCAACTATACTTGAAGAAAGACAATACACAAATAATTAACTACCGATTCATTATTCCGACATTACCAAAACGATGCTCGTGTGAACACATAACCTCTCTGTCATTGCTACACTACATAATTAACTCATGATACAGAAATATAACTTCAGACTCCCGAACATGTGTGGATACAATAAGGTGCATATAATAATGTTCCACATAATTGTAACCTTTTGAATGTGATGTATTTTGTTTAATAAGTACAAAACCATTATATATGCAATAAATACGGCCACCATGTTTCTCACCCGCCATGTTGGATTTTCACTTCCCGATCGGGACGCGGCTTTCGACAACACTTAGCTGTCGAGTGCTCTCGATCGTTTTCTCACGAGAATCGAGAAGTCATCTTTAACTTAGAATACCAAAACCCGGAAATATGACGTAAATCGTTATTTCACGGTAGGGATCTCCGCTTCGACAAACTTAGAATAAAAGCCCTGGTCACGCCAGTACGAGGGAGACTGGGCATTTCCCCTCCAGCTCGCTCCTTCATCAACTTCTCTGCGCCGTGAATTTCTTGCCAAACAGCCTGCCTCCAGTAATAAATTGACCGTGACGCGGGACCTGTCTCGCCTCGCCTATTTTTGACAGCGCAAAGCTTTTGTTTTTTGTTAAAAGCACGCTCGGCTGTAGTTTAGAATATAAAAGTGAAATTTTAAAACTCACGAATATGCATTTATGTTTAAGCCCAGTTTAAGTTGTAAAATAATGTAAGTTACTCAACATCGTCAAAATACTTTCAATATCATGCTGTTAAATTTCTACACTGTCAAAAAAAATTACGTCCTAGGACACGCCGTCAAAAAGTTTTAAGTAGTGATACACCGCCAAAATTTTAACTAGTTTTTAAAATGTAAAAAACTTTTAAGTTGTTTTCTACACTGTTAAAAAATTTCATCCTAAGACACACTGTCAAAAACATATATGGATATTATAAATTTTTCGAAAATACATTTAGTAATGAAAGTTTTAGCAAGGGAAATTACTCTGTTACACTCAAGACAATATAAAAAAAACCTAAAATTCAAACACATTTTACACTATGAACTAAACATGCAATAATTAAAGCAAACCTACATACATGTTTAATAATCTTATAATAATGTATTTAGAAGTAAAATTGACTGAAACTTACAAAATACTTGAAAAATCTCTCTCTCTCTCTCTCTCTCTCTCTCTCTCTCTCTCTCTCTCTCTCTCTCTCTCTCTCTCTCGCGCGCGCGCGCTCTCTCTCTCACACACACACACACACACACACACATACTCACACTCGCATTTACCCAACAACTTTGAAAAGTAAATGTCTTAAAATTATCTTAATTACCCAAACCACCCCATCACATACACTTCAAAACACATTTCATTCGCTAGAAATACTCTAGGCTCATATATTCGTCATCATACATCTTTCTCCAGTCTACTCATACTTAACAAGCTTAGAAGCTAAGGTTATGCACCTCCCCCTCAAGTTAGACATGAGCGGCATAGTTCTTCCCTTGTTTTAGCTATTCCATAGTTCATACCTCATACACACACAACATTCCTCCCTTAAACATTTCTTATAACTACATGAAAAAATTACATCTGTAATTAAATTCACAAGGTTTTTCCCACACACTCACACCACTACCTAACCAAAATTTTGCTCAGAGTACTTGGCCATGTATTCTAGATGTATTTTCAAATAGTTTGAGAATATTTAAACAGTGAAGAGAAGCTGCAGGTAAGTGTTATTGAAACGTAACCCTATTCCAGAAAGCGCAAGGATGTGTCTACTGGTGGTGTACCTCTCCTCTCAGCACTTTTAAATAAACTCAACACTACATGAAAAAAAATTACATCTGGAATTAAATTCACATGGTTTTTCCCCCACACTCACACAATCATACCCATTTGTAAGCAAAACCCATCCTTAAAAGTCACTATACATCCTTAAAAATAGCTATCTTTACAAATATTCTGAATTATGAAACGATTTATAGAGACATTCCATTCGGGTCTAAACATTTTAAAGAAAAATCATTCGGGTGTAATGATTTTTAGCGAAATTCTTAAAAATATTTCTCAATTTTAAAGAAAAACCATCCAGTTTGATAAACATTTCTTTCAAGTCTTAATGATTTTGGTTAAAAGTTTAACAATTTAATAAAAAGTGTAATGATAATAATGTATGCCTAATGATTTTTAAAGAAAAATTATTTAGTTCTTAACGATTATGTTAAAAGTTTGACGATTTTTAAAGAAATTCATTCAGCTTTAATTATTTTTAAAGAAACTAAATTCAGTTGTAATGATTTTGTTAAATGTTTAACAACTATTAACGAAATTTATTCAGCTCTAAAGATTTTCAAAGAAATATCATTCAATCGTAATGATTTTTAATTAAATTAATTTAAAATGTTTCTTGATTTTAAAGAAAAACCATTCAGTTTGACAAAAGATTTCTTTCAAGACTTACTGATTTTGTTACAAGTTTAACGAAATTCATTAAAATGTTTAACGATTTCAGAGGCCAATCATTCAAATTGATAAACAGTTTGAAAGATTCTAAGAAAATTTAAAGAAAATGCAAAAAAAAAATTTAAACAAAATGCCGAGAACCCTAAATCATATATATATTTTTTTAATTTACTTAAACTCTTGTAGCGAAGATGTTGGTTGAGAAAAAAAGAGACCTGAACCCAGGTCTAGCTGTATGAGTACTAGCCCTCTCCATCAGGCAAGCGCCAGGGTGGGCGGCAGGCGCTCGCAATCCCCTTGTCAGCTCTTTGGGACCGCTAGGCTAGCAAGCGGCTGGACAAAGTGGGGTACTTTCAACATCGCGGCAAGAATACTGGGCTGGCGGGCGATCGCATTCACTGGAGAACGCCGCGAGAGGCTTCTCCGACAGGCTTTTACTGTTGCCGGAGAAATTATAGATGGCCAGGTCCGCTCTGTCGCACAGCCCCGCAGAGTTAGGTCCCAGTAGTGGCCTGATGCCATTAACCTAGGCACAGCAGACGGGTTCACAAAAGCGGACTGTATGCTCTCACGAACTGTTGGAGAGAGGAGGGGAACCAACTCTGCTGACGATAGAATAGACCGGCAAATAAGCTCCAGCAGGTGGGAGGTGCTATTTATAAACCCACAACTCTCCCTTGTTCCACAAATTAAAATAAATGCTAATAGCATTAAATGGATATCAAATAGAGATTAATAAGTTATAAGACATTTTAACATGTTTTTATGAAATTTTAATGCATTAAAAAGTATTATACGTTTTTTTTTTTTTAAATTTATCATGGATATGCTGTATTTTAACATATATATCTGAATGTAACGAGTATTTCCCCTATTTTTAAGCCATTAGGTTTGAATTGCGTTCTTATATGATGATTTCTTAAAGGAACTGCTATTCGAATACGGACTTTTCACAATACGAGGTGTTTGCAAGCTGAATGTTATACATTTTAACTAGCTTTCTCACACATTTAAACTACCTTTTTCATGTGCGTGAACACATTTATTTTAGTTTAATTAACAGTGTTATGTTCGTTATTCCATGAAAGAATATTATAGTAATACATATTGTAACATAACATAACACAACAAACCATAACATAGAGTTACATATTGTAAAATAGCAATGTAATGTAACATAATGTACCATTGTAAAATAGAATACCAACATAACATATAGTAATGTCTATTATATATCGTCTATTACATTTGAACCCTTAGAAGGGAAACTAGATTACATTCGTATATGACCTTACCCAGACTCGAACCCAGTTTATATCAAACAAGCCTTATATATATTGTGGTATATTACATTGTTAGTTATGGAAAAGAGTTTGGAGTGCTTGCTTCCAAAACTTTTCTTCTAACTTTTTTCAGTATAACAGTACTTCTTGTTAGTACGAACATTGTTTGTTTTTGATATAACTCATTGCAACGTACTTTTAATAGAAAATGCAATAATATCTCTCCGTTATGATACGTTATTTACTTCTTCCCTCACTGGAGGGAAAATATTTTTCTTACCAAACAAGACCACTTTTAATAAGGAATAGGTTAAATAAATTTAAGAAACATTTTTCATTTTCAAACATTTATTTATTGACAAAATTAGGAAACTATAGGATGTTACAAAACATAGAACATATTAGACAATTGTTTCAAAACATAAACAAATACAGGATGAACCAAACATTTTTATACAACATTTTAACACAACCAAGTACAGGAGGTTACAAGATTCATAACCCCAGTGAGTATAGGGTACTTCACAAACATAGATACCAACAATTTTAAAACTGATTATTATATGTAATAGGGTGTTTGCTAGTGTCTTATTCCTCAAATTCATTGCTCGAAACATACTTTATTCCTGAAATATGTCAGTTTAGTACTCAAATAAGCCTTTTTTGTTCCATAAACCATACTTTATTCCTCAAATAAATTTGTTTAGTACTCAAATAAGGTTTTTTTTTATTCCTCAAATCCTACTTGATTCTTCAAATAGGACTGTTTATTCCACAAACCTAATTAACACTCCAAATAAATTCAAACAACTTAATTGGTTTGAGGAAGACATAATTTTAAATTGAAACATATTCCTATCACACAATGTTTACTTGAAATTATTACTTTTTTTGGTTAAGTAACAGGGTTAACTAAATTATTTACATACTTCTTGGGTGTTTGCAGATATTGATTCATTCGATGTAACTTCATTCCTTAAGTGTTGTTATAATGAAAACTGTATCTTTTATTCTGTAGAATTCATTGTGCTCTTAAACTGCAATAAATATCGAAGTTTATTAACAAGTTAATTCGCGTCTTTGGGAAATATGTAACAAGTGTTGTTGGTGCCTTCTGCCTTCTTCACAGCATTTGTTGAAGGAATGTCTTGAACAGTATCACTGACATCCTCACTATTGCCTCCACCTGATGTTTCATCATAAATATCGACTTTACTTTGCTTAAAAATACTAGGTTTATCTTCACCGACACTTATATTCGCAGCTGGTTGCGGTATGTTATGTCGAAACTCATTATGTTCATGTGTTATTGTATATGTCATACAAGCCGATTCTATGTCATTTCTTGTAATTATGTTAATTTCCTCTCCTTATGTGATATTATGTAGTGTAGACGTTACATTTACTTTCTCAGGAGGAAGATTATTATTTTTTACAGATCTTGACATTACGACTCAACTTATCTGTTCTTACGAAGGGGCGGAAAACAGTATTTGCATTTAAGAATCATACGAATTGAATTCTTCAAACATTCGCTCCTCTCATGTCTGTGAACAATGTAGGCAAAAGTGTAAATTTTCCCACAGTAATTGTAGTGTAGTTTATTCAGTGATGTCTTCGGTATGAAGAGAAAGTTTACTTCCGAATAAATGTTCATTACACAATGTCAAAATGACAACTAACTTGTTTCTGTATGAATGCACTGTCTTAAACAGTATCAGGTTTCATTAATGACGATAAAATGTATTACGTTCTAATATTTGTATCTTAATTGCAGGTGTTTTAAATGTATGTAATACGAATTCTGTTTTCTCCCACTAACTTTTGTCTGATCATTCATTATGTCGATTCCTAAGTTGTATGGACTAAAGTTATTTGTCTCGGATAACTCTTTATGATGTAAATAATTTGTTAATAGTCGGAATGCATCATCCTAAAAGATGGGTAATACGATTACAAAATGGATGCCATTTTTCTTTAAATTTTGCTTGTATGTATTGAAATATCTTGGAGATTGATATATTCCAGCTCCAATAGAATTCTTTTCAAACTTCATTCATTCTATTTGTATAATATTACATCAAGGTTTCGTAGACAAGTCTATACATCAAATATGTATTTTTCTCTTCTATATATATACTTGAAACATACTTGAAACATAGGTAAATGGAATGATACATATTTGAAACATGGTGATCTTTCAATGTTTTAAATTAAAAACTTTAGTAAGTGTAAATATCTCTTGTACGAAAATTTACTTAGTTTTCTGGAAAGACTTTAACAAGTTTGCTGGAAATGGGATAGAGTTTATTGGATTAAAATTCATTTCTTGGATTAAGATATTAAATTTGTTGGAATTTTTCTGGGGATAAAGATTTCGGGTAGTATTTAGCTTCAGGTATATAAATTTTGATCGGCATGGATTTGTGAATTTTTTTTATTTCGCTGCAAATGAGACAGGTTAAGACATTCGGAAGACTTCAAACTTCGCTGCACTAGAGGAAGGAGTCAGGCAGGCAGACAGTCTTTGTCTTGGGAAAAGACACATGCTCTGGTGAGGGTGGATGTGGGGGTGGGGTAGGAATGCAGGGACATCGGGAAACATCTGCACAACTGTATCCAGTCGCCACTATTTTGAATTAGTTGCGACAATTGAGAATCGCAGGCATCCTGAGTGACTGACCACCAGGACCTCACCGATGAGGGGTGTTAGGGGTGGTTGGCATCGAGGAGGTTTTGTGAGTGGTGCAGGGTATGGGTGCTTGGACAAGGACATATATCTCTAAATAAGTGGTGCAGAGAAGGGATGGATGGGGTGGCTGGTATTCTGAACTTTAGGATGTTCTGGAGGGGTGATGGATGCCTATGTGCTAGCGGGACCCAGTGTTCACACAAATAGGCAGATTATGTCATCTTGAATCAGTTGCGACAATTGGCATTCATAAGCAGTCTGGGTGACTGACCTCCAGAACCTCGCCGAGGAGGGGTGGTAAGCGGTGACTGGCATCGTGGAGTCGGATCAGCTCTGAGGGGTAGGGTGGAAATTGGGTGGCAGGCTGGTCTCCTCCGTTTGGAACACAACTAATCAGATGATGCCATCTTGAGACAATACCTAAAACATTTGACGATCGTGGGCAGTCCGGGTTCGCACTCTGGCATGGGGCAGGGAGGGGATGCAGGGACCGAAGTGACCTCAGCTATTCCACTGGGCATCATCTTTAGTAGCTCATGTATGCTTGGAGGAGACAGACATGCTACTTGTCTGCTCCATAAACACGGCACTTCTACACACTTGGCGGCGAAGAATTTACGAACATGGGTTAGCTCAACCATGGACCATCTCTAGTGATAGCCGCGATTTACATCCTATTTTATCAGGAAAATATAGATTTTCGTGTGTTTAGCCAATATTGCGATAAGTAATTGATTTCCATGTTCGATCTACGTAAATCGTTCGGTTACATCGTGATTATAATTTCTCATTAAGTATGTGCGATTTCCATTTTTAAGTTGATCTTTGTCATAATTAAACCGAGATACCCTCTGCTTCGACACATACCTCACGTTAAACTTGAATGTAAAGTATTATTACTTGTTAAAAGTGAATTATTTTAAAATATGGCTACATATGTTACAAACCTTTATTCGCCGTGGTAAACCAGTTCTCTGGACACGTTGTTAAATAATGTGAGTGAATTATTTATTTATTTTTCCCAGGGTAGTGGAATTGTGAATTTCAAACATGGCAGCAGGGTAATTTTTTTTCTTCAAAATTTAATGTGAGATGTTTAAGTCAACATAAGTCATATATTCGAGTCAGTGCTCACCATCTTTCGAGCCAGCCAGACGTTATTAACGAGAGGTGCGATTTCAAAACCTGTGTTAATATATTCATTTATTTTTACATGTGAATTACGTATTTATGTAGCATAAAGTAGTGTCATGTATCTTGTTATTGTGTTCGTTTAATTTATAGGGACATTTTGTTGTCGAACGGTCCATACGCTACAATTCTTGGCAAGAATAATGAGATGGAACCGTGTGCTGGTTGCACCCCCGTTTTATCCTCTCATCCGCTCAGTTTCTGACGTAGAGCTAGGTGCCGTTGGCAAGTACACAGATTAGTGTAGCGTTCTTTGTCTGTTCTGTTCCATTAGTTTGATTTGAAACTTAAAGTTGGTAGTACTGTCTGCCATTGTGACTGTGCAAATTTGTGCTTTGTAAATGTGCATGTATCGTAACCGAAAAAGCAATGGAAAAATTTAATGGAAACATTTTAATTCGTGCTACTTAGCCTGCTGTACACAAAAATAAAGCTACATTCCACATTGATATGTGTTCTATGATTTATTATTTTTACTATAAACATTCGAATAAATTATACGTTTTAACACAATGAAAATAAATTGTGAATTTTCCTGAGTATTACGAGGTAATATCAACGAACCTCTCATGGGAAACTATTTTTCTTTATAAAAAGACCAGAAAATGTTATACTCTCGAGTAATTCATAGAAGGCACACGCGACATCAACATGAAAGAGCACCTTTTAAGCACGTTACTGAGTTTTAAGGGGGCCGCATGATAGGCTTGCGTGAATTAAGGTATTTATACAGCGGAATTGCTGCTCATATGGGGCATAATAACACGACAATGAAGCGAGAGTCGAAGCAGAGGAATAAATAAAACAGGCCGAGTCTAAACCTTCAAGCTATATCACGGAACGTGACAAGGCCACTGGATGACAGACATCTCATCAACATAGTAGTGATGGCCCGTCCAGCTTCACCTCGGGTGTTAACAGAATATTGCAACACTGCAACATGCCTGGTATTGTGTGCTTCCTCGGTTTGTTTACGTCTGCGTGCAGACTGTTGCGGTTGTCAGTTAAGGCTACACCACAGCTTAGAGGTTAATAGGAGAGAATGTGCAATAAAAGAAGTAATAAAGATACTGCTTCCCTTTAAAAACAATTAAAATTGTTATAGGAGTAGGTTGAGGAAGGACAGACATAAGTGCTCTCTTTCCCTCGCTAACTCAGCCCTGAAGATAGCTGGAGATCGGCGCCCTCGCTCTCTGCGTCTGCCTCGTGTCACCGACGCAACAGTAAGACGCCGTTTCCAGGTTCGGATCCCTCGACCACACTTCTCGCCCCCTCCCCCCCCCCACCCGGTAGCGTGTTGTAACTCCTCCCCTATTCGCCGATAGCTTGGCGTGGGCGGAGTTAGGTTGCCCGCCGATGACCCTTACTTCTGTGTCAGCCAGACCTGATCACAATGATCCAACTTGCAGGTTTGTATCGAACGACTCCGCTTGCACAGTGCAGCTCATGCTGATCCAGGCCCTGACTGGCTGCCGGTTATCGCCTTGCGCCTGGGCGCACCGCGTGGCTGATGTCGCTATCATAACAACACATTCATTTACAGAGGATTTCTTTGAGCCTAAACCATCAACACCTCGGGCTACAGTGGACTCACGAACAAACCCGCTGGCATTCAGAGTGGTTATATGTCTTTTCAGGCGAATCCTGCTTCAACTCGTATTTCGATGATGGCCAAAAATGTCTTTCACCATATCAAGATGAGCACCATCTTCCAGAATGCATTACCCAGCATCATACTACACGAACTATGGGCATGAGGTTTTGGAAGCAATTGTCTAGCTGTCCTACAGGCAAGGCAGATGCAAATTCTTCTCTAGCCTGCCTGTTCACCTGATATGTCACCTACCGAATATGTCTGACATACGGACAATATGCATCTAGTCAATATCGATGAATTGTGGACTCTGATAGAAGTATCCTGGCTGGGGATTCCCCAGGGACACATTCAAGGCGTACTTGATTATACGCTACGGGTTATAAACAGCTCTTATCGCAGCTAGTACGGGAGGCTTTGCAACATATTTATTTTTTACAGTTAATGTTTTTATAGTGCTCTGAAACTGTGACGATTTGTTTGTAATACTATAAGAAATTTCTGAAATAAATTTATTTCCACTATGATGATTCCTTCATGCTGTTGCATTTTTCACAAACATAACATAATATACTCTTTAGAGTTACAAAAACTTGAGTAATTTTTTTAATGTTCCCCACTTTACAAAGTGTGATGTGTAAACAAAATGTGCCATAAAAGTAGCCGTTAAACCTTATTTATCAACCTATTTGACGTAAATATTATAGCGTGGCTTTCAACGTTTCTTGGTTGTTTGAGGGGGGTGGCTATCGTGTAGCTATGATTTATTCAACTTATAAAAATCACACAGTAGCAGGTAGTAAGTACTAAATGAGTTTGGTTCTGCTTGATGAAATGAAAAGTTTTGAATTAAAATAAATATTGGTGCTAAAGAACATTATTTTTTTCAAACAAAACTTTGCAAATTTATTTAATGCTTTTCATGCCACAGCAGCAAATAGTCATTGTTTGACTTGCTCTTATTAAATTAAATAATCGTCAACGTTTATAAGACAATCGAAACGCACGGAGTTAGATACAAACATTTTAAAATGCAACTATTAGGGCCTAAACTTTTGGTAAGGATGTACCACATTCATAAGTGATTCTTGTTATTAGTTTTCAGGTGTTTTTTTTTTTTTCAGCGTATACCAATTGGATCAAGACCATACGAATATAGATATATTTAGATTAGAATGACAGAACGAATGAGTGAATTTAAATATGTTTTTCGTATAGTTCCGTTGTACTGGAGCCATTATTTATGAAAGACACGTTTTGTTCACAGACCTAGTTTTATTTCGTCCTGCTGGACAAGAGTTATGCTGGAATTACAATAGCACGACATGTGAGGCGATGCGAAAGGCGCGACGCGACAACAAAAATTCGAATTAACGTGAAAGCAAGATTTTACCACCTCGCGATCAACATTATAAAATATTTTTTCCATATGTAGTTCTTGCCACTACACACTAGCCTCTTTTACGATGGCACTTAGTGGTTCATTATGTTCTTATTTTGCAATCCTTTCAAAAAAATTCTTTCCACGTCCGCTGGTACTTTGAGCGTGAAAATATCGCTGTTATTACACCTAGGGATAAGAATGTGTTGCTTTGCTTATTAATTCGGTAAATAAGTAAAACTTTAGTACCAAAAATATGGTGCGTTAAACAGATTTACAGACCTGTCGCGCCCGCGACACGAATAAATTAGAAATATTTTCTATTTGGAAATCTTGTCGTGCGGGCGAGTTTCGTCGCGTTGACGTCACAGAAGTCTCGATTCTGATCGGCTGGAACATTATTTTATTCGCGTCGTGCCCATCGTGTCACGTCTGTCGCGCTATTTTGAATCCAGCATGAGAGCATGACGCATTTAGTTTTGACGTATTACATAAAACCAGCCAGAATCAGTAGAGATGGCACTGCCTCGTCTCCGCTATTGCCTGGAGAATCAGTTTTGTGCTGCAGATCTCGTCACGTCACGAGACGCCTGAGTGCACTAGCGAGTGAAGAGTGAAGAGATTTCGACGCTCTTAACATCGCGGTATTGAAGAGCCGATGAGGGTGTTTGAAGTGAGTATGGAGCAGCGCCGGAATGAAAGGGCAGGGGAAAAGGGAGATCCCCGAGAAAACCCGCCGACCCACGGCATCGTCCGGCCCACTTCCCACATGCGAAAACCCGGACTGACCCGGCCGGGGATTGAACTCTGATCGCCGTGGTTGGAGGGGAGCGGGCTAACCGCTCAGCCACCGCGGCCCCCTGGGTGCAATAGGCGCGAGTTTAGTCGGTCGGCCAGCTCCAGCTCTTTACATATTCTCACCTCTCTAACACGTGAAACTTCCCGGCTATCGGAGGAGAGATGGAGGAAGCCAACTTGGCAACGTCAGTAATGTCATACATTGCAGAGCATTGCAAAACTAAAAACACAAGCAGGCCTACCACTAGGAAATTGCCGTTACATATAAGCATAAACTGCAAACTTATGAAAGAAATTAACGAAGAGTTAATTCTAAAATGTTATCCACAATGGCAATTCGAGTATATAATTTTAAGACGGCCGAAAGCACACATGGTGTAGTATTATGTAATTACATACTCAATACTAGAGTAATATTATCCAGGTATTAGAGCGATAGTAATTTTCATGGCAAATTTAAATTGTAAACAATCTGCTTAATTAATACAAAAAATTGCATAGAATAGCAACGAAGGTATCACGCAGCCTCTGGCGGTACGAAACTGACAGTGAAAGCATGTAACGTAATTTTTAAATTTTTCTAGCAAATTACGCAAAGTGTAGAAGCGATACAGTAATTTAAGAAATAAAATTGAAAAGATCTGAACAAATATAATATATCGGTGCTAGTAACAAGCTTTCACCCGATATATTCTTCACTCTTGGCACTAAGTTTATATTCGTCCTTACATTCAGTTAAGAACTTGATGTATGTATTAGTGGATGAATAAACTTTTACCCATGGCAAAGTAGCTCAACATGGACATAGCAACTGGGCCTCACCTAATAATACAATATTGATATTTGTACTTTTTTTTAAGTAGAGTGCAAATCAGAACCTTATCGATCATTAAATCGGGACAGCGCATGTTGATGTAACAGCGGGAAGCTTGTCTGTGGGATGGGGATAGAAAACCACCCCACAGTGTCACTCAGATTCAAACCCATGACCTCCTAATGAGAACTAGGCATATTGACGAATGGCCTTGGTACAGATAGCGCAAGGAGCAGATGACGTGGACGCTCCGGAAGTGGTGGAATGAAAACGAGGAAAGAAGGAACACCTTGAGAAAACTTACACGCTATGGTAACTTCCACCAAATCACCACGTGTCATCCGTTCCGAGAAATCCCCTCTGCAGGGGCATGATATCGAATCCCCTCTGCAGAGGCCTGATATCGAATCCCCTCTGCAGGGATCTGATATCGAATCCCCTCTGCAGAGGTCTAATACCAAATCCCCTCTGCAGGGATCTGATATCGAATCCCCTCTGCAGGGATCTGATATCGAATCCCCTCTGCAGGGATCTGATATCGAATCCCCTCTGCAGGGGTCTGATGTCGACTTTAGCAGAAGGTTAGGAGGGGGGGGGGAGAAAGATCATAGCCCATAACAGTAGTTCTTCATTGAAAATAGGAATTATAAACTAAGAGTGTGACAATGTATCTCCCTTGTTCATTGTTGGAAGAGAGGAATTTTTGGTAACGAGAACGTCAAAGGAATGATAACAGCGTAAGTAAAAGATGGAACAGAAAACTGGTAAAATTCAAAGGCTTTGGAAAATTCATGTCATGTATTAATCTTGCCTAGTTCTGCAACCTAATATGTGAAGGATAAGCCAACAGGTAATGAATAGGAAGAGTTGGCTCTCGTGGAACCAAATATTGAATTACAACAAGCACGTACGGGAAAGGAAACGCCCACATTATTATGTTGGCATGATGGCGCCTTCAATTACATCGTCGCCTGAACCCGCCCTATCACTTGAAGGCGGTTGCTGCAAACGGGGGCGTGCCTCGCTAAACGCGGGTAAGCGAGTACCCCCACTACCAGCCAGGGAGCAGGGCGAATCGCAACATGCGTCGCGAATATCTAGCAGGCGGCATCTTTCTCCGTAGTGACGCCGACGAGAATGGAGGACCCGAGGAGCTCGCTGTGCCGTTCTTCGTAACCCCACGTATGTTCAACAGCCTCGGAACTCAACGCAAGGCGGGACAAGCCCAGTTACTTTCAAGCTCTCGTTAGGTTATCATAATCATATACAAAGTGCTCCGCCGACGATCCATGACTACTTGTAATTGTAATGTTCTGTTAAGACAATAATAACCCGGCTTTATTACAGTTAGTCTTCCGTCAATCTACCCATTAGCTCTACCTTTTGCTACAGCTCCCATTAAGTTTCTCAACCATAACCCCCCCCCCCCCCACTTAATTACAGGTACGGCCAGAAAGCGTACTTTGTAACAACATCTATGTCGTGCACTGTACGAGATGAAATACAGCAACGAAACTGGAATATGTGTCGACTCGGGTCTTCTATTCGCCATCGTCGTGCTCTAATGCATGGCTCCCTGCCCTCTTTCGCCAACCTCTTCCGGTTTTAATGACCTCCACCTCCAGCCTCGCGCGAATCTGCGCAACCCTCGCCCGCCTTGGTTGTGCTTCTTCTTCTCTCTCTCTCTCTCTCTCTCTCTCTCTTCATCCTAGTGTTCGGAAGTGGGGGAAAAAGGTCACCGTGTTCTCCGAATAGAGACAAAAAAAAGATCCTCTGCTTATTTTCATGAAAGAAGATAAAGCAAGTCCGCGTCCTATGTGGTGACTACAACAGAACATCGCGGCCTAGATTACCCGTCCCCCTCCCCCTGCCCCTAGCTTTGTGGAACTCTCAAATCTGCACTTACACCTTTTCACATTTTTGCGCGTGTCTACGTGATACTCAGTAGGAGCAGAAACACGTGCAATTTTCATTGCCTTGCCGCTAAGAGTAAGGGTAGGTTTACGATTAAATAATGAAGAATTAATAATTGTACTTATTTTCCGTGTACTTAACAAGTTATAAGATTTGTAGTTTTTTAAAATTGAATTAGCAAATGTTGAGTCTAGCCAATCAGAATCGTAGGAGACGAAACCTAGAAAAATGGACCATTTATAATTTGTGGTTACTGATTGTGCAAACGTTTTTAAAAACTCTTGAAATCTTTTAGAAGGGAAAGCAGATGCCAACTTCGGTTGTTTACATCAATACATCTGAAAAAAAAAAAGGTTAATTAAAGCGAATTCAATAACCTCTTCCAAGAAAGAAAACATAATCATGAACTGTTCTTTAAATAAAGAGTGTACTGTCTCTTGATTAAAATAATTACTTTCATACGATTTCTAAATATGACATAACCTAAATACAAGTTGTAAATACAGTTTACCGCCAACAAAAACTGTCGCTGTGCTTTGATTGGCTACTTCGTCTTGACTTGAACTTAAGATATAAAATATAACGACATCTTAAGTCACGCCAAGAACACACACGACCCGTCACGATAGTCATAAACCAATACACTTGAACACAATGATTCATATCCTTAGCACACGGCACACTTATTCTGTTAGTGAATCGTAAACCCACTCTAAAGCCTAAAATGTAGGCGCGCATAGTTTCTTATAACGTCATGAGTAATCTAGCAAGCAATATTAATCTTATACACAAAGCATGACGGTTATCTTATAAATATAAATTAATGGTAAAAATATGTAGGTATGTCGTTTTTTTTTAATTATTATGACTGCGTGCCAAACCTCAGTTTACGGTGTCTCTGGAACCAGTTCGTCTTTGCATTTTTAAAGAAGCTTTATTAAGATAAATGAGTAATTTTTTCTTATTAGCCTGTGCACACTTCCTAAAATTCTTTGACTATTCAGGAAACAAAAAGAATCTGATTGCTACAATATAAGTAGTTATTTCTAGACACTGCAGTTCGTGAGGCGCACGCACCTATTGCCAGGCAATCAATATTTTCATTTATTTTCCAAGTGCTTTTTGTTACTCTGTCAAAAAATTAAATAGAGGCAAGCAGCAAAGTATCGAAATGAAATGCCGTCGGCCTGTTATATAAAAGATATAAATGTTACACAAGAAATATTTTCATATTTGAAGAAAAAAAAAAAAAATTAAACTTACTTTATCGTACTTTATCTTACCACGATTGTGGTAAATATTGACAGCAAACGCACTGTCGAATATATGTAATACTGGCATGTATCGTCGCACTTTATCATATCACTCATTGCTCATTGGGGCATTTTGAGTACTCAAATTTGTTTAACACGATGGCAACTTTTAACGATAGTAACCCAGCAGCACAGAAATAATTACAAAAATGTCAAAATAGTCAATTAAAAATACTAATTAACCTATTTACTATAGCAAATTTAAAATTGGCATCCATTTAATATAATTATTAAGTATTTTAATTATGTCATTGGTAGGCCGTATTTCATTCCGCTGGAAATATTAATATTTTCTGCAATAATTTTTTATCATGACAAGTTTCAGGTACATTTAAAAAAATGCCAGCCACACTTTAGATATAAATGTGTCTGAAATACTATTTGGTTGGTCATCTTGTTTACAGTGATGTTTGTTTATTTTTTACTGAAACCATGTTGATATTTAACGTACTTTATCGTAGCTTGAAGGTGACTTAAGAACGTTTTAATGCGGTAGTTTTCCGAATCGCGGGTGCCAAATTGAAATTCGTAGTAGTTTTATTAATCAGCTGCAAAACTATTTATAGTATCGCAGAACGATACCTTTAAAGTGTTTATTTCCGCCACCTCGCCAGACATCGGTTGCGGCCATCTTCAGATGTAGTGGGAGGACAATTCATTTACGGGAGAATAATCCTCGCCATCTTGGATTTAAATATTTACCTCCATTACTTAATTTTCGGAGCCAATATTTAAAAACCAAGTTAGTCAAGGCATAGGGAAATTTGAAGGCTGTTCACGATAAAGTGAACACTTTTGAAATCAACCTTAGAAAAAAGACACTGCCCCTGCCTGCATATATTTTAACTGGCGCGCGCACCCAGTAAAGTTGGTGACGATGTATGGAAAGTAGTTCCATATCTTAACGTCAAATAAAAAGTGTTAGGCAACAATTTGTGATATCATAAATTATTTCCTTCGATATCTGTTCTTTTAATGCATCGAACTGTAAAAATTTACACAGTTGTAAAATATTTATTTTCCTAATAATTCTACAGTTTCACTTGACCGACACTTGAATAAAGTGATGAGGTCCTTGGCAATGTTTGTTTTACATAAGATGGAAGAATCAACAACGTGCATATAAGTAGAGTTTAATTAGGGCTTTCAAAAGTGCTCATTTTACCGTAAACAGCCTATATTTCGAAATTCAATTATTTTTTCTTACTTGGTTAGTTTCACATCTGCAACGGTAATCAAATATTACCTAAGTATTTAGTATATCAATCCCACGTGCGAAAATACAAAAATAATTTAAACCGTACATATAAAAAAAAATACATTGAGAAGTCATCTAAGTCATGTTGAGATTTGATTTTTTTATGTTTGACCATACATTTTCGTTACGAAGATTTGTAAGAAAAACAGATAAAAACCGTAAAAAAAAAATTAGTTGTACTTTCTGATCATATGTTTCAGTTTGACTACACATCTTGCTCCTTGTTAACAGTCTCAGAATTCAAGAAGTGATTTGTTATACAAAATGAACCATAACAAGAAGTTATATAACTAATGAGTCAACTTTCCTCAACATGTGTGCAATTCTATTTTAAAGAAGTTCTTAGTAACTGAGTTGGTAGGTAGTTACATTGGCAGAAATATCGTTAGCAGTGAAACCAGAATCATATGCAACAGTAGTGAGAGAGTAACAAATACACAAGTACCTTACCCTGGACTCGAACAAAGAAAAGCTCGTAGTAGAAGTAAGTGCGCAATCAACTGCGTTTAGGCGGTCAGATTCGGAGCATCAACTTCGGATTTGACAAGTCGAATGTTTCGAATGATAGCGTTTAGAACCTAAAATATTTTCAGGGCAATTGTTTTGAAAATAAGTGACTGAGCGACTTTAAACATGAGATCATACATGGCCTACCTTGGCGATATGTATATGAAAAATTTCGTGTAAATCGATTGATTTGTCCCTCAGATATGGCATAAAACCTCCATATTTTCGTGTGACGATCTTCATAAATGGAAGACAGAGAAATTGTGTATAAGGACATTCGAACATTGTATACTGCCATTATACAAAGATAAGTTAAAATCGATAACACAGTTCTTTAGATATAACACACTAATCTAAAATTATTTTATAGCCGCCATTCTAAAAATAAGTGTCTGTCACAGCTAAAAAAAAAAAAAAAATCATATATTTATAAGGCCTACCACAGCACCACTTCTTCGCCAAATTTGGTATGCATGAGTGTTTTGTGTACTGAGATATAATGTAAAAATTTAATTTAATGTGTGGCTATCTTACAAAGTGACAGAGAAATGGGGCTTAATATAGACAAAGTTGACGGTTGAAACAGATACTGCCAGCATAAAAAATTAAGTTTGAATTAGTTTCGTTTGTAAAAATATACTGAGAAAAAGTATTAATATAGTCGCCTATTTGAAAAAAAAAATTATTGACTTACTTAAAACATTCAGTTTACACCACCTACCTCAGCGCTATTCGTTTACAAAATTTCGTAGTAATCTATCGTTTTCCGAGATATTACATAAACACTTTATTTTTTCATGTGGAATTACTTACAAAATGGTGGGCAAAATATAGTCTGTGTAGACGCAATTGATAATTGTAGTGTATACTGTCAGCATATAAATTTTAGTTGGAATTGATTGCATGGTTTCGTCGATATAACGTTCAAAGCTGAAATGACTATGTTCTCGCCAATTTGAAAACAAGTGTATGATGCACTTAAAACATACAATCCAATATCACCTACGCAGTACTAATAGTCTGCCAAATTTGATACGAATCGGTCAGTTGGTTCTTGAGATATGAGTGAAGAGATTTGGGCAGCTCTTAACAGCGAGGTCTTGAGAATCGATCTTGAGATATGTAAAAAAATTTTATTTATTCGTGAGGCGCTATCGTACAAAATGGCGGACAAAATATGCATCGTGTAGATATAGTTCAC
Organism: Dryococelus australis; assembly: GCA_029891345.1. Classification (NCBI taxonomy): domain Eukaryota; kingdom Metazoa; phylum Arthropoda; class Insecta; order Phasmatodea; family Phasmatidae; genus Dryococelus; species Dryococelus australis. The sequence continues at coordinate 170,836,483 of CM056997.1, read as the reverse complement.
AGTTGTAACCTCTCCTGCCCGCATGCGAAGTTAAATTGGATTTCATTATATGGTTTCGACGATATTTCATTCTAAGCTAAAATTGCTATAATATATTCTTGGTTTCTTCACACTTTTCGAATCAAACCTTCAAAAAATCAACCTATGTATAACGTGTTTAGTTATTTCCTAAATATCTCTGGTATCAGAAGCGTTTTATACATCTGTTAACATCGAAGTATCTTATTTTCCGTTACATTGAAGTTTCGCCTATGTTTTATTTAAAAATCATAATATTTCCTAATAATTATAAAAAAAGTGAAAAACATGTGTGTTAGTAATGGTTAGTAAAGAATAGTTTTTATTCAACATATGTTACAACTGAGTGCACACAAATTCGGTGCGTTGTCCGTTGGAAGTAGAACTTTAGCAGGGCTTCAGAAAAGTGCGAAAAACTGTGTGTGTGTGTGTGTGTGTGTGCGTATATATATATATATATATATATATATATATATATATATATATATATATATATATATATATATATACACACACACACACACACGTACACATGCACATAAAAGTTAAACCCGGGAGATATGACGCACCTTTTAATTTATGGCTTTCAAAATTACAAAATTAATTCTACCCTAAAACAAACACCGGGGGAAAAAAAGTCAAGGGTTTTGTGTATTTACAAAATAATATGAATACAAAATTATGTTGCCAACCTAGTCAAATTTTAAAAATACAATTACCCTTTTTTTGGTCATATCTCCCATAGGGATGGGCGATATGGCTGTGATGGGGTGAGAGATATGGATTATGGCTTAACAATGTTAAAATTCTCAGTTGCAATAGGAAAGCGTTTTCCGAAACGAAATTAATTTAATCTGTAACTAGTATGAACCTTAACTTTAAATGTACTATTTTGTTTACTTGTACAGCGAAATAACACTGTTCTTAAAATAATTACTAATATTTAAAAGAACTATATATGCTTATTCCTTCACCCCTTCACCACCTCTCCAAATCACACACTTTAAACACTGAAGTTTAAAAAGAAAATGTTGGGAACCTTTTAGCCACATAAACACAAAACCTCTAAATTACTCCAAAACATTTGAAGATATGCTGAAATTGGTAAAAGTGTTTGTAGTTGTCTACATGTATCATGTTCATTTTGTTGCTCGTTTTTTCTCCAATCTACCACACATTTTGCAAATGAAACCATACATGGTACATGTTTCATGTAGCCACCTACTACATCTTGTACATTTAATCCAATCTGCTCTTGATGAAGTGTCTGCATAGTTCTCGAAACATTCACAGCACTCGTCTTCATCAAAATTGTCACTATCTTCACTTGAAGCAAACTCCACCACAGTACTATCTTCTTCACTAGAAGGTGAATAGTCAAGACTTTTTTTGTATATTGTTTCGATGTACATTTACGTGCCTGGCATTCCTTAGGCCTATCCGAGCCCTTTGTAAATTTTTTGGCATCTTTTGCAGCAGTACGTTTTTTTTTTCGCATCCACTTTCTTCCTCTTCTTGTTTTCTGTCACATCAGGATGGGTAACTATTTGCGTACATTGTTTTCTTGCTGGTCGTTTTCCTGGAGCACGATTTCGTACGGGAGATACTGTATTTAGCAATTTGGTTGGTGTCACATCTTGGCTCTGGGGATGCATGAAGGCGGAGAAGCAAGAAAAGTAGTGAGAGTTTTCATGAGAGTAGGATGTAGCAACACCTACTCGGAGAGGTTGTGGGATACCATCTCCCTCCTTAGGAAGAGGGTCCTCATGGCCACTTTCAAAGGAGGCGCCACTTTATTCAGGAAGGAAATGGTCCATTGGATCAGATCCTCGTAAATATGCATAATCTGGAGTGGTTGAGGGGTTTAGAGGAACTATCCCTGAAGCCCTGAATCCTGAAACGCCGTTTTCTACAGTAGCAGCACGAGACTAAGCACTCTTCAAGAGAACTCCAAAGTGGAGATGTTCAATGCTGGTATGACTTGGCATCCAGTTATTACATGCGTCTGTCCAATATGCCTTCAGTGGCTTGAAGAAGCTCCGATCAATATGCTGAAGGTAGTGCGTCGTGTGGCTCGGCAGACGCAGAACTGAAATATAATTATCAACAGCTTTTTGAAGTACGTCTGGAGAGTTGATATGTGAACCATGGCCATCCAATAGAAGAAAACATTTCCCTGCATTCTTGCGTAGAATGAAGTGGTTTTCGAGCCAGTCCATAAATATGTATTCATCTATGTATGCAGATGTCTCCCTCATTGTTAGGACTCCTCCAGGCGGCATACTTTCTTCCCACAATACTTTCTTGTTTACCCCTTTGAAAATGCAGTAGGGTGGTAAAAATGAGCCCTCAGCATTACAGCATGCCACTACAGTAACTTTTTTCACACCTTTCCTTTGCTTTTGAACATCTTTGCTGCCTCGTACAGCCACAACATGTCCAGGCTCATTCGTTAATGACAAACCCGATTCATCCATGTTGTAGATGTTACCTGGTTTACACAACATATTGTCTTCTGCCGAGGTTTTCTGCAATAGCTCAAAATAGGCTTTAACTTCTTCCTTGTCCATTCCTTCTGCACGATTATTTGATATGCCTTAAGATTTCCTAACATATAAATATGTGTTTCTTTTCATAAAAGACTTGTACCAGCTTGCCAACCCGGTTGCCTTGTTGAACCTCTGTGCCTTATTCATTGGAAATACTAAGTTATAGGCGATTCTTCAAAGGTTTTTCCTAGCTGGAGCGAACCCTGCTGCCAGAAGCTTTTTAACATGGCTAGCAAGCTTCCTTTCAGCATCTTCCCCTAACAATGGAGGTAGACCAAGTTTCCCTTTTATGAAACATCCGGTAGTTAATCTAGTGCGCAGCGTTTTCTCCGGGATGTTATTTTCCCTCGTAGCTTTCCTTACTGGTTTTTTTTTTCATCTTGTACTGCACTAATAGCCTTATCTAAGTCTTACTGTGTCCATGCTGGCAGATTGCTTTTTCTAGCTCCATACATCGTAGGCATTTTCAACCATTTGAACTGGAAAAAAGGGAGAGGAAATAGAATTACTTATTAAACTAAATAGTTTTTTTAAATAAATTTTATACAAAATAAATAGGACTATCTACTTCCGATTTCTAAGACAGAACAATAATTTCTTAGTAGCACCCAGGGTAGTGTAACCTGCGACTTACGTAAATTCAAAAGATCTAATTTTTTTTAAATAACATTTACGCACATGGGTACTTGATATTGTTTACATTTTAGTATTTTGTGTGTTTTTACATCGTACAACAAATACAGTCACATTTTCAAGGCATTCTACTTTAAGTCGCGTTTAAGTAATCAACAAATTCGACTTAACGGAACATGCATTTTACGTAACTAATAAATATCAAGACATAGCCTTCTACGTCAGAGTGTTACTGTATATAGATGTACGAAACTATACTTTAAAAAAAAATTAACTATGCGTCGTATCTACAAAAACCATGGAGAAACGACACAACCCATAACTGTGGTTCAAGATGGCGGAACATGCACGAGACGGCGTGAACACAAGGTTAGCTCAATACCCTTCGCAACTACACACCACTATTTGCTTCAAATTACAGAAATATGAGATAAAGTAAAATTGAAGTAACACACGACGAAACTTTCAGTACTTACCAATGGTGAATTGAGGAAGAAAGTGATGTACTATTTTAAAAACAAACTGGAAGTACTCGAAAACACAAACGTACACTCCCGCAGACTAAAGGCGACTGTTGCGCATGATGACTGCGCATCAGCTCTTTCCCGGCCATGGAATACTGGGGCTGCGTCATATCTCCCGGATTTACCTTACACACACACACACCATTCTGAAAATACGTGTGTAGCGTACATAAAACATACCATTTTTACATAATTTGCCGCAGTACTACTTGTTTGCCGAATTTGGTATGAATAGGTTAAATGTTTACAAGATATGACAAAATATTTATTTATTCGTGTGACGTTATCTTACAAAATGGCCGATAAATGTGGCTATGTGTTGGCATATAAAATGCTTGTAATCGATACATTCAACATGCAAAATTTGGTCGAAATTTGTTAAAGGATATAGTAGATATATCAAACAAACCAGAAATAATTGCGTGGCTTCCATTTCTAAAATAAGCACCAAATCAGTTTAATAACTTATGTTTATCTGACATATCATTATATTACTGACGTAGCAAACGGGGCGAGAATGAATTTTCTAAGATAGAATGTAAAATAATTATTTTTTCCATTTGACGCTATTTTTTTCAAAATGGCGAACCAACAACTATATAAATATCAACATTTAATGGTTACTCGATGCTCTACCGACATACAAAATTTGGTTTAAATCTGTTGAATTGTTACCAAGAGGACATATCACCATAAATATTAAAAATCACTACTATTTTGAAAGTAATTTCCCGGCATGGTCGAAAACTATAAAAATAAGGTGTTCTTATTAAGTACTATAATATGTGTCCCGTGTTTAATGAGATTCGGTTGACGCATTCAAAAATTGAAAAGGGGTGACACACACCCCCCCACACACACACACACACACACACACACACACACACAAACACACACACACACACACACACACACACACACACACACACACACACATATATATATATATATATATATATATATATATATATATATATATATATATATATATATATATGCACATCAAGAGACAGACAGGAAATTGATCTCATAAACCTTTCTTTCCGTCGGAAAGTAGGCCAACACAACAGTCCGTCGGTCAGAAAATTGTCAGTGTTACCACCCAACAACACTAACTTTCTCGCGCACAGAGAAATGTGTTTAATGAATGCAATAAATATATTCGCTTTCCCTAACGTAATTTATCAGCATTTCCTCCGAAGATCTGCAAGTCATCTTCAGTTCAATTCAAAGGTAAAACGTAAAAAAGTAAACAATTTCACTGCCTTGTGTATTTAAAAAGAAAAATCCACCATTTTAGAATATAGTACAAGTTTAAAAAATAAACTTTTCCATTATATTCTGGGACCCATTTGATTAATTTAAACCAAATTTCGTAAGATGACAGTGCGTGATGTAAACATTGAATTTGAAAAACCGAGAATTCTATGAATCCGTTAGTTTGCAATTTATCGTATATTAGAAAATAAAACTTATCTATTATATCTCGGGAACCGTTTAACCGATTTAGACCAAATTTGGTTCGTTGATAGTACATGATATACGCATTTAATTTAGGAACATATATAGAAATTAGTGTGCCATTTTGGAAGATAGTGCTAACTGAATAAAACTACAGTTTTTCATTCTTGGGATTGCTAAATCAATTGATAATTTGACAGTTTGTGGTGTAATCATTTAATTAAGAGAACATTTTGGAAAATAGTGCCAGTTGAAAAATAACTCATTTACATTATATCTCAGGAACCAATGAGCAAATTGAAACCAATTTTTTTCCAAGCATTGAATTAATAATGTGAGAATGTTATTAATCCGCTATTTGGTAAGATAAATGCATCCTAAGAAATAACGCTTTCACAGTATGTATCGGTAACTAAACAACCGATTACTGCTATTTTTGGCTTTTAAGTAATACTATTGTAAACCATGTTCATATATACAATTTAAATGGGTAAAAGGGTTATTTTCAAAATGTTGCCCATGTAGATATTTTAGGTTCATTTGCAATATCTACAGAACCGTTTGGCCAGTTTCGGCAAACTTGTTATGCTGAGAGTATCTTTTACAAGCATTAAATTTGTCAAAACGTAGGCTCTTTTGTCTGCCAGTTTGTAAGATAGCGCCATGTGAAAAATAACTTTTTAGTGTCACTTCTCGGGAAACAATCAACCAATTTCTACTAAATTTGGTACTCAAGTAACACTACAGTAAGTTATGTAAACTGACATGTTTAAGTGGATTAGACTATTACTTCTCAAATGCTACCCACATAAACATTGCACACTACTATGCTATTTCAATGGAACCATGTAACAAATTCTAACTTAATGTGGCATGTTATTGGTATCAATACAAGCATTGAATAAAATAATAAATAAACTCATTTGTCAGCCATTTTGATAGATATCACTAACGCAAGATTAAGTTCTTGTGTCCTATCTTGGGAAACAATATTCAAATTCAGAGTACAAGTTATACTTGTATAGTCCATCTAGACTGATATGACTTAAGGAGGTAGTCATATATTTAAAAAATAACAGCTATGTATCCATATTTTAGGTTAGTAAGCCATATGTTCCAAACAATTTCAACCGATTATAATATGTAGCAGTATCTATGCAAAACATAGAATGTGCCAATAAATAAATGGAAATATTAGATACCACATGAGAAACTGAAGCTTTTAAGAAATATTTCTCGGGAAAACCTCCAGATTACCAACGAACTTTGCACATAAGTAGTTTTACGGTAGGCCATGTTTTAAGATTGTCTGGAATTGTTTACAGTATGACAGTCATATAAATAATTTAGATAAGCTACTCATATATATTATACAATTAACCGCTTTCAATTAAACTTATTATGCTGAGAGTAGTCATTATAAGCATCAAACATGCTTATAGAGGTCATCTTCTGCCGACTTTTTGCAAGATAGTGCCAGATGATAAAATGCGACTTCATGCCATATCCCGGGAACCAAACTTCGAATTACCACCAAATTTTGTACACAGATAATATTACAGTATGACATGTAAAATGACATAATTAAATGTGTCAGATATATTTTTTTTCCAAAATTATGCAGTATAAATTATTTAGAAAATTTAGAAATACCTCTTAAATAATTTGACAAATTTCAACAAAACTTTTTATATTGACATTATTTACTAGACGCATCAGATATACTTATTCAGGGCCTGTTTACAGGTATATTGTACGATAGGGTCAAATTATTTTTTACCCAATATAATTCTATGCCAATCTCAGCCAGTCAACCTATTTCCACCCAATGCTGCTGTAGGCCATGTAATGTGACTGTACACAACGTACACTTACATGATTTAAGGTACTATTTCTCATTATTTTAGAATTTGGTTTCCTGGAGAGGCTTCAAATAATGCCCCCTTAATGCAGTTGCTGTTATTAAATCATCATAGTTTTCAAAATATTACTCTCAAATTCCGATACAAGCATGTTATAGGCAAGTTCAAAGTGTTGAATTAGAGTGTAGGCGTGGCATACTGCATTTGTGTTACAAGCTACGAAAGGAACAAAAACAACTTTTCCTCTACAGTTTATGGTTGAAACTATTTATTAAATGAATGTTAACAGTTTCGCTTGAATGAACCAAAATATATTTACAAGTCTGACACCTATTTTCAACAAAATTGAGAATGCGAATACTCGCTCGCCTGTTTATAAATCGCACTCATACTGAATCAGTATGTACTGCACACCATACAGATTGCATTAAATGCAATTTGATTGAAGAAAAAAAATATCTAGGAGCGAAGACTAGTTTGCTGCAGAATTCTGGAAGTTGGGACTTTTGAGTGTTATATTTCGAAAACTATAATGATTTGACAACTAATAACTGCATTAAGAGGACACTTTGCGAAAGCTCTTTCAGATAACCAAATTTTAAAATGTGAAATATAAACAAGTGAATGACACAGAATGATGCCGCTGTAGATGCCCAGTCTACCAAAACTTTATAATGATCATTACCGAAGTTGATGCTCCGAATCCTACCTCGATAATGTAGTTGACTACAGGTCAACTTACGGTATGAAGTATCCTGTGTTCGAGTCCCTGGTAGGCCTAAGTCATGTGGATATTTGTTAACTGTCTCAGTAGTTCCCCGTGTAAAATCACGACCGAATTTAATAATCTGCCACGGATTTCGTAATTAGAGATACTCTTATTCATGTAACTAAAGTACATATCAATTTCACAGTATGGTGTCGTTATATCATAACGAAACAGTTATTACTGTGTCAGGTGGATGTTAAACATACTAAGGCCGACTGGACGAAATTTCAGATTTTTGGCGGCGCAAATATAAAAAAAAAAAACTGACGTGTAAATATACACAAACTTAGCAAATCATTGTTATTTCAGAAAAATTAATTGCCAATTTAGATTATTTCTCTTGAAACCAAATTTCTTGTATTTCATTCCCCCACTGAACATATTGTCGCTGACACCCTAAAATAAAATGTATAATTTTCCCATGAATGATGCGTGAGAAAACTAACATGAAAATCTGATTTTCAAAAAGTGTGTTATTTTATTTTTAACGTATTAAATTCGGAGATTTTTGACTGAATTTTAACGCAGTAAATACTTGACCACCCAAATAACTTCCTTCTCGAAGAACTTATCAGAAAAATCGATGGAAAACCAATTTCAGTTTCTATGAATATTAAACAGGCGCACTCAAAAAGAAGAAAGTACCTTTCAATGTGGGCGCAATTTCTTACAATATCGCTGAATGTGAGATTCCATATTCGACCTGAATGCATATCGTCAACGCAGCGAATAAAAGCACGGGAAAATATCGCCGGCGAAATACGTTTCTGATTCCCGTCGAGCCAACTCGCAGAACCATGTGCGTGTGTGTGTGTGTGCGCGCGCGTTGGTTGCATGTGTGTGCGCGCGCGTGTGCGTGCGTGTGTGTAAACCGCTGCACAGAACATGTCACATGAGTGACAGCACATCGTAACCACTAAGAATGTGGAAAATCTGTAACACTATTTATTTGAAGCGCAATTTGTTTTTGTCATTTTTTTTTCTTTCAATTATTTCGATTAGAATGTCATAATGGAAAAATAGAAAGCAAATGAAATAACCAGTGATCTTTCCTCTGTGCATATATACAAGTTATTATGATGAGAAGTATCTCAAAGGCTTAGATATCAGGATGCTGTGTGTTATAAAAAGACCATGACGATTTGTGCACCCTATTTCATGATAAATTGCTGTTAATGTTATATACGTATACGAATGGAATATGGCATATAACAAATGCACAACGAATAATGCCACCATTTATAAAATAATAAACTAGTAGATAAAAATATTTATATCCATTCCATTGTACGATTTTCATGCAAAGCGAGATTGGACTATCAGAAAATATTCAGATATAATATTTAAACTTAATTATTCGCAGGTGATAGATTTCAAAATGATGGATGAAAGAGGGCATCTAATATTAGTGTTCTTAATTCACGCAATAAAATTGGAAATTTTGGAATATAACAGTTAGTTTTTTTATATATATATAAGTTATAAAAGTATGAGCAATCGTTCTGAAAATAATTCCTAAATGCAAGCTGCTTGCAATAGTACTACATGTATGTCAATAACTTTCGGAATTACTTTCTGTTCTTCGAATGATATTTGAGGAGGTGCTATATTATATATAAGAGGGGGACAAAAGCAACAGCGCATTAAAAGATTTAACAATTGTCTTGGTAAGCCAGCATACCAAGTTTTGTTTTAAAAATGGTCCGGTATTCTGTGCCGCTCGCGTGGCACCACGCCTGTTTGGTTGGATTTGATTTATTGTTAGTGTGCCCGCTGGTAATAATCTTGTCCGACTTTCGGCAAAACCCGTTCGGTTGCAGCATTTAATGAATTTTGGCTAATTTTGTAGGATAATTAGAAAATAAATTTATATTTATGTCAGTTACTGTTACCGTGTTAATTTCCTTTTTATGTCTGTGTTTGTATGTGTAAAACAGTACTTTCTGCCTTTCGTTTTCTTTTGGATATGTTGCATGTTCTGTCAAGTTAAATGATTGTTTTTTTACTTTTTGTTTTGAATCTTTGTTCGCAGCAAATAAGTTTTAGCTTTTTTTGTAATTCAACAGTAAGATAAACTAATTGTGACTATTATTTGTATAACCTTTTAACTTATTTTGCTAAATTGATGTCCTTAATTATTTACTTTTTTTTTTTTTTTTTTTTTTTTGTATTGTTCAACCAACCGAATTGAAGTGTTCGAATGGTTTTATTCGGACCAATTGTTCGTTAACACGTGTCAAACTTTAAAGATATTATTTGAAGTTTAGTCCTACATTCAAAATTATATGATGTTTCGTATACATTTTTTTTTAAATACTAAGCATTAGTAAGTTTGTTTTCTAATTTCGTTTAGCCAGATATTTCTCAAATGTATTCTTAGAGTATTTTGACTGTAATCGTCAAACTGTATGTTTCGATTGTAAAACTCGAACGTCGATACATGCTTAGCTACGACTTCACGAAAAGGACTTACGTCCACGCTCTTTCTTTGGCAAGAACATGGCGTGATCTTTTTAAAGTTCCTCTTGTGCTGTTTTCCCGTATCTTCATGTAATATTTTAAATCTCACCGCTGCGGGTAAGTTACTATGTTTTGCTTAGTATCCCCTTCGGATATATATATATTTGTGTATCGGCCCGCAGTTGTCGTTTTTGTTTATTTCTAGCAGTTCGCGGATGTACCAGCTTTAGCGTAGATTCCTGACCCTGTGATGGCGACTTGACTACTTTGGTCCTGGAGTGGGGTTAGCTGTCGGCTTCCCCGCCTGATTTGCGGATCTATTCCGGATGTGCTTCTAACTTCTCCCATCACTCGGCTGTGATTTTCTCGCTGCTTCATCAGGCCATGCAATGTTACTATTTTTGAAGCATGTGGCTTTGCATGCAAGCCGTGTAGTTTTCGATGCACGAACTTTAGTTTGGCCGCAAGAATGTATCAACCTTAAATGAACAAAAATGTTGTAATACCCTTTGTAACCTAGTTTGTGTGAAATAATGAAATTTTGTGGCAACATGCATTCTTCACCTAGGCCCCCAAGGTAAATTAGGAAAACTGCCTTTTTGAAAACCTAAAGTGAACAAATATTAAGATAAAAATGAGTGCTCATTAAGTTGCTAGGGGATCCCCACTAGAGTATTTTCTTTTCTTTTATCCAGTATCACATCAAATAAGTAAATAACAAAATATAAAAAGAAAGTATGCGAAAGTTTTACTCGCTTTAAATGATATTAATCAGGGATGCTCTGCTTTTGTTATGTCTGACATATTACCTGTTTTACTTATAAGTTATTGTTATTGTATAAATAATTTTATCGAAAAGAAAAATATTGAGAGAAATCAAAGACACGTTCCGAATCTGATTAGTTTTCACTTCACCCCTTGTGGTAAACCTTTTATTTTGAGTATACTCATTGCTCCATAGGAGGCTATGAAAACTTATAATTTTTTTCAACTGATTGTTATATAGAAGACGGTAGGGCTTATCATAATGTACTTACATATTCTATGAAGTGAACATACTGGATTTAAAGGGCATATTTCATGTGGTTCGCATATGGCGGTTATCTATGATTGTAAAATGCTGTAGAGCTTATCGAATAATATCTGTATTCTCCTGATCATAACTGACTACGTATTGACATTCAAGGACCTAGCTTAGATGATTCGCGAGAAGTGAATGCCTATAAAAAGACTTGGGGGAGTAACATGTAGTACGTACATTAACATGGTCATGAGTGTCATCTGTGATATAAATTTTACGTCAAAAACTTTAGTGGTGGGTTATACAGGAGTGTATGTAGGTGGCGTGGAGTGTTTGGCCCGGGGGGGGGACTATCGTGTAGGCGGACGTGGCAGAAATATGGCGATGTGGTAGAGTTTGCAGCCGACGGCGATGTGCAGGAGGTTGGTGTACGCGAAGTAGCCTGACGGAAATTCCAGTCACAGAACCTACAGGTATACAGAAGCGAGGTGGCGCGTTCTTCGATGCAAGCGAACTCGCTCGTTCACTGGGCACGACGCTCGAGGAACAATTATTGTGTCTCATTGGCCGAGCTGCACGTGATGGTACTGAATGGCAAACACACACAAACTCCATTGGTCACACACAAGGCTTAATAGTTTTACTATGGAAATTAAAATATTTTAATAAAAATTATCGATTGAATACATTTTTAAAAGCACAGTAATAACAATTCAATGGCTGATTGAGTTCTGATTTAGTGTACAATCGATTACAGTTATAATTTAAGTTTCATTTTTTAATCAGAAGATTAAAATACTATATAAAAATATCAATGTAATAAATATTGTAGCTAATACAAACTGAAAGATTTATGAGGTTATGGTATACTATACATTCTATTTGCTTGATAATTACAAAAAAAAATCTGCAATCGGAAGAATTAGATTTTTTCAATAAAATACAGATGTATTATTTTTTTCAAAGCACAGTATAAAAAAATTGCATTGTAAATTTGGTTTTATGGTATTGGGCAATATATTTTACTGGCAATTAAAAATAAAACTTTCTAAATATAAAACTTTTTAAAATAAATATATTGAAAAAATATGATTCTGCAAGTATAGAATTAAAAAACCGAGTATTTAATTGGGTTACAATTAATTATTGGTTCGATTTTATTACCAATAAAAAAATGAATGTCTAAAATTAAGCAATGTTTTGTGTTTTTAAATAAAAAGATCGATTTAATAAATGTTTACTAACATAGTAGTAAAAAATTATGCATTTTTACACCTTAGTACCATATGTCTCGATAGCTCAGTTGGCCAAGGCCAATCAAAAGTATAGCATTACGAGGCCCCTCTACTCCAACTGAATTTTTTTACTTGCATTAAAATATGCATGATGATAAAGGTGAACATCACATGTATCATGTATGACAAATAGTACTTCGAACTTAAATTCAGGGTGAAAAAATAAATACACACTAACATTACCTAGCAGAGGACATTAGAAACAAAGATGCCTGCCTACACTGGCACCATCTAGCAGGGAGCATTGGAAACAAATATGGCGGACGGAAAAACAAATGACAAGCGAAAATACACAAGATGGTGGGTGAAGCGAACAAGCTGACACCAGTGGTGCACTATAGCAAACGACACTAGAAACGAAAATTCAAATCGAAGATGTCGGAATAAGGTAAAATCCAAGATTCAGGTGAAAGCCAAATCCAAGATGATGGACGAAGGTAAAATCCAAGATGCGGACGAAAGCCAAATCTAAAATGGCTCCACCCGAGTGGAATGACAGAGCAGTGCGCGCGGGGACAAAGGACCCTTCTCCCGGCTCCAGTTTTCCTGAAACTATGTCGCTCATTTCACCGTATGTTAACAACCCCAGTTTTCCACATATGATTATCCCTATATAGTATAAAAGGAAGACCCTGGAGCGCGTCAGTCTGTCTGTATAACTGCGCTAATCTCGAGAACCACTGAACGAATGATCTCCATTTATCGAGGAAGGTTTGTGTCCACTAAAATTGCCGTAGCACTTATAGGAGCTGAGCATTAACGGTATTAATGAATCAAGTTGGGAAAAAATGAGCTATCTTGCTGCTTTCTAAGCATGCTCTACCAAAACTTCATGGCCGATTGTTATAATTCTTTCATTGTTAGCAAGCTACATTCTTCCATATAGCTATAGATATATACCAAGTGGGGCCACAGAGGCTCATTGGGTAGAGTAATCTCAAGTGGAGCCGCAGTGGCCCAGTGGATAGAGTAATCCCAAGTGGGGTCGTGGTGGCTCAATGACTAGAGCACTCTCAAGTGAGGCTGCAATGGCTCAGTGGATAGAAATATATCACGTGGGGCCACAGAGGCCCAGTGGCTAAAGCGATTCCAAGTGGGGCTACAGTGACCCAGTGACTAGAGCGATCCCAAGTGAGTGGCTTTTTCGAAATAAATCAATGCCCAACGAAGCGGGCGAGGATAGAGCTAGTTATTGTAATAAAAGACAGCATACACTTGCCTCATACGTAAGCAAAATCTATAGAAACATTCCAAGCGTAATGGCACCAATATCAAGCTACAAATAATTAAGAGAATTCGCCACATTTATAGATAGAATTAACAAGAGGAGTGCTGGTAATATATCAGATAGTTTTCACCTAACTTGAGGCGCCTAATGATGGTAAAAAATGCATGTATTTCCAATATGAAGGGTTTTTCCTTATGGACTTCTGGGAAGTGGAATTGGAGCTCGAGACAGTTCGCCATATTTTCGGTGACGTCAGTTTATCTTTAATCTTCACTGACTTAAACTTTAAATAGCCCAGATATTTGACAAGTTTTACATTCTAAATAGAAATTTAATCAATTAATAATTATTGCAATAAATCCCGAAAATGGTGTTCAATTCTGCATGACCTCTGCTATTCTAGTTTGACGGCTGCTATTATCTGCTCTTTCAAAACATATTATCAGTTTCCGAGTAGATTAAAAGAAAAAGAACTCTTTCATTACCATTCGCTTAAATATTGAAAATAATGATTATCGTAGATAAAGGCCTAGAAAAATAATAAATGGTTTATTTTGGTAAATTTAATTGATTATTTCGCGCCATTTATAATTTATTTCTTAATATTGCATCTCCTTTGAGTGCCTTTTCCTCCTGCTATTTTTTTTTACATTATATTTTATTCAAAGCTACGCTCCTAGGAAGGTATTTTTTAATCTGTGCCTCACAAATTCTTTCATATTACAAAGTTTCCACTACGCTGGAAGTCTTTGCTTAATATCAGGTAGTTCTGGAGTCTATGAAGCAATTTCGTTTAAAGTTGCCAGGAAATAAGTTGGCATTTTTCGTGTGAGAGCGTTGACGTTTTTCATCGTGAAGTTACTTTCGGGGAAAATTCCTTTAAACCATAAGAATTACTCGTGTTGTAAAAGTGTAAGTGGCTGTGTTTTTATTACACATTACAACTTCTTGTTTCAAAGTATACGTCAAAAAATATATTTGGGATTTTTCGATCTTTAGAGAAATGTTAACTTAGGCTGAAAATTAGACTTTAATAAAACAAGACAGAGCAAAAGTGGCCCTTTTATTATAATTCCCTTTTACTAAAACGGTGTAGTGTGTTCATTCTGTGTTGTTTACCATGCACTGTGCATGACAAACCAAACACATTTATATTGATATGCAAGTCCTGTTAATAACCGTTTTGGAAAACAAGCACTATAATAAAGTGCTGAAAATAACTTGCCAGAAGTCTCACTAAAATTCTTGTAAAGTTAATGATAATGGTGTTGGTTTTAAATTGATATTTTCAGGCATAATAATGCAGTAATTTCCATTTCAAAATATCGTAACACATCAGAGTGACGCAGCCACTCCTGAGGTAGTAGCACTTATCTGACACCTCTTGCTGAAAACTCCTCAAGGCAAGAGGAACCATAGGCCGTGCTTTCACAGTCCCTACACATACTGAGTGTCAGGATCAAGCCAGCTTTCGCCCTTTTTGCTCCACGCGAGGTTTCTGTCCTCGCTAAGCTGGCTTTAGGACTCCTGCGTTATTTCTGACAGATGTACCGCCCCAGTCAAACTCCCCGTCTGGCAGTGTCCTGGTTCTTCTTTCCTAATCTACCCTAACTCAGTGTGTTAGTTGTACGTCCGAGGTAGGTACTGGAGCTTGCGTCTCAGGGCTGAGCCCCTTACGTCTACAGGGGAGGGAATCCATGCAAGGAGGCATGCATCGCGGCAGAGAGGGATTGGACAGTCAAGGTCGCATTTGTGGCCATGTCTACCTCTCTAGGTGTACGTATAGTAAACTAATAACTATGAAGAGAAAGAAAAAACCGACATTGGCACTGTAAAAACTGTTTCGACAGGAAATAATTACAAATTGTTACATGCAGTAATAGAAGATGCTACAGGAGACAGAGAGGTAGGAACCACGCTCTATCAGAGGGAAGAGAAATACTAGTAGAGAGGGGGCGGGATCTTATTTTTTTCTCTGTTGTGATTGGCGCTGGTTTAACCAGAGTGTAGAGGGAACTACAATCCGGTTGGAGGAAATGTGCATTTGGGCCTGTCTCCCCCGAATCCGCAGTAGGTCCCTGAAAACTTAACGAAAGTAAAAATGAATTGCCGGCAGCACGAAGCTGTGTCCTTGGATCGGATCACGTGGTGATGTATGCAACCCGAGCACACGCCACGACGCCACGACGCCACGAGGACGAAGAACGGCCTCGAGTTCCCTGGAGCGCTTAGTGAAGCCTGTTCACGATAAAGCGAGCACTTTTCAAGCCAACCCGATAAAATAATCACTGACCCTGCTTACATATGTTTTAACGGGCGCACTGAGTGACATGCGCCCAGTAAAGTTGGCAACGAAGGATGGAAAGTAGTTCCATAAGAAGTGTTAGGTATCCATTTGCGATAACAAAAATTATTTCTTTCCCTTTCTGCTTTTTTAATGCGTAGAAGTGTAAAAATTAGCAGATTTTTAATACATATTCATTCCTAATAATCTTACAGTTTCACTTGGTGGCCGCATGTATAAAGTACTGAGGTCCGCAGCAATGTTAATTATACATAAGGCGGAAGAAGACACGATGCGCTTACAAGTAGTTCTTAAGCAGGGCTTTCAAAAGTGCTCATTTTACCGTGAACAGCCTATACCATAAAAACTGCGACGAGGGGTATGAGAGGCCCGACATCACGTGCTCCACTCAACTTCGACCTATAGGAGGTGGTCTACTACCAACATGACGGTATTTCTGCCAGAACCAAGCTCCGTACAATTTGAGCTCAGAAGATACAAAACTTATAGGCAAAAGAGTCGTTCATGTAATTTGGAAGTCTCTTCTGTTTCATAGTGTTGCAAAGATTCATTAATTTTATTATACGAGAAATGTCACTTCAAAGTTCTCATTTTCATTATTTTGTTGTAACATCTGCCAGGTCTTGGAGACTACAAGGCATTTACAACTTCCATGTGACGTCACTAGTGGTGGAGCAATACAGTCACTACACGGCTTTGTTTTCGGAATATGTCACAATACGGCAAAATAAAATGAGCAGTATTGAACAATACTCAATTTTCGCTTGTTTCAATTGGTTGTCATTTTTAAGCAAGCTAAGAACGATGTTAAGAAATACTACTAAATTATACATTCTCTCAATTTATAAACTATCTGTAGGCAAGTTCATAATTTTTGTTATAGAGTATGTTTGTAAGTATGATAAACGATGTTCAGAAATATTACCTAATAATACATTCACTATTTGTATAAAATAATCATTATTGCTTAATTATATTTTCTTTGTCAATGCTGTTATGTAACAATGTTTAACCAACGGGGAATAATTAAAAAAAAAGATATCTTTCGAATGAATCTTATATTTCTTAAAACAACTATGCTGCTTGAAATAATTTGTAGAAACTAACCGATGAAGTTCAAATAATTCCAATAGATATGTTTAATACCTTATGTAGAGTGCATAAGTTTCGACGTAGGCTAATCCTTTGCTATCGCTCATGCTAGCACACTCAAGCAAGCACCGGAAAAATCATGCTATAGGCTGCACTTTTGAGATCCTAGTGACTTTTCTCCAGTCATTTTTTATTCTTTGGCCACTTTTTGAGTAAGCTGGTCGCATTATTTTTTATTATTTATATTTATATTTATTTGTTGGATGTTCAATATCTTTAGTGCAAAATTTCAAAGTTTAAAGGTCAATGGTTTCCGAGCAAGGGGTATAAAAAGTTTCGACTTTTTGTCTTTTCTGACGTACATATTTTCATAAAGGTAGGTGGTAGGTGAAAAATATTTGGTATACGTAGAGTTAACTTAGTTTACTGCTCGCATTTTGTGTGCGAAGTGCACCTCAGCCCGAGGCCGAGACCTCCCACCAAGTCTTCTCGCAACGACGTATCACGTCCCCACGTCGATATTATTTCAGAGATAAAATATACAAGTATATCTCCTCTACTGCACGGCGTAACCTACACGGACCAGCCGTCGGCTAACATGACCGTGGAGCGACGTGACGAAAATGTTCATTTTACTATCCTCGAAAGAAGTATCATTTAAGGTAAGGCGTTTGAATTAACAGTTCAAGATTACTATAGTGATGAGTGTGCGGTTCATTTGTGTCGTCCACAAACAAAGTTCCCCACGAACATTAGACATATGAAAAAAGAAAATGCGGGCGAAAGACGGTCAACCAAGTACGGCAGGGAAAATTACCAAATTATTCGCGAAATAAAAAAAAATATAAACACTTGAACGTATGTTCGGAACGATGTGACGGTGCTTGGCACAGTTAGGAGGTTACAACGCCATGGCCAGAGGCGCTCGTGTGTGCTTGTGCATATGAGCTTTGCTCCATCTAAAGAGATCCCCAGGTGATGAAAACCTCCCATTCCCCCCGTAATTTTTGTAGTGGAAGAAACACATGCACAAGTATCAGGGGATTCTAAAATATCTTCTAATTTTTTTAAGCACTCTCTTCACTCCAGCGGCAACTTGGGCGCTAGTGTGCTTCCCCAGCAATCAGGTCTTCTGTGCCTATAAGAAATTTGAGTGCTTCGTTGTGTTCTGCTATGTTATGGATTCAAATGTTAAAACCTGACATAGTCATTTGCTGTCCATTCTCTTCTGGCAAAAAATGCAGAGCTGCCAATTTACTTTACGAACTGTTGATCGCATCGGGATCCTTGCTAGCTGTGAAGATTTGTCTTCATGTTTCATATCACCGTGGAATTATTCTGCCTGATTAATTTTCTCTACTTATTTTACTAACCTATCAATATGTACTTGGTGGGTAAACTGGCTGTGGCAATTGTTATGCCAAAATGTAGCATCAGATAACAGCTTTTACTGATGCGTGATTCTAGTTATGTAATGCAATCACTAAATTTGTTGTCAACAGATTGTAAGTTCTTACGTTTCTCTAAACATACTTGGACTTTATTTAAACCATGTACAGTTCCTCTCATCAAATCACTTCTGTTGCTCTGGTCGTCACTATCACACATAAGGCATGAGACACGAAAGTCATCTTCAGTACGGGGTTTCTTTGCAGGATGGGAAATTGATATCACTGGTTCCATTTTCTTAATCTATTCGGCATCCTCTAATTCCATGGACTCGAACTCAAAACCTGGGACAATTAACCATGTAAATAACCACATTATTGCACTTTTAACAATAGAAAAATCATGTATAACAATCGTCTAGCACCAAAAGGCCACATGATATTAGATACTTTCTAAGGCTCAATTTTACTACTCATTTCGAATTCAAAAACAATAATCGGCTGCTCCATATTAGTTACATTGCCAAATGAGGTTATTTATAATAAGGATGTAACATGACAAGATCACTGTTACCAAATCTAGGATATACTTTGGAAATGTTCAGGGTGTTATTAAGTTATACAAACCACTCCTTCTGCAATCCATGCCGGTATTGGTTATCGTATTTTAAAGTAATTGCAAAAAATAATTATAACAATAAAATCTACTTTTGACTGGAAATATTCGACTTCTCCATTAGTTTCTTGGCCGCCATCTTTGATTTCTCGTTATCTTGTTAACTATCACTAACTGTTATAGATTTTGTGTTTATTATAAGACACCAATATCATTAAAAATATACCCCAAACTTTAAGGTATGCACCAAATTACAAATTATTCTATTACTTAGGATAGTGTTGACAGCCATCTCAAATTTTTGGTGACTCCAAGAAATTCATTGTTGTTATCAAACACATTTTTTCATTAAAAGGGGCCATAAGGAGTACAAAAATTGTTATTGCCACTTTTAGGAAAGAAAACTCATGGATCCATTTTCTAGAGCCTTTTGATGCAAAATTTTACCCTTCTATAACCATCCATTCGTAACTCCCCTACCATCGAACATTACCAGCAAATCTAACATACCATACAGACAAGATATATTAACCATCGAACCATGCATTATAAATAGCATCGCCAACACACAATATGAACAGCTTAGTCAACCAGACGTTACCCAACATTCATACTATCAGAACATTCCTCTCAAACACTCCTGTGGAAGATATTAAAACTATATCCTGAGAACTATATCACACAAGACTCTTTCTTCTAGTAAATCGCACATCATTTCGATATCATCGTAGATGTTCAGAACTCAGTACTACTTTCAAACATTCTCTCTATACTCGCCATCAGTTATTACTAAAATATTCATAGTAATTACGCCAGTGTTATTTTTTACCCATATATTGCTAGGATAAAATGTAAATTTCCTGATCAAATAAATAAAAAATAACAGTTTACCGTACACTTTAACTTTATTTCAAACACTCATAAAAATACACAGTATTACTTACATAAATTCAAATATATTCTCCATTCAACAAAAATAATTATGCTTTACTCAAATTGTACAGTACAAGTCCTGTTGTGAGCAGTCAAGGTAGCCCTACTCGCATACACAACACAGCAGTTAACACATGGATACATCGTGTAAGAAGTGCTGAACATACAGTTACTAGCTTCATGTTGTCTGATGCTAGAGCAGTGGCTCCGAGCTAAGTCACCCCCCTCTTACCTTCTATCATCATCGATCGTTACCGACGTCGTCGCCAGATTGCCCTCGATTGTCGAGCGATGGGCTAATCGCATAATTTTGTAATTAGAATGAATCGATTACAATTATTTTTACTATCGAATAAATGATCGGTAAAATAATCTATTGTCTTGTTCTAATCCATTCATAAAAATTGACTGCAAACACTGCATATTCCTATAAATTAGTCTTATAAAACTATTCTTATAAAAACTTTTTCACTTTTTCAAAATACTTTCTGCTATTTTGACTTTTTTTTGTTTGAAAATCTTATTTTATTTTTTTAACTAGCTGTTCCTGCGACTCCGTTCGCGTGGACTTTAGTATTCGTTTACATATCTTTAAAATATAAATTTGGCTTCGCTTAGGTTAATTGGAGTAATTAAAATTCATCCCACCATCGCTTCGCTCAGGTTTTATGGAGTTATTAAAATGCAGCCCGCCATCGCTTCGCCCTGGTTTTATGGATATATTGGAATACATACCTATATAATTGTTTTGAAAGAATGTTACTTTATTATCGGAAATTGTTTTATCATCTCGTTAGTGTTGCTTGTTTGATAATATGTTATTTCGCTATGTTTTTCCAAAAACTAATGTATATTTTCTATTATGCGTATTATATCAATGATTATTTAGAAAACTATTGTTGTTTCAACGATGTTTTTGACAATAATACACAATGAAGATTATATGAAAAAATCAATTTACTTCATACCCATTTGAGATATCGAGATGAAATTAACAGCAGATATTAAATAGAAATAAACTCTGATATCTGAAAATGTTATCAAAATCAATTCAGCAGTTTCGGAACCTATTCTGGACAAACAGGCAGACAGTCAAAAATGTTAAAAATTGTTATTTATCCTTCAACATCGTTTAAATAGAATAATAATGCCTAGATTTTAAAATAACGCACACTTCAATTATATTTATTAGTATAGATAAATGTGAAACAGGTAGGTATATGCAATGTTGTCTTTTGTTTAAGTATAAACAGCTGAAAATCGTCAATAACCGAATTGTTTTAAAAATCGATTAATCGATTATAATTAAATAATCGACTAATCTATTATTTTACAAGCGATTATCCCATCCCTGCGGTCAGTAGCGCACCATGTGGATCGCTGGCCACGGACCACGCACATCTCGCTGCTAACTTAGTAATGGACCGACCGCAGCTGAAACAGAAACGCGATTAGTCCGGGAGTTGTACCAATGAAATGAGGCCGGGCGGAGTGGCACTTTGGCAGGGGAGGAAAAGGGCCCCGTCGATAACCTGACACCGCCGCGCCGCTGCACTCGGGGATACATTTTTGACACTAATTCAGCGGATAACTGACTTGCCCACGATTTTTGTTCGTCACTTGTGCAAAACATTCCCCTTCATCCAACCACAAACTCTTTACTAACTATATTATTTTCTTTTGCTTCTTGTAATTTGTTTGTTCACTATTAGGTTCAACCAAATGATAACATCAGCGACGATGCGAAAGAAAATGCATTACTTCACTAAAATGTTACCATTTGTGAGATCTCATCACCTTCACACCTTCGAACAACTCCTAACTTACTAGGCAAGGCAAAGGTAGGAGGGGAAAAATTTAGATTTTCTCTAGATATAGCCATTATTTTAAAACGACAAGTCCTTGTAAACATTCTCCGCGTTTTTGACTGTACTTTCCTGGTCCTTCACAAGGTAACATCGTCGTCGACTTTTCATGCTCGTAGCGACGTCGTATAGGCAGACAATTTATAACAGGTGATCCCTGCTCTTTACAAGAGAGGAAACTTAAACGTGCTACTGGAGTCTGTTCAAGAGGAGAGGAACTGTATTTCTCAGTGCCACGGTACAACGACAGATGAGCCGTGTCCGAAACGGCTACGAGACCATTATTTAGGTTACTAAATTGACCACGTGACCAAATTTAGGCCCTAAATATGTGGGGATTTTAGGTTGAAATTTACTGAGGTGAAGTAGCACACTAAATTCCCAAAAAGGTCCGTAAAATCGTCTGCTGTAGTTTATTTACGTTTTATTTGCCGCATTGTATTGGAAACGTCGGTATTTACTGTTTTTGAAACGCTGAGAAATACACGCACGTGAAAAATGGAAAATTAGATATCTACATGAAGTCATTTTAAAATAAAGTTCGTATGTTGTATTTTTAAAAAATCAGTTGTTATTTAAAATGGAATATTAATTGCAGGGGGCGAAGAAATAACGAGAAGATTGATATCGGTTAGAAAGAAATATGATCAGTTATTAACAAGACGTGAAAAATGCCTGGGAGAAAGTTTTTTATTGATAGTATGATAAACAAAATAACGTTGAAATCCACGAGCCTGTAGTTTCCAACTTTGTCGCATGTAGCACTGTTACAAGCCGTTTGAAACCATCCACCCTAAATTCCTAAACCCTAATTCCCCAAATTTGCCATTTCGGACACGGCTATGATACCTCCACCACGCGGTGTCATTCAGCTACCGAGAGACTGCGATATCCTCACAAGAGTACCTCATTCCTCTAAGTCTGCACGTACAGTGGAACCAACTACGCACGAATATTGGTCTCACGAAGTCGCCCGAGCAATCCCGATGTGAGGGAAAGGACGGACATCCTCACACTAGAGGCGTGTGACAACGTCCGTCTTGTTCCGACCTGCGAACGGATCCCAAAAAGCTGGTATTTTGCCCCGAAATCTAAGACCTGATTAGTAAAATTAGAATTTTGTGTCGTCGTTGTTTTATGTGCGTGTGGTTTGTAAGTATTTGGAAATGGAGAACAACAAATTAATATGTCTCGTTTTCGAGAAGAGATGTTTGTTGGACCGAAAAAAAGACCACACCATTCTAGAGAGGTCCAGAGAGATGTGTGGGAGGAAGTGGCCTCTGAAATGAACACGTGTGGTACGTACACGCCAATATTTGTTTACTGTTTATCAGCATATGCATGCAGAGTATTTGCAATTAGTAGTGCAGAACTAAACCTACATATTTTCCGTACCTATGTATACAAGCGTCCACAGGTATAGGCTGTTCACGGTAAAGTGAGCACTTTTTAAGACCCTTCCAACAGGAATTAACCACTAATAAATATATCTTATTGCAGACTCAGGCATTTTGAGGGTGGTGAAATATATACACTGTTTTTATTGGTTACATTGCAATGTTTATATTAAAAAGCCGCAGGAAGATGGAAATTAGACGAAAGGAAAAATTTAGAAGTGCTTTAAAAAGTGCTCACTTTACTGTGAACACCTATACCTAATATCATTCGATCTGTAAGGTGTCCACTTCGGGCAAAACTATAATGCATGATATATTGAAAGCATATTTAACAATTAGTAATATATTATGAGGCTATACTGCTTGTTTGTAAAGAAATAAAACAGAAAGAGAAAATATGTATGTTGACATATTAAACAAAATTTATTTTTTGATACTAATAAATACAACACACCAGTGTAAGGACGACAAATTGAACATTTTGAGATATAAAATATAGAGGTCGAAAATAAAAATAAATTATTAATTAAATAAAACATAAGTGGATTGTTGGAATCTGTACATGTTCGCTGAACACGATTATTTTAATACTTTAACATATTCTGTAATACAGATAAGGACCATTTAACATTCTGCAACTTGTTTTAATTTCCACAACGAAAACACTCCCTGTGTCATGTATTTCGATACCGCACAGTACCAACTTTTATAATGGTTTGTTATTCAAAGGTTGTTAACAGAAAAATATTTGAATGCATCTCTAATAGCATAAGCCTTTTTAACGCCACGGTTTTCACCTATACTGCCCATTCTATGCATAGATGTTGATGGATTGCTTTCTGTTGAGGGTGAAATGCTAACATCTATACCCTCTTTATCAATTACTATGTTATGAAGTAACCATACACATTGTGAGATTCATACAGCTCACTCAAGGTCAATTTTATAATGGTTTTAGTTAGTAGCTGTCACTTGCTAGTCATTATACCGAACGCGCACTCTACGACTGGGCGTGCTTTTGTTAAACGTTTATGGAAAATATACTCTTCCCGCCCTAAGCTCTGGGCACATTAAATAGGGAATTTAAAGGGTAAGCTTCATCACCTAGCATAACGTGAGGTAAAACTATGTCCGTACCTGGTACATATTTCTCTGAATTTACATTGAGAGCACCATTATCTAATTCGTTGGACAGATTTGAATTCGAACATATGCCACCAACGCTCTCATTACCATATCAATATGTAGTTTTGGCCTCCGACAGCTTGCAGTACGAGCGAAAAAAAAAGTGTTTATAGTTATAAAACATGCTACCAAAGTTTCAGGGAGCTTTGATTTGGTCATGTTTCCCGTCAATGCAGTCTATGCAGTCAGGTAACCTCCATTTCGTCCAAAACTAATATGTGATGCATACCATTTCTTCGTTTGTTGGGAATGTCAAGTGTATCTCTGGTAATTTGTCCAAAATCCATCGGCAGGTGTCGTGTACGATTCCGCCAACTGTGTTGTCAGCCATCCTGAATGAAAATCCCAAAGTTCTGAAAGACGATCCGTTATCTGAAACAATAAAATCAAACATTCGATTTGTTTCAGCTGAAGAATTGAAGAAAAGTGGATAGGGTTAATGGGTATATTCAGGAGAGAGTTGAAGAGGCACAATTCAACACATTCTAGGGATCCCGCTCAAGATGGCAACTCCCACTGGCCTTCCTTCGATTCCTTAGTGCTTCTCACTGATACGATGACACCGAGGGATTTGAAGGTTAGCACTCCTCCGATAGAAAATACTCGACTTGATACAATCTTTGACAGTTGTGATTCCCCAAAACGATGCCCGACCCAGCACACCACAACAGGCCACTCCATGTCAGCAAACAACGTCAACACGTGTATTCAAGGCTCCACAGAAGAAACGAAGACGAAATACTTATTCGCGGAAAGAAGATGCGTACGATGAAAGATTACTTCATACTGAAGAAGAGAAATTAAAATAATTTAAGTACAATTCCCAGCACAGTAACGTGCATTTTTAATCAGTTTATTGCCATTTATTCAGCAGATATCCCAATCTCGTCAACTGATCGTTCGGACAAAGTTGATGCAAGTCCTCGCTGAAGAACAAAGTACACCTACAAGTGCGCAGCATTCATCTCCAAATCCCAAGAAACAAGGACACCAGGAACCAGAATTGCAGATCCTTGAGTCACCGGTTTCTGCTTATTCCGACGACAGCTACTTTCAGCATGAGTGTACTCAACAACCTTACGTATCACATGTACTTACACCATCCGCCCAGCTACGTGCGTCTGATTATTCGTGTCATTACAACCCAGCAGACACCATGGGAAATACATAACAAATATTTTTGTAGGAGATTATGCTCTCATTTTTAGTTTATTTTCACACAATAATTTTGAATGTAGCAATTTTATATTAATCAATTTTATTAGAATAGTTTTCATTAATATACATAGCGTTACATGTTGATATATTGTTTTCTTTAAATAATTATGTTTTTGTTGGACTGGACACCATTTTTCAGACAGGATTATTACCTCATTATATTAAAATAACACAACTTTAATGCATTTGTCGTGAAGTTCTGTGTTTTACCATTTACTAAACAACATTTATGTTACTACATTACTTCAATAAAGGTATTTTGTTTTTATTAATTAATTTTATCGATTCACTACATACCTCAGTGTCACAGCCAAATGTTCTTCTGGAGATATTGTCAGGCGAAAATTACATTGACTTTATACTGTCCAGGATGTAGTAAAATATTAGTACCCCACACGGTTTTACACGAGGTATATAAAAGTAGATCTTAAGCAGGTCTTCAAAAGTGCTCATTTAACCGTGAACAGCCTATTGTAACAGCCAGAACAACTTTCTACCACCTCCTTATTCAAGTTACATTGAAATCGTTAAGGTTCCTTCGTATTAGATTGTTATTTACAGGGTGAATTTGAGCAATGGGGACAAACTGGAGGAGACAATATCTGATAGCATGAGGAGCAAAAAAGATCGTACGGACATAATATGTCCGGAAATTCCTAGTTGATATTCTAGAGATCATTTATTCATTCATCATTCTTAAACAGTACAGTTCTGTGCACGGCACGCTGTCATGAGGTCACCGTTACATGGTGTTTCGGAGGTGGCCCCACGGGCCTCTAAGCAAGTGTGTACGTGCTGCAGCAGCGACTTATGCAGACGTTCAAATGTACAATCCTGCTTCCGATATGGTGTCACAGCCTATATGCATGCATTGTTCCAGTGTCTGCACGTCCGGGATGAGCACCTCTCAGGTGCCCCCATAGGTAGAAATGTAAAGGGTTGAGGTCCGGTGACCGGGCGGGCCATGCACCTGCACCACCTCGTCCGATCCATCGACCGGGGAAGACATTATCGAGATGCCTCCGCACGGTAATGCGGAAGTGGGCCGGAGCATCATAATGTTGTAGCCACATAACCCTTCATACCACACAGGCGCTTCTTTCAGCAGGGGAAGAAAGGCCACACATATTAAGTGCGGATATGTCTCGCCTGTGAGCCATTGAGGAAAGACGACTTGTTCCACCAGGTGGTCACAATAATCTTCACCCACACACTGAAGCTGAACTGGTGCTGATGGTTCGCTGCCACCATACCAAGGGGATTCTGCATAACCTACACATGGATGTTGTGGAGGTTGATGATACCACCTCTCGTGAAGGTGGCCTCATCTATGAATAGGATGGATGACAGAAATCTCAGCATTGTGATGGCCTGTGCTACAAACTCGCCGAGGAAAGTCCGTCGGTAATAAGCCCTGCACACGTTGCAAGTGATATGGGCACTAGCGGTTGTCGTGGAGAATGTTCCCCGTGCACCTTCCTTGTGCACATGCCGAGGTCATCTTGCACGGTGTTGATCATGTTCATCCAAGGCTGGTTTACATACCTGGGGCATCCGCCCTTCATGGTTACACATGTCCCTAAACGAGTCTGTCTCACACAAAAAGCGAAACACTGCTGCAAACATTTTTTGGTGCAGTTGTTGTCGGTGGGGATACTCTTCCCAGTACATCTGTGCTGCCTCCCACACATTGCCATGTGCCTGTTCGTATGTAAAAACCATGTCGGCCTGTTCCCAATTGTAATACCAAGCCGCCATCCCACAGCCCTGCACTACACTACACACGTCCACTCCAGGGTAAGTCGGCAGCAGCAGTGAAGTGAACGCCTCATCTTACCCGATAAGTCAGCGCTCCGCCGTAATGGGGAACAGCACCGTCCTCTAGCGAGGAGCACGCGCATTTCCGGACATATGTCTATTAGAATTTTTTATTTCCTTATCTTCTCAGGGATCGTCTCCTGCAATTTGTCCCCATTGCTCAAATTCACCCTTATTGGACACAAATGTTAACCACGATGTTCTCCTACATCAAGGTTTGGGGGAGGGGGGCTTAAAACCTTAATTTTAAACAAAATTGTGGTACAAACTTATGCCAACCATTAACGGTACATAGATACCTCAGATGACTAAAGTATTTTATTTGTCTACGTATAATATTGACATTGTGACGTTTTAATTAACGACCACTACATTAGGCTTATTTTGTTTCACACATAAGTGACGGTGTTTACATGTAGCAGGCAGCACTTCTACCTCTCACTAGGGGAATCTGGGTTCGAATCCTGGAACCTACACTTGGACTTCCTCAATTGGATGATGGGTCCGGCTCACCGCCATACAGTCAGATCAATGGGAAAACATTGCATAGTCATCGCGCCAAAATTCCCCAGGCGTGACACCCTCTCTACGAGCCTACATGTGGGGTTACCTGGCACGAATTCTGGGGAGGGGCGTCAGGGGCGGTCGCCCCCTCCCCGCAAAGCACCTAAAAGAAAGGAAATGCAGACCACACAACCGACATGATTTGTCACTGATTCGGGAAAATGCATTTGGATGACCTCTCTATAGTTCGGGTATGCTAAGTACCACCAATTAAGAAAGTGTTAGAATAGACTAATATCCTTCTCTGTGGCGTACAATCCGAAAACACGTGATAAATAGAGCGAGGCTCACCATATTTTTTAATTTATTTGTTGGGTTCATTGTACCACTGATGGTCTGCATCTATGCCAGCCTTGGCCTCATTACATGTTTATAATATACACGTCTATAATATACAGACAGTACGGCATTCATGCCAGCACCATGAATGGCCCACTGGTTTACTGTTTCTTGCTTGCCATAAATTAACCGCATCCACTTGTCGTAAGCCAACTGTTAGCAAGCCATTCGAGGCCCAGTTATTGACCACTTGTAGTCCAGCTATTTGCCACTTACAATATTGCTATTTGCCACTTTGAAGCAGCTTGCCATACATTTTCAAAACAAAAACAATAATTCTGTTTCACCCAAATAAAATGTGTTTGTCTCTCGCCTTCACAGGTCTTTCTTTTTTTTAGCCGATTAGTAAATTAATTTGGAATCGAACTCAGAAACCTTCTATTAAGAGTTTGTAATGTTGCCGACTTCTCGATTGTGTATTCTTCACAATCTTCAAGTAAATGTAAAAACTTTACGAAAATTAAAGTTGCCATAGGCCTATAAAAATTGCTGTAACACTATTATATAAACATTGCTATGGCACTATTTATGTTACTATCACAAATGAAACCTGGGATTTATGCTTTCTGTTAAAAAAAAAACTTTTGTTTTTTAGTTTATGGCTATATTCGGGTGTTATTTAAAATGCAAAATAATGAATTTTGTTACATGTTATGTTTTGCAGGTTTCCAGTCAAGAAACTATTATTTTCTATTACTAGTAAAGTCACTTAATAAATTAACTTTGTATATGAAAGAAATAAAAATTAAAGTGACTAGTAGGAAAATGGGGGTTAACGCACAAGGGCATCGGGGATCGGAGCTGGAGCCGGGGCGCCCCCATGTTGTCATGTCACCTGAGCGCCATTTTGAAAGTGATTGACCTTTTACGCCTGAAAAATTACCTTTTATCTTGACCTTTGAACATGACCTTTTAGCTTGTAAAACCCTTTAAAAAATCCTCAAAAAGTTACAACTAATTTCAAATATTCAAAAAAATATTAAAAATTCTAAAAAATTCTAAAAAAAAACTTCCGAAAAAAATTATTACAAAAATTATTTAAATTATTTAAAAAAAGATCTCCAGAAATGACCCATTTTCCCTCAAAAATGGTATAAGCCACCCAAAATTCAATTTTTGCCCATTTTAAGTAATTTGAAGGGTTTCCTTAGCATTGACAGATCATTGGTGGCCATATTGGTTTTATAGGCATAGGGTATATCAAATCGATACAAGGGATCCAAGATCGGAGTCAAACCTAATCGTCAGCTATCTTAGTTCTGTCAACCATCTTGTCCACCATATTGGGTGCGGGTGACCTTTGACCTTTGATATTGACCTTTAACCTTGAAAATCCGAAAAAAACTTCTAAAAATTCCGAATAATTCTAAAAAATTCTAAATTGTCCATAATTTTTTTTAGTAAACAAACTAGTTGGCAGGCCTCCGCCCCCTCATGCATACCCAGTCAACAAGTATATTACATTACAGACTACTACCGCCATATTGGATGCAGGCTATTTCGACCATGACCACACGACCTTGAAAGACCTTGCTAACAATAATTCGAGAAAAATCCTTAAAAGTCAGTAAGCATAATACATTATATGCCACCCCCATATTAGATGTAGACTACATTGACCTTTTTTACCCCATGACCTTGAATGACTTTGAAAATAAAAACCTGAGAAAAAATATATAAAAGTCATCAAGCATAATACATCACAGACTACCAGCGCCATATTGTATGCAGGCTTCCTCGACCTTGGCCCCATGACCTTGAATGACCTTTAAAACCAAAACTCGAGGAAAAATCCATAAAATCAGCAAGCATATAAGTCTAAGTAGTCTATCGCCACAATCTTGGATCCAGGTGACCTTGACCTTCGACCATAAATGGTGACCTTTGACGTTTAGCCCAAAGATTTTCAATAATATTTTTAAATTATTGAAGGACTTGTTTTTCACCAACCCTTCCATCAATCTTTAGCAATAATCCACTGCATTCACAATAAGCACTACAATCTGCACCACAATTAGCACTACAACCACAATCAGCACTGCAATTAGCACCACAATTACAATCAGCACCACAATCAAAATCAGCACCAAAATCCTACACCTCAATTGCAATCTTTCAATCTATCCTTCTCAATACTCCCCAATTCTGCTTACCAATCCTTCTCAATTCTCGTCAATCATCCTCAGTCCTCTCCAATCCTCCTGAATACTCCTAATTCTCCAGAAATCCATGGGTTTTGTCATTTGCCTCAATACATACATATAAGAAAAACGATTCATCTACTGTTTCCGAAATTTATAAATGTCGACATAATTAATGGTTGTGTATGCAATCAACTATCCAAGCATTTTTATACTAAAGTCTTATAATCTATATGCAGATATTTATGTTAAAAGCCGAGTGCTCATAGCACCACTTTAAGCTCGCAAGGGATAAAATAATACAACACACAAAAAATAAAATAAGAAAACAATTATTTTATAAGAATAATTTATAATTATATTGTAATTACAACTTCAAAAGAAAGCAGTTCATCGTATAATCATCTGATATAACCCCAATACTTAAGTTCTATAATGATCTTTGATGTTCGAGTAATCCCCACCTCTTATCAGCTCAATCAAATATCTAAGTATGTCTACAAGTTTGTTGGTATCATCGGTAAACATATAGTTAGTATACTCGGTGTCTTCTGACTTATTCAGATCACTTGTCGCACGAAACTCATTGGGAAAATATGTGGGATCATCGAGGGAATCATCAACATTTTCAACACGATCACTACCATCATAATCATTATCAATGTTGTCTTCATGATCGTCTTCACTTCCTGCTTCCTCCTCAATATCAAGTCTACTTTTCTTTGTAGCAGGAGTTGTATGTTCATCAGTATTTAGAGCTGATGGTCGTTTATTTTGAAGTTTGTCGACTTCACTCGAATGTCTTGCAAGTGTACGTTCCGCACGAACCGACTGTACTGCACTTATTCCGTCTTTAGCATTAACTGTCTCGTCATAATCGTCTGCAGAAACAGTACCCAACGATATAGCAGAAGGCATTGACAACATTACTTACTGGCTCCCAGTAGACGAATCCTTGCAGATCTCTGTATGTTCCTTCATTGTATCACCTTGCACAAACTGCATGCTACCAGTGTCGTAATGCTTCATCGTGCGAAAAGGACTCTCCATACAGATTGTTCTGTCATGCCGATGAGCATTTTGACCATAAGTGAAAACTCGATCGCTGAATCGACACTGATGGCAATCAGGTAGTGATGATGCAAGTTGCGGTTCCATGTTAATTGAAGACAATGGCAGGCCTTCGTATTCGCAATTCATCTTCGTGGTGTGATGAGAGAGCGCTTCCGAATTGATGTTCACCTTGTGGTGTCATAACACCAACTGTCATTATTTATATATAAATATAGTTATTTTTTTACAGTAAAGAGCATAGCTTGTGCTCACAAAAGAACTTCCACCATAAAATTTATATTTAAAAAATATGGGAGCACTCCGAGACAACCCGAATACTCGTTCGTCCTAGAAGAAAACATGCAGGTACTTACATAACAATTCGTTATTTAAATATGTGTGCACACAGTAATGTAAAAGTGAAGGCGAAACAGCATGTAAATACACTGTGGAACTCACTCTCTGTAATGGGCTACACCTCTCCACCATAACCATGCACCACCACTAAAGCATTCTCCTATACTTCTGGGCCAGTCGCCCACATCGACGCCATAGCGACTAAGGTGATTTTTACAGTCTTGTAAAAATGCAAATGGGTCTTCACTCGCCATACGGGAGTACGTTGGAAGTAACTGAAAACACCTTAGCGTGTTTATGGATATTTTTGCATCCTTGTGTATTTCTGGAATGTGCGATGCAATGGGTATGACTTTATTGTGGCTTGCTGGTACTAGTGATGCTTGTAGGTGGTGTGGAGTGTGCAGAAGGTATGTTGGATGCTGATGTTCCCATGCACGTGATCACAGGTGGCCATGGCAATAACAGTTGTGGCGTGCACTGGTTTCCTGTTGATGTATATGACTGTCATGTGTCGTCTCCACAAGACAAATGATGCTTGATGTCGCTTCCTGTTCGGGTGCAATATTGTTGCTGATATGTTGTATTGACTGTGAAATCCATTACAGGTGGTTCAGTTTTGATGTTGACACTTTGATTGGAGTTTGTAGCCATATATCCTTGCTGCAACGGACACAATCAAGGAAGTGTGTTTTTCTGAGCATTGCATGTTCTTCAGACGGGACACACTGCTCATGATGCAATCCGAGACACCGAGCGCATACGAGTGTGGTGTTTACAATTCTGCCACACCAACTATGTTTTGCACATTTTTGTATGGCTCATCGAAAATTTGTTGGTGATTGTCCTTGGCTGGTTTAATAGCCAGCGCATGTGCAGAATGTATGAACGTGGACAGGGATGACAAAAAATACCTGGAGCTGCCAAGGTCTCATGCAGCGCACACACACATCCTCCGTTCTGCCTGCAATGGTACATCCCCATGCGCCTTCCGAAATTACTGCATTGTTGTGTTCTACCCCGATTTGCAGTTGGCGAGCTGCAGTACGATCATGGCAAATGCGTTGTCCCCCCTCAGAAAATCTATGTAAAATGAGTTTGGTGAAGGTGCAGGGCGTAGGCATTTTATGCACAAAGATGTGTGACTACAGTTCACAATATGCCACAGTCTAGACAACCTGGGCCACCTGTGCGGTACAGTTGATGTGGAGAAGAAGAAATCATCACATGTCAGTGTTGTTATTGTTTACATTAGGCCACATGACCTCGCAGCTGTCACCCACATAATGCAACACGAGAGGGGTGGTTCCTGCAGGCACGACACGGCAGAGGGGGGTAGCAGGTGGTGCACTCCCTTCGGCAATGGGCTGCCCCAAGATAGTGGTGGGGGCTGACATCACTGACTGCGACAATCTATGTGATGATGCCCAGGCCCAATATGGCGGCTATTCCTGGCGTTGGTAGAAAAATGGTGATTTTGGCACCAAACTCCTGATGCTGTTGTGATAATCTTTCCCTAGCCCATAATTGTTAGGAAAATAAATGGAACAATGAAAATTGTATGGGGAACTTTTTGCCAGTAGCAAATGTGTGAACCTGAGGGTTCAGTTGGTACTAACACTGTGAAACACATAGTCACACATGGTCATGAGAACATGAGAGAAGGAAAACACTGGAACATATAAGGGCATGGAACACTTCAAAGGATTGACACAATGATAAAATACATGGAAACACTGGGTTACCAGGAGTGGTAATGCATTGGAAGGTGATGAATGGAATTGCGGGTAACTTGTGTGCATCCTGCAATGAAATAAGGTTATGGTTTTAAACAACGCCAAAAGAGTGTGGTAAAAATGGCATCTAGGAAAAAGGAAAATATTTCAGGGTAGGAATGGCTAGCTTACCAGGCCGGAAAGTGCCACATGGTGGGGCGCCACTTGACGGTTACTGGTTTTCTGGTCCA
Organism: Dryococelus australis; assembly: GCA_029891345.1. Classification (NCBI taxonomy): domain Eukaryota; kingdom Metazoa; phylum Arthropoda; class Insecta; order Phasmatodea; family Phasmatidae; genus Dryococelus; species Dryococelus australis. The sequence goes on along the minus strand of CM056997.1, from coordinate 170,802,426 downwards.
TTAGAGACGAAAAGTTAAGTGGACAGTTGATGTTTGATGCTGTTATTCGGGTTTGGTGCCAGTGCCGATAGCACAAGAGATAATGTGGGTCGTGGTGCTGATGGCCCACGTGGCTATCTCTGATGATCCGCCATCACTTCATGCTGTTGCTGAAGATGATAAAACTATAGTTCAATAGGCCTAGGCTAGTGGAAGGTGTATAGCCCTTTCCAGACACATAATTCACTCCTGTGAGATTGTTCCAGTCCATCTCAAGGCCTTATATGTTAAAAAAATAATGACAACTGGTTAGATGGTCGAAAAGCAACCCCGAAATAAGTATGTGTGTCACGTCAGATTGAACACAACAAATTATTTTCGAAGACCCTCCGAAGAGGCACTGACTTACATGATTCTCAATTCAATGGTAGAGCACTTAAGTGGATAAATTGGGGCAAACCTATATGAAATTAGTTGAATGCGCATGTCCCAGCCATGTACAAATGTCCTGGGTGTGGTACAGGGCTCCCTTTGGTGAAAACTAAATAACGAAATGTTCTGGTATGCTAAAAATGAATATATTGTAATTGCATGGTTAATGAGAGCGATGAAGGCCAGATGGGCCACTCATGGATGTTCATCCCACTATGATGCCAGGGTGCTACTGATGGCGGGTTGGTGAGTGGCAGAGTCTTCTTGTGCCCACATGAAAAAACACTTAATTACTACAAAGTGACAATGATAAATGGCTGGCGTGGTTCATGGCATATGGTTCATAAGGCTGATTAACTCAAACCACCTAAAAAAATAGTGGTGTTTAGTTTGATATAACTGAATGTTACAATATAAACCTTTTATTAATGATAATAATAATGGGAGGTTAGCTCGCCATGTGGTCAGTGCATTATGGCTGCCAATCTGTGGCCCAAGTCACTACATAAACTTAAAATGTATGATACTGCAGACTACTGCCCAATACCAGTCATTGGTACTGGCTGTCCAAAAGAAATACATATTATGTGAAATCTACTGTGCATGTAGACATGCACCCTTAAACAAAATAATATTAAATATGAAATACACTCTGCACTGTAATTGCAATGGAAGCAATGCACTAATTTAATACCTGTCATTGCACATGAAACAGAGGATTATGACACATAACATGGAATATAAAATAAACACACAAAACATATTAAAATGAACCCTTATTGACACATGAGTGATGCGCACTAAAAAAAAATTAAAACACATATGACACTGACAAAATGTAAACAAACCTAGTACACAATAAATGCTGGATGATACACACACCTTGTGTTGCACACATAAATAAAAATATGAATAAAATAAACAGGGCATAATGAAATAACGAAATATACAAATACAAAAACATAGACGCACTATACCACACATGCATACACATGAAACACTCTTCGTGCGTAGCACTGCCCTCATGCAGGCGGTGTGTAAACTGCTGGTGGTTGTAGGACGAATGGTCTCAAGGAGACACGACGTGGTACATGTCAACAGGAACTACTTCCTGACACACTTACATCAAAACTCTTAAAACCATAAACACATCAAAAAAAATGTTACCATAAAATACTCTGCATTAATTTATATCAAAATCATATCCTTTTACATGAGGTGTGATTGAAACATGTGAATTACAAAACACTGCCCTTACAAAGACACATGAAAACAACAAAATAACACTCAATATAAGTTAGTAAAGGTGCCTATCTAGCACCCTTATTAAGGGATCAAATGAGTGACCCATTGAGCCCTTTTGGGCGCCCAACTTTGTTAATGTTGCACTACATCGCAGTAGGTTGCACTCCATTGCACAAGTTTGCACTGCATTGCACCCCTACACTCGTGTACTATTGCCCTCGTGGCACTTCAAAGCAAAACACTGTTGAGTGCTGATATTTGTGGCAGTGGTGCAGAGGTTCGCGACTGGACAAACGGTCTGGAGGTGATGGATGCAAGCACATGTCAAATTCCCCCCCCCCCTTTTTTTCCACCCCGAATTCTAATTGCAGGCAGGGTGCTTCTACTCACAGCAGGGATACTTCTTCTTCCCTTGCTGGTGTGACAGCAGCATGAATGGGCCTCCTGGTTGGCCCTAACATCGCTGGAGCGGCTGCTGATATTGGTGCTGCAGGCAGCCTGTCCTGGTGCAGGATGCTGTGGCACCTCCACACATCAGGCATGCCCGGGGCAGCTGTGGCCGCCGACATCACTGGCGGAGGCGGAATGAGCTGGCCGATCCACCCCCTTGCTGCCGCTGTCACTACTTGTGCTCCTGCTGCAGTTGCTATGTTATCTACTCTGCTGCCACCAGGAACGGCCTGGGTCAGTAGCGACAAGGGGTGGTGTCCATCGGCCTATGTCCCCCCGGCCGATTACGGCAATTTTGTTGCTGCCCTGCTGTGGATGGCCACTCCCTTGCTAGTGGCAGATAACCTCAGCGATCGTCCTGATATTGTGGACAATTCAGCAGGAAATACCGGAGTGCCACCTGGTGCAGGCGATGTCGGGGCGATGGACGTCTGGATGTGGGGGTGAGACGACATCGGGCATTGTGGCTTCCACAGGTGGTGTTGCCACCCGAAGTGCTTGCAGCTGTGTTGGTGCTGGTGGTTGATCGGTGGTGCTGGTAGGCACCGCACCATCAGTACCACCTGGACGAGTCGTCAGTCGTACCCCGCAGGGTGCGTTCGGGGGAAGTGCTAACACACCTTCCTCCGCTGTACCTCTCTGGAGATGCTCGACAGCAGTGTCGTCATCATGGGGCATCAGGGGTGATACCTCCTACTCATCTTCTTGCTGTCGTCCTTGGAGCGCAGCTGGCATCGATATTGCGACCCCTGGTGGCGCCGCATCATCCTCGACACCCTGACCAACATCATGACGACCCCTGTCAGTGTCACGGTAACGTTGGTTGCCAGTATAGACCCCTTTGAGGGAGGTGCAGAAGCACCCACCTCTGCTGCTACCTGGGAGACTCGTCAGATATGTCGCCATTATGGATCCTAAGAGTACCCAGTGCGATCTTGTAGATGACGTCACCCGGCAACAACTGGATGTCATCCCGATGCACCCTGAAGCATCTCATTCTAAGTTAGACCAAGTAGGTGGAGAGTCCGTAGATTTTGGTGGTCTGGTGCGGCCCACTCCACTTTGCTTCGAATCCAGCACAGAACTCTGTGGGTTGCATACTGCAGGTAGGTGCATATTTACACTGTCTGTCCCACTTGTAGAATTGTAGAATTGTAGAAACAATTATATGATTGACGAATTAACAAAAAGGATGAACAAATAGGAATGTTCTGTGGTTAATCTCGACATTTTATAAAATCCCGGAATTCATTGGGTTTGTTATTTTAAAGCAAATAATAATGTTTACTATTTTGATTCATTTGGAGGTAGTATTCCTACTAACTTTAATTAATTACTTCAACAAGATAAATGTGTATTACAATGATAATATAAATCAGAATTTTAATTGAGTTATCTGTGGGCATTTATGTTTAATTGTGTTACATCTTATTTCGAGCGGTTTTAATTTTCATGTTATAATTTCTTTGTTATTAAATGATGGATATATTTGGGAAACCATTAATCAAATTTTTAAATAAAAACTTGGACACTAATGCAAAAGAATTAAAAACATATGTAGATTCAAAATACAATATTATTGTTTCTGCTTTACTTTAACAAACAAGTAAAGTTTTTCTTTATACAACAGTTTATGCTTCACTTCAAAATCGTAGAATTAATAATATGGCTGATCCTATGGATGGTAAAGATGCAGACAATAAAAGATTTTTTTGATAAAGAAATAACTCATAAATTACAAAAACGAAATAAATCTGTTTCGAATTATTGTGACACACTTGTTAACTGGAAAGTTCAAAAATGCAAGAAAGAAAAATCATATATATTTTATCTACTTGCAAAGTGGAATAAAATTAGTAATATTTTTCCCTTAAATAATAGTCAATTTTTCTTTACTTTTTTGATGGATTGTAGTGTTTATACAATAACTGCTGCTAATTTTATTTTACCTGATGATGATATGACTGTTATTAATGGAACTACAAAAATATATTACAGTAAGCCTTTTGATGTTTACAGAGGTGATACTTTATCTTTTTAAATCAGAAAAGATTATATATATATATATATACACACATAAAGATGGAATGATAACTACAATAGGAATATTTGTAAAATATAAAGATTAATTTTTTTTTATTAAATCGAGAATACTTGGTACTGGAAGTGTCAGAATGTTACTAAAATTAACAGTATAAAAAATCAAAATACGAAAAATAGACGATTTGTTCTGAAAAGTACACATAAAACTTTTTATTCGATATTTAGATATATAACTACTAAAACTCCAATGTTACCAACTTTACTGGGTGCATGTCACCCAGTGTGCCCATTAAAACATATGCAGGCAGGACCAGTGACTTTTTTTTAAGACTGTTTTCAAAAGTGCTCACTTTATCATGAACAGCCTTTACCAAACACAGAACAATTAGTATGAAACCAACTGAAGTCAATAAAAAAATGAAGAAATAAACTATATCAAACATATATGGTTACTGAACCAAAATACAAAGTTGGCAATATTGTCTGCATTAGAAAAAGTAAACAAACTTTTGAAAAGGGTTATACAGCTAATTGGTCAACATAATTACTAAACATTTTCCTGGTTTTAAATTATTATGTTTCAACTTACAAACTGAAATATATAACAGAGAAGAAATAAAGGGTACTTTTCATGAATATGAAATTATGGAAACCAACAATCCAAATCTACATTTGGTTGAAAGAGTCTTAAAACTAAAAGGTAATAAAATTGATGTAAAATGGTTAGGTTTTGATAACTCACATAACTCTTGGATTACTAAAACAGATGTTTTGTAAATTAATTTTGTTATTGATCTATTAAATTGCCTTTTATTTTAGGAAGTATTTAAGCTACTGCCCAGCCCACAGCTGATATTTTATACAAATTTTTAGAGTATATGACCCACACTTCTTGAAATATCATAAGATATAAAATATAACATTTATTACATGTAATTATAATTTTTATGTGGTTATGGGTACCTGGTTTTTTTACCATATTTCCAATCTAATAATTGTCTTGTTTCATTCCAAAAATTTTTATTACCTTTGTTGCCTAATTCTAATCCACTTAATAAATATTTACACAATATATTAATTTAAACAATTAAGTAAACTAATACTTTTAAATAGTTTTGTATGCAGATTAGATGATAATTCATCATCATTACTTAAAGTCACTGGTGCTGAAATAACTGGTTATAAAGAATATATTTCTATTAAATCATTTATAGAAAAATTATTGATGTAATCAAATGGCTCATGTATGTTTTTAATTGTAATTTCATCAATTTCAAGTAAATAGGTATATAGTAAACCAAATATTCCCTTGTTCTTTTAATCATGAAAATCATCCAATAGGTCACGAATTAACTTTTCTGTTTTATTTACATCATAAGCTTTCTTATGAAAACAAATATAAAAATTATCTTGTTCATTATTGGAAGAATTGAAATTTTCATTTCTAGCAATTCAATTATCTGTTTTACCAACTTTAAAATTTTTAGTTGAAGCATATCGATTACATGTTGCAAAGTATATCGATTACATATTGCAATGTATATATAGCCATTCTTTGTTTTCTGTTTAACTTTGTCAATAAATTAACATATTCATGTTAAAATGCTCTAGTTCTTTTCTAAAGTAAGTTGTTTAATTTAAGTTTTTCTTCTTGAGCTTGAATAGCAAGTTGTTCAGATTTCTATTCTATCATTTTTATTTGCTGGTCTTTTAACTCAATCTTTTTTGAAATTTATAAGAGCCATATTTTCTAATTGATGGAAGAACTTCTTTAGTAACCCATTTAAAAATGATTTAGTTTCCTTTTTGACAATAAAATTAAGGAATATATGCCTGATTCATTTATATATATAACAGATTTTTCATTGCATCATAAGGGGAACTGCCGGTCAGCTTTTCAATTCTCTAATCTATTTGTATTGTCCAGGTATATATATTTCTAGTATCTTTATACACCAAAATTTCAGCCATATTCATTCCTCTAAACCAAGGTTCATTATTCTTGCCTAACAGAATTCTTATAATTTTATCATTAAAAATTAAATTATTTAAATCAAATAATGTAGTCAATTTATTATTGTCTTCTAGTTTAAGTTCTTTAGTTGTTTGTTTAGTGATTTGGCCATCTTCTAAGTAGGAAAATATGTTTATATATATGCTTTTTTTAAATAATAAAATGAAAATTTAAAGAAAATCAAATTAAGGAATACAGACCAGATTCATTGATAAATATTGTATGTGTTTGCATATTTGAAGGGAGTGAAAAATTGTTACCCCCTATATTTCAAATGTAACATTGTTTATTGTACATAAAAAGTGGTCATCATTCGTTAATTGTACATCCCTTCATCGCTTGTTCATACATTGTTCATTCATTTAACACACATTTCACCTATGGTGAGCTTTATTTAAAAAATTACAAAAGTTTACAGGCTGTTACACCACACCAGAGACCTGCCAGGTTTACAGGATTTTACAAATTGCCAGTGACCTGTTATATATTTATCCAGCCTTGATATTGACACCAGCAAAACTCCAATAGGAGAAACTTCCCACTTCATCACCAGCCAACCTTTCTTATTTTTTTAAAGTGATGAAGTAGAATTTTTTTATTTTATTAGTGCCACTGTCCTATATTATGTTTGTACCTTACATCATATGGGAATACTCCAGCTATGCATCTGTTTTTTGCATTAATATTATTGAGACTATTTCTACTGGAGCTTGATGTGGTAGCAATTAATAGCATCTGCTGCTTGAATTTTTACGAGTATGAACACGTTTTTTAACTCAAACTTTGAATGATTTGGTAATAATCTAATCATGTAAATATGGGCACAACGTATTAACATTATATCCACTCAGACCGGGGTGCGAACCCACGACCTTTGCATTTGAAATCAAACACCTTAGCTCTGAGCTAAGGAGACAAGATGATCGCAGCACTGAGATGTAAGCTACAAATGGCAAGCCATATCATTGAAAGCATCTTTATCGCGAGTCTCTCACCAAGTGTGTCACAGCTGCTGTGCCAATCTCACCCAAGGTCGACAAGTGGATTCATTCTTGCACACTGTTCGATGTGTTGCAGGTAGAGTACAGCTTGTTGCATCAAGGTCGGAGAGGAGCCATGTGTTTTATCTTCTCCCTGTAATCAGTTGGCTTTTTCCTGTTGCCTGCAGCGGCCTGCACGTTATGAAAGCTTCAACTGTCTCAACTAGGTTGCAGCACAGAAGGAAAGCTATATTCTGTCACAACTAGATGGCAGAATGTTCTTGAAGCAGATAAAAGAATTCTCACACAATAAGTGCAGCTTTTGGTTACACTTCTTATTGAGATGAAGTTATTTTGTAAAATTCTTTAATCTTATTATGATACTTTCCTTCTGTCATTTTTCTAATCAAATCTAATGTAATAAATCCATATTCCTTGCCCCAACATTTTAAAGAAATCTCTTTAATTTTCCCATAAGTCATATCTCCACCAACAAAATTGTTATATATGGATTTTTTATTTGTTTCATCTTGTCTAAGTATATGCAAAAATTTGCATTCTCTCTTACTAATTTTTTAGGTACTTTTGAATAAGTCTGTGCCAAATAAAATACATCAACAATTTTATGTCTTTCCATAGTAAAGTACCCATGGATAACATATTGATTTTCTAAGAAGACATCATCGAAAGTGACTAGAGAATTATTTTCACATTGGTCTAGTGGAATCATTTTGTCATTGCTATTTAAAAAATAAGCCATTTTTCATTAAACATGTTAAACATTTTAAAGAAATTTAACCAATCATTATTATAAATAAAATTAATCATTATGTTCATTTTCCCACTTTACTGGGCCCAATGATAATTGCTCTCATATAGTCAGGTAAAAGTTCACCATTCATTTTTTCTTAGCATCTCCTGCGGTAATTAAAACACCAACAGCCCAATCGACTTATTTTTATTTATTAATAATAATTTTTGTAATTAATGTATAATAAAGTATTTAAGTTGACAAATAATACCTCTATACTAAAGAAGAAGTTTGACTATAATATAATTCATCAAGATAAATCAATTGCATTGGTTAGTTTTCATATTAAATTTGTGGCCCCTAATATATACAATAGTACTATAAAAACAATAGGAAATAGAGTGCTGGCATTGATACGAATGAAGTTATAACTATTCCTAAACAACAATATGATGATAAAATCATTTATAAATCTATAAACTCATTTGAACTATTTTCAACACACAACATTGAATTAACAGCAGTTGATGTGAAAAATAGAATATCTAGTTACTCTAAGTTTAATATTAAATTTGACTATCAATTATGTAATATTATTGGTTTTGAGAGAAATTTGCTTATTGAAAAAGACAAAGACATTGTAGGTACTAAATTACGTAATTTTAATCATTTTAAAATAGTTAATATCCACTGTAATTTGGCATATGGAATGTTCATAAAATATGTTGAATATAATCATTTAGAAATGAATATAATTGCTAGTTTTCCACCGAAAACTTTGTTTGAATATAGAGATTATATTGATTATAAGCCCACATATCTAATTTTTCCTCAAATAAATTATGAACATTTTAATCATATCGTTTTAGAAATTAGAGATGAAAATGGTAATCTAATTGATCTTCATGGTGCTGATAGTGACATTGTTTTGGAAATTAAAGATATTTAATATATAATTTGTGTACTTTCAGTGGTAGCTGCTCCGACCGCTGAATTATTCAACTCTCATTAATAAAACTATACATATTGATATCCACATTGTAATGTATGTATTTTATTTTCTAGTGTAATCCATTTGTCATCGCAATGACTTAATCTTATTTTACTGACTTCGACCCCATATATTCTATGTTTCTCACTCCTTATTAAATTTATTTTTCTATATTGTATTTTTTCATTAAACAAACCATTCTTATAGTCATCAAATGTTATTCTCTTATTAACTACATATTTATTTACACCTTTCGATCTTTTGTTTTTTTTTTAATCATCAACTATATATGCATACATTTTAGCTCTTAAACCAACAAATTCTTTCATTATTTGCCCATTAAATTTGTCTTTCATCCTACCTAAAACTTTCTTAATTATTTGAGGTATGTTTGATATATATATATATATATATATATATATATATATATATATATATATATATATATATATATATATATATATATATATATATATATATATATATATATATAATCTTTTGGGGAATCACATGTATAAATTTTTCTGTCATCGACTTCCTATCTTCGTAAAAATCTTCTGTTTTTTATTATAAATGTAGAATCAGTATGTTGATAGCATAATTCAATGTTATCTCCATATTTTGGTTTCATCACTTTATAATGAAAATCATACATTAACTCTTTCGATATGTCCACAATTGACATACTCACATTAATAGAATTATTAAATTTTACATTTGTTTTGTTCATATGTATGCTGTAAGATTCTCATTAAAAGTGGTACTTCTTTTGAAATTTTTTTTTGCTACCAATATTTCGCATTCTTCTGCATCTGATATTAATCTTATATCTACTCTGTTTCTTTTTTACCCATTGTTTTACCCAAAAAAAAAAAAAAAGCAATTATTCATCAGCTTAAAAATTCTTTTTTCAAAATTGCTTTTTTGCATTAGTTCTCATCGAACTATTTAAATATATGTACTTTCTTAACCAATCAGACTGATTAAACTTTAATATTCTATGTATTTTTGTAAGCTCTATCACATTATTTAGACACTGTTTTAATTTGTGATAGTGTATTACATAGCCTTATTTTCTGGACAAAATGGAAGAACTTAGTGTAATATATGTATATCTTGTGGATACTTTAAATCTACTTCTAAAATGTAACCATAATCAGAATCGTCCTTAAGATTTAATATATAATTTTCAAAAAATCAAATTTAAATTCTGGTTAATCAACACATTCGAAGCCACCATATGGTAAATATTGAGACATTGCCCAACCATATAAATGATTCTTATCGAAATAAGCTAAACTGTTAGACTCTTGATTATGATTAAAATAGTCTAAATATTTATTATTCACTTTTACATATCTCTTGCAACATTGTGAAATTCTGCCTTTAATTCTTTTTTCTACCATCAATATCATATTATAATTACATAATAAATCTAATGGTTGTTTAGTTATTTTTAACATTGTATCCCATGATAATCCTAGTGCTGTAAAATAGCACGCTAGGTCTAGATCAGATGTATTTAAACATGTTTCTCTAAAGTTTTCAAATATATCTGCTAATAGTAGCATGCCACTTTTTAAGTATAAATCATGATATTTGCAAAAGTTTTTCATATTAAATTGATCACATTCACATTTTGCACTATCATAATCATCGTAAGTTATATCATATTCATTTAATTTATTGTAAAATTCGAATTTTGGTGGAAGTTCTGTTAAAATGCTTTTGTGTATGTTACATTTGATCTTTACTAAAATTAGATGATATTTTATCTAAACTACTTGCCATAGATTTAAATGTGTCTATAAATTTCATGTATAAATTTTCTGTTTCATTCCCAAAAGTAATAAACTTTTCTACATTATTTGTAATAAAATTTATCTGCTTATTATCATATCCTTATTCATTAATAAATAAATCAGCATCATATCCAGCTAAGTTATGAAAATAAATTGTAACAAAATAGGGCAATTTTAATCGATTACAATTATTACGTACTGGGTTAGAGAATTTTGCAGTTATATGAACATGATGATATACTTTTTTATTTTCCTTAGTATATTTATATTCACATACAGTACATTTTGTAGATCTATTACATAATACTTTTTCTTCTTTTGTAAGTGAATGCATGGGTGAATTTTGCGGATATATATCCCCAATCTCTTCTACTTCCCTTTTCATTAATTGTATAATCATCTTATGTCCATCTGGACCTCGATATACAACTTGACGTTGCTTGATTGGACGATATGTGATTGATTGGGATTTACAAAGGTGGTGAACATAATTTGGAAAAGGTGTTAAGAATTGTATACCTGGTAGGCGCCAAATGTCGCTGTGGCGGCATCACTGCTGTTGTTGCGATAGAGCTGAGTCCTTGTAACCTCGGGGTGCAGCGGGGCGATCACCCGGACCTAATTCCCACATATATCTTGCAATAGTTCACCTGATGTGTATGCCTCGTTTTCTAAACGAGGGGTTCTCCAGGCGGCCCAATTACCGCTTTGTATTGCAAATTAATATGACATTGATGAAATCAAAACAGAACTGCCTAGGCATAGATTTTCAGGGCCAAACCACAGGCCTATACATGCTCCTCATGGTACTTTGGTTAGGTTGCAGCACACATACAAATTAACATTTACCCTTAAAATTCACATAGTCAACTTACATCAGTAAATTGCTGGTTTTAAGGGGCCTGTGCCCTGCAACTGCTTTCGGCAATTGAATAAACGCACTCGTCAGTTTATGCAGTTTATTGCAAACTCTTGAACATTCCCTCCAGGAGAATAACTTATACAATTGCATGCTTTGAACCTGTGGCGAAGGCTATATAGTACATAAAACCCTAGGCTTACATCAAGGTTATGTATGCTGATTAAATTATATACTCCCCAGGCAATGCAATTCCTGGGTTGGCAAGGGGGAGTATCCCAGACAGCTAAAACGAAAAAGGTTCCTGATATACTTAACTATAGCTGAAAAATGACCAGTGATGAAGGTTGATACCATCTGGCGGGAAAAGAGCAAGTGCGGTTGCACACGTACGTCCCCCTCTGGGTGCAACTTGCTGACTGACTTCCCTCTGTGGTGCAAGGGCTGGCGGTGGTGGGCCCGCGCTGCGGAGGGATCTACTTGCACTCTCGGAGAAACAAATTTACTATTACATACTATCATACTTTCAAAACACTGCAAAATACATATCAGTAATTATTTCCAGTGCTTACCTTGTAGTTGAAATGAAATGGGGTGAACATAACATTGGTGGTGGTGAGAATAAACATTTGTGAAAGAAAACAATAATACTTTAAAAACATTAACATTGGGCATAAAGGCCTCTAAACATCTTGCACTTCATTCATGGGTTGCGTGTCTTTATTATGTGGCTAGAAATGTACTTCTGGAAATGCTACGACCCTTTTTAACATAGTACATGTGTTCGTGAATTACTTCGCCTGCTCTCCCGGGCTGGTAGGTGCACGTGGCGCTACACTCCCTGCACTTCACTGCACTGCCTGATCTTGACCGCTCTTGCACTCACACTACACTGCTCGTTAGTGATCATTCTTCGAGAGTGTGTGTGTGCTGGACTCGGGAGTGGTCGGCGTGACAAATGGCCTAGGGTAATGAGGGACACATGTCAAACTGGTGGTTTATAATCACCATTACTAGATACAATATAATAGCTAAAACCAGAAGCTTCATGTAACTGATATTTCATTGTATTTGATTCATCATTTAACTTCAAATCAATGGTATTTATTTGGTCATTAGTAAATTTATATCTTTCTTTAAGTACCTACTTATAAAATCCATTATTAATAGCATCCTCTGTTAAAACTGGATAATTTTGGATTAATTTAAATTTATTAATTTCTCTTGGATTTGGTTTAGTTTTTGATATTTTCTTTAGAATTGATTCGAAATCTGCATATATTGCAAAAGGAACTTTCATTTTATGTTTGTAGTTTTTGAAAAATATTTGCTCTCCTTCCAAAAGTAAACTGATTTTCACTGGTTCATATTTAGAGAAGTCTTCTGCATGTTTATTAAATTCTTCTTGAGATGTGAAAAATTGAAGACACATGTCACATATATAAGTTTTACCATTATGTTTAGTTTTTTGTGCAGAAAGCAACTTAGATATATATTTTATCCAAGAGTAATATGTTTTGGTATATCATCAATTTTAATTGGATATTCACATTTATCTGTTACTTCATCAATATTAATTCCCACATGTTCATATTTAGTTACTCTATCTGAGCATTTGTCTGCTGGAAACAATGCAGACTAGATTGCCCAAAGAAAACTTTTTGATCTTAATTTTTCACATTACTACATGCTTTTTTTTATATTAATCTCTTCTGGTAGTATGATGCTCCATTAAAATGATTATATTTATATATAGCTAATTGTATTACAAGTATTCTATCTAATTTCCAATCTGAACCATTTATTTTTTCAAATTCAGATAATAGTGTAAGTAATTCTTGTTTTGAGTTTTTGTAAATTGTTTCAATTTCACCTTCGTTTAATACTGCATAGTTTTGTGACTGTAATGTAAATAATTCTAATTGGCTAGTCTCCCTCTTACGATAATTGACATATAATTTAATGTTAGTTTTCAGCCCTCTAAATGTTCTAAGATGATCACATATTACCTCAAAAACCTTATACTGAAGTTAAAAAGTGATTACGCTGTATAAAATTAAGGAACTCTCAATGTTATAAGTTGATATTCTATCATTAAAAGTTGTTTTTACTATGTAGTTTTAATTGGTTCTTCTATTTCTTCTGTTAACAAATAAATTATTATAGAATGGAAATATTTATTTTAATTCTTTCTTATCTTTGGGATATAATTTATTGATATTAGCATCAGCCAAAGGTACATTTGTAAAATTTACAGAAGTTCATAGATCTTGATAGGATGAATCACAAACTTCCTGAAGCTTGATCTTAGATTCTTGACAGAATTAGAAGCAAGTGTATCCATGTGCCTCTTTAAAAGAAATGGGAAGTGTTGATTTTTCAGTACAGTCTCTTTCAAACCTACTTTGCTAGCCTTCCACTCAGAAAGAATGTTTCTCCATGCTGCTTTCATGGGTCGAAAGTAGGGAACATCTAGAGGCTGGGTTATATGTTATATGTGTACTGTTTGCTGGAAAACATACAAATGATATGTCGTTGCCTTTGCACAACTGTAAAATATGTGGTGTTAAATGCAGATTTGTAAACTACAAATGGTGGAAGGGTTTCACCTTCCACTTTCCCTGCAAACATCAGGGAAGTGCTGGATTTTGAGGAATTACAAATTTTTTCTGTATATTTTACTCCTCTTTTTACAAGAACCCTTTTCTTCCCGGGGTCATCAGTCAGGTTACTATCATCGAAGTTCAAAATCTTGCTTGGAGGCAAATCCTTCACTTAAGCACTCAAATTGTATATGTATTCTCATATTAATTTTTCATCTACTGGTGGCCTGCTTCGTCTAATATTACTTGCAAAACACACCGTAAGTTCCGAATGTCTTTTACAGAATGATAACACCCATTCGAGACCTGGACAGTTATCTTTAAATGTAGGTACATTCCTTACCAACCTAGCAAGATAATATTTCACTACCATTTGTTACTCTAAGGAGGTTACTGGATATCCATAGTCACTCATTTCAATCACACTCCTCACAACTTGAGCTTCCTTGTTATCTGTAAATATTTGTGGTAAACCTGGACATAAATTTGCATTACCATTTTTAAGTTTGTTATTTAAAGTCCTTCTGGGAATATCAAAACAATCTGCTGCGTACCCTCCGGGATATTAATATTTTTTCTGATTGCTGTAAGACATTTTTCTCAATTTTCTGGCCTGTAATCACAATATCTTCTACTTCCTGTAATTATTTTATATTTTCTTGCCATTGTCCAAAACTTGAAACAAATAATATATTTTTACTATCCAGTGTCATTATATCTCTTTCAAATTCACAAAAATACGACAGTGGGTATACTTTGCTCCACTTCTGTTGTCGTGCAATGTATCCCCAAGATCACACAAAATCTTACCAATTAAGTTAAATATTTACTGACAATAATACAAAGCCATTACATATAAAACTAAATCATTATTTGGTAAGCACACACAAAGTACTATTAAAAGAAAGCCAACTTACCTCTAAATTCATTCGAATTCAGTGTGATGAACACAGATTTTTTAAATTAAGTTTTTTTACACATGAGAAAACGACTCTAGTTTCCAACTTGTTGAAAATCCAATATTGTAGACAAATTTTGAGATAATACATGTCTGCCAACCTAAAGATAATACTGTATTGGGAAAACAACTTCCACAGAAATGTAACAGCTGATTTTGTTTTCTAGGTGCCAAAAAATTTTTTTAAATGGCACGAAGTTTAACCCTAAAGAGCAAAGTAACCCCAAGTTACGGTATGTTTCTATTCTCAATGTTATAAGATGTGCTCCAAGTTATTCTGTGTTTAGAATAAATAATATCTTGTTAATAAGTGTAAATCTTCTAATTTATAATATTACCTTAACAGATGTAACGCCCTCCCCCTCCTTCCCTGTTATTGCCTCCCCCACTTTCGCCCTCTGCCTTGGCCCCCTGAGAAAGTCCCTACTCCATTCTACTAACATCTTGCCAGGTATCATCTCCTCCACTTTCTCCATCAATGTCACAATCGAGTTAATTTGGCACCTAAACTAAATTTAAAAAAAAAGTGTAGTCTCGCATGGCGAAATCGGCCCTTATAAGCTATGTTCATGAAATGTAAATACGGACTTGAGACACCAAATAAGATTGTCTTGACGAAGGTTGAGCTCAAGATATTGACACTTTCTGGAGCTGGACAATGGGGGGATAGAGGTTATGTTTATAAACGCTACACTTAGAATTTTACGACTGAAGCGGTCGAGGCTCAACCATGAACGAATAATATGCTGGAAATACACATCAGACATGATTTATTAATCTCTTAACTCCCACATGGGGCCCATACATTCGAGTTCGCAGTTCAAGTGGGCGACCACTGAAACTGCTAAACAGCACAAGGCTTTACATGACGTATGGCGAAAAGGTTAAGCCCCGGCCATGAACAAACGTACCAGGGAACGAGACAGCCCTCGCTCCGGGTGAGCAAAAACAAGGTTCTGATAATTTACATATAAAATAGACAGAGTTTCATTATGAGTGGTTGAGAAAACGGTGCAGGACTGGAGCAGCACAGACACGTGGCTGTCCCGCCACATGTTCAATAAGATACTGTCATGGGGGCAGGCATGAGGCCCTGTGATTGGTCGCTGCTACGGCCAGATGTCAGGTGACGTGTGATTCAAATAATGGAAATGTGTGGTGAGACGAAATAACACAAATCTTGCATTGGTTAACAGATAATCTAAACACTCAACAATTATATCATAATATACTTCTACAAAATAATTAAGAGAAACTTAGCAGCTTGTGAGGCGGGGTTGCCATACCAGCAACTTAACCTATAATGTCCCGCTTTTGTAGCAGTGGGTACACGGCCAACAGAAATGTTCCTAACTACAACTGATTATTCCTATATACTCCATTTTTAGGCCAGAACAAGCTAACAAGTACAATTACACATAAAGAACCCTTGAAATATTTTTAGTATAAAACTCGTGGCCTTTCGCTACGTGGACGGCCATGTTGTCATATTTATGGTTGGTATCATTTATGGATCGAGCGAGGGGGCCTCTGCCATGACCATAGACAAAAGATGAGGTAGACAGCTTATTCGTCTTCTGCACATGTACCCAACATTGACCTACCCCAATCCTACACCACTTTCAAAGTCACATGGTCAACAGTGATTTATGGTTCCATTTACATCTTAATTTTTAAATGACAAGTACTATTATACTAACGAAATACTTTTACCAACTTGAGTGTAATCAAAAAGCATTACAAATTGATTAGCGGAAGTATAAAAACATCTCAAAAGCACATATTTACCAGCTTGAGTGTAATCAAAAAACATTACAAATTGATTAGAGGAAGCATAAAAACATCTCAAAAGCACTTGTTTACTAACCTCAAACCAAATCCACGCCATTTTTGCTAGATGTGTTGGCAGAAAAGAAGTACAATGTTTGGACACAGAGATTGGTTGTGCGCAGCCAGCGAGATCGGTATAACTCATCTTTAGTCTATAGTCATGATGTGACCAGTACGTGGCATAGACTAAAGATGAGGTAGACCGCTTACTTGTCTTCTGCGCATGTATCCAACTTTGACCCACCCCAATCCTACACAAGATGAAAGAGGAAGAACATCTCTGAATCATCCTTGGACGAAGCTCTGACTATTAATAAGGTCCTTAGTGGCCCACGAGATCCCTATAGAGCTTCGACGGAAATTTATGTGTAAAATAGGCTTTAGTAGTTTCACTTCCTAAACGTGTTATTAATTATCAGTTAAAAATAACATGAATAAAAATGTCAATTTATTCGAGGCTCATTAAACAGAACAAACACATTTTACCAAAATGTCCCTCGAATAGAAGAAAATATTTTTCAAATTTAAATAAAATGTCTCTCATTCGGAATGTTTTGTTTTTGCCGTTTGGGTTGCCAACATAACATTACGGGTCATGGGTGTGTTTGTGTTGATGAATGTAAATTCTAAACATGGTGATGCGGTAATGATGATTTCACCGTAAAGAAAGAATTCAAGTTATTAAATTCGTTTAATAGGAAATATAATCAGGTAATATTTTTAACATGAAACAAATATTACGTGTGCAATTATTGAGCTGTACAAATCTTTGTATAGGGCAATACGGATCACGAGGTTAATGTTTATTGGCATTAATAGGCCTTGCGAAGATCGTGTGACCTTAATCTTACGTTGCCTTTCACGTGGGTAGACACTTCGCAGTCGTTAGTGAGAAGTGAGAGCAACTGAAACCTGCCTTCAGTGGTGATATTGGGTGTTGCCTGTGAATTTTGTGTTTGATTCGTTTGTTGTAGGATAGGTGCTTTAGTAAGACTCGAAGTGCTGTGAAAAAGGATCCTACACAATGGATGACAACCAGAGAGGTATGATTTTCTTTTGTGTTAATGTTTTTAAAATGTTAATCACGAAAACTGTAGTGCACACCCCAGATTAACCTTACTGTGACTTGGTATCAGAGGAAAGTGCATGCTAAAAGTATAATTTGAAATATATATGTATATATATTATATGAACACCTCATATGATTCATTTAAAGCTTGAGAATTCCTGTAAACAATATCACATTTAACGAGCACCCCCTGCACTCAAATATATGCCTGGTTTCAAATACTTTAATTTACCAACATCGCTCACAATAAGGATGTAGACAGTCGTTACCAAACCCAGTGAATTTGTAGGGCTTTATGAGTTATGTAAGTGCAAACACCGTGCACCATTAAATTCCCACATCAAATACCAATAGAAAAACACTGACATCTGCCAATATTAAACACCTTTAGTTTTTACGAAACTTTGCCATATGCGACCACTTGCAAACGTAGTCGACTGTCCTGTTTCTTGTATGATACCAAACCAAGCCTATGAATTTATTGTTCACACAAACTCGTCAATCCTTTTACAAATAGTTCAGAGTAAGGGACTAACCCAACCCTGAATGCATTGACAAATATATATTTTAAATAAAGTCACTTTTCATTGTTGCCAAAGCTACGCGAAAAGTGACGTGAAACTCGGCATACTGTATCGCTGGCTCTTAATAAAATACTTCCAGAAATATGATACACATAAAAAAAGAGTTATGGAATGCGTCAGCACAAACAGCGAAAAGCAGCTGGGTGGGCTCAGTAAAGCTTTCACTGCAATAAAATATTCTGACACTTACAAAATCTTTTGAAAACTATTAAACCTTATCATTGAAGTTTCCGGCCACTGTTTAATGTGAATGAAAAGCACAGCAAGCGAGTTGTGGTGACCAAAATCTCACAATGTAGACTAGACACTACAGGTATCAAACGAGGCAACTAACAAAAATTACTCCACACCAGAACTTAATTTAGACTGCAGCCTGGAAAAAAAAAAAAAAAAAAAAAAAAAAAGTCAATGACCCAAACAAGGCCGCTTACCTCAAAATCCTGCAAAATATCCACAGTTAAGTATACAGTACACCGTGACTTACCGTTGTGACAAAGTGGAAAGCTGCCCAAGCTGCACGAACATCTGGATTTCAGCCAGACACAGCTGCATGCAGAAAAATCAAATACGCTTATATATGGTTGCGTAACCTAATGACGTAGCAGGGGAGGGGAATGGTAGAGAGGGCATTGATAGGAGAATGGAAGGGGAACCGAACAGACACTGAGTAGTCTCGACAGTGGTGCCGGCAGCTCACGGACATGTCATGAATATTTCGATTTGTAGTTTGAATAGTTAACATTTGATATAGTCGCAAGCGTTAATCCTTGTAAATGTTAAGAATAGCTACTTTTCTGAAGGGAAAAAATCACGTAAAGTAGTATAATTCCAATCTACTAATTACACAGATCAGGGAAATTATGGGGTAAAATGAGTGAAAAATATGCACGTAACCGTAATAATTTATCACAAAAACACTTTAAATTGCAAACAGACCTAATCGAACAATACCTAAATTCACAATATTATCAATGCAATACACACATGCACACCCAATTTTTGTATTTATTGTAAACTCCAGGCTTCACAGATGCAAGAGTACTTCACGCTCTATACCTACAAAAATACAGCCGACATACCTTGATTCACTGTTTTGGGGATTTATTCTCCTGCTGGCACCGGGACTCTCACTAGATGCGTAATGTTTGACCATGCTTGAACAGTATTTTTCTCTGCAAGGGGGCTACACTTGAATATCATTAATACATAATCTCAGTAACAACTACAACCTATCATGAAGGTTGCTTTAATTTGTTTAGGCCTTCTGAATTTGACATTACTCGTGGAAAAATTGCATAAGCCCTTCAATTATCACACTTACATGCAATACTACACAGTTCAATTAACTACAGTAGATTATTATCACTATCAATGCTAAAACTATAAATGTATAACGTTACCCACCCAATCAGTTGTAGATGATAGACACGTTCACGCTTATTGAATTTGACAAAACTCCATACACTGAAATTATTGCAAAAATATTATATTGTAACATTTTCCATGTAAATAATATCACAGAAACACTCTGTTTTCACGTAATTATTTGATGTAACACATCAAACAGAATGAATTGCAACAAAACATGTGTAACAGAACTCGTACATCACAATATTCATCAGTGTCAAATACACTCCTCACATTACTGCATATACCAGCCAACAAACACATGGTAAACGTTTACACATCCGCAGCAGACAGGTGACTGTCGATGCACATTTGTTTACATTACTACATCATTACAAGACTATACAGCATGGCGCTCAACGTAAACAAAGTGACAACTCCTCTTTTTTATCTATTTTATTTTTGATGTTATAGTTGATCTATCATCAAATCCTTATACATATTGAACAGGTAAGCCATACACAACCCATACGAATTTATTTAGTTTGTCTATTACTTCTCCTTAAAAAAAAAAACACTATTCTTAACAATTACAGTTAATCCCTGTTGTTTTATATGATCTGGCGTGTTGGCTTACACCTCATAATGCAAATTGTTTCAGCGGTTTTGATAAGTTTTTCTGTCTGTATAACTGCAGATTTAGGAGATTGGAGATAGTGGCAGAACATTAGTGGACCATTTTGAATTTGATAGCAAGAACATTTAGGACCCAACTGGTGTGGAGAGGTTTGAGCGTGGTGGCTTTTGAGAGTAATTATTAATCACACCTTATCCGAAAAACTGGTAAATAATTCCACAAAATTGTCTACATGGACATTAATAATCAGATTTAATACGAATAAAAAGTCTGGGGATTTTTGTGGAAAAACACGTAATATTTACGTAAAATATATTTCAATTGGGTTGCTGGACTGTGTTAAATGCAAGAACACCTTTGGAAATCAAACCTTAATTCACAATACGTGAATCACAGGGTATGTGTGGTCAGATGCACAAAGGACGTACAGGAATAAACAACTAGTCAAGTTAAATTTGAATTTCGGATTCATATCTTGAGTATACTTCATAACCTAGTGACTACCAACCTTTAAAAAAATTACTGTACCAGAATCAATGTTATAACATGTGAGTATGCATACTTCCCTTATTATTATTTTTTTCTGTTAGACTTACATAACTACACTTAAAAACATAGCATATACCCACCTGTAAAAAAAACCAGAATGAATGTAATAAAAACTGAGTATACATACTCACCTTAATTTTAATTTTAAATTTTGTACACTTCTGCAAAGGATTTATATTACACTTCCACAAGTACACTTAAAAACCTAGTTTTATGAAGCTGGTGGCTGATATACAAAATTTACGCATGATGCATTTCTGTGGTTGTAGCAAGTACACTCTACTAAACGGCTTTGCCCCATCTCGGAGCGCATTCATCCCTATGGGGTAAGTCATGTCTATTAAAACAGTAATTGAGGCAGGATGCATGCCACCATGGTACTTTGGCACGGCCCAACTGATACGTGCTCCTGGATTTTACTGTTCACTGAAACTCGTCCAGAAACCATCACATCAACACCCCTCTCTGAAGATTGTACTATCCACTGAGCCGACGGCTCCCTCCAGGAAGGTAGCGCTAGTTCCACAGCACGCCACTGAAGGGCAGCATGCATATCACTAGAGCGCCACAGCATCCAAGAGTGTGCCGAATTTTGAAATATGTCTTCACCTCTGTGCCCAGGCAATAAGCATCCAAGGCACCTCTTGTGACATTGGAGCATCCAACCTACCGAGAAGCAGGGCTATCTTCCCCCGCACCCTTCTGAGGCCTCACAATCTGTGAATTTGATTATAAATTGAGCAGGTCTCAGGACAGTCTGCTGCTCCGTCACTGCTGTGATGGCCGGAGGTGTCAGCGACGGGCAAGTGCTGTGCTAACCCTTTCTCCACTGTTGCGAGGCCAGGAGACTATCTGCAAGGGCACACCAGCCACCAGACCCCTCTTCTGCGCCGGTGACTGCTGACAACCAGAGGCCGTCAACGTCTTCAGCAGCTCCAGAGGACCACCGCCTTCCAGAGGATATTCCACCTCTACTGCCACCTCTAGCTTTAGCTCCAGCAGTTCCTATGCCAACCAGAAGATCCTACCTTCCTTCCTTTGTATACCATCCTAAGGTAACATGTGATGACGTCTCCTCTGGCTCCAGCCAAACCATCCTCTTCGCCTTTTGGTGCTCAACTTAGGTTCCTTCACAACAATCCCTAATATTCAAAGAGGATTTTATTAATTGGCGAATTAATTTCTTCAATCACGTCTAGTTGTTTTATTCAGGTCGCCTTCACCTTAGTCATGGGTAACTCACTGACATTTCTGGTGTTAGCACACTAACACATATGCACCTTACTGAGTTGGCGCAGTGTGTCACCTCAATTGTGCTATAGTGCAGTGACTGTGCCCTGCAACGAGCATAACATGGCATTGGCACAGTGTGTACCCGCGCAGCGACTCGCAGCGTAGCGCTGTAACAGCACAACGCGTCACTACATTCTATGGTGTGCCATCGGCATTTGTGCCCAGCACGGCGGCCGGTGCTTCGCAAGTCGTTGCAGTTGAAGAAAGTATTGTATCGTGGTTGTGTGTAGATTTTGTGTTGCTTTATTTTGTATACCTAGTGTACGCCCGTGTAAGTTATTATTGTGTGTTAGGTAAGAGCATTCAAATCTAATTCATGCTTAAATTGTATTTTAAAACTGTTTATAAATAAACACGTGTTCGTAAACATTCGTGGTACTCTAGCCATGTCTTGATTTAAAACTAATTTCTTTTACCACATTTTACATGCAATGCAATACAGATGCTTCACCGACCACGTGTAGAAGTGGTATTTTTTAGAAACAAAACAGCTACAAGTGCATTTAAGTATGGCAGGGTGCTATTATTTCACATTTTAGTTAGTCGCAACAGTTTTTACTGTATATATAGTTTCATAAAACGTACTTTAAATATAATTGATACAACTAATATCAGTATTTTTCCCGGTGCCTAAATTACTAATGCACTACGCCACTGAGTCGTGAGTTACATATTTTGAAGAAAGTGAGTTGGCTCACTATGCACAACGAACTAAGTTGACACAATTGCGCGGTGCAGTGCTGTTTCACCCATCTCTACTTCACCTGGCAGTTCACTTAGAATTAACTTCATAGTTTTAAATTTCTAGTAATTCTAGGTGAGTGTGGAACCACATGTTTTAAATACGTAATTAATAAACGTATTTTGTTCTCAAACTTAAATTTCCTGTGCCTTTTCAATCTTAGTTTTGTAACCCCTCTAGACCATTAGGGTGTTTGCACATGCACCTATATTATTGGAGCCTGATCCGACACCTATATCGGACATGAAAATCAATGTATTGCAATTGGAGACTTGCACACGGCGCCCGATAGTGTCGGATCCGATATAATTATTGGTCCGACGTCTGGCTGAACGGAGAGTACAGTACACGGGATCTTGACAGATCGGTTGTCGGCCCGATGTCTGGCTGTCGAGATTAATGTTCCGTTTTGGGAGCTTGCACACTTCACATGACGTGCAGGAGTTGCCCACTACTAATGCCCAGTTGCACCATCTTACCTGATCCGAGATTGAATGATCCTAGTTTCGAACCAGTATTAAGTTAAATCTTGGTTCCATTATGAAAGTGTTGCACCGATGCAATGACACGATTCTGGATCTCAGATTCGACGATCTTGGTTCCAAAGTGAGATTGAGATTAAATATGAGACAAATTTTTCTATTGGTTCATAATATATAACTTCATTAATGTAGGCGTAGTTTTCTGTGTATTTACCTAGAAATTCTCTATCAAGTCTTTGCAATTGCTAATTATTTAATTATATGGAGACAAATAATGGATGAAGATGCAAGTGGTTCGAAACTAAGTATTTTTACAGAAAAGGAGAAAAGAGTAATCGTTCACTTAATGGAAAACAAATTGAATGACATTGAATGTACCCATGTAAAAAAATGGACCCATTTTATTCAATACAGAAAGCTGAGGAATGGAAGACCCTAGAAGATTTTTTATTATATTGAATGCACTGCAAATTTTCCATTTTAGTTGTTTTGTTGATCGGAAAAACTATGCACACACTTTTATCGTAATTATTAATAGGCCCTACCAATGTTATTGTGGAAGGTAGAGTACATAGAAGTAGATGTACGATACTTTATCTGTTTTAAGTGAATTATTGTTCTACGAATTTTACTTAATAATATTTAAGTACGTATAATGTTGTTTTAATTTCCCAAGAAAACAATCTGTTGGCGTGTTTTCAAACTACATTTATCGGCGAAGGCTGTTCGATAGCTTGTGCAGAAATTTTGGACTGTTTATGATATTCAGAATGGCTTTTCCAGTTTTACACCGTGTTTGTTCGGAAGGATAAGCATGAACTTTGTTCTCTCTTTGAAACATTATTACAGCTTCAATTAAATTAATGCATTTCATATTAAGCCTTTGTAAAATATCTCAATTTATATTTTACAATAGTAAACAACAACTGAATCCAGTTTTAAACTATTTAAATATTACTAAGTTTATTTCTAGTAAATAAATATATTTAATATTGCTTTATATTCAACAGAAGTGTATTCTTCTCTGATCTTGGACCGAGATTTCGAACCACCAAATTCGGCAGTTCAAAATTAAGTGCATCTCGATCTCCAGTCAAGCTCTGAACTCGAATGGTGCAACGAATTTCTGTGTCTATTTTATATCCAATCTTGGATCCAGTTTCGAACCACGATGCTGCAACTGGCCATTAGCAGTCTGGCAGCATGTGGTAGAGTGGCAGTATCCAAGTATTGTTGGTTGGTGCAACAAGTAATTTGCGCAAAAGTGCTATGAATAGATTCAGTTACGATGTATTGTTATTAATCGAGTTGGTTGAGTGCAGACCATGTTTGTGAGACAAAACTGTAGATAAATGCAAACACAAACTGTCTAAAAAGAGCCCTCCGCATATCTAAATTCATGAATAGGATGCACCCAATGTCGTCTTTCATTGTTCTTCCTATATTTCTGCTTAAAGTATAATAAATACAAAAGGTAACGTCTTCTATTTAACATAGCACACATCTGCCAAACTGAAATTAACCTCTAGCTCCGAT
The DNA here is from genome assembly GCA_029891345.1 of Dryococelus australis. NCBI lineage: Eukaryota > Metazoa > Arthropoda > Insecta > Phasmatodea > Phasmatidae > Dryococelus > Dryococelus australis. The sequence goes on along the minus strand of CM056997.1, from coordinate 170,777,250 downwards.
ACATGTCGGTGTACATGCAAACACCCTTAAGGTAAATTTAAGAGTTTATATTGCTCTTGTTCTAAGGTAAAGCTGGATACTCTCAAATCAAACAACGGTAGATACCTACACCTTAAGAGGCAAACTCAGATATCCCAGCAGGTAGATAATTGGGAGAGCCCAAAACACCCTAGGAACTCCTCAGCTTGTGGAATCGAGAGACTAAATATTTTCCTACTCCGCTATTGCTGAGTAACTGCAGGATTGGATGACGAGCTTTATTAGCCGCTTGACTCGCAATGGATACCACCCTAGGCTTCACTGCATAAAAGCAATGTGCAATATCCTAAGCTCTGTTCCACCGCTAGGTAACTGCCGGACCGAAACAACAGAGTGGGATATTACGTTGAAAAGTCAATGGTGTCTAGAAGTGCGCGTTAGGGTCACAACCGATAACTGGCTTTATCTTAGACATTTTTGTTTTAATTGTTCTCACGCCTTATTAATGGAAAGGCGGTAATAAACAGAAATTAAAATTTATAGTAAAAGAAATAGAAAAAGAATTAGTCAATTAACCTCCCTCAGAGGCCGAGAACAACATTCCTTTATTTCTGCCACCTACAAAAATACCAGGCAGCTTATGTCTTGAACATCATTTAGTAGTGCAGTACGGCAACACTCTCCTAGATCTCGACTATCAGCATGGTTAAAGAACCCGTTCTTGGTAATCCCTCCAACACTCCCAGGAACTCTTCAGTAACCGTCGTACCACTCCACCGCAACCACAGTTGGCCGCTGTTTAGCTGCCGACCACCTCAACGAGCCAGCCGGCAAGGAGCAGTGTGCAGCTGCCCCCTTCGAAAAGGAATGTCTCGGAAGAGAGTGGTAAATGTGACACTTGACTTTTCCCCGTATGTAAATCCACTAGATCTACCCTCTATATCGGAGTATTCCTTATGCATTAATAGAGTTCCTTGTAATACTCCTTGTGAAACTGGCATCACGAATGTTGAATTCTGTCTCGTGTATTAAAATTAGATCTTCATACTGCAAAACTTTGAATATAAAATCAGTAAATTAACCCAATGTGGAGAACCCCACCTTAGCCGGTGCTTGTAAGTGATGGCTTGTGTTCTACCTACGGTGTTAGGATTTCCATTTACTTAAGACTCTTTCCTTGTAAGATGATCTATGACTGTGTGGTTTTTATTCCTCATCATTCCCATACACCACCAAGCCAATAGGCCAACATTTAAGGGTTTCAACTTGTGGTGCCCAACGCGGGTCGTTAACTGCAATAGTTTAGACTAGCCTGTTAGGATAAACCAGCCATGCCAACTTAGTCCGCGATCACTTGGTCACCAGATGTGCATGCACTTCAGTCAAGTGATCTGTAAGCAGTTCACAACCGTTACGGTCAGTAGTATAACCTTCACGGTTATAGTGGGCCTAGCAATTGCTAGAACCCCCACAAACTCTCATCAAACTAGTATTTAGCTGGGGACTGCAATGTGATGCCCGAGTGGTCTAGGGCTGAGCACAAACACTTAATAAGAAATAAATTGAGTCAATTTAACACATTGAATAAAATCAAACAATGAAACGTCTACACTTGCAATAATGCATCTACTTACTTGGTGATGTAGAGAAAGTTAACTTGTTGCATATTATTGTAAAGTAAAATAAAATCTTAATTTCTAAGCAAACTCATAATATAGCCATGGTGATGAAGGAGTTGAAGTCTCAGCGCAGCTCAGGAGAGTCGTCCCAGGAGGTGATGTGCAGTCTCTGGCATCTACCTCTGAAGTCCGGAGTCCTCAGGCCTTTCATGGCATAATAAAGCAACATGAATGGAGTAGGGAGAGGTCTCCCTCCACCAAGAAGTCAGCGCATGAGCGCTCTCCCACCAATGAAAAGTTAGGACGTGGAAAGTCGTCAGCTACTAAGAGAGCAAGGTTGTGCGTCAGCCAATGAACTGAAACTTTGCACATGTCCCAAGGTGTGATATTGAAATCATGTGACGTGGAAAATAATGCGTGATACAGCGCATGATTCAGGAGTCATGGGACTGAAATATCGTGAAAAACAAGACTGGTTTCCCATCAAAAAGTGGCTCGTATCACGATAACGCGGTGTTAAAATCACCACAGGCAGTAACACAGTGGGTACAGCATCCTGCTGCAGGAACTGCAGAACTTGATAAGTTGCGAAAAATATTTCATGTAAATGCTCTCTCTCTGCTTTGGAAAGATGGCAGAACGCCCGCGCACTACAGCTAACTCACTAGTAAATTATCATGTGACTGTCGTGATACACGAATTGCGTACCCCTTCATAATTCTGTTAGAGCTAGGTACGCCCTAAGTGGCTATCAGAATCACAGACTCCTCAAGTTAGCGCATGCTAAACAGGTCTCAAACCCTTGTCTGGACATCAGGGAGTCCACAGAAATAAACACCTAGTCAGCTAACCAATCATGTTAGACTCTGACCAGAGTGTACATGATGCCTCTGTGGCTCTAATGCCCAAACAATACGCTCTCGATGTAATCGAGAAATGTGATGTGGATTCATGCCTTGATATGGGCATTCATTAGACCCACTGCGCACATTTCCCACTACTCTTCCATTACACCTGTATCGGGTGGGAAGACGTCCCCAGATACAAGAGATGGGTTTGAATACCACTGTGTCTTGTGCGGAGGTGGAGAAAAATAACAAAGCCCAAGCACTGCTTGACAGGCCGGCACACACTCCCAAGGTCACCATACCGCCCCCTCTCCCTGAGTGGCAAGTTGTCGGCGGTTCGCCCCCTCCTCGTAACCCCTTACCACACTGTTGCTGGCACTGCCCTAGAAGACATTTCAACCAAGACTGTCACACCCAGCAAAACCAAGCAAGGGAAGGAAATAATGCGTGGGTGCAGAGCACACAGCCACATCCCAAGATTAAGGACCTCGCCAGGTGGGAAATGCCAAATCTGGTGTGCGTGCGGGGCAGCCACCTCATACCAAACCTTTCCCCTCGACATCACAAAACTAGACACAAATCGTGAGGACACATTACCTCTGGAGGCACCCCACATTTTGGTAGACATAAATGGGGTCCAAGGTTAGCCTTGCTAGATTCAGCTGCAACTGGAAACTTAATTAGAAGTGACCTGTTAACGACCGACTAGAGGGTTAATTTACTGCAACTTCATATTGTCAGAATGGCGCAGCCCAACTAGACCCTAAATATCGAAGCAAACTGGATCTCATGATAAGGATACTTCACCTGTACCACATGGTGAAATTCACAGTATCGCCAGATATCGATGAAGTCATCCTGGGTCAACTGTGGCTGACCCAACAACACTGCGTAATGGACCATAGCAGTAGACGAATATATATTGGGGCAGCAAATAGCATGACTGTCCACTGGGGGTTCAGCCCAGGGCCAATAGTCACAACATCGGTTGACCCAATGGAAATCCAGCACGATTTTGACACTTCTCAATTTCGTGAACTGAAAGATGTGTTAAATGAGCACACTGTGGTTTTTACCTCTCCTGGATCGCTGTGGCAAACCCACAGTATGAGATATGCACACTATGGACATGCTCATTTACAATCCACCCTTTAGGATGTCGGCCAGCAGGCAACAGGAAATCCTTCATCAAGTAACAGAGATGAAAGAGCAAGCATTTGTAGAACCCTCCAATTCACTTTACAACGCTTGTGTGGTACTCGTCCCTAAGAAGGATGGTAGTTTGCATTTTTTTTTGTGAATTACAAACAAAGAGCTCAACGATGCAACCCACCCAATCACCCTGCCCTCCCTGGACTTACATAATATTCTCCGGGATTTTGAAGACGCCAAAATTTTCAGTATGCTGGACTTGTAGTCCGGCTACTGACAAATAGCTATCCACCCAGATAGCCCGAAATATGCGGCTTTCACCAGACCAAACGGAGAGACCCTCCAGTTTAAGGTAATGCCATTCGGTCTGAGGAATGCACCTGCCACGTTTCAGTGGTTGATGTCTTCAGAAGTCCTGACAGGTTATATAGGGAAATTCGGTTTTGCCTATCTGGACGACATTATCATTTATTTGAGGTCGTGGACAAAACATTGCACACATTTACAGCGGAACCTCTAGCAGCTTTAAATGCATGGGTTGGCGTGTAAACTTGCCGAGAGCCATTTCGGTAAGACCTCAATAGATTACTTAGGTCACGTAGTAACGCCCGAAGGTAATTTCCCCCAACAGAAATCCATTCAAACCATCCAGGAAGTTAACTGGCCACATAACAAGAAGCAGCTTCGCCACTTTTTGGAATTGTGTAACTGGCTGCAGAACTTCGTACCAAATATAGCTCCTGTAATGGCCCCCCCTTCATCAACCTGTTAACCAAAGACGCCAAATGGAAATGGACACACGAACACCACTGTGCTTTCCTGGTGCTAAAAGAAAGCTTTTAGAATATTACTATGTTACACCGACCTCAGGAAGGGGCGCCCCTAATACCCCAAATAGGTTCCTGTCAAAATAATCTTAGAGCCGTTTTGTATCAGGGAAACTATGAAGGGCAGCCGATGGTTATACCCTACGCTAGCCGTCATGTGGGCAATGCATAAGTACGGATACCACTTGGACAGTCTGCATTACCTGCTCCGAACTGATAATAAAGTATTACAATGGCTTCAGGAATCCCGGAACCAAACGGCCAAACTCTGCGGTGGGAAATGTTTTTGACTGAGTTTAACTTCTCTGTACAATACTGTGTGTGAAGAGCAATGATCTTTCGGATGCCCTTTCACGTCTACCCGATCTCAAGGACGGACCCAAGAAAGAGGAGAATTGGGAAAAACTGACCCCCACCCTCCACCATCACTAAACCCAACCCAATTTAGGTTCTGTGCCTTTGGCAGTTACACCTCACCCGAGAACAGGTATTGCTGTACAAACAGCAAGACCCTAACATTAGAAATTTTTTAAAGAAATTTCCCCACCAATACAGCCTGCGGAAAACTTAGTGTGGTCTCGAATCGGGCACCCTAAGGCTCCCTGAAAAATCTGGGTGCCTCAGCCCTCCGGTTGGATTTATACCACCACTACCACAATCACCCACACATTAGACATCACAGTATCCACGAAACTCTAGGAAGTATACAGGAACGATACCTTTGGGAAGTTATAAGCAGGGATGTTCGATAGTACATCTCAAACTGCAAGGCCTGCTGCCGGAACAAGGTATATCCCTTGTCATCTGCCTCAAATATACTAGGCGACCGACCCAGGCATGGACACACCTGGCGACCGACATAGTGGGATCCTATCCTCACAGTACCTGCGGAAACTATTATCTCCTTGTGGTGACTGACATGTTCTCTCGTCGGGTGGAAGCTTTCCCCCTCCCTAGTCAAGGGACAAGAAATCTAATCCGGAAGTTGGGCACAGAAGTCTTCTCGCATTGGGGTTACTCCTGCATCATACTAACTGACAATGGAATACTCTTCACAAGTCGGCTATAGAAAACCACCTGCAAAAACTGGATGTTGACACCTGGACGACACCTTTGTACCCCCCCCCCCCCCCCCAAGATAACCTCATTGAGAGACGGAACCAGGAACTTAAGAAGTGCCTCCATCTCAGCGTAGGGACAACCACAGGGAATGGGACAAAGAAATCCCTGCAATTCTCTTAGTCCTTCAGCGGAGAGAGAATTAGGCCACTAAGCTACCCCCAGCTAACGTTTTTTCGGTTATACACTCCACCGGCCAGGGCACTGACAGTGGGAGGTACCCCCACTGACACACCTACTCCAAAAGGAATCTTCATGGCCATGGGCTTGAAGTGGGATCAGCTTAGCATAACTGTAGGTAACAGAAGGCCTATAGTCGTAGTCAGTGAACACACAAATTTACGTTTACCGTGTACCACACACAGGCTGAGGCGAAGCCATTCTCAAAACTTAAACTTTTCCATGGTAAACAAATTTAGTTAATTTTCCCCAACCCTTTTGTACGAGTAGGACCTCTTGCATACCCTTCATACCCTTAAGTATCTGAGTCTTACCGGCTTATCAATATAAACTTTTTTTTTTTTTTTTTTTTTTCCAGAAAAAACTTTGTAAATTTAATTATTGTCAGCACTCTTGCCTTCTACAAACGTTGTGAACTGGCACTGCGCAAATTAAAGTAGGTCTATGCTCCCGCATATGCTAGGGAGTTTATAACACACAGCTTAAATTTCACAAGCTGTGACCTTGCTTCTTCCTTTCTCAACCCAGCCTTTCCTCCTTGCAGAGAAAGCTTTGGACCCCAGCAGTCAGTTGATGTTGAGACAACACCTACCGCTCCAAGATTTTGACAAGGGGAAGCAAGAGGGAAGCAAAGCAAAAATAAACAAGTCAAGCAGAGACACCTGCCAGCAGACACCTACTTCGCTGAATGGACAGAGATAACAGCTCACCACTTTGCACTCCGGAACCGCTGGGGCACAGAGCAGGCACTATGCCAGAAGCAAATCAGCCTATAGTTCAATGTGCCTGACGTATATTACTGAACCAGAAATTATACTTTCTACTCTCCAAGATAGTTCTTCTTCGAAACAGGAGGGAGGGGGGATTGACCCTTGACACATTTCTGGGCTTCTTATAAGCGCTCCAGGAAGGTTGCGCTAGTTCCACGGTGTACCACTGGAGGGCAGCCTGCATTCTATTAGGGCGCCACAGCCTCCAAGAGTATGCCGAGGTTTTAAATATGCTATCACCTCTGCACCCGGGCAATAAGGATCCAAGGCACCGCTTCTGATGTCAGAGCTTCCAACACCCCTAGAAGCAGGGCTAATTTCCCCTGCACCCTTCTGAGGCCTTACAAACTGTGGATTTGAGTATAAGTAGAGCTAGCAGAGCAGGCCTCAGGGTAGTCTGCTGCACCTTCACCGCTGTGATTACCAGAGGTGTCAGCCACGGGCAAGTGCTGTGCTAACCCTTTCTCCACTGTTATGAGGCCAACTTGATATATTTCTATCCATTGAGCTTACATAGTCAGTTGAGACACGAGACGAATGAATACACTTTTACTTACTCTCAGGGATCCTGTGGATTCTGTGTGTTCGTCTTACCCAAGCGTCTTTACATAGCACTTTGCAATACTAAACATTTAACACTGAAAAAGGCAGGAGTTTGCTGGTCTGATGCTACATAGAAACATATGGATTTTCACTGAGGTTGCATTTATTGATTTCCAATACATATTGTGCCAGAAATATTAATAAATGATTACTCTCGGTCATGACTATCTAACTCCGTTGGGTGATTTTAATCAGTGTGTTTGAGAACACAGCCCCCGCAAGGAAAGGGAAACTGTAGATTTTTCCTGGGGACAGGACGTGGAGAATTACAAGATGAACACTAACAAGGGTGATTATTGACGTTGCTGACGTCAATAATCAGAAAGTCAGAAAGCAGCCAAGTAGCTCATTTTCGTCAGACTTGGTTTACAAATTCTGAAATTTCTCAAGACTTTTTTTTATCCAAATATAGCATATGTTCATCTGGGATAATGTAACTTTCTAACAGTGAAAGAATTATAATAATCGGCCCTGTAGTTTTGGTAAAGCATGCTTAGAAAGCAGTCAGGTAGCTCATTTTTCTCTGACTTGGTTTACAAATTTTGAAATTTCTCAAGGGCTATTTTTTGCTATAGTATTTAACATAGCCTATGACCATTTGGAATAATGTAGCTTTCTAGTAGTGAAAGAATTATAAGAATCGGCCTTGTAGTTTCCGAGGTTACCCGAGACATATAAACAAATAAACAAACTCACATTACCTCTTAGTTATATTAGTATAGATAAAAGACTTATTTAATAAATGTTTCCCATTTATAATAACTACTTTTCCAATTGTGATCCTTTTTTAGTTATAAAAGTCACTTTTTCGGATCTTTATAAACTGTTAGCAATTGATTATTATAATCTTCATTCTATTTCTTATATATTCTGTGTTGTCTTTGTCTTGTGTGTGTGTTAATGAGTATCATGTTTGTGGTTATTGTTTTGCTCTTTTTTTTTTTTGTTTAATACAGATAAGAATTTTTTTGGTAATTGTTTAACATTTAATATTTTCTTTATTCAAGTCCTCTTATAGGAGGTTCATACATATCTTATTGTCAACATCCTTTCTTAACATAGAATGCAACAAAAAATGTTTAAACAAATTTATTTAATTGAGCAATTTTCGATGTGATTGCCTTGCTTGTCTGTGTGTGTGTGTGTGTGTAGTGTTTGTTTGTTGTTGTTCTATGTGTTTTTTTTGTACCATCCTATTATTGGTCTGTGTGTTAAATATACTAGAAACTGCATTTATGGTACTTTTCTGGACTGCAATCCTTCATAGGTTTAATGCTGTAAGTGCCAAGCTGCAGTCAGTAAACATAGATTTGGGGCAAGTTATGAAAATGTACAATTCGCTGTCTGACTTCCTTCGTAAAAATTGAAGAGAAACAGAAATGTTTCACCACTACACCACTATAAATGCCTTGTGGAGTTGTTGAGCAGAATATATATATTTACAAATTTGACGAGGGAATGAAAAGGAAGCGCACTCTGAGGCCTGATGAGACTAAGACTGGAGAAATAACTTTTAAGACTGGGTCAGATAATTATCGTGTTGGTACATATAATGTAATTTTGGATACACTAAGATCAGAACTGCAAGTGCGAAGTGTACGTTACAATTAGCTTCAAGAGAGGTTTGGCTTTTTAGAACATCTAAGCACGCATGAACCAGCACGGATTTCTTCAGCTGCACGTAAATTGGCCTCTTACTTCAATAGTGATCTTGAAGCATCCATTGTATAAGAGTCACAGTGCATGTGAAGCCACAAACACCTGAAAACGAGGGAAATGTCAACCTAACAAAATTAAGCAAATTTTTAAACCAAGAAGGGTTTGTTGAAGTCCACCCCAATATAAACATATCACTCAGAATAATTCTCAGTGCTCCAGTAACAATCTGTTTAAGCGAACGCTCTTTCTCTGCTCTGCAACATGTGAAAAACTACCTGAGGTCGACCATGGGAGAAGACAGGTTATCGGCCATGGCAGTGTTGAATATCGAGGGACAGATACTGTAGTATCTGGACTTCGGGGATATTATCAATTCCTTTGCCCAAAGGAAGACTAGAAAGAAGAGCTTCAGATAAGACATTAGTTATCTTACTAGGCTTAAGTTAAAGTTTTTTTTCTTTCATGGAAAGCAAATTAAATTTCTAAATGTTGTCCTTACTATTGAATGATACCATGTCAGTGTTTTCATTGTAATCATTTTCATAATATTTGCTGTTCTGGTAGTCATTATTTTTTAAATCTTGTGTTTAATTAACAATACATTTACATGTTGGTTCAAATTCAAATGTTGCATCTCGTATGCTCTCCATGGATCTTAAATAACAAATAAATATGAGGTAGTAAAAATAAAACAGTTTTACTGGAGGAGCGGCACTTTTTTATGGGCCTACAGACGGCTACAAAGGAAATCCAGCGCTGTGTATGCTGAGATAACAACATTAAACCAAGTTGACGTTATTTATTTTTATCTACAAAATGCTTTCGACACATGCCAACATTTAATTATTTTTAATAAATTACAAGCAGTAGGTCTAGACTATTCTTATATTAATTGAATTTATAATTACTTTTCTGACAGAACCTTTGTTGTTAAAATAGAAAATTCTATCTCTGTCTAATTCTGTTTCTTCTGGTGTTCCACAAGTAAGTACTTTAGCTGCCCTAATTTTTTATGTTTTTGTGAACGATAGTGTCGGTGCAATAACACAGTCACGTGCACTACTTTATGCTGACGATTTAAAGATTTACAAAAATATTAAGAATAGAGGGGATTGTAGACAGCTTCAAGATAATATTACTGCTATTTGTAATTGAAGGGCTGGGAGCAAAAACTAGGTGGTTCGGTTTTTAGAAATTTTTAGAGTGAAAAAAAAAAAAGTTGTAAATTTCATTTAAAGTTTATTTGATTATGTTGTTATATAACTTTGTAGACATTAGTTAAATGTGAAATATTATCCAATAAAAATAGGGTGTAACCTCTACTATATATTAAAAAATAATTAATATCAATTTTTTATCTGCCAGTGGCGAAGCATAACATTTGTATTAAGGCAAGCTATACAATTTTTGTGTGTCCAAGATGGTACATCTTAGTGGGGTATTCAGGATTTGTGTTTGGGAGGGGGGGGGAGGGGGTTGAAATTGGGAATTTCATAAAGGAACACCTATCCCTGTAATTGAAGCAGGGGGTCCAGCAGTCCTCCCCTGGGAAAATTTGGATTTCAAGGTGCATGATTGTGCTATTTAAGCAGTTTTAGTATTTTAACATTGAATATACCTCTGGTAGTAATATTAATATTTTTTAAAGATGAAAAATGTTTGAGTGAAGAATTTAACAAAGGCTGGCTCTGAATGCTCCCTAACAGATTTTTAACCCAAGGGAACACTCCTAAGAGTGCATTGTAGTGGGCTGAAGAACAGTACATGTAGAATTATGTCCTTAAAGTGGCAAGATGATGATATTGAATCAATACTTTATTTGACTTGTTTTGTTTTACTCACTGTATCATTTAAACACGTAAATACCCAAAATTTTCAATTTTGATAGCTGTGTTTCACAAATAGTCAAAATAATTACGGTACTAACACAGATGTAACATTCTTGCTGTCATCACACTCTATAAATATATCATTTTACAATAGTATTATACATAACTACAAATGCTTGTACAAAGTAAACTGTAAATAAAATTAGGTATGTAATAAATATGTAAGTCTATTCAAAATTTTATATGATAACAATTTTATAAAATGACACAATTTTCAGAGATGCCGTACAGGCAGTAAACAGTCCATTATTAAACACGCACTACAGTGTTATTTTAAAAATGTCTGTTTCATACTGTTCAATAAAAAACAATCAATTATACTGTAATTCGAAGAAATGTTTACTTTCAGCTACAATCATATCTTGCAATGATTGCAATACTATCATTAAGGCCATGGTTTTACAAAAATTTTGAAAATAAGTTTTAAACCAACAGAATATTGGTATTGAAGAATTACTGCATTGTCTTAACACAAAATTTTAATAATTTGTACCTAGATTTCATAGGAATAGACCTCACTTTTTTTTTTTTTTTTAGATTTTTTTGCACCCAAATCATCATAAATTTGGTTACGAAATGACCCCAAGTAACTTACATGTAGCCACGCCACTACATCTAATGACATATCATTATCAATGCTATATCCGACACCGTGTCAGCTATGTTCTACATTATTATGATCATTAATCAACTTATTCTATTAAAAAAATATATGTTACATTTACCACAATCAATTGAATTTACAAATTACAATATATAAACAAGGCAGGAAAGTAACACTAGTATTCGTTGGTTTTTTGGCGGAAGTTTTTTGACGTGATACATAACTTTTTGAAGCCATGTTTGTCTACGCACAAGTCGCACGTGGTCTTATTTAGGTTACTGGACTCATTCCTATTCCGTGTTGCATGCTAAGATGTTAGAAAGAAACGTAGCATTAATAGCGTTGGTAAATTGTTGCAGTCGCAGAAACTTACAAGATAAGTTGTGCTGTGTGCACAAAACTGTTGCATAGTAACATTTATCATAAACCACTAGAGGTGAGAAAATATGTTGCTAGGCAATTAATTACAACATATCAATGAGACAGGAGAACAAACATCTCTTCTTCTACCAAAAACCAATCAGTACTTGTGTTCCTGTCTATTTTATATTTTTTACTTATTAGACTAGCAGCCTATTTTCTCGCCTCTCATTATTTACAGTTACTGCACACTTATTAATAACTACTTACAGAACGGACCAGATTTTGAATTACTTGTGTATGCATTTCAGCTGACAAGTGGGAATGTTATATATGAAACAAAAAAGTCATGTTCACCTGTTTATAACTGTATCCATCTGTAGTTTCATGTAGAGCAATGACAGTGAATAGCCAGTCCATACAAGCTACTAAATAGCCAGTCCATACAAGCTACTAAAAATCCGGCACCGGTACACTACATTAACATTTAACACACAACACATGATAAATCACTTTACAATGAAACACGGAACTAATAAAAAAGTAAGTGTCAATTATTACCTTAAAATTTTTATGTCAGCTCAATTCTTCTGTTTTTAGCTGCAAATATGTCGATCACATCATCATTGAAGGATGGCCTATGATGCTATTTCTGCAACAATTTTTTTGCAATGCTGAGCAGTGCAAGGATAGACAATCTTTCCTGGCGCTAGCTGTTACGCAAGTAGTTCTTTATCCGCTTTAAACTGAGACTGATCTCTCAACTGATGCACTCGTAGCTGGTATTGTGATGACGAGCTTGGAGAATTTCTGTATTTCTGGAAATACATCACCTAGTTCCGATGCTGTTAAATAGATTGAAGATCTGAAACATTACTATTGTGCATGTCACTGTCTGTGAATAAAATGTGCAGATCGCTTCGTATGCTCCGCAAAATAAAAATAATTTCGTAGGTTTCCTTTAAAGATGCAAAATTTCATAGGTTTCCTTTAGAGATGCAAAATTTCATAGGTTTCCTTTAGAGATGCAAACGCTTCTTCTGGGGAATTCTGTGCATGCTGAAGAAAAGTTTGCTATCCAACAAGCTTAGAAATTTTACCTGAGGCACTTCAGCAAACGTCTGCATTACATGTACAATAATGGCATCAACAATTTGATAAAATAGTTTTTTGTAAACAACTTTCCTATCTTCGCCTGCTAATGAATCTACGAGAGCGCACTTTGCTGTAGGAGAAACACATTTACAACTGGAGCAAACTTTTTCCCACACTCGTTCAAAATTGTTTCTCATATTTTTCAAAAAGCTTTTGAAGTTTTCAATTTTCTTCAAACAGAAATTGATGTCACTTATTTTCGCTTGGAGAATTTGGAAAATATAATCTGAATGAGGGAAACTGTATGAAAATACGACAAGAAAGAAATTAAGGTCGAAGTCTTTTAAATGTGATAAAAGACCATGGGCAGAACAGAGTGTTTAGGAATCCCACTTGTCAGCATTTTCTACCATAGCTCTTAGGAGTTCTCCAATATTTTCCTTGTGCTCGCACACAGTTTCCACTAGCTTACTACTGTAATTCCAAGTTGGAGCAAGTGTGGGAAATCTTTTTTGCACCTTTGCATCTAAAGCCTGCATCCTCTTTGTCGATTTTCCAAAAGAACTACCAAATGCTGTTAGTGAGATGAAGAAAATTTTGCGCTGTTTAATGTAACTTACAGACTGCGAAAGAATCAGATTTAACTTGTGGGCGTAACAGTGCACAAAAATAGCTTGATCACAGACTGCTCAAATTTTTGTCTGCAGTCCACCATGCTCTCCATCCATCACTGCAGCTCTATCGTAAGTAAGTCTGTGCTACTAACTTATCAACATATTTAAAGTCTTCTAAGATTTGTATAGCATGTTGATAAAAACAGTTAACTGTCCTATCATCGCTGACATCAATGAATTTAAAAAACCTTTCCTTGACATTCCCATCACTTGTAACATAATGCAGTGCAAACAATAACTGTGATTTAACTGCTATGTTGGTTGTCTCGTCCGAAATCAGTGCCATGAAACTTGATTCCGATATTTCTTTCTTTATTTCACGTAGCAATAAGTCAGACAAGGAAAACAGAATATTGGTCTGGATGTCACTGGATAAACCTGTGAAGACTGTTGAGTTTTCAAGGTGAATTTTAAGTTCATTGTCATACTCAGCTAATTCATTAAGGAATTCAATATAATTCCCTTTGTTCAGCGATGAAGTAGACTCATCATGACTGCGAAAAGCTAGTTCTTGTTGTACCAAAAAGCAAGTCGCCCTAATTAGATGGCTCACGATCTGTTTTTTCATACTTTCTCGTTATGCAACTCAATGCTTAGCTGATACTGACTGTTAACTGCAAATTCAATGCATGTTTTACCTAACTGTTTCAGCGCTTTTTAACACACAATGTGGCTGTGAGACAACTTGTCGCTTTTCTGCTTTCTACAGATTATTTAAATCACAAAAACTGGTAGCATTCCACACCGATTTTTCTTTTGAGAAAAGTAAGCAAGGCCAACAAAATAGTTTCATCATTTTCTTGCAGCCACACAACCAAGAAATGTCTTCGTAAGTGCGTGAATGGAAATGCCGCGGAATGCCTTTGTTTTAGTGTCTAGAGCTAGAAGAGGTGTAGGCCTGCCAGTGAGAATTATTATATTTTTTTGGTCAAAACTAAGAGCATTAAGTGGAGTGTTTTTAGTTTTTCTATAATACAGTTACAATCACTAACACACAAGTCCTCTGAAATAGAAGATGTAGTTTTACCTGAAAATCCAGGATATGAAACATCGCTACCCCCCATTTTCCTTGAGTGGAAGTGTTTTCACAGCAGCATCCCGTCTGTGATATAACACCTAAAAAAGTTTACGGTTTAGTAAAGCAATACTGTTTAATTTAATGAAACGAACAAATAAGCAGGGTATAAAACCACAGAATATTAATTCAATACTGTTAAACAAATAACAAATGGTCAGTTCTGTAGATGCTCGTCGCCTGTGGTTTATAACTCGTTTTCGCACTACTGGACACTGCAGGCAAAGCCGCTTCCACGGTCTCCATAGACGGAGTTCTAGTTCCTTTTCTACATCATAGAGTGAGGCACCTGTGCAGCCCATCAAAGCAAGAGGGTACGTGTATGCAGTTACTGCTGGACGCTGCTAGGGTAGCAGCTTCCAGTCTATCCAGTGGCTTTGTATGGGTGCGGGCAGGCCTGGGTGTGCTGCTCGCTATTTATTTCATTTCGTACAACACAATTCCACACTGTCGAAGGCTGTCACAGACTTCATGCCGAAAAAATATCATTATACCATGGTGATTTTTGTAGTTAAGGTTACATTTTCCAGATTATATTAAAATAAAATATTTTATTTAGTTTAGAATATCTACACTGTGCACTGTACTATTTGGCAGATTAAATGGAAAACCATACAGATTTTCCTTGGCCAAAATGATTAATACAAACTTCCTTTTGAGTTCGCCTACAGTGTTGTGTAATAACATTACATAATAATATAAAGTATTGTACAAATTACACACAAAATCAAAGGACTTTAGTAAAAATCACTACTCGCTGGCTGATGTACCCTCGTTGTCATTGACCTGCCTTGGTAGACTGCCATAGAACCACTTGTCACTCGGAGGAATGTAGCTCTCTGCAAGCTGCAACACATCAAGCAGCTTGATACACTTGAGTGGCAATAGTCTACAGTTAGCTTTATCCTTCTGGAGTGAAAAAGCAGGAACTGCATCCATTTTTAACAATGGAAATGTTTCTGTGTAGATCCCTGAGCTTGCTACTGAGCACTGGACTTTTCCTACGAACTTGCTACCGTGAGTGAACACTCAATATTTGGAGATCGTGAACTGACCATGAGTGTCGCTCACAACCCTCTTTTTGAAAGACTGCGCATTTGTAGTCTAGAAAATTCATACGGTTCATCATTTTCACTTGAAGCTTGCAGCTCGCACTGGATATGAGCTGGGAATTATCACTAGGTACATACAATCTCTCTCTTTTACGTTTTTCTTTCTCCACTACACCAAAGCTTCTGTTGCAAGCAGGTAACTGTGGCCGGGCTCTGAGAAACATTCTACTATTTCCTCAAAATGTCCATTATTCACTAAGGCATTGCAAAACTAAACCAGCACAATATTTTTATTTTGTGCACCACTGTTGTCACAAAATAAGTACAATGTCTTGATATGAGGTGTGATTGTATTTTGCAAGACTATCTCCCCGAAGTCTCGTTATACAGATAGAAAAAATTCTTCCCTGTTTTTCCTGAGTAAATGCAGAATGAAAACACCCATAACTGTCTCTTATAAAAGACATCTTGCGACGGCACTGTGGAGTAGAGAGGTTTTGTTGAAAATCAAACGCCAGGATTTCTACAATCATCTGTTTGGCTAATTTCATTTTATCCTTTAAATCCTTGTAAAACCATTCTGCTTTCCTTAGGTGCAAAGCTTTTTTCAGTTAATAGCTTCTTTTTTACATCTTTAGAGGTGTGGCTTTCATAGCATTTTCTGTTTTGTCACACTTTTGACACACATCTGTTCTAGGAGTTCTAAACAACATATTAAAATGATATGAAAATATTTTTCTATGCATGTCATAAGATACTACTGGTGTGGCAGATATTGGCCTAGAGTTGTCATTGTTGTGTACACTACTCGAGCTGCATTCTTCAACCTCAGTGGTATTTTTCTCCACTGTTGATGTTTCCTGTTTCTCTTAAAATAGCCTATACATTTTAGCCACACTTACTTCTGGAAAAAGCTAGTATCTTTCCTGATTGTCTGTTCGGCTATAGTTAGATGACCGTTTTGGTAAACTATTTATATGCCCCATTATTGATTTGACACAGTTATCTGTGAGTTTATTTGGCCTTGTACTGTGATGACCCCTTTTATCTGTGGGTGCTCTAATGTTATTCGCTCTGTGACCACAAATATGTTCTACTATACTACATGTTATTTCCTGCAGGGATACAAATGCCTTTTTGCAAACATGTGTTTCATTTTCACCATCCTTATCCTATACAAGTATGTGTGTGTTATTGGTATCCCTCCACCTGATTTCTTTCATCAGTGTCTAATGGATCAAACTGTTACTAACCCACGTAGGTAACACTCTTACTTCTATTTGTCAGCCTAGTCATTAAATAAATTTATTATTTTTGACTTTTCATCTTTACTAAACTTCTCAAAACATTGGTGTATGCATTTATGTGGAGGTCCCATTAGTCTGGGTAGAAAAGTTTTATTTGCTGTACTTGTTAGGACATCACCGTTTTCATTTTCCTTTTGCTGCTTCAGTTATTGTAGGAAGAGAGTCTCTCTTGATATGAGCCGGTGAAACTGTAGCCTGATTTCTCGAGGCTTGTGAAATCATGTTAACAGATTTGTTGGTGTCTTCTAGTGTCTTCATCTGTGTCAGGCAAATATTCATCACTTGAATATTCAAACAATGATGTATCACTCATTTTGCATGTTAATTACAACAAAAGCCCACATTTAGATGACAAAAGAGCACAACAAATAACAAACCATTAATAAATACTGTTTGGTACACAGATTACATAATACAATGTGAAAGGAAGTGAAACTCCGAACAAAAAAACGCAGACTCAGGGGCTACACAAAAAAGAACAGATACAAAACTCTTTTGAAACATTGTAATATGGTACTAGTAGTGCTATTTAGTATAACTGTCAGTACTAAAAAACAGAAGCGAAGGATGATAAACAGGAGTGGAGTGCTGCACATGAGCGAAATACGAACTTCGTGAGTGGAAGAACCAGGTAGCTCCAGGAGCTGCATTGTTATTGCAACAAAATTGCTGTAGTAATTTTTACAAGTGGCTCCTTACCCATTGTAGAAACCAGCTAAAGCGACGGAGCTACATCATTCTTGCGCCAAAAAAATTTGTAAATTTTTTCTCCTTATTGTTATGTCAAAACATGTATTTCGACCAAAACTGGATCCACCTGGTTCTTGCACCCAACCGTTCAATTGGTATATAATGAACAATATGGCACTCAATATAAATATAACTATATGCATTTCATTCACTAGGAAAGCAAATTATGTAAATATTATTTTAATAATGTTTCTATAAAGAAAGTAGAATATATTTGTGACCTCCGAGTGATTCTGGACTCAAATTACATTTTCATTTTGATAGTCTTAATTAATAATATTAGTTGTACATTATGTTAAATTAAATATATTACATACTCTGCTTCATCACCTGATTCTTTGTTATGTTTATATTACTCTTTATTTAGGTCTAGATTAGAATATTGCTCTGTAATATGGAATCACATCACAAGCACGACTCTTAGATTAGAAAGTATACAAATAAAGGCATTTAAACTTATTTTTAACAGATTCCCACATTATATAGATTTTAGTTATAGCAATGAGCTGGATTGATTTAACACTCATACTTAAAAAAAAAAATTTTTTTTAATGTTGTGACATCAACAAAGCTTTATTTTTAATAAATGTATTTTTAGCATATTCAGCCCGGCATCACTTCGCCCAAGTTTTATGGAGTTAATACATACCTATATATTTGCGACTACCCGTGACTACTTGTGACTACTTACGACTACTTTTGACTATCAGTGACTACTTGTGAATACCCATGACTACTTGTGACTACCTGTGAATACCTGCAAATACTTGTGACTACTCGTGACTACTTGTAACTACGCGTGGACTACCTGTGACAACTTGTTACTATTTGCGAATTTATAATATTAAGATAATATTGAGATCCACTGAGTCACTGTGGCCCCACTTGATATATTTTTATCTACTGAGCCACTGCAGCCCCACTTGAGATTGCTCTAGCCACTGAGCCATTGCGTCCCCACTTGGGATCACTCTAGCCACTGGGCCATTGCATCCCCACTTTAGAGTGCTCTAGCCAATGAGCCACAATGGCCCTAATTGGCATTATTCTACCCACTAGACCTCTGTGGCTCCACTTGGTATTTCTCTAGCCGCTGGGCCACTGCGTCTCCACTTGGGATTGCTCTAGCCACTCTGCCACTGCGGCCCCACTTGGGATCACTGTAGCCACTGAGCAGCTGTGGCCCCACTTGGGATCACACTAGCCACTGAGCAGCTGTGGCCCCACTTGGGGATCACTCTAGTCACTGAGCCACTGTGGCCCCACTTGATATATTTCTATCCACTGAACCACTGGGTCTAGCCACTGGGCCACTGCATCCCCATTTGATATATTTCTATCCACTGCATCCCCACTTGATATATTTTTATCCACTGAGCCACTGCAACCCCACTTGGGATCGCTCTGGCCACTGAGCCACTGGGGTCCCACTTGAGATATATCTATCCACTGAGACACTGCGGCTGCATTTAAGATTGCTCTAGCCACTGCTGCTCCACTTGGCATTACTATATGCCTATATCCATCTGGAAGAATGTAGCTTTCTAACAATGAAAGAATTATAAGAATCGGCCCTGTAGTTTTGGTAGAGCATACTTAGAAAGCAGCCAACTAGCTCATTTTTCTCAGATTTGGTTTAAAAATTTGGAAATTTCTCAAGGACTGTTTTTTTCCTATTGAATTTAACATAGTTTATGGCCATCTGGAAGAATTTAACTTTCTAATAGTGAAAGAATTATAAGAATCGGCCTTGTAGTTTCCGAGGTTACCTGAGACATATAAACAAATAAACAAACTCACATTAACTCTTTATTTTATTAGTATAGATAAAAGATTTAGTTAATAAATGTATTATATATTATAGTAACTACTTTTCTAATATTGGGGATATTTTTTAGGTAGAAAAGTCACTATTTCGGATCTTTATAAATTATATAAGTTAGCATCTGATTATTATAATCTTCATTCTATTTCTTATAGATTCTGTGTTGTCTTTGTCTGTGTTTGTGTTAATGTGTATCAAGTTTGTGTGTGTTGTTTTGCTCCTTTTTTTTTGGTTTAATATAGAATAAAATCTGTTGTAAATTATTTGACATTTAATATTTTCTTTGTTCAACTCCTCTTAGCAGGTTCATACATATCTTATTGTCAACATCCTTTCTTAACATAGGATATAACAAATATTGTTTCAACAAATTTAATTAATTGAGCAATTTGAACATACTGTAGGATGGCACATAAAGCAAATAAATAAATCATTATTACTATTATCATAATAATTATTATTATGACAATGGTACTCATCAGAGTAGGATGTATTCGTGTCTGCTTCTTTGAGTTTGTTGTTTATAGGCTGAACTAAGTGGAAAGGGTGTCTGAATCACTGGTACAGTTGGACTTTCTGATTTTTTCTATGCCCCCTAGTACTGATTTATGCAGGAAACCTTTCTACGGAAAACAAAAATTTGTGAAGTGTACTGGTTCATGCAGCATTCATTTTCACTGCCTTTGTACTGGCACCACCAATGACGATGAATATTTATATGTAAACTGTAGTGCTGTAACAAATATGTTTTGCTTTTCACCTAAACGCAAGTTATGTAACTCGGAAAACAAGTCTACAGTGAGTCCAAAAGATTTAACCCTCACAGTTTCTCTTATAGACAACGATTCTACTGCTCAAGAAGAAAACTGTCTTAAATTGTTCAAACTGAGGATTCTGGCGTTAAATCTATGTTTCAAGTACTCTGCCAAAGATTGATGACCTTTCTAAGGAAGTAAACAAATGTAAAAGATGCAGTTCAGCACGAGTTGCACAAACAGTCCGTCTGCTATGACGGATTGGTGCTTGTAAGCAGTTGCGGGACAAAGGCCTCGACTGAAAGTGGGTCACCGGCCGTCAGACAGACAGCTGCTTGTAAACTAGTTCAAGTGGGGGCACGAAATAATGTGAACATAATAACTGTTCCAAAATCATTCAAACCTCGTACAAAAGCCAGCTTTGTGTCACACTTCGCACCAGAAATTCAAGAAGGCGATATTGTTTCTTACATCAAACAGGAGCTTAAAGTTTCCAATCTTAAAGTGGCCAAACTGAAAACTAAATACAACTCCTATTCTACTTTTCATGTGGCAGTAGACAAATCTGATTTTGAGCGAATTTTTAACATCCTATTTTTGCCAGAAGGGTGTTTTAATTAGCCCGTTCAACGGCCGACTTCAACCGGAACAGTTATTTATCTTTGCTAGTGCACCTAAACCTACTAATGACAAAGTGGTCGGAGGAGCTGTTACTAAAACCCCTTAATTTTTGATGAGGCCATCGGATGTGTGGTTACTAAAATACAATGCCAGATAATAATTTTGTATTGTATTATCAAAATTTTAGAGGCCTCAGAACTAAATCTATTTACTTTTTTAACAATATAATTAGTTCAGAATATTCAGTTATATGTTTAACAGAAACCAGGTTCAATAATCATAATAGAGATTCACACTACTTTCCAGAGTACTATAGTATTTTTCGCAAAGACCGTGATGACAACATATCTAAGCTATATAGAGGTGGTGGAGTATTAGTCACTATTAGTCAACATAGTTGTTCTCATTTTGAACAAAAGTTTGATCTTTCCAAAGAAAATATAGAATCCATTTGGGGGTAAAGTACTAGTAATAAAGAATTTTTAATTGGAACATTTATGAGTTGAAGAAATTTAAGAATATTTCACTTTTCTTGATGCTAAATTAACTAACTATTCCCATCAGATAATAATTGTAGGGGACTTTAATACACCGGGCATAGACTGGAATATTTTCCACACCCGAAACGTTGTTCCTTATTACAATAAACTTAAAGGTCAAATTTTATTAGAATTCATTAGTTCATTTAACCTTGAACAGTTTAATTATTTAGTTTGTGCCAATTTGTACATTAATGTTGAAAAAGCCGTTGATCCAGTTGTTGAGGAAGATAATTATCATCCAGCACTTTGTTGTCAGGGTCTAGTAACTGCTCATATAAACCAATCTAATAATTTTAATTCTAACAGAAATTCTCAAAAAGGAGATTACATGTCTTTATACTTAGCAATTCAATGTTTTGATTGGTCTCCCATGTATCAAATGGAAAATGTTAATCTTATGGTTGATTACTTACGAATAACTTACAATTATTAATTAATCAATTCATACCAAAATCCAAACATGTAAAACATAAATATCCAGTCTGGTTCGCTCAAGATTTGATCAAAATGTTAAAAAGGAATGAGCACTTCTTCAGGCTTGTTAAAAAATCTTAATCAGGGTATAACTATTCCTGCTTCTCTGAATTTAGAAAAAAAGGTCAAAGTTAAATTAAAAATTGATAAGAAAATCTGGCAATCCAAAATCAATGATAACTTGAAAAGCAATCCTAGCAGTTTTTGGAAATACATTAAAATAATGAAAAATTGTTTTAGAGAAAAAATTACTTTAATTTGAGAAGAAATAATGGTACAGGATCCATATGCTCTAACCAATATTTCTGCGAATTATTTTGTCAAAAGTTACACACAATCCACCTCCTGTGTCAATTTAAAGCCTCATAATTCTATTACTGATTTAGATATATCTCTTCCTAGCATCATACAGGGTTTGGTTCTTTCAGGTATAAAACAACTTAAAAGCAGTAAGGCAACTGGTTGCGATAAAATCCCAAATTTTATAATTAAAGGTTGCGCCGACATCTTTACCCCTATTTTAACTCATATATTTATAATCTTACATGTGGTATTTTTCCTCATATTTGGCAGACCTGAACAGAGATGTGCCTGCTCTGTCTCCCTACCCTCATCCACCCTCAAACCTCAAATGTCATTCTTGCTCCAAGATCAATATACACTGTCATTAAAAATGATCTTTCAGATTACAAAAATTAATAACTCACGTTTTATAACACTCAGATAGATAGAAGTTGTCTCAATGGAAAGGGAAACTCAAAAAGTTTTTTTTTAAATTTGGTTCACAACATTACATCACCAGTGCTCTATGTGAGCATGCTATGTCACACGACACACATAGAGTCTGTAGTCCAATTCCTACCATACATGTTGTAACATTGGACGATCCACTAATGCTATGGCCTCTGCAATGCAAACTCGAAGATCTTGGATGGTCGGTGGTAAAGGTGGCAGATACACGTGTTGTTTGACAAAACCCCAGAGAAAAAAGTCACAGGGTGTAAGGTCGAGGGAACGCGGAGACCAACATAAACGTTCATTGTCACGGCCAGCATGCCCAAGCCATCTGTTGGGTAGTCACCTATTGAGTTCACATCTGACACCCAAGTGGAAATGGAGTGGTGCCCCATCGTGCTGAAAAATGAAACCTTGTTTACTCTGTTTCCAGTTGTGGAAGAAGCCATGTGTGTTAACATTTGCAGGTACGAAATCCCCGTTATTGTGTTCTCATTGAAAAAGAAAGGGCCATACACCTTTTCATTGTTGATGGCACAAAAATACATTCAGCTTGGTGGAGTTGTGCACATGCTCCACACAGCCTTTAGGATTTTCCAGACCCCAGATCCTGACAGTGTGTTTGTGCACTTTGCCCGACAGGTGGAAGGTGTCTTCATCACTGAACACCAATGATTCCGAGAAACCATCAGTTTACATTTTGATTTGCATGTCCTCGCAGAAAGACAGTCGCTTGTCTTTGTTGTCAGGTTTTGGTGCCTGCAACAATTGCAGACAGTGTGGATGGAACCGCAAACGTTTCTGTAAAATCTTCCACACAGTTGGTTGTGGAATGTCCAATTCTCTGCTGGCTGTTATGGTGGATTTCTGTGAACTTTGCACGAAACTCTCTCTCACACGCTACACAGTTGCTTCGGTTTCTGTTGGACGGCCGGTGGACTTTCGCTTACAAATGCATCCTCTTGCTTTAAAGTCAGTGTATCACTTACAAATACTGGGCCCACTGGGTACATCTTCACCAAACTCCCTTCTAAATTTTCATAGTACAGTGATAATAGACTAGCAGACGTGAAAATCCCTCAAACAGAAAGCCTTCATGCCTTCATTGGCAGCCATTTTCTCTCTTATTTCCCCAGCGGCAAAATCAATAACTATGCAACTGCTGTACCAACCACTAAAACGTTTTGAGTTTTAATTTAAATTGAGAACTGTCATGTATCTGAGTGTTATAAAACATGAGTTATTAATTTTTGTAATCGGAAAGATAATTTGTAATGATACTGTGTGTGTGTGTGTGTGCGCGTGCGTGCGTGCGTGTGTGTGGGTGTGTGTGGTTTTTTTTTTGTGTGTGTGCTGCTGCTGCTGCTCCCACTCCTCAAAGCTTAGTTTTTTGCCAGGCTTTGAAGGGTGAACACCTATGCTGCCCCCCCACATGACAGAACCAAACCTTTCCAAACAGTACACCTCAGGTTACAGCAACACACCTCACAGGAGGGGAGGGGGAGGGGAGACAGCCAATCACAACACACCTCTGGTAGGAAAGGGTGAAGAGGGAGAGGGCACCACCAAACCTAACCTCACTTTTTTCAAATGGCACTTGTGCCACCCTTGCACGAGTGATCCAAAACTCTGCCGCTCCCACAACTTACTTTTGTCAGTAAACAACACTGTGGCCCAGAAGTCCATTTCTTTGTACACGTCCTGAGCAAAAACCAACGTCTTCTTTTGGTTCTGTTTGCTCATGTAAGGCTTCTTTCTTGGTGCCCTGTGTGCCGTTGTTGTTGGCACTTGTTTTGTAATTGTAATTTGGTAAAAATTTTTTCTCAATTTTGGGATCTCTGAGTTTGTTTGCAGTAATGTGCCCTAGTCTTGCCTGATTTATATATGTTTTTGTCTCAATTATAACATGAAGTGAAACATAGTTATCTAAGCAAACTTCAGTTAGGTTTGGTTGTATCTGTCTGTTGTGTTTGTTAATAATTTTTTATATAGTAAGAATATTAGTGTGGAGAAAGCCCAAAACAGAGCCAGAGCCTCAGAACTTGCAAGCTACTATTAAGTGTGTTGATGGAGTTATGGTGTGGGGGTGCATGTCAGCCTCAGGGGTGGGGGAGCTGGTATTTATTGAGGGAACCATGGAGAGATTTGTGTATTTGGACATACTGGAGGGAAATTTGCAGGAGTGTTGATACTTTGGGTCTTGGAAATGGGTATTACTTCTAGCAGGATACCCCACGTTTAAGTTAGCATCATCTTGTTTAAATATACACAGAAAATTTGTATTATCTCTCACCAGTTACTTAGGCACTTTCGAATAAGTTTGAGCTAAATAAAATACATCTATATTTTTATTCTTCCTCTAGTGAAATATTCACGGATTATATCTTGGTTCTCTAAAATAACATCATCGAATATAACCAGAGAATCATTTTCACATTTATCTAAAGGAATCATTTCATCATTACCATTAAAAAGGTATCCCATTTTTTATTTTTACTTTAAACTTTTTAGATAACGCATCAATATCAATATTTGTACAAATTTGCGTGGATACTTACCACCCCAGGCACGCATAAAAAAGGTAGATGTAATAAATGCTGTATAATGGAGTAATTGAGCCATCCGATAGCCCATACAGTTCCGCAATAACATTAGCTCCAAAAAAGATGGGACATGGAGATTTTGCGTGAACTTTCAAGCACTAAATCAAGTCACGTGTAGTGTAATCCGGCCCTACATTAGTGTAAAATACGTACAGTGGTAAACTCAGGGATGGGGCTGCTGAAAAGTGCTAGAAAGAGATTGTTTGGAATGTTTTTCATTACCTTTCTTAGGAAGCTACTAACATTTACAATAATTAGCATGATGTGCAGTATGAGAGATAATTGCTTGCAAATGCCACAACTGCATCGTGCGTGTGGTGTCAGAAGGAAATAATAAATAGGGAATGGACTGCATTGGACATAATAAAAATTATCATTAATGCAATAAACTCCCCATTAACCATGTTAATCGGGGCCGGAGAAATCACGAATAAAGGAATTTGTATTTAAAAAATCAGATAATAGAATTTACACATTTTTACTATTAATGGAACAGTGATATTGGCTCTGAAAATTGTGATAAAACAATGTATCTATTATACATTTCAAAGTAAACCAAAATCACTTGCTGTATGTGCAGGATTTAAAGTACATGATACTTTAACTGATATTTATGTTGCACCGAGTATATGCAATTCATGGTGCATCAAGTATACACAGCCTGCGCCAGTGCCTGCACCAGCCGCTGGTGCGTTGGGCAAGCGACATAGATAAGCGGTGCGTAGTTGTGTGTGTCACTTTCGAAACGTGCAACTCTCAGGCAGTCAGACCCGCCCTTGAGATGGCAGACTTAGTTGACAGTTTAGAATGCAATGCAATAAATATTATAACGGGACTTCAAATGAGGCAACCTAGCATTTAAACAATACAGTGCAATCTCTATTACTAGAAGCTTATTTAAATTTTACCGACTTACACACACAAAAGTTTAAAACTTAGGAAATGTTAATTTTTTTGTAAACTTTTAAACGCTTGATATGAAAGAATGTGAGAAAAGTTCAACTGTGCCTTTATTGAAAAAGTCTTAATTTTTTTTTCCCTTGGCACCAGGACTGTTTTTGTTGATAACACACCATGCTCAAAAATGTTTTCTAACTTCTCTGCGATAGTTTTAAATGCCCTTTTACGCTTTGTTGACATCAAGAAAACAACACTACAAAGTGAACAACAACCTGGGTCAGCGCTCTATAAACTGGCAAGATGTGGTGAAGGAATTATCGGGGGGGGGGGGGGTGTTCTTAATGACAAACTCGTTATCATAAGTTTCACTTCGGGCGTTGTCGACAGTCACTTGTTTAGCACTCGCGGCAACACTTTCTTGCTTTTTAAAACGTGCCTAGTGTATTTCATGAACAATTATTTGTTACAAAAAATTTATTTAAGCATTCGCACATGTGTTTTGAAGGTTAAAAAACAACATCGTGCTTTGTAATTTTATATTTTTGCTAACATCTGCAAGATACAAAATATGAAATACCAAATTACAGAATACGCCACCATTTTTGTATACAAAATCGGGTCACGTGATCATTTTGTCAGCAATATCTGCCATTTTGGACATGGCCTCCAGGTGATCGGATACGTGCTTCACAACGGGCGGAAATGGATGACTTACTCAGGTCTCTGTGACAGGCTGACAATTTAAAGAGATAAATATCAGCTCATGTGGCATAGCGATAAACAACGTACAGTACCGCTGCTTGTTAAGCGACACATGTTACAGCTATGCCTTGCCGCAGAAGTTACAGTAGACTTTGAGAAAAGTCAAAAAGCCACACGGATAAGCCAAAAACCGGTTAAGCGAAGCACGAATAAGCAGGAGTGTATTGTATAGTAAAAATCTTACTAGAGAAAAGACGTGGCTCCTGGCTAGGAGTGGAGTTTGTGTTTTAAACCTACTAGAATTATGAGCATGCAGTATTGATAAAATATTGTTGATTATGTGATTATTTTTATGAGATCCTGATAATATTTGTTACAACATATCAATATAATTCCTGCAGCTACTAATCATTGGTTTTCACAGCAGAATAATATAACTGTGTATTTACATGGGGACTAAAGTGAGGGGAAATAGAGTGAAATAGTTATTTTATAAATTATACATAAGGTTATGGCTTCTCTTAATGACAGTATATTACATAAAATCTTGTAATTTAAAACAAATTAACTATTCAATTCACGAGCTATTTGATAAATGTGCAGTGGTATTTTAATGAAAGTGTAGAATAGCATTAAATACATAAAATAAAATCCATTGATCCTCTACAGGTCCCTTTGGATCTTTTGATTGGCCGTAGCAATCCGTACCATTTATAAATGCCCCTGCCAGGGTTGCCAAGTAAGGTCAGCAAGTCCTTTCAGGCCAGGTCTTCTGGTGCAGACTCTATGTCAGGTACATTGTGTTGGAGCAGCCCCCGGATAATCCCACACCAAACCCACGTGCACGTCATCCCGTAAGGACGATGATGGAGGGAACCCAGCTTGTACCCTCGGATGAATAATTAGCTGCTTTACCTGTGTGCACTGCTGCAGTTCCTGGATGTACTGCTGCCTCCTGTCGCTGGCATCGGGGTGCACCCCTCTGCCACTGGGCAGGTTGGGACTGTTATGTTGGCATGAGTGCCTGTAGCAAACTTCAGGAGGACCGAGGGTGTCTCGAGCATGAGATAAGGAAGAGGTCGTACTAGTACTGTGCATGAGATAAATGTGGTAAGTTTATTGAAGTGAAAGGTCCTACCCACCACACCCATAGTACACTGAGCCTCGCTCCTTAACTTGAGCTATGCTTGCCTTGCCTAACATGGTGCACAGTACTCGTAGCTACTGTACAGACACCACGGACTGCCCCAGACCAACACCATGTCGTCCTCTTCACACGCACCCTCTAGTGCCTGCTTAGGCTATCGTAGCATGAGGGCAACTGAATGCACAGTTTGAACCAATGTGACAAGTCTCCCTGATTCTGGCACACTACCTCGCTTATGTAAACTTCATGTGATAATGCTCTCAGGGTGTCTGCAGAATCAGTATTTTGCCAATTAGATCTTAATTGTCATAAACCAAGCTGGGTGGCCAACTATTGTATATCTTTCATATGACAGTGCCACCTTGACATGTTCTTTACAGTGTCTGTGTAACACATGAGTCACATCTGCTTCTGGGGCTGGCTGCACTCATTGTGATCTCTCATCTTTAGTCTGGGGGGAGGGATGTTGACCACTTACTATACAAATTAAAAATGGGCTTACCCTCATCTCATAAAATCATCCATACTGTTAAATTTCTGAACAGATAGTAAAATGTGTTCCTGAAAATTGCCAAAAGTAAAATGTGTAATTTTTGATACAAAATTGTGAAACAATGTACCAAATTTGTAAATTACTTTTAATTAATGTGTCACAAGTGACACACACATAGTGCATTCATGTTTCAAGTAAAGCTAAAAAATTGTGGAACACCATAAAAGATTTATGTGTATAGCCTATCTTTTTCAAAATTCAACAAAATGGATGATAGAAGTTAAATTTATCAGTCTGAAAGGTGTGTGTGTGTGTAACATAAACCTTTTTTTGTATATTTTAGTGTGACCAAATTTCAATTCCTTGATCTGATTTCCAGATCACATTGTAATGACCCCAAAGAGGAAGACTGCTAACTCCACGACTTTGGCCATTGAGCGAAAAACATCTGTCAGCGATGTGAAGTCTGGGAATGTCCACGTAGCAGGTGGTGACCATCGTGGGATTGTTATCAACAAGCAGCTTGTGGAAGGTGAGTTACTGAATCAGACTGCATTGCCAGATTTACTTAATGATGATTAATTTAGTTTTCCAATGATACACTTGCTGTAGGATGTAAGGATTAACGTTGAGGGTTACATAATTTTCCAGTGTAATTGTGGACTGCTCTTTGTGTTTGTACTGAGTTGTGGGTAAGCCATTCCTTAACAGCTTCTCAGACCATTGAAGGTTCACATGAACATTCATATTTACATCAACAATAACTTTTATAGTGTCATGAACCATTGTGTTTGGTTCTGATAACTTTTTAACTGTGAAGGTAATGTTTATTGTTTAATAACTTACAGGTTTGAAGTAACCACCAGTAAAGCACAAGCAGCATATATTGATATAGGCTGTTCACGAGGAAAACGAGCACTTTTGAAAGCCCTGCTTAAGATCTACTTGAATTTGCACTGTGTATTCTTCCATCTTATATACAATTAACATTGCCATGGGCCTTGTCACTTTATTCTTGCGCTGGTCAAGTTCCACTGTGAATTTATTACAAAAGAAAATATATTGCAATCCTGCTCATTTTTACACTTTGATGCATTAAAAAAAAAAAAACAGAAATTGAAAGAAATAATTTCAGTTTTCACAAAGGGTTACCTGACACTTTTTATCCAACGTTAAGATATGGAACTACTTTCCATTCATCGTTACCAACTTTACTGGGTGCTTGTCACTCAGTTCGCCCATTAAAGTATATGCAGGTAGGGATAGTGACTTTATTATAAGGTTGATTTCAGAAGTGCTCACTTTATCATGAACAGCCTTTATCAAGTAACATCAGTACTGACACATTGGTAAGGCTATTTTCAGGTATAATTTTTAATACCATGGAAACACAGTAAAAACCTAAATTAATAATACATCTTAAAATACACAATATGTAGCTCAGGGGTCTATAGTAGAACCAGATACCAGAGGTTATGTTTATGCATGTGACTTAAGTAATGACGTTAGGACGATGGATGTATAGTTTATTAGGTTGGTAGGTTAAAAAAAACGAAAACCCATATCAACAATATGCAACAGCTGAGAAACTGGTTCCTGTAAATTGATTTGTAATATCTATGTGCTTGCAAGGTCTTTGACTTATTTCCAAAATAGTAAAAAATTGTGTTTGTGTTCTATCATTTACAGTACGAAAATGTGTTGTTTTAATCAGATATTAATTAATTTTAATATTTTGAAGTCTTCCGAAAGAAATTATAAGTTAGATGGGCATGTAGGTTCTTCCTTTGTCATGAACATGAAAATAAACCTGAACACTTGCACCGAGCAGTTTTTAACCAGCGCGAGGTACATTTCTACTGGCCTCTTGCAAGAAATTAAGTTGATTTGTTATTTAAATGTTAACTTACTATCACAAGTTATTTCTTAAGTTTAATGACAATGGTGTGATGTAACTGAATTCATATTGTAATGGCATCTGCATTGTTTACAATGACTACGAAAAAAGTAATAAAAAAATGAACATAATATATGGATGAGAAACACAAATGCAATAAAAATGTAATGATATAAGTAATAAATAAGCATCTATATGGAACACGAGACGATCCAGTTATACAAAGAGCAACACAGAAACATAAGAAGACAGCACAATTATGACAATACAAAAACAGCAAAAACCACAAGCGTAACACACTCTGCAGTAAGTCAAAATAAACAGACACATAAAAGGATCAACAAATTTTAGTTGTCCAGTCTACAATGAATGAAATAAATTGAAAAACAACAAAGACAGCATAAATTTAGCTAAACAACATCAGCAAAACGTACATGCGAAACACAAAACAGCAAAAAAGTAGCAAAATTTAAGAATGGATCTAAAAAAGTCACCAAATGTATGAATATATCCAAAAATTGTGATCCACTCAGACACAAACAACACAAAACACCAAGGGATTGCACAGTTTAAAAACACAGGTGGCTATATAAACAGTAACAAGATATCCATAAAAAGTCACTACGTTTCGGTAGCTGCAATCTGCCCCCATTTTCAGGTGATAAACAATGTGTTCGGGAATAAATTGTGAAATATAACGACTCATATGTGCACTACCAATAAGAGGGCAGCTGCTGTCTGATTGGAGGGCCTGAAAAGTTGTTTTTGATTGGCTCTGTGTTTATTCCAATGGGAGGCTAGCTTCTCTCTGATTGGACTGATAGTGTGGCAAGTGGTGGAGGTGAGCTGGTCGTTGAACTGCTATGATATTCTTTTTATACAAGCATGCATCCTTGTTCACTATAGGTATTACAATTATTTCACAATTTATTCTCGAACACATTGTCTATCACCTGAATATGGGAGCATATCACAGCTACTGAAACATAGTGACTTTTTACTGTTTTCATCTTGTTACCATTTATTTAGCTGTTTGTGTTTTTAAACTTGTGTTGTCCTTTGATTTTTTGTGTTGTTCGTTGCCTGACTGGATCATAATGTTTGGATCCATTAATAAATTTGGTGACTTTTTGCTGTTTTGTGTTTCGCATGTACAATTTACTGATGTTGTCAGGCTACATTTATGCTATCTTTGCTATTTTTTGTTTCGTTCACTGCCTGACTGGATTAGAAAAATTTAGAGGTGAGCAAAGCTTCGAAAATTTGAATTTGAATAGAACATTATTTAATTTTCGGTTTCCTATTTGAAATAAAAAAATTTTCTTCGAACTTTAAAAAAAGTGCTATTGGGCAACTTAAATTATGTAGTGTTATTTGCCCAAAAAATGAAAGAATATTACATGGGCTTAGTAACATCAACATAAAATTTTTTATTTTACGTATGCCACTCA
This sequence comes from Dryococelus australis, assembly GCA_029891345.1. Taxonomy (NCBI): domain Eukaryota; kingdom Metazoa; phylum Arthropoda; class Insecta; order Phasmatodea; family Phasmatidae; genus Dryococelus; species Dryococelus australis. Next base: position 170,745,543 of record CM056997.1, on the reverse strand, counting down.
AATGTCTAGTGAATCATGAAAACATAACTTCAGCTCAGCAGAATGTCCACAAATTAGTCCATATTGCATTTTGGTGTAAAATTATTGTCAGTATATAATTTTACTCACAATATAACAAAACAGAATTATCTGGAAAAAAATATTTTTGTACGTTATCTTCCTAAACCTCATTTGGCATTTCAGATTTTAATTGGTAATATATGTTTTTTCCCCTAATTTCCAACAACGCCTTAATGCATTACGGTGTGATAAATAGGAGATTAACCTGCAAGTTTTACAAACTAAACTGATGTGAAATTGCACCCACTGCGATTACAATCTCAGTTATGTAATTTAAAAAAACTGAAATTGTTAATAACTGTACTTCACTTCATGCCATTCTGAGTGGTCTCTGAATACCCATGCAGCCAACAGACGGAATCATAGAGCAAGCAGTGAAGGAATGGAACAGTTAAGTGTGTTTGCCACAGTGTAAAATTCCTTGGGTGATTCTATGCAAGCCTTTATGGATGGTTGTATGGAAAATTTGGCAGACAGCTGGATGTTTTTGAAATTGGTCGTGTGTAATGTTCGATGGAAGGTTTCTTACAAGGTTGAAAGTTTAACCAATCAGAGTGAGTGTGGTCAGTCATATTTTGTTTAGTTGATTTTGAAAAAGAGCATAAAAGTACTAAACACGAATAAATAGTAAATTAAAAAATTACAAAAATATTTATTGATTCTATTTTTTGAAAATTAAGGTAAACATTTGTGTTTATTTAACATAACAGTTCAAGTTATAACAAAAAACCTCTGTGCATAAACACGTAATCCGGAAGTTGTGAGTGAACATTGTTCCAGAACCACAGCTGTAAAAGTAACATTACAAAAAATGCACTCGTCATTACTTGTGCGACAAGTATCGTTGAATAGGTTATTCCAAACAACCCTCCATAACTGTTTGAATGCAGGCTCGGGTAGCAGTCTCGTGGAAACTTCCATCCAAACTTTTACAGAAAATTTTAACGTGGCATACAGGCTTTACCATATGTGTTCCATAGAAGACAATAATCAAGACCAAATAAGATTTAAATAAACTTTACACTCCACAACATTAACTCATGTAATTTAATAATGTATACCTACACAATGTAATATAACCACACTATAGTATATTGAATCACACTGTTTAGATACACAATTATGATAAAATTTTTTGCAAATCAGTGGAAAACATTTCTTTCTCATCTGCCTTTTACCTAGTGTGTAAAAGAGAATGTATTCAGTAAATTTAAAAAAATAATTCGCGCAATGTGTACTTGTTAACAAATAATTTTGATTCAATATTTGAAGCAAATTCGCAAACATTAAAAAAATTTGCTTCAAAGTGTAATTTACAGCTTCTGCCACCCCTACTATAATCTGTTGTTCCTTTTATATCACTATTTATTTTGACTTACTGGAGTTGGTGTTTGCTTGTGTGGTTTTTGCTGTTTTTGTATTGTCATAATTATGCTGTCTTCCTATGTTTCTGTGTTGCTCTTTGTCTAATTGGATCATTCTCTCTTGTTCCATGTATGTGCTTATTCGTATTATCACATTTTTATTGCATTTGTGTTTCTCATCCATATATTGTGTTCATTTTATTTTGTTACTTTTTTCGTAGTCATTGTAGGCAATGAAGATCCAATCAAAATCCAAACTCAGTTGTATTATTACAAGTCTATTACCGGGACTTTTATGGGCTTTACACACACTTTACACATAATGTAGTAAAAGGTAGATGTCCTAATGCTAATTAGATATATTACTCAATAAACAATTGATAACTGCAAACTTGAGAAATAAGTACATATATAAAATATAGCAAAAATATGTGAAATGCGCACAGATGTGAAAATGTAAAAAAATTGTTGGAGATGATTTGTGTGGGAATGGAAGAAATTGATGAATTTCATTATTGTGACACCTGCAATAGCTGTTTTAACTGCCACTACTATCAATATTTGTAATGCAACATTCATTTTTGGAAGTGAATCACATTTAATAGTGACAACAGAGAATTTTTAAGTCAGAAAATACAATTGTTAATTGTAGTTCATAAATAAATATAATATAAAAATTTTAAGTGTACAGTGGAACCCTGTTATAAGATCTCACTGCTTAGTAAGCTACCTTCTCTCAGTAGACAAACATGTTGTTTTATACTCAATTTTACCCTCTTATAAAGTTTTCACTTCTGTAAAGTTGACATTTCTTGAGGTTCTTGAGAAATGTTATAACAGGCTTCTACTCTGTATGGCTTTGGTTCTCCATCATGCTACGTAATCATTAGTAATGTGTGTAACATTTGCTTGCATTAAATGGTGATTTAGTTTGTAAAATGATGTTCTTTATAGTGTGTATGGGTTACAGATGAGAGCGACACCCCTGCACAGTTGTCTCTGCAGTTCAGGGTGTTCCTCGTCAGCGGCCAGACAGGCAAGCACACCCAGGAGAGTCGCACCTTGCAGTTCTGGTTCATCCCCAACCTGTCCGATACGGAACAAGCTTCAGTCGCTCAGGAGTTCTTCAAGGAGCTTGTCAGCCCTCAGGAGTTCCCTCGAGGTTAATCTGCTTTACTTTAGTGTAGAAATGCAGCTTTTATGTTCTTATGTTAAATATTAATTCTCTTACACTGTACTAGTTTGGGAAAATCTGTCATGGCTTGTAATAGTCCAGTATTGGTGTAGAATACCAAAGCCACTGTGTAATAGAGGGGGGGAAAAATTGCCTTTTACTCTAGCCAGTTCCCAAATAGCATCCACTTACTCAGTATTAGTGCTTGAAAACATAAATTACTGTGTTTCAAAAATTACTGTTTTCAACCTACGATTAAGGTGGCCATGTCATTGGATGTCAGCTTTGGTCATTTTACACAGGTGATGTTTTTTTGTGTGGCTTTCGTTCTGTACAAATGGATTTTCGAAATTTTTGTGGAACTTGAATTTGATAAAATGTAAACACTGTGGATGTTATTACAGTGGTACATTCCTGATGAATTTTCCAGAAAAGTAGCATTAAGAATCCACATGTATAATTTTTCTGCATCAACTGTTTTTCTAGTTTCCACTGGAGTCATTATAATTTAGCTGCCCAGCTTGTCTTCTCTCCTCAGCTGTCATTGAAAGTTACCTCCATCTTAATATATAGTGGTTGTCTGCACTTGGAGCGAGCAGCACACACAATTAGTATATAGACAATGGGAGTTGAGCCTCTTTTCTTCTGCTGCCATCCTCTTTGATGATCCTAGATTGCAGCGTTAGAGAAAATGTTGCTCAACTAACACTATTTCTAGAAGCGAAATATAGAGTTTTTTTCTCACTGCACTTCCATTCTGCAAACAGGGACAGGCCACAGTGATGCCACAGTGATGTGAGACAAGCAGCTTCAACGGGGCTTCGGGAAATATTATTTAATGAAACTTCCTGTATATGGTAAAATCCTTTAATATACATTATATCTCATATGATCACATACATATATAATACCATAACAAATACGTAGTATCAAGGATTATAAACAAATTCTACATAACCTAATATTCTCGTATTACCACAAGTACGTCTTAACTTTCTATACATATATATTTGCTCACCAACATTAAATTTCATTTTCTTTCTTGAATACATAACAGGATTTCCAAATGAACTTATAATTGCAGTACTACTACTAACACCTTCATTAACTGGGAATGTTTTCCAACAAATTATATCTCGAGAATCTATTTCACTAATGTCTTTTGGTTTAGGGTCTTTAGAATTATTTGCTCGTTTGAAGAAACAGAACTCTAAGAAACCAGAGCCAGCTATTGCAGTAATTCTTTGTAGTGCAAATCTAAATAACAATGACAATAATATATAACTTTCTTCTATGTCCACAACTCGTACAGTCCACTCAGTATCATCCTTGTTAACGTTCTTTTCAATGGCATGTATATTGCGAAACACCTTCCTTAGAAAATATGAACTGACACCTCTACGAAACCTGTTAACGTACATCTTGACCAGGAATGACAGAATTGTCGAATTCTCTGAAAACACGAAACATACTAAATTACAACCACAATACACCACAATGGTGTATTGTCCCTAAAATCCCTCTAAAGGGGGATAAATGTTCACTGTCAACAGTCAGAGCTTCAACTTGAGGAACAGAGTGGAATGAAAGTACTGTCACCTCTCGTTTCTAAGAAGCCTGAAAAACTGACCCGCTCGAAATAACATATTTTTTTTGTGGAAACCATGAGCCAAATTTAATTGGAAATGTTTTTTTCAAAAACAGCCCCTTCAGAATAACAACTCTTTTCCTGGAAACAATGAAATGTCTTAGAATGGAGAGTTTATTGTAACCTGAAAGAGTCATGTTACCAGGTTAACTCAATCACTAGGAGTTAACCAGGTTGTTATTGGATACTCAAAAGCAATTCAGGGTTTTGAGATGGCCTTGAACTCAAAATATGCCTGAATATTTAGTGGATTTATTAAGTACTGTGCTAGACGATGATGAATAAGATGAATTGGAGTTTTCGTTAGATTAATTTACATCCAAAGTGAACTTACAACTCAAAAAAGACACTGTATTCAGCAATATTGCACAAATATACAGTAGTTAGTACCTTTGTATTCAGTGGCAGCTTAGTATAAAATTGTCTTCTGTCATAGCTACTCAAAAAACGCCTCCCATCTGTTCTTATAACAAAAATACATTACCGTATTTACCGCATTGTAAGCTGACCCGTAACTTTTAAAGTCTTGGGAAAAGAAAATAGAGTCGACTGTCGTATCGTTACCACATGTACCAATAAACCGTATCTACAGTTAATTTTCAGTGGTCTAAGCAAAACCCATATATAAATAATGATAAAGCTAACCACTTGTATCGTATTCTATGTTGCATACGTCAAAGTATATTTCGGGTCCCATCACCTAAGATTTCCCGCAACTATAGTTTACCAACTATGGCTGGTTGTTTATGCAAACATCTAATAACTGGATGTGAAATACGTCATGTGTGTTGCCGTTTGTCACTGCTTTGCGGTGTGTTGTCTGTCTTCCCAACACATTTGCCATATCTGCGGTGTGGTGCAACGTGGATCTGGCTTGCTGATTCCCCTTACACGCCTGAAGAGAGGGGAAGTGGTTACCTAGCAACTAGCATGTTGACCTAGTGTCCTCTTTCTCCCTCCTCTTTCTATCTGTCAGCTGTGCACCTTCCTTCCTCCGCTCACAGTCATTCAAGAAGAGAAGCTGTTGTTTAAATAAATAAATAAAAAAAAAAATAAAAAAAAAACATGTCCCCTCTGTTTCTCTCTTGGCTGCTTAAGGTCCTTTCATAACAGCATGCTAGCCTTCACACGCCAGCCGCAGAGCAAATAAAGTGCACCTGGCGAATGCAGAAATTTTATCAAGATTATCCATCGCTCAGGATAGTTGCACCTATCGTCACTTGTATTTCAAAGCAAATGGTTTCGCCTGAAAATTTTACGCTAACAAGAATTATTATTTGCAAAGATGTTTTCTTTTGTAATTAAAGGTCTTTTTTTCCTGTAATATTGGTGTTTCATTGTATCTGGCGTAAAATAATTTAAAACGTAATTTTTGTTTAACTCAAGGGGCAGCATCTTCGCAAATAAAATTATATGCCCAGAAGCATATACTTGATCTCGTCTTATTGCCAAAAATTGTTTGAACATCGAGCGACTTCTATTATAAGCATAAAATTCATTTTTAGTAACTTCTTGCAGGGAAATCAGTGGATTTATATTAATTTATTTCAATTGACACATGTCTTTTGAATAACCTGATAAAATGTAAGGGTGTATCTGAAACCTTTGGCCATTTAATAATGGTTAGTTAAGCACAGAGCTGAGTGCAGTGTAACTCATGACAGCGAAATCAGAGGACGTGGTTTTTAATGATTAATTATTAAAAACAGTGAAGAAATCAAATGTAATCATTGTGTGTATTCATTTTACTCTCAAAATTACAAGTTTTCTTGGCAGTAAAATATAATTAATTACTTTAAAAGGCAGACATTTTCCACGTGCGCAAGGTGTCGCCAACATGTAGCAGCATGGTAGGGGTTATCGTCCCACCCTGAACATACTGACTCATCGATTAACTTTTCTGTGGGCTCTCAACTGATCAAGTGCATGCAGAACATTCAAAATTTGACTTGCATTCAGTGTCATATTGTTCTCATTTTCATAGGGTTTGAATGTTTTAGGTCAGTTTGCATTTGTTGTCAGATTACAATCAATTATATATAGTATTTTGAGACGTTATTTTCTTTATTTAAATTAATTTAGGTAAAATATTTTATAATGTATTATTTTAAGTAATAATTTTTTTAAATTCATATTTTTATTGTGTTTATTAATATTAGCTAAACTTCACAGATCATGTACAGCTCTTATTATATACAACATAATGTTTTATAAGGTTAAAAGTTGTATTTTATTGATGTATATGTCAGAAACCTCATCTACATACTGAAATCCCGTATGTATGGGAATTTCTGGGCATTTCCCTTAATAGTGATGGATAGGTAGTCGACTAATATGACACTGAATGCAAGCCGAAATTTTCAATGTACTATCAGCTAAGAGAGCACAAGGTGATGTCATTGTTGCTGCCAGAGTTTTCACATCTGTTGACTGGTTTTTGTCGCCTCTTCCATCCCCGGAAGAGGTGTAAAGATGTGATAGCTAGTGCTGCGTGCTGTGTGAAGGCAGGGAGAGTGCGACAAAGAAAGGGGCGGGGGTGTTTGGAGCAAGAGGAATATGCCATATGTTGGCAGGGGGGAAGAAATAACAAAGGTATTAGGGGTGTGTATGAGCACTGGAGGTGCGAAGGGAGGAAGTGCAGTGTGAGTGTGGCTTGAGGAAGGAGGGAGGGATTGAGAGTAGAGATGTGGGCATGATTGGTGGTTGAAGGGAGGAAGGGAGGGTAGCAGTGTGGGCGTGACTAAGGGGAGGGATGATGGTCAGGCAGTGGAGGGAAAGAATGACTATTTGTGGAGGGGCAGGCAGGGGAGGGGAGCAAGGACGAAGAAGAATGGGAACAGCCAGCAGTGTGAAATATTGTGTCACCAGGGATGCTGTGCTTCACAAAAACAGCACATTTTTATGATCTGGGACCACTTTATTAGTATTTCAGTTTGTATAGGCTGCACATTTTTACAAAAAAATTTCTACAAAAAGTGGGGTGCTGCTTATTTACAAGATATTGGCATTAATAAACAATTTTTACCCCCATTATATTTTTAGAAATCTATCAAAATACACATAATTTTAATGTTTTAACTTAGTTTAGGGATGGGTCGGTTTGGTGATTTGGTTCCAATTTATACCTGTTCTTAAGGGTTGACTCAGAACCGATATTAGGTTAATAACTACTCTGTTCTCGTTTCTACACAGCAGTAAATGCAGTAATTTTTTGGGATCATGATATACTTTGTACTAAACATTATGAATTAATCTAGTTACGGCAAAATTCTTTCATTACAAAAATAACTGTAACGAGAAACTTATTAAAACAAACAAAATTGGCAGTTACCACCAAAACTATTAAAGGCTGTTCACGATAAAATGAGCACTTATGAACTAAACCTAGAAAAAGTCACTATCCCTACCTGCATAGATATTTTAACAGGCGAACTAAGTGACATGCGCCCAGTTAAGTTGGTAACAATGAATGGAAAGTAGTTCCATATTTAACGTCAAATAAAAAGTGTCAGGTAACCATTTGTGATAACTTAAATTATTTCTTTCTCTTTGTATTCTTTTTAAATGCATCGAAGTGTAAAATTGAGCAGATCTGCTAAATATTTTCTTTTGTAATAATGTCACAGTTTCACTTGACAGATGCATGAATAAAGTGACAAGACCCATGGCAATGTTAATTTGACATAAGGCAGAAGAATACACAACATGCATACAAGTAGATCTTAAGCAGGGCTTTCAAATGTGCTCATTTTACCGTGAACAGCATATATAATATATATATATATATATATATATATATTATAATATATATATATATCAATTCACCTGTAACACATTTTTTCCTTGGCCACTATACTTCCTTACAGCCATTTACTATTGCTGTTGAAAGCAAATAAATATTAATTTATTTGGTACCAATGTTCGCAAAAGTAGTTTTTAAGGTCATGCATTTAATCAAATATACTATTTGGTTTAGTATATTGTATCAGTTAAACGAGACAAAATTGCGAAAAACAATAAACGAGCATTCTGTTTGTGGCAATGTCATTGATAAATATAAACTGGGAAGATTCTACACTCAGCATCAAGGGAAACAAAATCGCTGATGTTTATGTACTTTTTTTTTTAGCTTTGAATTGTTCTATTTGTACGTCCTCTAAGTACAGCATTCTTTTATATTATACAACAGCAAAAAATCCGTAAATAAATGGGGAGTAGAGTATGTGCATGTATTTTGTGCTTTTGAATGTGATACGTGATTATGTTTACAGTTTGGCAAACAGATTTTTGAAGATATTGAAGTCTGACATTATTAAAATGTTATCCAAATAGAACCAAATACTGGAACCGATATTTGAATTGTAGAATCAGTACCGGAACCAGGCCTATCCTTACTTAGTTTCTAAGGAAGTAAAAAAAAAGGTACAAATGAATTGCTTTTCGCTCATGCAGTAATTTGTTCACTCACATTCATAAATAAAATAGCCTTTATCCCACACGCGTAAAATGTAAACATATTAGAGCTCGGCTATAGATTTCGTACATGAGAAAATAATTTTGCTGCTGTACAAGAGAAATATATCTTAAGTAGTTTGCACGCCTGTCGCCGAGCCACAAGTTCACATTGACAGGCGCCATTTTGCGTAACATGTTCCCGTGGTTTGGCTTTCTGAAGTCACATTATAGTCTGTGTAATAGTAATCACGTGACGTATATATGTAGACACCAAAATATAATACAAATTTTCTGTTACAAATGTTTTGTAGGGGAGAAATCAAGTCATAATTTATTGTGTTCATACGGAATTGTGACCTATCAATATTTACATGAATACAAAATTTCAGTGCTGCCTTTACTTGAAATATTAATTATCCTTAATTTTTCATCAAAAACTTCTGATGCTGCCTTAATCGACGACTCATCAACCTCGCGTATTTTTACGTAACCCGAGGAAGGTTCAAACACGGCAACACCATTCATGAGTGCCGTTAAGATTGTCAGTATCTTGGATGGTGATTCTAGACACGTGAATGAGACTTTATCCGTTACGCAAGCGGCCAAGAAACGCAAATCTCCCGCATTGCCATGAGTCACCAATCCGCCACCTGCCACAAAGCAGCCTGAGGGCAGCTAAACCATGCCGAAGCTGCGTGTCGGGCAGAGAGAGAGAGAGTAACTGCCACCCGGCCTCGCCCTAGAGGGAAGTCATGAGGAGACGTCACACCTCCCACTCCGGTCCCGGCGTGGACCTGACTAGCACACTTTAAAAACATTGCACAGCCGAAAACAGGAGTTCTCTTCTTTGGTAGCTCGCCTCAACACTTTGTGTGGTGAGGCTCTCTACTGAACATTAGGCCCTCACAGCCTTCTCCAAGAACTCCAGAGGCTTCAGCCAAGCCTACCAGCACCTCCAGAGACTGCCACCACCAACAACCAGAAGCTCCAGCGACTTCTTTCAACAGCCACCAGGAGTTCCAGTGGCTCCTACCACCAGCTAGCAGCAGCCCCAGAGGGTGCCAACAATTGATACCACCAGCTCCAAAGGTTCTGCAGCATTTACCACCACCTCTTCAACAGTGCGCCTGCAGACATCATTACCACACTCTCTGTTGTCATTCCTCCTGGTTCAACAACTGCCACTATATTCTGGTAGTAGTAACTACACCCACTGCCATTAAAAGAAGTTACACCTTTTTTTTTTTAAGTCTCTTCGAGATATCCCTATTTAGAGTAGCTGCGACTGAGTTGTTTTTATAGCCATTTAAGTCATTCTATACAAAGTTAGTTTAGGAGCAGGTCACCTCAATCAATTTTACCGTAGGTTACATCCAGCCATGTTTGCTTGGTAAGAGATAGTATGCGTTACCTTGTTTATTACTACGTAATAAATATGTATCCTTCCTACCGAGTGTTGTTTATTCAAGAGGTGTATTTCCTATTCGCACCACATGTCGACAAGCAGTCAGTCTGCGTAGCGCAGAACCCAGCATTCCAGCAATCGACACCAGCAGTAAGACACCAGGGCTTGGGGCCAGCACCAGTGGTACCCAACCACCCCTGCATTTGGAGAAACAGATTACTAGTCAGGTGGGCAAGGTAAGCAATCCTGACAGAGTAAGTATGGTGTGCTCGCAGTCCCAGACTTTGTGCCAAGCCGGATACCAACTCGACCTACTCTGCATAATCCAAGTCCCCGGTATTCCGACAGTAACCTGTAATCTTGATCCAGAGCGTCTGACCTAGCGTAACCAAAACCACATGGACCATGTCTCAGTTCAGGCTTCAGAAAGCGACATGTGTCGAACTTTGTTTCTTTTTTTTACGTGTTTAATTTTATCACTAACATGTCGCTTGACACATCTCTCTCCTACCTCGTCCTGCTGGTCAACCAGCAGGAAAAGCTGCTGAAAGTTTTTTCACTAATTTTTTTTTTTTCTGTCCTGTCAGCACAGGAGTACAGTCAGTTTCAATGGTCAGTTCTCAGTTCCAAAACTATAAAACAGCCTTGAGAACTTGAACTGATATTTTGTTTCTGTCTTCAATTAATAATTTATTTATAACAGCGACCATCGTTGCTCCTAGCAATCATACTAATTTTTACAGTTATAATTTAAAATAAAATTTATTCAGCAGAAAAATAGCACTTGTCATGTAAACACAATTTGCCATTGTAAACAAACAAGTTTCTGGTTTCTCGGTCAGCTGTGAACTAAAAGAAACTGCCATAGATGTCACTAAATCCTGGTGTGTGCACGGTGCATAAGATTTTCCGTAGTATTGATACAGTGACACTACAGTCATTCCTGTTAATCACTCAAGAGGTCAGCCATAGGACAATGGTATGCCATCCTTAATGCATAACTATAATATACTATATTTGTTTTTTTAAACCTTTCTTTGTGTTTTGGTGATATATAAATTGTTATTACCATATTTTGGTGTGTGTAGGCTGTACATTTTTACAAAAAAAGACTGCAAAAAGTGGGCTGTGGCTTATTTACAAGATATTAGCATTAAAAAAAATTTTTACCCCCAAAACATGTTTAGAAATTTGTCAACATATATTACATTTTAATGTTTTAACTTTGTTCTTTTTTTTTTTATTTCCTTAGGAACTAAGTAATAGCTTATCACTCCTGTTTAAACTGCTTATGAGCCGGTCAGCGCTAGCCGCGCTGGCTCGCTCCCTTTCTCTTATTTTCCATCTCCCTCTCACTTGGCGTCCCTCCTTTCCACCTCCCTCCACCCCCTACCTTCATCAGCCACCCAGCTTGCTCGCTCCCTCTCTTTTCTTTCTCCTTTCTCCTCCATCCCTCCCTTCCACTTCCCCACCCCCCTCTTCCACAACCAGTTACTATGCCACCCCCCTCCTGCCCCAGCACTGTCTCTCTCTTTCCCCTCTCATACTCACCTTGCTCCACACAGCCGCTCCATGGTGGTTGGAGGAGAAATGCGGAGGGGAAGCGCTATGAAGGCTGGATGGTCTACCGGTATATTTAGAATGCCCCCTTCACTCTCTTTCTTGTCTCTCATGCTGTCTCTCTCTGGCTGGATGAAACAGCCAATAGCAGCTGTGTGTTTGTGCTTGCCATAGTTTGCTGTCACTGCGCCGGTCCACCAGTTGGTCTCCGCATTAGCACGATGAGGTCCGGCAATATTTACAGGAATACAAAAATTCAGTGCGGCTAAGAAATTTTTTGTCGTCCTTATTGGGAACAGACAAACTGTACTCTTATTTTTACTTGGAGTTGTAGTCATGAGTACTATTTAATTATACGTACAACATATTTTTATGGAAAGAAAGTGGTTGTAGTTTTGTTTATAATACTGTGGTTTTATTTAGATATTACTGTGTTTCATTTTATTTAAAATTTGTATACCCACATTAGTAGGGTCCAGGACAGGACATTATGGTTGCTTCTGAGGTGCTGTTAAACCTGAGAACAGATATCATTTGTACATAGCTTCAAGTCTTCTGCTGAAATGGACAGAATGCACGAACCAGGTTTGTGGGAAATATTTTAAGCCTGCCATTGTTATTCTAAGAACTAAACTGACAGACTAGCACTTCACGAGGAAAAGTAGTGGGAAAAGCTATCCTGCTGAGAGATAATCATCTACAGGAAGTGAAAGGGAGAGAGTGAGATTCCATTCCCACCCCACTGTGACAGGCTGATAGGCCCTGTAAGAGATAATCATCTACAGGAAGTGAAAGGGAGAGAGTGAGATTCCATTCCCACCCCACTGTGACAGGCTGATAGGCCCTGTAAGAGATAATCATCTACAGCTTGTATTGTGGATAGCTGAAGGATAGTTATTCATATGGTTGGAATAGCTGGGGATCATTTTGTACTGTTGGAGATATCACGTTGTTGCACAGACGTGTTGCAATCAGCAGAAATTGATTAGCACTATGCCAGACCTTAGCACTTAGCGCCGGGCTGTAACCCCAGATGTACTCCGGAGATAAGAACCCTCCCATGCGGAGCGCCTGAACCTATGGGGTGCTGCCGCAGAACTTGCCATTCCCATATTAAATGCAGCCTGAGTAAGTTCTAAGTGGTTAGTAGTGGGAGCATAAGGACTAAGGAATTTTCTGAAGTTATTAAATTATGAGTTTCATTTTGATTTGTGGGTTTTAAGTATTATTTCGGGATTTAATGAATTTGATGTTTTTTCCAGATTTGTTATGAAAATGTATCTGAAGCGTTCGTTCTTCAGGGTATTACCGTACGAAGATATATTGTAACATTAATTGTTTAAGTTTCCCTGAATTAGGATTAAAAATATATTAGTAAAGTATTTTTTGAGTACTGCTTTTATTCTCCGATTTTGAAGAATTTATGTGAAGTTAATTTACCTATTGTTTTGTATGTTTACTTAAAGCATCAAATATTACATAGTGTGACATTGACTTTAACACAGATTTCCATCAGCTTTCCAAAATACTTTTGTTCATGAACATACGTGAACAAATTATTGAATAAGTGAAAAGCTATTCATTGGTGTGTGTGTGTGTTTTTTTTTTTTTTTGTTGACAAATTTATCAGCGTTTTTGGGGGTAATGCCAATATCTCGTTTCTAAATGACCAAAATAGCAAAGTGTGCATGTGCAAATATGTACTGTAAATTTTAATGTATTACAGGGTTATGTTCATCAACATCGTAAATGACTTGTTATAAAAAATATGTTTTTATATTTTTGGGGAAATTTTGACCTAAATTTATATGTTCTTGGGAAATTTTTCCATGCTAGGAATTTTGTCCACCTCTGTATGGAACAACCGAGCCTTTCGTACCTGCAGACCTGTCCTTTGCTGTTCAACATTTACCTGCAAGTGTTTATTAGCATTAGTCAGTTTTTTTTAATTTATTTGCAAGTAACTTTGTATCTACGAAATGGGCATAATTTTGTGTTTCTTGATTTTCATATCATTGTGAGTTAAATAATCTACAAATAAATGCTTTATATAAACTCATGTTTCAGACTATGTTGGATTTATCAAGAAAGTGATGAAACAGCTACAGCATGGTTACCGTACCGTAAAGAAGGTTGAAGTATCATTGACACAACTGGATGAAGTTGAAACACCACCAAATCGACCATGTGAGTATTGTTACATAAATTAAGTATTGTTTACCAGCTTTTGACTGTACACATTTTGTTTTTAAGGGTGTCCAGTAATCGGAAAATGTGGATGTCGGAAAAGTAGCACCCGTACGGGATGTGAAAAGCTGCAAGAAATGTCTAGGGAATGTAAAGGAATTTTTTTGGTCTATGAATTCTGCATTAAAACTTCATGAATAATGCTAAGGTAACATAACAGTAAGAATCTGTACTGACTTTTAATGTTGGAATACCACGGTGCGTTACTAATAATGGTGTCATGGTTACACAGAGAGAAATTAGGAAATAATAAAAGGATATGTATGGAACACTGCTGTGAGTAGCAGTGGTTGGTTTATTGCAGCAAGGGGGGGGGGGGGGTAGGAATGCATCTTTTTCGCACTACATCCTGAGCCTGACCGCCTCTGTTGGCCTAGTTGTATACTGCAGAAGTTTTTGTAAGGAACGTTGTTTGTGCGTGCGTGTTGTTGTGGTTGTGTAATAGCTTAGTTCGGCTGCTTGTGTGAGATTACTTTGCTTCTTTGGCAAACAACTGACATTTGAAGCCAAGGATTCCGTTGAAATTATACTATGCAATCAATGACTTGTATTCATTTGGTATGATATGTCAATACGTGCTTGAAATGTGATTTCAATTGTTTAGACAACTTAGGATCATAAATATCTCCTCCTCTACATTTTGTCATGAGGTAGGAGCACCCGGAGAAAACCCATCTACCCCATGAGTCATGACCGTGACCAATGCCTCTTCCTCCATCCATTGCATTCATATTCATTTAATGAATTCTTAAAACCTTGTGAAGATATCAAATATGTTGAAAAATCAAGTAAAAATCCATTCCATAGTAACAAATGACAAATAAACTTTCCCCAGTTGTGAGAAATGAAAGAAAACTTAATTTTCTTTTGGTATGTATAATTGTAAGCTAACACACTTTTTATTTTCTAAATGTCCTAAGAATTTACTCTTACAAAAGTGTAAAAAAAATTGAAATATTTTTTTAACAATTTTGACTTTATACAATGCACAAACTTGATAATAATGGACTTAAAGTTTACATTAAATTTCCCATATAAGAATCAATTGCATAACTTATAAGTATTGCTGGGCACGATAGATAATTTGGGCTCGGGAAAATTTCGGGCAGGAATAATAATTTCCCGCGGAAATGGGATGGGATCGGGAATTTGTTGCTACTCTAGAAATTTAACAAAAATGTAGGTACAAATAAAAACTTAAGATTAATGTACTACCAAAATGTGTTTTCAGTACTTTAGAGCAAGTCTTGCATTTTGCTGACACATTGACATTTTTTCATAAAAATGCCAAATAGGCTCTTTGAATCTCACAACTATTTTTGTATCCATTGACGCATGACGTCCTGTTCAATTATACTAAACGACTGCTACTCATCAGCGCAACTGCATTCCTGACAGCTTGTCCACGAGTCACATCGCTGCCGCCATCATCTGCAAGATTGTCTTACCTACCAGGCTGGAACAGACATCCCAATAATTGTTTATTATTTTTCCCAATGAGCCACCTAGACCATGCAAGAGGTATGGGGCAAGTACAGCAGTGTGCTGCTAGATGCTGCCACATGTGTGATGCCTAGATCCCACCACACTCCACGACGCTGCACGCTCAGAGGATCTAGGCACTGGGCTGCCACATGAGGTTCCCCCCCCTCCAGACACTCTATGACAGTGGAAGAAGGGATGGCCAAGCAGTATATAAGGAGATGCATCCCGGCCTCCCATGGTCAGTCTGCTCAAGTTCTTGATCACCTCTCCTGAGCTCTCATCGCCCCAACTATTGGTGCCGAGGTTCAAACCTCTCCTGAAAACTTCATTGCTCTCCTCGCAGGGCAGAAGATCCTCTCCAGCACGTTACCGAAGAAGGAAGAACTAGCGGCTGTTGACCGTTCAAACACTTAGACACGTTCTGTTCCTTACAGACACATTTGAGAGTAGAGTTCGCCCCAAGGAAATACACGCACTAAGTTAACTGCCTTTCCCACTAGATTTTGCACAAGGCGCCTTCCCCTGTAGTACGATAGGGTGTTTACCTTCTGCATAGCCCGTGGGGAAATTAGGAGATAGCACTTCTGCCATCTGTGTTTATTTCCTTTTGGTTAAATAAATACAGATTCTGCCAGTCCTCTTGATTTTCACTTCGAGCTCCTTCCTTACGTTATATCGTAGCTGGAGGATTTGACAGGAGACCAGGTTTTGTTTCTTTCTGAATACACTCTAAACAACACTACAGCATATCCTTGGAAGGCCACCTATTCTCTGCCCCGGCAGTGAATGGTAGAACCACGACACTAGGATACCATCCTCTGGAAATTGGCTTGCCAGCTCAAAGTCGCCCCTTCCTCACGCCCCTGTTTGTGGAACAGAGGAGGGTATCTTCTTCGAGTCCAGGGAGACCAGTGATCACTGGACCCTCACCCTACCACTATTGGAAGGCCACCCATTCCATGCACCACGTAGGAGGAATGGTAGAGCCACGACACTAAGTACGCTCCTGGTGGGATAGACTTGTCAGCCAGGTGCCCGACTCTCATCGCTCCCTTGTGGTGCCCCGCAGCCCATGCCAGATCCACCTAGTAGAGCCGTCGAGAGCAAGACGGTATTGGCGGCAGATATTTGCACTAACACCTGAACATTGACACGTCAACTGCCAACCTCCTGCATAGCTAATCTTGTACCTATGCCTTAACCCATAGGGGTGGAACGGAAAGATGGGCCAGAAAGGCGAGGGCTATTGCTAAGCTTCCCCAGGGACTGTGTATCCTTCCCAGCGTGTTCGGGTTGCTCATCCCACATGAGCAAGCTGTGCTACTGAGACGCCTCACAATGCCAGCACCCGTCGTCACACTCGTGAGCTTGTTCTAGCTGCCGACCAGGATCGCGAAGGGATACCACCTATAGTGCAGGAGGCACTATATGGCATACGTCAGTCCAGCACACCAGAACTGCAGCCAGCTCCCGTATCTGAGCCGAGTACCCCCCAGTCGATTGCAACCACAGAAACCGAAAGTGTGCAAGCAAGCCACCTCGCCGAACTGCTGCACCACCATCAAAGCATGCACCTTGCCGCATCAAGGTCGCAAAGCCCATCTTTGTACCGAATCGACCCACTAGGCTCGTATTATACACCGGGTGGGGCCCCTGTGCCCAGGACAGAGTAAGCCAACTAAGACGCAGCTTGCCTAGGGTTGTCAAGTAACCTAGGGGTGGGGACAGTTTGACAGATGGGACTGTCATGCGTCACCATATTGCTTCTAACGAACTACGTAAACAAACTGTAGAGTAAGTAAATAATACATTTAAAAACGTATAAATAATATTTTGTACCAAACTAATGTGTCACAGGTATAGGTTACCACACCAAAAATCACACAATATTAAAACTTTCATTCGAAACTACAAGTTTATTGATAGTTACATCATGCAATCACACGTATGGGTTATTTGATTAGCAAAATAAAAACACAATCGTACTGTTCCTAATAACAACTATCATTGGGCGACATCCTACATCACGTCATGTTCTGGCCAATAACATACCACCTTAAATGAAGATGTGTCGCGTTTGGCAGCTGTTTTGCCGTGTAACCTAACAAGAAGCATGTGGCTGTAAAAATGCATGATCTTCCCGATTTTTATGAGCTTAAGTGAAAATGCACTTGCATTCACACCAATTTAAATGTGATTTTGCATGTATGTGTTTGATATGGCTTTCGGCCCGTGATAGAATTATTTGGTAGTGTTTATTAGAAGTTCACAAATTAAACAAAGTTACAAGTGCATGAAAAGTAAAAGACTGATTTCGTAATCATCTCAATTCTTTAAAAAAACAGGCTTGAAATTCCAAACGTTACTCTCTTAATGCTTGTGAGCAGTGTGCATTAATTCAGCTGCTAAAATACGTGTATAGGAAAGTGTTTATCCATGCACAACTGAACATCATTATATTGAGAAAAACAACTTTTGTTAGAGAATATATAGGGCCTACTTAACATTTCAAAACTAAGTGTTTTACTTATAAAGCAAAGGATGGCAGAAAAAATACCATTCACAAATTAACAGAAATAAAATTTATTATTTGGAATGAGCAGTTATTTATATTAGGAAGGCACACCGAAGTTGGTTTACATACCTTGGCCGGTGGCAAACATCGTATGCATTGTAGTTATATGAAACCATTAATACTCATAGTTACATTGACTTGCATGTTTATTATTTACATATGCTGGCAAGAATAGGACCATGAAGGCCCACTCTTATATTTGTGTTGTAGAACAAAACCTTGACCTTTCGGGAAAATATATTTCCCGAATTTTCCCTGAAAAGTCGGGATCCCGCCCAGCTCTACTTTTAAGTAATGCTACTTCTAAGATGTGGCTCCCTCCCCATGTTCTCTCCCAACCAGAAGTTAGGACCAGCTATATATATTATCGCCAGCGGCCAGAGTTTTTTATGCTGGGTTTTTTTAAAGCTCCCAGAAAGTTAGCGTCAATTTCTTGCAGGCGAAAATTCGAATCCAGGTGACATAGCAGAAGAGTTACACTGTCACCAGGCAACGCCAACCATGTGCTGAAGTGGGAACTGTAGTGGGGGAGGGTGGGAAACTTCTGCTTGCCGCTAGCCGTCTAGTTTTGCATAATGCTCCAGCGAGGTTGGCCGGCCTATGCCTGCCGTTCCCCACCACCGAGAGTCGAACGGGGGCCATCAACAGGTATGTTGCATCACATCATTGCAGATATCCAAGCAGGATGTCAAATGCAGCAGCGTAGTAGGCGTGGGGTGTTTCAGGCATACCGTCACAATTTCATGCCTTGATTAGTTACACGTTTTCATTTTAAATCATGTGCAAAATTATCACATGAACCACTACTATTTTTCAGGGCCGTGGAACTATGCTCAAGAAGTTACAACATTCAGGTTCTTTCTTGTGAAAGCAACCCTTAATGTGAACTGGGGAGCAATATTCATTGTCGGTTAATAGCCTGTTACTTCACGTAAAATTATTTATGTTAGGGCGGGCCATATCTTGTCTGGGAACGGAAAAGGTAGCATTGGACATAGTCTAGTTTGTGGCTTTTAGGGGTTATCATTGCTCTGCGTAAACAAATTTCTGAACGTGTCTCTTTCCCATAAGTAGAGTTCATTTTACATGAAACTTTTAAACCATCAAGTAATGACAGTTTTTTCCCCCCTCTTCTATCCTGTCCTTAATTTCATCTCTCTCTCTGTATCTCGGTCTCTCTCACCCTGTATCCCTCCTCTTTTCTCCCTACCTACCACCATCACAAAATTCCCTAGCTGAGCCACACTCTCGGCCACAGAAAATCTGCCTTCTGCCATAAATTAGTCAACCACTAATTGCTTATGGCTGGCTGTGAAATTGTGACTAGCACAGATGTGCTTCACAAAATTCATTCAAAGTAAAAAAAATCATTCGCAGATACATTAGTTATGAAATATAATTGAAAATCGAATTTACATGTAGAGCCAGGTGTGTGTGGTTCAAGGCTTAGTATAATCGTTAGACATTTATAAACATGGGTTTCAAATTGCACCAAACTGCACTTGGAGTTGCGGCATTGTCGTCTTTGTATAAAATAGTTGTAAAAATAACTTTTCAAATAAACATAAAGTTCATTGATTTGCACTACATTTGCAGTAGCTATTGTTCATTGATTTATAGGCCAAACAAACTATATAAACTAAGTCTTGAACAGTGGAATGTAAACATTGTGTTTGAAGCAAGAAATTCAAATTGTGATAGAGGAAGGGAAAATTGGTAACTTGAAACAGATTTTTATTAGATATTTCAAAAGTATTTAACTAATTGCAATTATCTGTTGCTTTTATCACTAACATTCAAGGTGAACCCAAAATGTTTACAGTTCTTCAAATTATAAAATGAATAGTTATTATAAAAGTTTACTTACTTTCACGTCTACAGGAATTGTGGTACTCAGGGTTCCAGTTACACACACGTTTTATTTCCTTGTTTCGGGAAATAACACATGGTGACGTAGTACCTTCTATATAGGCAAGAGCATGTGCTGGGAAGCTGAAACTATGCACAAGCCGGTATAAGTGACTGGTTTCTGAACTAGCAAAGGACGGGGTAGCCTAGCACTGGGAAAACAACTTGAACTAAAATTACACCCTAACCATTGTTACCCAGAGGGAGCTGTAGTGTCTAGTGTACATCGGCTACATAACAACATATAGACTGGCATGGTGCTTGGGTGACTAAGCAAGGTGTGACAGGAATAAGTCCCAAGCTGGTGTTTAAAGGAATGGAGGTTCCTTCTGGCACTAAAAGTGCAGTGAATGAAGAAAGCTAGAGATAACCCTGGCAGCTAGCGTGATGAGTGTAAGCTATCAGACTGGTGGCTAGCGCAGTGGCCCACTGAAGACTACTGCTCGAGTCGAGCTAAGTCTCCCTATTGAGTTAACTCTGCCGGGCCGCTGCCTCGGCACTGATTGGCTGGCATCTCATAGGCGAGGGGTGATCGCAGGGCAGGGGGTGACGAAAGGCATAACTCTCAGGCGTGATGTCACCGGCCATCTGGAGAGTGAGAAGGAGACAAATGAAGAACCCTACTAGAGGCGCTATGTAGCGGTGGGTAAAAGTACTCGTTGCCTGTGATGCATAGTTACGGTGTGGGCCGGTGAATAATACAATCCATCCTAAACAGTACAATCTTATCACATGTCGGGATTAATGGCAATGCAAACTTAGAGGACTCAAATGCAAAGTTATGCGTAGTAATGAGCTGAAGTCGTTGAATCACCATTCTTAAAGTAGTGTCATGTATCACACTATATTGCACATAACATGAGAACAGAAGCTGCAATATTTGTGAAATTACGTATGAAATTTGTGGTGCTGCAATCACAGTTGCTGTTCACATGTTTGAGCCGCCCTCTACCCCCGACGGGTTTCAGGGTACTCAATACTACCTCACTTCGTATATTTACCCCTAACCCTCCAAACAAAACCTAGGAATAGACAGCGGGCTCAAGTGCAAGAAATAGTTGCTCAAGTGCAAGAAATAGTTGTTAGATATCTGTAATAAACGTTGTGCAGTGTCCATACTCAAGTGATCAGCCAAAAATCTTTCACCAATATATGTGATTCAACATATAGATGGGCAGGGTTTTTCTTCGTAAGTCAGTAGCGTACACAGTCTATTTAAGTTTATATGTAAGGTTATTTTATTTACTATTTATACACTTGGATAATTTTCATTGCATTTCATATCCTGTATATTTCATGCCAAAAATAATACATGTTAAACTTGCGACCAAATCGTAACCAAACTATGATTAAAATTAACCAGATTTACATCTCTGACGTTACACTCTTTGTATTGCTAAAATTTCCATTAAAAGTATTCTGACCACACAATACATTTAACATTTTCAGTTTGCAATGCCAGACGATCGCGAGAATGGTGCGCTACGTATTAAAATTAAAAGTTTGAAACACTTCCTAAGATTTTCAGCAGAATTAACCTGCCCCGACAACTACGGGCAAACAAACTCCATGCCGCTCATACCTGGTAATTTTGTGGTAAGATGAAGCAGCATTAACTAGTCGTTCCTCCCGTTGCATTACAGGCAAGTATCAGCGCCTGCATAATATGCTTGGCTGAGAAGCAAGCAGCTGGTTTCATCCAACGGCGATCAAAACGCTGCGCCGCAAATATCACCTCTTCTACACTTCCCCCACGTAAATATAAGCGTGGAAAACCTCACAGTAAGGCTAGATTATGAGTCTACCAATCACTCGCGTAATATGCAGTTCCATGTCGAGTTCTGCGAGGATTAGTTACACATTGCACAATAAACAATGGCGTTAGCGGCCATTGAAACAAAATTTGCTATGTTAGGTGTTATCAAACGTGTAGCCTTATACCAATAGGATCTCTTGTTATACTTGGCCTGTTGATACAGTTTCATATTATAAGTCCTCTCTGCATACATGTCACACGTCACATTTTACCACTGAAGCCTGTCATCATACTAGCAGCGCGCACTACAGCTGCTAATAGCTCGCTGAGCAACGGACGACTGACTGCCCACACACGAAGCGCTCAGGCGACTTCCCCAACTATTGTGTTCAGCCAGCGTCACGTGAATCAGACCCACACGCAGCACAACTAGCGGCCACCGCCTCTAACAGTATTTGAACTGCTACTGTGATAGGTTATAACAGAAACATAAGTTTAAATAACAAAAGTAGAATATATTAATATAACAAAATGTGATAACAAGATTATAAAAATATTACGTGTCAAAGTATAATCGCAATTAATATCATATTGGCCGATTAAATATACATTTTATATGCAGTAAAATATAGCACACTACTAAGTTACCAACTAGTACCAACTCTGGAAAAAAAACACTATTGACAAAAAAATCCGTCAGACGAATTGATTCGTCTCACGTTGTGCAGAATTTAATATAAAATTAGGTATGTATTATATGTACCCAGGTCTTATTTCTTTTTGTCAATTAAAATACCAATATTTTATGACCACTATATTTTGGTGTCGCTGTGGGAATAATGCTACATATTCTTGCTGCTGTGGTGATAATTTCATGCTGCAGAATAGTAAACCGTGTTCACGTGTAAGAAAATTGACACTTTTTCATGTGCCGTTCGAAGACGTATGGGTACTGTAATAGAAAAGAACTTTTCCCTTTTATGCCTTAAATACTTGTTTTCTGGATGGCTGGATACAAATAATGTGGGGGGGGGGGGGGCGTGTGTGTGTGTGTGTTTTTTTTTTTTCAGTGGTTGGTAGCTTCACCCTTATTTTGTTTACTTTCATATTCTTGTTAGTTTTAATATTTTTAAGTGTGTCTTACTTAAATATTGTGCATGGTGAGGAAACAGATTTATCACCTAATGTGAAGTCTATTAAACATTCTAATAATGTGAAAAGTGTAGAAGATAACAGAAAAATTATCTTGGTAATAGTAGTGGTGATATTGTAAGAGCCTGGTATTGTTTACAAGATTTTTGCTAGAGCACAACATCCCACAAGATTGGTCAACCATGTTGGTTCGTTATAGTGAAAAATGTGCAAATTAGACATTATTCCTTAGCTACCAATGGCTCCGAACAACTCTAATTCAAAGATTTATCCATTGGTTGTGACATTTTGATAAAGTGGCACAGATTGTTGCCTTGCATGTGCCTATCATTATCAGAAATTGAAGGCAATGCAACAGGTCAAAAAACTTGTGTGTTTACTGTAGTTCTCAGTAAACTGGAATATTTTAGTGTACCTGTCATTTGCATGATAGCTTTTTCTGATGGGTAGAAAAAATGAAATGAGAAAAGTTTTGAAGAAAAAACTAGAAAATCTAGTTGTGATATGATGTTTGTGTCATCTCATCAATTTGACTAATGAATAGGATTCTGCTAGTTTACCCATCAATTGATGAAATTCTAAGAGGCATGTATTACTACCTTGGAAAGAGTGCTAAATGCAAAGATTGCATAAAAAACTTCAATGATTGCATGGAGGAGAGACTAGAAAGGTATTAAAACATGTCTTTGCAACATGGTTATCTTTAGGTAAAATATTAAGATTATTATTTTTAATGTGCGATATACCATGTAGTAAGTTTTTTTCAATCATACACAGCAACAGCCTTCAAAATCGTCTGCATTCACAATTGCATAGTAGTTGGCTAACCAAAGCTCCTTAGAAGGTAAGAGTAATGCTCAAGAGTTGGTGCAATGTTCTACGGATTCTGGTGATAAAAAAAACAGTTTTGAGTAGGAAACTACAAACATATTTTCAAAAAGTAGACAATTTCCTACATGTGATGACCCATGTTCAAGCAGCAAGAAATTACTGTCGTCACATGGTGGAAAAGGAAAGGAATCTGGGACCGTAGAATACATGCAGTGTGAATGAAATCAAGAAGATACGTTGGTATTTATGAATTATACATCTCCACTCGACAAAACTCTGTGTTAAGTCCATCTGCTACATCAATATTAATGAGTATTTTATTGAAAGAATTGATGGTGAGATTTGTGAAACCAAATATTGTCAAAACCTCTGCCTTGCTGGTGGTAAGTACCATTTTACTGAAAATCAGCAGCAGGAACATGATTTGGTAACTGAGGATGCAACATCTGAGAAGATGAAGTTCATTGGCAGGAAGAATTTTTATTAGTCTGTTAGAAAGTATTTTGCCACCTCTTGTAATGACATAGTCAATAAATTTTCCTTAAAAATTGAGGTAATACAAGAAGCAAGTGTGTTGCAATGCAAAGTTTTTTTGTTGGATTATTTTAATCTATGTTGCCTGTAATTGACCAACTAGAGAAAATACGATAGATGTGCTTCACAGTCAATTGTTATAGCCTAGAAATTTTTGTGTACCACAAAATGATACAAAATAACACGAAATTTGGAGAAATTACATTTATTCATGAAATTCTGTAATAATTCCATATTCACGAAACAGCAATGAAGTTGCACATTAAGTGTGTCCAGAACTATTATGCTGAGATTCTTTTACCATGAAAACATGCAAACATTTATATTTAAATTTTCCATTTGTTACACACAATGTTGCTCTCTGAAAAGAATCTTAATTTTGTTCTGTAGTGCTGATACGGAAAAGAAATAACAGAAAAATTATAAATATAACCAAAAGGTTATTTAAAGTTGCTTACGTTGCTTTATGAATCGTAATCAAAATTTGGTATTTTGTAACATTTTTAAAATGCCTTGTATTTATTGTGTATTAGTCATTTTCTTACTTACACGAAAATTATATAAATACTCTGCATTTAGAAAAATTATTTTTAATCAACTAAATATCTTGTATTACACTTCAGCATATCAGAGTAGTACATTTTGTACCATATTTACAAACAAATTCAAAATTTTGTTGTTTACACTACCCACGAAACCTGACATTCTATGCAAAACTTGAATTATAAACCTTGGTTTCAAAATATTGCGAAACCTCACTTTTACAGTGTTTATACCACACACAAACTATACTTGCCAAAACCCAGGTTACCGAAACTCGGTTTTCCGCTGACGGTATAAAATGTACTGAGTGCCACAAACATAAACAGCGTTTTATAACAAGACTGATTCATAAATCAATCTGTAGCAAGGTCAAAATGTTATCGCTGTGTGTACAATTCAGTATATTGACCCAAACCTACCATTTGTTACTTTAATGGGTCTGACCAAAAATGTTGGTGATATATTGGAAAGTGAATGCATAGATATAACTCAGCTAAAATTTTTTAGGTAAATGTAATAATTATGTACTATACATTTGCGCATTATTTGTAAACACTGCAGACTTTACTCACTCGTCTCCCGTACTTTGTAGTTAGATTCTTGATAATAAATGCATGAGGATAGCATTTTTAGTCAGCTGCTTACATTGGAAAATGGGTTAAAAATATCATAGATAGTAAGGGTTTTTAATTGTTCCCGGTGTGTTTGATCAAATGAAGAGTGTGCAAATACTGCAATGTAAACATTGAGTGGAAGCAAAAGGTACATGCATAAACACTGCCTTGCCATAAAAAAAAAAACAATAAGACAGCTGCATTGGAAGCAAATTTGTGTAAAACAAAGAAGTTTCTGCCTTTTTCCTTGTAAAAAAAACTTGACAACTCCACAGTTGCAAACTTTCTGGAAACATTTGCTCTATGCAAGAAATATTTTTTAAATCAAAATCTTTAGTAGTTTTTGTAGTCAAGTTGTTTATTTAGGTCAGAATAATATTAAACAGTGAACAGGCATTTTGTCAGTGTTAGCTGTTATTTTAATTTACCTCAATTTTATTAATTTTCATCCCGTTATTTATTAATAAACGCAGGTGGAAGGCAACTACCTTGTGCAAAAACACTGCACGAGTCATACCAGTTTTCTTGAGCAGTTTTAAACGTCTTGACAAATTGAGATTGATCACACAAAATTGTCTCTGACTGTGACAATGTGCATTACGTACAAGTTAAATATTTTTTTAAATCTTTCACTAAAGTAATGTACTGATTAAAATTAATGAACAACAAGTTCCATTTAGGTTTGATTGAATTTGATAGGGAAACAACAGATTTACATTCTACTAGCATATGCATTTTTTTCCTATAAGGTTTATTTAATAACAAAATGAAGATATTTATTTTATGAAATGATGAAATTTTAAAAACTAAATCAGCTTATTTGCAAATGTTTGAAGTGATGTCACAGAAATGTCACAGCAACATATAAGGGGTGCTTGTGGCGGCTCGTACTAGGTGCTTGAAAGGGTTAGTACAACAGGCTGGAATGGCAGAAGTATGCATGTTAAGAGACACATCAGTGTGTAACGGCATCATCCTCACAAAGAATATTATCATGTAGACTCATTTGAATGGGGTCATATGGTCACACTGCATGAAGCTGTATTGTCAGCTTGTAAGCCATTTATCTGAGAATGTTGTTTGGATATTGTCTGTTCTTTGTGTTTGGTGATCTCCGTATTGTAGTAGCCTCGAGAGCTTATAAAATTAGTGTACAGCATTTTTTTGCTGTGTTTCATTCTAGCTTATATCATTAATGAAACAGGTTTCAGTGACAAGTTGCTTCGTACAAGAACTCTTTGTCACAGAAACTAGATAGTACTACGGATGAAACTTGCTAAGGATAGACTGTAGACTGAATGTTGCTACCTGCAGCAACGCTAACAGAAATCATAAATTGTTGTTTTATACTAAGCAAATCTAAAAGAACTGAGGGCTTTCAAGAATATTAATTTTTTAACATTGCCCATTTGTCACTGTCAAAAAACAAATTGAATGGATAGCACCCTTTTTAGATCACGGTTTCATTGACGAGTGTTCCTGCAGTAGAAAAATACTTGAAGGCAAAAAAAATCTCCCTCTATGTGCCCATGAGTGTCGGGTAATACACCAGCTCATCTTCTTGAGTGGGAACTAACAAAAAAGGACATACAAGCTGTATTTCTTCTAGCCAGTATCACTTCCTTCACCCAAATAATGGATAAATGCATAATTGAATTTTTACTAAAGAGGAGATATTTGTAGAAAATATGTTACCTAAATCTTTTTTGGAAAAGACATAAGAAATGGCTGCAACTCTTTCGAGGCTCAAAATCCCTAAACATCGTAAATATAGTTTACTTCATTGCTGATGTGGGGCACAAAATAAGAGTGGCAGGTCTTGAATATCCAGGTGTATGAACTGTGACCAGCAGCAGCAGTTGAATAATCAAAGTGGGGCTCCTCCATCTATGAACAGAAAAATTGTTACACTCTATACTCCTTTCCTCCCTCGACCTACCAGGGCCTCCACTTTACCTACTCCTTTGGGTAGAAGCAGAGGGGTAGAGGGGATCAGATATAGCCAAGTTTAGGTATTAATTCAGGATGAATTATATCCAGTGTGTTTGAGTGTTGATTTCTGCCCCTATTAAGAGTTACGTGAACTTCCAAGTGTTGTCAGGCTCAGAATTGGTTTTGCCTGGTGAGATCGCGGATCTGTTCACGTTGGGAGATCTAGGGGAACACTTTATCGGCGGAGGATTTTTTAATCAGAAGAGAGGAATCAAACCCCAGGTGTGTTTGACCACGTATACCTCCCTCCCCGGGAGTTTGGTCCTGCTCACCACGAAGGCTGCCAAAATGTGACACAGCAGCTGTTACAAAATAAAAGAAGGGGTGATAATGGGTTTACTAGAACCGATGAAATGAGTATAAATGAATTCTCCCGGCAGTCCTTACTCGGTTTCTCAGGTGCTTCCCTGTCGTTCATAAGGGATGGGCCTCGTTTGCTTCTTGCTGGGGACAAAGTCCGAGACAATATTCACAACATTATGTGACTGGGCTGTTTTTGGTGAGACTCGAACCACTATCAGTCTCCTGGTGGCAGTACATATCTTGCACGTATGGGTTGGTTCACTTGGGATGGTACATGATCGTGCGGGGAAGGGGGGTTAGGTTCGGGATCTGTTTCTTGTCTCTCTAGGTATCTTAAATAGTCTAGGAGGGGCCAAGGCCAACAAATATCCCACAAGTTGTCTAGATACGAGCTGCAGTCCTCTGTTAGGGGGATGTTTCCTTGTGCATTTTACTAAGGGGTTTCAATAGGTGGAGGGCCTTGTGGTAATTCGTTGGATGCACTGGAAATTACTGTAGTAGCAGAGGGGATTAAGTTTCTTTGTAATGCCCGTTAGGCTAAACTGCGAATCTGACTCAAGCCCTCCTGGGTTCAATCTTCTTCAGACGATCCGAGGTAATGAGCAGTTGGAAATCCGGATAGTCGAGAGCGGATCTCTTGGAAGGCATGGGTGTTCCGGACAATACCCAAGTGCTCCCGCTCCCACGTCTTATTCAGACTATAGCCTTCTTCAGGCACCAGGAATCCCAAGTACGTTCTGCCTCCCTACACAAAGGAGTAGGGATGAATAGCTCTGTACATCAAAAGAAATTCATTACAATGTCAAAGTAAATCGCAGGTGAAGGCAAACCTGTGGATGAGAATTAAAAAAATTAAATCCATATTTTCTAGATTGTAAATTGATTTGCTTATTGAGGGTGGCAGTCCAGAAGGGACGACGGTACGACCTACTACCGCTGAGTTTGAAGGATTGCACTTGGGGTAAGAGGAACATGTGCGGGACATCGGTATACCTCTGGCTCCTGGAGTCGTGGTGAATGTCTGACGGCCTTGGGCATCGTGAGAGATCATTCAAACATCTGGCGGGTTTTCTCGTTGTGTTCTTCGATTGGAGAGAGAGAGAGAGAGAGAGCTTATACAGTCTCTTTAGCTGGTTGCGGTCACGTCTTCAGTTGGAGAGTCTTCCGCAGACTGGAGAGCCTTATGCAGACTGGAGCCCACCGACCTTACTCAGGTCGGCGGGCCGACAGAACAGCCGAGCTGCGATTTAGCATCTCCTTGTATACACAAAATTGATGTTTTTAGGCTGCCCAATGGGTGCGGGTGTTGCTAGCCTCGCTTGGCAGGGGTTGTTTAAATTAGGGTAATGGATCATGCCACCATTTCTTATCTCCCTGTCTAGAGGCTGATGACACATTTACCGCTTCTCCACGAGGCTCGGGCAGCAGTGACGACATCATGCTAAGGGTGCTGCTCTCCTGCAGCATCCCTGCCACCTAGCTTCTTTTGTTTCAATGTATTCGTGGCTCGGTGGGTAAAACAATTTCATTGGCGGGTGTGGATGACCGCATGTAGTCTTTTGAGTGTGCAGTAGACTTTTAATAATTTAACCACGTGACTGTAGTTGTGCTTAATGCTTGGATAAACTCTGTAGGCACCATATTTATTGCCTGCCGGTGTGTGACTTGCCCCTATATGATTAAATGCTTGATGATGGGGCAAAGTCGAAAAATAGAAGTCGCATGTGCAATGCGCAATTTAACCACGTGACTAGTTATGTGTAATGCTTGGATCAACCCTGTAGGCACAATGCCTGCCGGCATGCGACTTGCCCGTATACAGTATGATTAAATGCTTGATGATGGTACGAAGTCGTAAAATAGAAATGTTGCTGGTTTCAATGACAGCTTTACAAGCTGTCATTGAAACCAGCAACATGCATGGGTGTGCAGTTGATGATGGTGGCAACAAAGGCACATTAAACAGGATTCTTCTTCACACCTGTATATATTTTGTAGAGAAGTAATTTGGTGGGACCTAGTGGCCAAATTTAGAATGTCATGTATTTATTAACCATGGGACTCGGGGACAAGGAATGGGAGCATGGTTCAAATGCAAGAAGGTTCTACACTTAACATCCTTGTAATGACTTACTTGTTAAGAGTGTAAAACTGTTTTACTTAAACAGAACAATTAGTCTGTACCTTACAAACAGGAACTCTATACTTCCACTAACCAGACAGTTTTGAATTAAATTTAATAAACTTAATCTTTATTTTAATGTCTTCATTTAAATAAATTCAGTCGTAAAAACTTTGAATTTTTCACTGCAAAATTCAGTTTTGTAATCTACACATGACCAAAGTAGAAACTTAAGTTTTGAACATAACTTCCATTTTCAAATTATTTTATGATTTCCACAAATGTTAGTATAACGTCTTATTTTACTTCAACAGTCTTACTTTAGTTTGATTTTAGCATAGTCAGCTATACCAGGCACATAACTGCTTGACCACTCATTGTCAGCCTGTCTGTGAGCAGTACCAAGCCTTTTTGCCAAATTTATCAAGCGCCCATCCCGTAATAATACGTGTGCCGAGAAATCTCAACGATAGTAATATAAATTACAATTCTATAAATGAAAAGAGATATATTTGGAAGTTTATACTATATCTATTAAGAGACTGCCTGGGCAGACAAAGTGCTAAATTTTACATTTGTAGTAAAACATTCTGACACTTAAATTTACGTATTAATGTCAATGTATATGTAGAAATTTTTGTGTATGTACTTACAGTTGTAACCAAAAAAATAATTCATCTTTGTGTTATAGCTTGTAATAGCACCACATACTCATCTTCCCTGTCCACGCAGTTATAATGCTATTCTTTTCCGTTAGAAACTTCTGTCCATCATTCAATTTCTTATAACAAAAACTTACACTGTGAAAAAAATCTTGCTGAAAATGTATAACCTATTTTCTCACATATAGCTGCTGTAAATTTTTTGTTAGCAATTTCCCCCTTAACTGTAAAACTCTAATGCCACTCTTTGAAGACAGTCTTTGTTAAAATCTTTAAATTTTGTAACTAGTTTCCTGAAAAATCTTTTTTCCTAAGCGACACAAATATTGTTTTTGATGTCTTTCGTGGAATTATTTTTTGATAGTAAAGAAATAATGCACCCTGCACATTATAGGCCAGCCTTGTTTTTTAACCACTTCTCTTTTGTAACTACTTTTGCTAGTGCAAAGTTTACTTAGTGCCATAATTTCAATGTAAACTTTACATGCAAGTCAATGAAAAACAGCGAGGATCGTTCAAAACCCGTCGTGGTACTGGCAATTTGGCCTATGGGCTAGAGCAAACACCAGCGGCAGATGCTACACACATTATCTGTGTCGACTAAGCACGAATCAAGACTTATCATCTACTTATAAAGCAACGTGAAAACATTGAGATATACCTACAAAATATGGAAGAGTGAATAATGTTCATTATTCAAAAATTGTTGTGAGTTCATGCACATTCCGTAACAGTGTAAAGCACGAATGGATAAAGATAAAGACTTCTGGTTTTCACCTACTTGTTCAGCAAAATTAGACTCTTGCAAAAACTGACAGAATTTTAATTAATCTTTTGCAATTTTTTTGAGCTCATCTGAGAAATATTTTGCTCAACTCGCTGTGGTCACTGTAACACTGCAAACTAACTAACAGGGGAGAGCTGCGATAGGCTACTGGCCACAGCTAGTGGGAGGAGTGTGCTGATAGACTCCTAGAGTCCTAAATTTGTTATCTGTACCACAACTTTATTTTCTACACAAAGTGAGGGTCAAATTGTGGTATGTGTTTCACAGAATGAGTTAGTACTGTTAGTCAATTCTTTTTAGCTAGTTACATACATACTGTAACTACAGTTTAACGATGTACAGTGAAACCCGTTTAATAAAATTCCATTTAAGATGTTTCCTGCACACATTAAATGGTCCTAAAAATAGCTCCATAAGAACCATGCATTTTTTTCCGCTTTAAATGTTTTATGGAATAACTATAACCAGCTTAAGAGACATAATTTTTATTGGGAGATGGCGAAAAATGTATTTAAATAGTATACATAATTTTCCATTCTTAATAACTTACTGTACTGTTGCTATTACAGGTCTATAATTGCACAATGCTAATATATAACTGATTCCCAAACCTTTGTAAACGAAGTGGTTTTGGCACTGTGCGCACATTTTTCAAACATAATGAACTAAACACCATTTTTATGACCAAGTTTACTATGTTTTGTTAAATTTCCCTCCCTACAGGAACTGGTCACAACAACCCCTACGTTATTTAACTGCCAATCACAGTACTGCACCACTTATGTCGGCTGTACACTTGAAACGTTTATGAAATTATTACGGACTGTAATATGTATGTTGTGCTGAAACACTTATTTTAACCATTCCCAAATTATGCAACTTTATATTTAAACCAGAATTGCAGATGTAGAAGAGACATAATGTACAGATGCATGCATCTGCATAAGTATGCACTGCCTCAATATGTAACTATTGATTATACAATTGACATGCAGGTACTACATCCGAGTCAATAATACTCGCTATAAAGAATGTCCTGCTCAAAAACATCTTTTTTTCATGACATGTACAATAATACTGTAAACAACCAATTATTGCATGTAACTTCAACATAATGTTGACTTGCTTAATTCAGCAATAAATTAAAGCAACGTCTCTATTTCCATAGTGTGTTTGAAGTGAAAAATGACTTCGTGAAGTGAAACCATTGTCGGTGCAGGAAAAGCTCAATATTAATGCAAAGGCAGATGCTAATCTACACTTGTCTCGCTCAGAGATAACAGAGAAACCTTGTATGCTATTATCTACTGTCAACAGCATAATATGCAAAAGTGAAACATTTTTGAGTGAGGCAATAACTTCCCAACTTTGTTTGATTCTAAAATTGAAACTCATATTTACTGCAATCTCTCCTAAGAAAATGCAGCTGTTCTTTATTTGTTTTAGTTGAATAGCACTAGTTTGATGTACTTTTTTATACTGGCCCTTTTAAGATGTTAACCCTCTTAAGAAGTTAAATTTTTTTTATCCCTCGGAAAACTTATTAAAAGGGTTTCAGTTTACATTAACCAATATTGAAGTTTGCATAATGTCATCTCCAGACATGACTAAATTGTCTGAGTTAATTTATTTTATAGCATATGTTTAGTTTTGCATAACTGCAATTATTTTCAGTAATGTTATTATGTATGTGTGCTTTTTAAAAGAGAAAAATCTAAATCTAATGGTTATTAGAAATTCAGAACTCCCCTTATAAAAATGCTTCGAAAAGCATCTACATATTTTATGTCATTTCTTTTCCAATTTCATTATGAGTTTTTCCCATATATTCTACTTGTGGTCAAAATTTGCTGAAATTATTTTACAATGAAAATTAAATTTACTTTATGTAATCTTAAATCTGTCTAGATTTTTAATGTCTTTGTGTCTGGAGAGCTAAGGAATTCTTTTCCATTTTTTGTATCACAAAAGGAAGTTTAACTTATACTGTTCTTCGACAGGATTTATTGTTTTAAATGTTGGTATTGTTAGTATTGAAACACTATAAGATTGGAAGAAACTGGCTCATGTAAACCTAAACAATAAGTGAGTTTTTAATTAATTTGTATATTGTTACGATGCTTGGTTATATCTTTTCAGGGAATTTATGGAATTTATTTACTTCTAATGTTGCAGTGATATTACACTCTCGTTTGACAAATCTTTAATTTTCTCAGTTTTGTAGTGTAATTTTTTCTTTCAGTTCATGCAAAGGTGAATGTAATTGGTGTTTTTTTAGAACTATTTAAACACTTAGTTGAAAACGCTGGAATGTTGATTTCATTTCAGTAGACAACATTTTTTTATAGCATTGAATGAAACAAATCTGGTAAATGTACGTTGTTATTTGGTCTGTGAATTTTCTAGCAGGGAATATTTGTTAACTGATCAATGCAATTTATTCTTAATGTGTTGTTTGTTGACTTTTCCTAGCGCGAGTGGATGCTGTGCTGATAACCTTAGGGACTCGATGTCGTGATAATTCAGGTTTGGGCAGGCTTTGTCTTTCTGCAAGCCTAACCCATGTATTATACACTTTGGGTGTAGTGTGCAGCTTTTAAATACTCAGGAGCTGCAATAAAATATGTCTAGATAAATACAAACTAAACTCTTGAGTAAACTGGTTTTATTAAAAGGAATTGTAGTTTTAAACTATAACTGTAATTAAAATACTTAATATATACATTTTTAAAATATTGTTTTATGCTTCTTTTGAGTACTTTTGGGGAAGAGCCATTGTAACATTGTAAATGAATAAACATATGCCAGGAAGTAAAATGTAATAATTGCAAATGTGAATAAACTTTAACTACAGTCAAATCTTAATTTTACAACTCGTCTAATGTCCTTCAAACCATGCACTGGAAATGCATGGCGGAAATGGTACTGCATTTTTTGTTGATTGTAGATAGAATAACGTTAAATTCATTGCTTGGCAAATAGATTTTCCTTGGGTACAATTTGTACCTTAATGAATTCAGAGTATCTTTCTTTGGATATCTCCTATACAATTATATGATATCAATACTATCTTGGGACTTGTTACGATAATGACTTGGACACCTATGTTCAGAGAACAAAACTTGATACACTCCGATGGCAGTTCAGTACAGCACAATGTCAGGAACATTACCAATTAACTTTTCCCCAAACAGTGAACTTGTAGAATCACATACTGTTGTGCTGTACATAGGGAACAAGGGTACGTTCATATGAACACAGAACAATTCACAATACAATACAAGTTTATTTATATTTAGGCTCTCTTCAATTATGTTTACAACCAAACATTCATGAACCATAACTCCTGGCGTACAAGCACTCTTGAATAATTCTCACAAGCAATGAATAATATGATATTAATTATAAAAATCATTAATGAATTTCGCAAAATTTCACAGCTGTTAACAGCGCACCAAGTGTGCAATATCACTTATCGTACAATATTATACAGAGTGGTAAAAGAGCCGATCCAGGCTTATCAGAAAGTGGGCTAGCATATAAAATTCACTCATGAACATGCCCAATTATTTATTTTAGGTTAAACATATGAACATTTAATATTAATACCTTTAACAATAAATGAATATGGGCGGTTTCTCAGTTTCCGCATCAGGTACAGATGACGACACTTTTTATCTGCATATTTCAATACACATGTATAAATTTATATGCCAGTATAAAAGCAATATTATAAAAGCGATCATACAACAACCACTTCAAATATACCACTGTGTAGTATTTTTTTAAATTATTTAATTAAAAATCAGTACAAAGGGGAAATCTCACACTTGAGCACTATTAGGCCAAACAAACAAAACTAATACCCTCACAATCTTATATCACAGTAAGCTTTAATCACACTCATGCCATATCATAAAACTAATCATTAAAAATACAATTTATATAAATCCTGACAAATGTAATTCTTTTCGCCTTCACTTTCAGAAAATCTTTAAAATAGGCAGTAGCAATTTTACGTAATAGCTCCAGTGATTACAGTGTTACACGTCTTTTCTATTTCACTGCCTAAAGCGTGACTAGGATTTGATTACTCACAATAAAATTTGTGATACAAAATGCTTTACCTACGCCACATTGCTTAGAAGGGGTTCACTAAAATTCTACAATTGTAAAATTCCTTGTATTGAAACCATTGGTAAACTTTTCATGTAAGTTACTCACACCATGACCTAGCCGTCTGACAATACATTTTCTTAAATATTCAAAACTCTTATATTCAGACAACACTTTCCTAATAAATGTAGCGTTTCAATCAGTGCCACGTTGTAACGTGTTTTAAGGCCAGTGGAGAACACTATCCATAAAAGGTTTATTTAGGACTCAAAAACTAAAGTTAAGTCAGCTGTGCATCTGCCCCATATCACACCTTGTGTGCAGCTGACAACTACTAGAAACAGCAGTGTAAGTCCAAGAACCATGCTTAGCATCTAGAAAGATTATTACTAATGGACGTACAATAATTCTGATGTAGCCGCCGAGGGGAACATGCTAAGTTGCAAGAAAAGGTCAATATCAGACTACTTTTAATATCATAGCTTTCAAAATCATTAACTTTCAAAACCATTCCACAACCGAACGGGAATCTGGTGAGCTAGGAAAACCAATTCAAATACACGGTGCTTCAAAATAAAAGGAACAGCGGTGAAGCTGCCTCCTTTCAACTATACAACTATATTAAAATACTGACAACAACACAATTTGATTAGCTTCATAAAGAAATATCTAGCCTCACCCAAACAGGGCGGCATGACCTGAAATTCTAATCCAGTAAACTCCGAGCAATACCAAGTGCCCTTTCATAGCAGTCGTAATACTGGGCTGGAGTTTCAATACAGCTAATTTTCATCCCTAAAGTCAGATGGACTTTAGGTGTTCATTCAAAGCAAAATTAATTATGACCCCAGTCATTAAAATAACAACCAACCAAATTCAATGCTAAATTTTAACCCAAGGTTAACCAAACGGTCATAGCAATTATGTTCAACAAAACGTCCAATTGACACTTGCAAAGTGCCACCTACCATTACTAGTCTGGGTGAGCTTGCCAATTTATCTCCTGACCCATGGTTGCTTCCCATGCAAAATCCTCAGCGCATTGGCAAAAACTTGAACCTCAAAAATGGGCCGGTGACCCATGTCAGAGGCTTACCAAATTCTTCAGGGTTCAGGCATGCCACATTGAAACAAAGGCAAAACCCCTAGTCTCCACGCAGGAGTGATCGTCAAAGTCGGACATGTTCCCAAAGGCCCATGAAGGGGGCGGAGCAGATGCAATGAGGTCCCAACGTAATCAGGCTGGGTTGCAAAGCGAAGAGCAAGTGTCACTGTGATCGACTGCTAGGCCCGGCAAGCCGCGGAAGGAGGGAGAGCAGGGGAGGAGAACGTGTTTTCTGAGGAGCGCACACACATAGTCAGTAACTTGAGTAGAAGAATAGTTCGGCGAAGAAGTGACATCACAACTCCCACCCCTGTAACTTGCCCTGGGATCCACAATCTGCAAATGAACACTCAACACATAAGTCACAGAAGAACGATGTTACTGAAGGTAGAA
Organism: Dryococelus australis; assembly: GCA_029891345.1. Lineage (NCBI taxonomy): Eukaryota > Metazoa > Arthropoda > Insecta > Phasmatodea > Phasmatidae > Dryococelus > Dryococelus australis. The sequence continues at coordinate 170,708,752 of CM056997.1, read as the reverse complement.
GTAAAGCAAGTAGCAAAGAGAAGTAAGTTCAAAGATCAGCTGAGAAGCAGAAAGAGTACATAACATCCACATAATACATCCACAATGTTCATAGTCATAAAACACAATCACAAAATGTGTGACATTAGTCCTCGGGGACTATCCAAAACAAGGGCATCACTGGCCCACAAGCAGATGCGTATTCTTCACGGGCAGATCGTGGCATAAGAGAACTCGAGTCCAAAGTTCAATCAGTGTAGGGGGAGAGGCATCCAGGAAGGCGACACATCACCAAAGTTCAGCACAACTCCATTTTCAGCGCAGGATCTCTGATGAGGCTATGGCGCACACTTAACTCGGGTCAGCACATTGAAGGGCGGGTACGTGGGCCATGGAACAAATAAACCAAGGATAAACAAATAAAGGAATAAGGAATATGGAATTACAACCTGCAAAACAAGACAGCCAATTTTACAATGAAGGAAACTATTGACGAGCAATGCGAGATTTGATACTCAATATTTTGTGTGTAAAAATCTTAATTTTTAAAGGTTTATTTCACAGTAGTACTGACAATTAAAATGTAATAAAATGAAAAACAATAATACAAAATTTTTTGAATATTACTTTTAGTAGGTGTAAACATTACAATAGTTGTTTTAATTGGAATCTACACCAACTTAAAAGTTAAGCAAAAGTTATTTAGAAAGATTTATTCATATTTAGTTGAAATTTGTAGCCCTTCAATCTCAAATATTCATCGTACAAATAACTACTGAATTTAATCTAATAGAAAAATGTCTTTCAAATAAAAAGATACCCTAGAGTCCCTGACCTCCTCTTGTCACCAGAAACACAGAGTGGTAACAAGTTTTGCAGAATATGAAGTCAATTTTAAATGGTTTCTTGTGGAGAAAAAAAAGAGAATTTGTTATTGAAATAATAATTTATTTTACTACACACGGATCCTCTGAATAAAGTGATATCCAGGAAGGACATACACGGCACTTATCACCTACTAATCCGTAAACACTAAGCCAGAGCTCTAACTCATGGTATGAGCAAGTGAAATCTTACCTAACTGCCCGAGGATGTTTGTTGAATTATGTATTAATGAATATACGTCGTAAAGGAAAAAATCTCACTGATCTTATTTATTTGCTTCTATTTTTTAAATCAAACTTTTGCAAGTGAAATATTATTAATCACTTCACTTCATCTATCAAATAAAACAAAAGTCTCATGTTCAATCTCAAAGTGTGTATGGCTCAGAGTAGGGAGGTTTATAGAGCAGAAAGTGCCACATATTCAAATCAAAACTATTTCACCAACGGTACCTATCTCGTGGGGATCGAACTACAAACTGAAGGAGGCAGTGGTGGTGGAATAATTTTATCTTAAATTGTTGGTCCAAGTTGAACACAGCAACATCATGCACAATGCTGATCCACCAATTGTTATTATACATGCAACACACTTAATTGTTTATCTGTTGTAGAACAGGGGACAGTTCATTGCTGATGGGCACTCATTTGAAGTCTGTAGATTGGGATTTAACTTGAAATGAGATTTGGACAGGTCTTAACATTGAGGTCTTGGGATCCGATGAGGGTGATTGAGGTGAGTATGGAACAGCTTCTGAACAAGGAGGGGTAATCAAAGGAGGGAAATGAGGGGAGAAAACAGGAGGGGAGCGAAATCGTCTAAGGAGCAGGCTGCCTTACAGAGGAGTGGATCCAAAGATAATGTGCACGGTGGTGCCACCATCACAAGCCATCGAAAACAGACTTTCCAATCGTAAAAAGTTGTGTGGCGCACTGTGTTGCTATTTAATTTTGTCAACATGGGGAGGTACTATATGTATTCTAAAAGGTATAATTTTTTTGGAAGACTTCTATCTATTAAAATTAATTTATAATTTTTAAAAACAATGTGTTGTTTTTGCGCTGAAAATGACTGAACATGTACTTACGGCGAAAAATTCAGTTATAATGTTTTGGGGTGTGTCAACGTGCGTGCATGCATACGTGTGTGTATGTGTGTCTACACACACACATACATATATATATGCTTGTAATGTACTGTATATACTTTTGTTTAAGCAATGTATGCAAATAACAATGTAATGTGTTGCTAATGACAGTGTGAAAATAACAACACATAGGCATAATATACCTTTGAATAAATAAATATTAGCATTGTTATTAAAGAAATAGTACAAAACTGGTAATTGTACTGGCCTTAATAAGAGCATATCTTGCAGCTTAGTAATATTTCACAATTTTGGTAACTGTCAGTTCATAACACCAAAATATTATACAAACTGACGAGTTACTAGGAATTCTTCATGTAACTTTTACAAAAAGCATGGCTAAGAAAATTCTGAATGAAACCGTTATTCTGGGAACAAACATTTACTGAACATTATAAGGCTCACCTCAAAGTGCAGCAACAAACATCTGGGGCACACAAATTTTTTTTGTGGTAGTAAGGAATGGTAAACCTTTATTCTAAAATTTTGTGGGTGTTCAAATGGTTATTTCCCAAAAGTACCCTATTATATTGTAATATTCCAAACAAAAAGGATAGCTTGGGAAGCCTATTAGCTGTGTTAGTTCCTACCTCCACATGGTCTGCAATTTTGGAGCACAGTATGTAATTTATAAAAGTAATGTTTTTTATATTTGTTTATTTTAAACTGGCTATAAGAAAATGAAACAGGATAATGCCAAACTAAATGCTACTATTCTGTGTGCTATTAGTTTTTCTCTATTAACGTAATCAATACCTGTTCTTCTCAGATAAAGCAGCTACTAGATGGTTTCCAAACCTCGTGGCATATTTAATCATCATTTTGGTTGTACTCCCATTATTCCCTCCTCTACCTTAATTTGTATCTTAAGATTTCCAGTGTATCAAATTTTCATTTTAGTTTTATTTGTCTTCAGACATAATTTTCAAGTAGCTTGGTACATTCTATTAAAAAAAGAATAATAAGTGTTTTAGGTCATTTATATATATATATTGCTCCTTTCCAATTATGTTTTATTTTGTACCTGTATAAATGCAAGTTAGATTTTTCCAATGATAAGGCAGGACTCTTTTGAGTACACTTATTATTTTGTATATATTTCCATGAAAATTCAACAATGCAAGAAAATAATTCACTGCATAAATATATTTTTTTGTATTTACATTACAAAACATGAAACAAATCCGGACATTAATACCTGTTTTGTGTAAATAATATACTAAAGAAAATATTATAAATAAAGCATGCTAAATATCGTTGAATGGTTGTGTACTCATACAAACATGTGTATAATTGTGAGTATACATGGATCTGTTTGTGAAAGTAGCATATGAATTTGATTATCAAATGCTTTGTAAGACTTGAAAATTTTTCTGGTTAGTTATAAACAATATTAAAGATTTTGAAAATCATTATCAATATACGTATATTCATTATTCTGTTCGAAAGAAATTTTTTACAAAGGATACTATTGCCTAAGTAATTTAAAAACCAGTTTATATGCACATTCATTAAAAATAACATTTGACAAAAAATGTTTTTAGCTTTTTCATATAATATTATGTCACAGCTAATCTTAGAATCTGTAGATAGTGGCAACTGTTCTCCAATAAAACAGACTTAACACCCAGTCAATCAAGTAATGTACAAAACAAAGTGTTGCGCTCTAGCAGGTTATAAACTATGATTATATTAAATAGAAAATGTAGTATTCATGTTGCTTTGAGGAGTTATATTTCAGTAATATTTGATGTTTGGGGTATTTTGGCAGACATATTTTATTACCTGCATCCATAAAAAAATTGATAAATAGACTTTTTAAATGTAGGGATATTTTTTACATCACTTGTTTGAATTAAATGTACAATTTTTTGATGTTAATTTTCTTAAAACAATAGTTGTGCATTTTATAGATTTTTTTTGTGTGTTTTTGTTTTGCGATTTTTAATAGTGAGTAATACTATATGTAGTAATTTTTGTAGTTTTAAACTAATTTTGGTTTGATGAATAAAGCATTTCTTCCATAACTATCCTTATATTGATGAAAAAGTATGTACATTTGTAAGAAATTCTAAAATTTATATTGATATTCTAAGTTTTACAGAAATGTTTTGCCATTTGTCTGTAGACGTTCTTTTCTTAAATATTCAGTTGCAGATTTGTAATGCAAGACTGTCTTCATAAGTTGTTAAGCAAAACAGAGTCAAAATTTAATCATCACTTTTCAATACTCCTCTTTTTCAGAGGAGTATTGAAAAGTGAAAAGATATTCTAGTTTTGCTCATATAAAAATTGGTTGGCACTCCTGTTAACAAAGGATGACAGTTGTTAAGTTTGAACTATACAACACATCATGCAAAGCTACACATTTCATTATTATGAATAGTGAACAGCCTCCTAGGAGTGCCTAACGGGCAACCAAGTCAGAACTGTTGCTTAGATATTTGGGATGAAGTGGGATTTATGATACACAATAGATTAAATTTAAAAGTAAACTTTTTATATTTTTTTCAAAGGTTGGGTACTCAAAAAGAGTGAAAATATCAGAACGGGACAACTTGTGCCCTATAGCTGCTCATAAAAAGTATCTTTCGTAAACAACTCAAATTTTTATTTTGTCGTCCGCATAACATTTTTTTGGCTTCGGAAACAGGAAATTCTTATTTTTCCCCAAGTTGGAGACTATTTTTTCCTAGGAAGGAAGTCTTCAACCCAGATAACTTTGATGTTGTACACTGTTCTACGTGTAGACACCAAGCACACAAAAGATCAGATCTCTAAAAAAAAATGCAACTTTGGTGAAGCAGGGTGTGGTATAAAGTGGGGTAAAACAGTCATCTGAATACTGAACACTGATGGCCGCCATCTTGAAAATACAAAATGTGTTTTATAATATAAATATACAGTGTAATAGTATCTTATATAAGTTTTTAAATGACACTAAAAGCTAGTTGCGTAAACCTCCAAAATCTGTGAAATTTTCTTGTTGTAGGTAACAATCTAAACTAATGTTTTTCTTTCACTTTGAGGATAGGGTAACATTGGAACAAATTTTTATCAAAATCAAAAATGGTGCAGTTTCAGCTCCTTGATGATTTCATAATAACCCACCAACCTTCAGTAGTTAATAAAGAAATTGTCTCACATATATATATAGACAAAAATGAAAAAGAAAGAAACGTATGAAACTCAGGAATACTTACTTCTCTTACAAAGGGGGCAAAGAAGAAAAGGAAATGTTGATGTACTGTATTTTTTTTGCAGCTGCAGTAAATAAATAAAATGTTAGAAATTCACAGGCTTTTTTAGTTCTGTTATTTTCGTAGGATCGCAACACTTCAAATCATTTTGCGGCTGTGGCTGACAGACGAGACGATTTCCCAGATTCTCCATAATTTTCCATCATCGTGTTTTGCAGTGAGGGACTGTAATATATACACGATAAACAAAACAGACAACTGACAATTGTAATCACGCCGAACGCAGTGACTTCATAACCGAAGAGAAACTGTGTACGACGATCTGTCATCACACTCTCTAGATTGTCGTTGGCCAACAAATTATACCATTAATCTTTGATCGAACATTGTGTTTAGCGGTGTTGGAATTACCACCCTGCACCGCTATTTACCATGCCTATTGTGCAAGTTCTCGTATGTTGCCGACCTTAAAGCTCTGACCTCCACATTGGAGGGGGAAGATGGCATCATCCTCTTGGGGCAGGCAGGGCAATGCTACCATTCATATGTTACTTACTTGTTCCGTGTGGTGGGAACGTTGCACAGGCCTGCCAATACTAAATACATATTTATTGCTACCCAATTGCATGTACAATAAAATACTATACAATTATATTACATCATACAGATTGTATGCACTTATATAATGGATTACTCTATTTAGTTATCCTGAGATAAAATTTGCAAAACCTCTCTGGCAGATGGCTGGGAGCGAAAGAGCAGAGCGATGATGCGTGACACCTCCTTGACTGCCTGGACCATGTGTGCCAGAAGTGACCAGCCACTACCTTCAAAGTTACAAGTTTCTCAATACACTACAGAGTCTTATAATTAAAACCCTCGATACAATATGAAAGATACTGCAATATTCAAACAGAAGGCTGTAAAATTGATACCAAACAACTAGTACTTACAATGAACATAAGCGATTATGTTGCCTGCCATGTATTAAGCATATCAAATATACAATGTAGGGCCATCACAAGCCTGTCACATTAAAAACATATAAGCCACTGCTAAATGCAAGACAGTTTATTTTTATACTGTTATTAACTAAACCGCAAAGTAAAATTTTATCCTTTATCTAAATTTTATATGCTTGCATTACTAATGATGTTAATTAGGAAGAAATGTATTCACATATCAGATATCTTGTACTAATGATAGTAACTTGTACTATCGTTATTTTTAGGCACATATGGCTTTGAGGCCCTTACCATACTGGGAAACAAGATTTGATCCTTCTCTTATCATACGCTTTTGCTGCTAGTCCACTAATGAAAAGAAGTTGTGACTGCAAAAGAATAAGTAGGTGATATCTTAGGATGATAAATCAGCTGCGTGAGATTTTGTAAAAATTGCTTCGTGTTAGTGATTGTGTACATGCACACATGCATTGTTTTGTGGCCAGCCAGAATTAACCAGGAATCACGAATCCCACCAACTGTCAAGTGAGGGCTATTGTTAAATTTTTTGCATGCTAGGAAAATGCGAGAATTTTATAGTGATGACTTGATGAATGAATTAATAATGAGACTACTGTGTTGTAAGTTTGGGGGCGGAGGGTCTAATATGCATCCCGTCTGGTCATATATTGTTGCAAATGAATTTCTGTCCAATGTACACTATCTACCAAAAAGTAATTGGGCACCTGTCCACAATGTTTGCTCTGTGGTTGTCACCCGGTTAGAATCTCGTAGGGCCACCTCTTGCAGCTATAACAGCAGCAACCCTGTCTGGCATGCTCTCTACGAGTGTTTGCAGGACATCCACGGGGATTCGTCGCCATTCCTCTTGCAACCATTCCATGAGTTGAACAATGGATTTTGGCCACGCCTGACGTGCCCTCACCCTGCGATCCAATTCGTCCCAAAGATGTTCTATAAGGTTGAGGTCAGGGCTCTGGGCGGGCCAGTCCAATCGGCGAACATTGTTGTCTGCATACCACTGCATAGTAGCCCTTGAAACATGGCACCTGGCATTGTCATGCTGGAAGTAACACGGGTCCATTCCGTAAAAACCCCACAATGTAGGGAGCATTTCATTATCCAGAAAGTTACAATAGGCCTCTGTGTTCGTGCTACCATAGACAAACACCAGCGGTCCTACGTCGAAGGCCGTGAAACACAAGTAAACTGACGTACTGAATTACCTATCTTCACAGGTGCCCAATAATTTTTTATTAGATAGTGTATATGAAGACATGCAATGCAATCAATGTCACCATTGATGAACTCTGTACACAGTTTCTACATGTGATATCTTAATGCATAATATTGTTGTCAGTCATCTCAATTAACAAAGGGTTTCGGCCTGGTGGATGCCATGCATGCTTAACAAGGAACTCAAAATATACAGTGTAGGGACACAGTAACATTTTTGACACAATTTGCAAGTGAAAAATGTCAAATTTCTGTCTCTAATTGTGATACGTGACAAGTTTGTCCTTGGACAGACTTGGTTCTCTCTCCACCAGTTTATGCTCCACAGTAAAATAATTAGTACAGATGCATATTGTGAAATATGGAAGAGATAGAGGAGGGTCATTCAGAATCACAGGAGAGTACCCTTGCTGACAATGCGGTAATCATTCACAGTGCCTGGCCTCATGATGCCACACCACTTAAATACATACGTGTGCACATGCATGTATACATGCATGCATGCACACACAGACAAGAACTGCTTCAGAATTTTTGATAAAAGGTTTGGGAGTATCTGATCTGCAGCTCTGATCTTACCCCCAAATGACAACCAACTTCCATAAAATGAAAGACGTTTGTGACAGGTAAGAACTTTGCTGACAATGGGAAGCACTTTGCTGACAATGAAAAGCTCCAGCAGATAGTAACTGCAGTCCATTGTGAAATGCCACAGCAGAAGTATATGATGCAAGGGTACAGAAACATGTCTCTCGGTATGACAAGAACGTCAGTGCCATGTTAACGACAGTTAAACCCTGTTAAGAATTTTTCTATTAAGAAGTTTTGCTGCTTAATAGGCTTTAAAAAGTTTTCACTTCGTCTATTACAAATACATAATTTTACCCTTTTAAGAAGTTTTCCTGCCTATTAAGCACACATTTTTCAGTAATTTTATGAAACATCTTATTAGGATTTCAGTGTATCTACAGTATAATGATAACACAAGGTGCATACGTGCTTTCACTGTGTTATTACCAAATAGGTACTTCTTACTGAATGTACATTGCATATTGTTCAAAATATTGAAAGAAGCAGCTGTGCTGTGATATTTTTGATGTCTACTTCTGTAATTAATTATTATTTTCTTTTTTTTTCATTTGCTTTCCTATGAATTTTGAACTCGTCTAAATGTATGCTATAATTTTCTAAGCACTCTTTAAAGAGACTAGAAAGTGAAAATCATTTAATTTCAGTTTTTATAAAATTTCCTTGTTAATGCGCTTATCCATTTAATTTAAAATAAGTATTGAGCATCTTAAATTCCATACTTCATGTGTTTGATCAGCAGTATTGAGATCATTTTGCACATTTATAGAAATTTCCAGTGTTACATTCGACTCCCTACCGATCGTTTTTCAGAGGGCTGTCAAAAAGTTTCCATACGTGCAGGATTTCAGTAGATTAGGGTTCTGACATGTACATCAATAAAATACAATTTCTGACCTTATTATACTTTATTTTGAGTATGAGAGCTGTGCATTATCTGTGAATAAAGTTTAACTAATAAACACAATAAAAATGGGAATTTTTAATAAAAAATATTACTGTATTAGTATTGCTGTGAATAATACATTAAAAAACATTTGACCTCCACTCGTGTAAATAAAGAATATAACATCTCAAAATATAGTATATAATGATGGTAATCTGCCACCAAATGCAAGCCAACCTAAAACTTTCAAATCCCCTTAAAATGAAAATAATATGATACAGAATGCAAGCCAAATTTTGAATGTCCTGTGCACATTTGATCAGCTGAGAACGCATGAAAACATTATCAATTGGGCAGTGTGTTCACGGCGTGCATTACGATGAAAGGTAAGTGGCAGGAGGGGTGAAAGAATATAAAAATTCTCCCCTCCGCTTCATGTTGTGACACTTTGCTTGCGTGGTTATTTCTGTCTTTTAAAATAATTACAGTAATTATATTCCACTGCAAAAAAATTTTGTAATTTTGAGACAGAAATGAATCCTCTAATTTTCCCACTCACTTTCACCTGTCGCGAATAATGCTGCACTCATCTCGGTGCGTACCCAATATTAAATGACAAAAGTTTGGAATAGGCCTTTATAGGATATCAGTTTATTCAAAAGATGCATGTCTATTGAAATAAATTAATATAAATCCTCCGATTTCCCCACAGGAAGTTACTGAAAATGAACTTTACGCTTGGTAATACAAGTTGCTCAATGTTAAAACAGTTTTTAACAGTGGGGGGAGGTCAAGTATATGTTTCTTGGCATATCATTTTATTCGCAAAGATGCTGTCCATGAAGTTAATTTAATATTTTGTTTTAAAATCATCTTGGTTTTATGCCAGATACAATTATTCATTGGTGTTTTGTGTCAGTTTACATGGTAGTTTGATTCTAGTGGCATTGTGCAATGCTTTTAGATTCCAAGTCTTTCACATCCATTGGTAATAATCCTAAACCATATTAACGGTCATGGTTATAGTTAGCTGAGTCATAAATACCTTCGTTGATTGGAGAGTTCAGATGTTTTTGCTGCATGGTGTAAATTTTGTTTCACAATTTATCATCAGTGTGGTACCATGTCGTCATGACTGCAGAATAATGTATCACATATTTTGCTTAGCACGCCAAATTTAGAATAATTGGTTTCATGGTGAACCAGAATAAAAATTGTCTGCAATAGACATTGAATTTTCTGATAAATGAAATCTCTTGCTTGTGATTAATAGAGTGGTCAGCGTTTGTTTAGTGCTGTAGTCAATACATAGCATTCTTTCCTAAGGATGCAGTCTGCTCATACAATGCTGCTGTCCAGTAGAGTACCCACATTAACATCCTGTGGTGAATCTAATATTCTCTTTCATCCTCTCTGTAACATCTTGCAGCAAGCAAGAAGTCTTCTACTGTGTTATATGTCACAAATATGCTGCAGTATGTGACATATCCATGTGTGGATTTTCATAGACTGCAGTTCTCGTGTGTTTGCAGCTGGATAAGGGTGTTGTGGTACCTCTGGCACATGATTGATCTCTAAGCAGTGGTGAAAGTGTCACAGTGTTGTTGTTCATTGCTACTGTTTCCATGTTACACACTATGTTTGAAAACATTATTAATATGTTAATTAATGTATGTCATAAAAATTGTGAGAACTGATTTATAACAGGAAAATGTAAACTTTACTCTTAGAAGATAAAACATGGAACTTCAACATTCACACGGTGGTACATGCTGGCACTCAGATCATCCAGTTGTAATTGTAATTAAGTTCAGTTCATACAGACGTGCTTACTATAGACAGTAAATGTAATCAGACAGTTTATGACTAAGTAGCTTATTAACTGTTCCCATTCCATTTAAGTTATTCTATTTAGCCAGTGCATAAATAAGTAATCAGTTGTGATATTAAGATAATCCAAGCAATTTAATAAAATTATGAGTACATAATTGTTTAAAAAAATCTAATTATTTTTAATTTGTAAAATCTTTTTTCTTTAGAAAGCTGGAAAATAGTGCAACTTGTTAATACAGTGTTTACTTAATGGCTTCTTTGGTTTGTGGGATAGTGAGTGAATCAATAATGCAGCATTAGGTATAGCACTCTCCTTATTTTTTCACATAGCTCTGCTTGAGCTATTAGCCTATGTTGTCTCTTAAAGCAGTCGTCTATCTGGAGTTAATTTCATGTATAAGGCTGAGAAGCACGGAAGTGATATGGGTTACACTACCATATGCATAAAGTGTGCCGTTGGCACTACGTGCAAGGCTTTGAACTTGTGTGTAGTGTTTTTGTTGTATTGCGTGTACCTATGGGACTTTAAGCAGTGGCACAACAATTTTTTCAGTGGAAAGTCTGTACTAGTGTGTCCAGATAATATGTTTTAAGATACAGCAGTTTGAAAAAGCTGATGTCAGAGAATCGATACTCGGAGCAAGCATGATTTCTTGCAAGTACCATTTCGTCCTTATCTAGGGTGTTTTCTTATTGTAGGTAAACATATTGGGGACACATTTGATAGTTTCCACAAAAAACATGTATTTCAAACATGCTGCAATGCAGTTAAACTAGGTAGGCAACTGCCTTATTGAAGTAAATATTAAACTTAATCTTTTAACCTTTATTATGATACAGTATTTTACTCACACTTTGTGGAAGTGTGTTGAGCAATAGATTCCACGCATCAGGATTAATTAATTGGCTCTGTTTTGGCATGGAAGTAGATATGACATGAAGTAAATATGTGCAATTTTCTTATATTCATTGTGCATTGCAAGAACCATTATACTGTTGATATTTTCTTTTTTATATAATTATGTATTTGAGGTTTAAAAGTACATTTTCTTAAAACTAATTCTTGTGTTATTTTAACTGATATTTCTTTAGTAGTCTTTACCATGTGTCTAATTTGTAGAGCTGTTAATGTTTTCGATTTGTCTTATGTGCATAAATTTTCAAGATTGGCATAAAACAAGGCAGTTACATTAAACCTGTTGTTCGGCATCTATTCACTCTTTGTTGATGAAATATTATTGCAACCCTTAGAATTTTTGGCGATCTTGCATGGTATGTTGTATTTCATTAAACTTTTCTAGAAGATGAATGTTAATATAGCTGTAAATTGTATAATGCACTGAACAATAGTATCATGCTTCTCAGTAGCATGTAATTTGATTTGTGACAAATGGCTTTTCATTTCTGTGTAAGTAGTAATTTTTGTAAGCTTAGAATATTTATTTTACTAGAAAAATACTGGCCGTTGTTACATATGTGTTGGTAATATTGAGTTTCGTCCAATAGTATCTGCTGATGAGAACTCGATGGGTAGCATAGCCGTCCTGAGTGAAGAGAAAGTGTTGGAGCTGCTGGAGTCGGCCTACCCAAACCCGGTCACACTGGTGGACATGGCTCGGGAGAACGGCTGGTCAGAGGAAGAAGTGTCTGCGATCCTTGCCACTTTGCAAGAGAAAGGTCTCGTCAAGCCCTTGGAGCACGGAGTGTTCACTCGTGTTGGCCAGGGCGACACAGAGATACAGGTGATGTCACAAGGATATTTTTTTATTAATTCTCTTGCTTATTGCTAGACTGAAAGTCATGCATGGTATGATGCCAATAAAGTGCAGTCAAACACTGGTGGCTCCAAACTATCTTATCCGTTTGATCTGTGACAAAACACTAGTCTTTATTTCTAGTTTGGCTTTATTTAGTGGGCAATGTAGTTTGAAGGAAAAACTGGACGTTTTAACCATTCAGCAGTTATTACTTATTGTGTCCTTGGTATTATTATGAATAAACAAATTTTTTTTGTTGTTTGAAAGAGACTCATAAAATTCAGAAATATTAATTACCAAGATATTGTGTATAAAAGTTTTTCTGCATGCAGTGTGCAAAAAACCTTTAGTTGAATTGAGAAACAAATATTTTCAAAAAAGTTTCATGATGCAGAAAATTCTTTAGAACATGTTTCCACCCCTTTTTCTCGTCCCTTTCTATAATGTGTGATGAATTGTCATTCACATGGTAAATTTCAGGAATCTCATTACTGTCCATACAAAAAAAATGTCAGCAAATCAAGTAATACAAAATCATATTTTGTTGGCTGGTAAGTCAAAAATTCTATAAAAAAAAACCACTAAACTGAAACAAGATCACAACAGAATTGGTCAATTATACATGGTGACTGCAGAATGGCCTTAAAATACTGTTTTAATTTTTGATGAAAGTTTTTTTTCTATGTTAATCATTATTAGCGAGTTTTAAACACATTTTGTTATTTTGAGCCTTGTTGTTTTTATACATGTAACAGTTGTTTTTGTGTAGGGATGCGTCAGTTACACACACTTTTTATTACCAGTTGTCGGTTTAGTTCCAGTTCTTAAAAATCTGTTCTCGGTGCTCAGTTTTTTCTATCAAAAGTGTAAAAAACTCTGGAACTTTTATAAAAATATAGCTCACCTGTGATCTATGTATTTTGGTAGATATCAAATTGTATATCTGATTTTCAGTGAATGAATATTTGTTAAGTGTGATTTTAAGGTTGATGTTGATTTTGACTTGCTGCGAGAAATAATTTTTCACACAATTAAAACGTTGCTTTGAGTACTTTCTCACTCTAAATAACAAAATACTGCCACACTTCGGAAACCATAATTTGCTTTCTACCTTGGAAAATAAAAGTATTATCTCATCTCCAGTAAAGAATTACAGTTTCAGTACAAACACCATGAGCAAACTCGCAGTAATAAAGGTTTCATCACCTCAGAACGCTCAAGAGTGCATTTCTTTTGTAATGATTGTAATTTCCACTGATGGCATATCAACACTTTACATGGGTGTTATTCCATTAACGACCTCTGGAGTAGTTTGTTGTCAATTGGAATGACGGGAGTGTCAATAGCGCAGAAAATTTTGTGCATGGTTCACACACCAGAATACAACAACATCTATGGTAGTTTCTTTTGGTTGCTGTGTGATGGAGTTAGTTGCTTACAATAGGGAAATTGTGTTAGCATGAGGTGTGCTATTTTTATGGTGTATAAATTATTGTTTTATATACTACAAATATGGTAGGAACTATGTCTGTTGCTGTTATAAATAGTCACGGAACCAAGAATATAGTGCTAGTTCTTGGTTTCGGTCTCAAGGGTAAATAAGAACCAGTAGAACCAAGAACCATCAATGTGAACTGACTCTTCCCTAGTTTTGTGTTATGTTAGTTTCTTATTGAACTACATTTATTTGTTTAGTGTGCAAAGTTTACGTTGGCGATTAATGTTTTTAGGTTGTAAAACAAATGCCAACTATGACAAGTTCTAAACAGCCAACTATAGCTATTATAACTGCACAGTATTGTGAGAAGTTGGCTGTTGATGCAATGATTGAAAACAAAGAAACATTTGTGAGGTACACAACAGTCGGTAAGTAACTAGTATAAATTTATAGTTGTGGGTATTCATATTGGTGGTGGTCTTTACTGTTGGACAATTGTGAACCGGTAAGTGTTGATTTATGAATGAATCATACAATGAATGTGTGTAGTTTCACGTACACATACAGGCAACTTTCAAAATTACTACTTTTAACAGTTCCTAGAAAATTGGCTATTACTGCAAAGAGGTCATTATTTGAATTTGGACTAATTCGGACCCACTCCTGCCCCCTATATGTAAAAACTGTATTAATATTTTACTTAGGCAATTTTTGCACTGCTTTAGTGGCTAAATTACATGTTAAATTTATTAAAACTGTCAAATGGTTCCCGTGAATTGACTTGTAAGATCTACATGCTTGTTAAATAAAATCTGTTCTTTTTTAATTGAACTTGACCTCTTAAAGGTTAAAAAATTGTATCCATGTTCAGTTGTTTTTGGAGCGAAAATATGTTATTTTAATGAAATACCAATTAGTTTTAATATCTTGGCATCTTCTGAGAGAAAGTATAGAGTCAACTCTTGATTCAACGAAACTTCACGGTTCCCAGGAAAAGGGTCGTTATCTTGAAGTATCGTTATTAGAATTTTGACAGATTTTTATCAACCCTCAACCCCTATTCTCAAAAATTCCACTTAATTTGTGCTTAAGACACTTTTGAATGGCTCTCGCTGCAAAATGACATGTTATAGTAATCAAATCCCATCAAATCTTGATTGTATGAGTTCTCAAGTTACTGGGAAATGGGCTTGTATGCTCTATGCGATTGTAAGATTGACTTTTAAAAACAGTTAGCTGTTTTCGCGCTGGAGACAACTGGACACGAACTTGACGTATTAATTTTTGGTGAAATTGTTTTTATTGTTAATCATTATTAATGAGTTTTCAACACATTTTATTCTGAGCCTCATTGTTTTTATACTTGTAACAGTTGGTTTTGTGTAGGAATGTGTTATTTCCACTCTTTTTTACCAGTTACTTTGACAGCTGAAATCATTATTTAATAAATATTGTATGTAAAATTTTTTAAATTTACTAAACAAATAAATTTATGTACTAACTTCAAATGTGTAAGTTTAGAATGTTAATAATTCTAAAAATTGACAACATAGTTAACTGCAAAGCTGCTATTGTGGCGGTACTCGAGATTTTCAAATTAGCCTGCACTGTAACAAAATTAGTGAGCAGTGTTAAGTTTTTCCTGAATGTCACATCACTTTGATCAAATTAACTCACTTTGTTTGAATTAACTATGCTGCTAACCTGGCAGTTGACTGGTTTAGTAGTTTCAAAGGTGTCAGTAATTTTGCCATCCCTAATCACCTACAATATATACAAGATACGAAAATTTATGACGTGCTATGAAATTTTCTGTGTAAACCTGCACTACAAACTTGTTTTGTAAATTTAGTAATAGTATCACTCTGAAGATGTTAGAATATTAAAATTAATTAATATTTCATTTAAAAAAATGCTACTTTTGCTTCAGAAACAATAGCACATGGATGGAATTTTATGAATTTTTTGGCTGCCAATAGTCAATCAAAGTAAGTAAGATTTGATCTTACAAACACCCAGTTTTTAAGAGTCAATTCATGGTAATAGTTTGACTATATTTAACAAATAACGTGTAATTTTGCTACTAAAGTAATGAAATAATGGTCTATGTAAAATTTTAATGCAATTGTTAGCGTATAGGGGTTGGGGGTGAGTCAGAATCTGTCCAAATTTAGATAAAGACCACTTCAGAATACCCAACTGTTTCCTGGGAACTGTGCAAGGTCGTGATTTTGAGAGTTGACAATAATGATAAGCCTTTAAAACATATTGGTGTGAACTTATATAGCGTTACAAAAACTAAGTAAAATAAATTACATTAATGAAAAAAATTGTGATAAATTTTCAGTTTTATAAAATATATTTTGCAGCAACCAGAACAGTTATAAGATGTATATTACAAATATTTATTCACGAATACCCTCAGCATTTATACTTTGAAGGAGCAACACAATTGTTATACTACTTAATTATTACTAGTCACAATATTGTATTTAGAGTTTTGTCAGTACACATAATGGATTGATTTTCCTTGTTTTCTCATACTGTTTTGGACTAGGTAGGTAGGTGGAGTCGTCGGTAAAGTTTTCCTGTCAGCAGTGTTGTGCCGTGAACTTTTAAAATGAACGAGTTTGTACGAACTCGTTCACATTTCATGAAATTTTAAAGAAACTTACTCATTTTACTAGCTACGAACTTGAACTTTCATTAGTTCTTTTATTTAACGAACTTTATTAATTTTATGACACTTTTTAAAAACGTTCTCGTATACTTTGCAGACGTTAAAGCGATCTCTTTCTGCCTTTTGAAAACACGTAAACTGTAGTTACTCTTTCAGTCGCTAGTCGGCCAACAGGTATCGTAGCGTATTTTGACAACTGCGCATAAAGAGAGCTTGCCAGTACCTCTTGTTAAAGATGTGTAAAAAGACGACGACAATAACCTTTTTAATTCCATATCTCCAAAATTGTCTGGTTCAGAAACTGGGGCACGAGAACTTGATAGATACATCCCGTTTCCATCGGCGGACATAAAGTGTTTGCACACTTTTCCAATTCCAAAAGTCGTTCTTAAAATTTATTACTAGAATACCATCCAGTGCTGCTGTGGAAAGTGTTTTTTAGTATAGGTAGTGACATTTTCACTTGTAAGAGGAGTCGGTTATCAGACGACCATTTCGGAAATGTTCTACGCCTTAAAGTGGGACTCAAATGTTAATTAATTTTGTTAATTAATTTTGTTCAAATTTTCTCTCTGTGGCCATATTCGACTAATTATTGTTTGCATGTAAATCCTATTAAATGTTTGTATTATGTTTATGTTTAAAACAAGTATGCTGTTATTCTTCTGCACTTCAGCCATACATACTGATGTCCATAATATTTGTCAAAGAACTTTTGAAGAACTTAGTAACTTTTTAAAGAGAACTTGAACGTTTACCCGAAACCTTAAGATTAACTGAACTTGAACTTTTATAAGTTCATGTTGCACAAATGAAATGAACTTTCTGTAAGTTCGTATTAATTTTGAACTTGCACAACACTGGCTGTCAGCTTAGGGAGTGTGTTATATCCTTGCTAATTTGAAATTAATAACACAATTTTCTCCAGATGTGAGCGATGGTCAATAATTTTGTGCGAGTGCCTTCAATTTAAATTTTATT
This sequence comes from Dryococelus australis, assembly GCA_029891345.1. Lineage (NCBI taxonomy): Eukaryota > Metazoa > Arthropoda > Insecta > Phasmatodea > Phasmatidae > Dryococelus > Dryococelus australis. The sequence goes on along the minus strand of CM056997.1, from coordinate 170,691,177 downwards.
ACTAAGGTACTTTCCTAACAGCCTGAAACAAGAGAGAAAATATTGGTTTGAGTGTGGATAATTTTTCTACATATTTTGCACGCATAAAATTTATACCCATTCTAAGCATAATGAAGTGTGTAGTACATTATTTTAACACTTCAATGATTTACGTCTTGCCAACTTGTAGATGTATTAATATTTCATTTAGATGGGTTTACATTAATGTACAATTATTGACTTAAGTGTTATTTTTTTTACATTCGGAGGAAAGTAAAAGTATAGAATTACATTTTCAGAATTTCTGTATATGTCGTTTACTATTAGGCCCCCAACTGTTTGCCAGGAAAAAATTGGTTATAGATGTTTCGCTGTGCTCTTTCAAATATTTTCTGTTTATTTGTATCTTTTAAATTGTGTTATGAACTGTTTTGTTGAAATTGTTAGCAGCTAACAAGAATAGTTAAGGGTCAGCCTTCAGGTGCAGTTAATTTTGCCACAGAAGCTCTTTGTGCATATATTTTTAAGTTACTATTTAAAGTAAAAAATGTTTTTTCTTAAATACAGGTTCATCTGGCATTTCTCACCAAAATGGAAAGGTTGTTCAAATGACTCGATTTGGTAAGGTAACAAGAAAGAATAATAGTACGTTGGTGTTTTGCAGCCTGGGAAAGCAAGCTTATGGCTTTTGTTTTGTGTGTGTGTTTTGTTTTGTACACTGTGAAAATGTACAGCTGCACATGCAGGGTTATGCACCCTAAAATACAGTAGTTTAGTGTTCAAACTTCAAATCATAAATCTGCATTTGACACTAAGCTTGGCACCTGTTTGTAAGGAAGATTAAGTAATTATGATAACCACAAGAAAAATCTGAATTATAACAATAAGTTGTTGATTATTTTGCTATTGTTCCTGTTCTTTTATTTCCACTAGTTTCACTGTATTTTTGTTAATATCAGATTTCAATTTCTTTTTAATTATATCACTTAGTGTTTGGTTGCATTTTTTTCTTTAAATTATACTCCATCTTCTTCTGTTGCCATATTGGATTCTTTGATTTCTTGCCATCTAAAGTGTTAAGAATATTAATAATGAATGGCCAGACACGTGAAACTGTACTCACCATGGCATATAAAGTCTCTATATAGTACATTATGTGCAGATGCACAGGTAATACCAATAGATAACACAAATAAAATAAATTTTCAACACACGTTTTCGCTTACGTCTCATTGCCCTTCTGACTGCCCTTCGTTTAGTCCTAGTTATGTAATTTACCACTTCAGAAATAAACTGTTATTGATTTTGTCACAATGTTGCACTTAACTCATACTTTGTAACAAAAAATAATAAATAATAACAAAAGATGTCTCAGACTACACTGCATGTATTTAGAGAGCACGAAATACAAAAAGAGCTGAAAAAAATATTGAAAAATAGTACATTTATGTATGATATATGTAATGTAGAAGTTTTATTAGACGTTCAGCAAGCTATTGCAATGTTTACAGCGGCAGCCATGTCGTAACTACCAGCAGCCACCACAAAAACAGGTGTGCCATATTTTCGAGATATCAATCTGCGATTTGACGTCATTTACAAACAACTCTCATAAGTTTTTCACTTGAATATTTTTCCATGAACATTACGAATGCGCATATATTATATATATATATATATATATATATATATATATATATATATATATATATATATATATATATATATATATATGTGTGTGTGTGTGTGTGTGTGTGTGTGTGTGTGTATATAGGAGTGGGCGAAGCTGGATATTTCATTTCGAAGCAAATTTGTTTAAGTGTTTGCGAATTTGAATCAAATATCAATTCAAAGTGTTTTGTTGACAAGTATAAATTGCACCAATTATATTTTTTTATAAACTTAACAACTACAGACATTTTTACAAGATAGGTAAAAGACATTAAAAAAATTTTTTCCCACCGATTTGCAAAAAAAAAAATTAATTTTCTTCCATGTACCGTATGTACTCGAAAGGAAGACAATGTTTTTTTTGACAGAAAAGGAATAGAAAAAATATGGGGTCATCTACAATTCGGGGTCATCTTCAATTCAGAACCTAAGACCACAAATACCATAAATGTGTGATACTGCTAGTTCAGTATTTAAATTTGTGTTGCATGCACAACATTATTATGGGTTTCTATTCATAATCTTTTTACTCAAGAAGCAGTTAATCCTCCAAAATTGGCATGCCATGAGACAGGATGTTGACAAATACTTTTCATGCTTAAATATAGTGTGTGTTTTATAGTGCTGAGACTGTACCTGTCAACTTTGACAATAAAACGCTTGAGTAGTAGTAGTAGTAGGTGCGGGCGGGTTCTAATTCACTAGGCGAATGACATGTTGATGGGATGGTCTAAAAATAGAGTTTGCGGATTAAGGGCTTATCCGATTAATGGCTAATCCTAATCCGATTAATTTGCAAATGGCTGCAAAGAGGAAGCGCTTTGCTGGGAAGCAAAATGGCTCATGTGACATAATATATGATGTACAATTATTTTTTTACTTATATGACAAACTTTCAAATCTGTCTGTGAATACGGGGAAAAATCAATTTTCTTGACTAAATTTGATTCATCAAATCATAATCGCGTACGTAAAGAGTCGATACAATACTTCTGGCATGACACCAAACTTTTATTTTATTAACAGTTTCCCATTTTTTTAAATTAGATTATTGATAACTGAGATTTGAATAGCACTGGGTTCAATTTCACTCTTTTCACAGCAGTTACGTCTGTACAACTTGCAGTTTAATATTATATTTATTATACTGAAAAACTATGTTGTTCATGAGGAAAGTAAACATATAATACTGATCAAAATGTGAGGTGCAGAATTAAGTTTGGAAAGATAATGAAGTGTTTGGTAATATGAAAAGATTTTCCCCAGATAACTCCATTTTACTATATTGTGAGTAAAATTAGATACTGACAGTTATTTTACACCGAATGTAGTTTAGACAAATTTGTGGGCATTCTGTTGAGTTGAGGTTATGTTTTCATGTTTCACTAGCCATGTGTGTGGTAAACATGAGATAAAAACGTTGATATTATTAAGCACATGTTGTCTTCTTTTGCTTTTTGGGCGAATAATAATAAATTATTTAAGTTGCCCAAAAGTATTTTTTTGTTTCAAAGTTCAAAGCAAAAATTTGATTTTGAATACGAAGCCAAATATTGAAAATATTCAATTCAGATTCAAATTTTCGAAGCTTCGCCCACCCCTACCAATAAATATATAAGGAAGTTAAAAAAAAAAAAAAAAGGCAACGCAAACTTAAGGAAACCTTAATCTCTGGACTATATCAATCACAATATTCAAGACATTTTTATTTCTTATCTAGTAACTGTGACTGTTAGTTGCTTTATGGATAATACTTCTGTTATGTCAGCAGATATTTCCTGTGCACATGGGTTCAAAAGAGGTGTTTAAATACAGTATTTATTAAGTTTGAGTGTAAGTGTACTGGAAAAAATTATAGCGGATTGTGTTATTTTTTACATATAAGGTCAACACTTCTTGGTTACCTTGAGAAATTTATAACAGGGTTCTACAGTATTATGAATGTTATCTTCAATATTCCCATTTGCATTGTTTTCTTTTAGTTAAACTTGACAAATACATAACATAGGCCTATCAATGTGTTCAACACTAAGTTTAATGAGATTGGGTTATTTTTGTTGACTAATATGTCTAGTCCACATCTACTGAATGTCCACATCTGTAGAATTTTTATGTCAGTCCCCGGAAATTCTATGGATAGAGGGTCCACTGTACAACATTTCAAGGCACTGTAATGTTTGTTCTGCATGCCTTTAGCAGGAAGAACTTCAAAAACAGTAGCACTTGACATAAATAAACAATCAACCTCCTATTCACCAATATTTTTCGTAAATGAAATCATCTTAACCAGAAAGTGCAACCACAGTTTGAAAATAAAGGGAAAAAATAATAATGTGAACAATATCTTGTATCTGTTGAGTTTGTTTGCTACTTTAAAAAAAATGCTGGTTATGTACATCAGTACAACTGCTAAAATTTAAGTAAATAAAAGGTGCAATTTACACTTTCATAAAATATTGGTCTAGTGTTGATTGCTTGGTACTTTTTCATTCACACTTGATGTGTACATCTATAAGTCCTGCAAATTTTTTTGTACATAATCAGGTACACCACAGATATCAAGCAGAAAACGACTGAAACAATTGAGGCTTTCTCTTGCTTCCTGGCAAGTACCATGCAGGTCTGTTGCTTGATGGTTCACTTTCTTCCTCAATTTAATCATTTTGTTCTAAATGATGTTCACAAAATTGTGCCACATCTCGTTCTTCACACGGTGGCAAACTATCATCACTGTTGACAAATTCTTCAAGTGTAGTACTGATCTGAAGCTTCTCTTGAACATCTGACCATACAGTACTTCATACTTACTTCACCATCTTCCGACTGATCCTCATTTCCTTCCACATCATTCCACTTGTTGCAAATCCAGATTTCCAAAAGCAGTTGGCAATTTTCTGTTCATTGACAGAGTTCCATGCCATTGTCAATTTTCGAACTGTATCTAACAGAGACAATTTGTAGTTGTCCTATTTGGAATTTAGTTTCTGGAGCTGCCACAGGACAAGCATTTTGCGGAACGTGTGTTTTAAATTCTTGATTACTCCCTGATACATAGGTTGTAATACTGAAGTTGTGTTTACTAATTAAACTTTAATGTTCGGCAGCTCTGTTTGCATTCTTGGGATGTGCTGTACACTGGTCAAGAGAAAACATTATTTTCCGTTTTTTAGTTGCAATTCTTCAGTCTAGACAAATTAAACACCTAACAAATACACATAATTGGGGCACCAATCTGCTAACTGTAAACTGTTAATTACATTTAGTGATAAGAATGTATGTACCATTCATGTTAAGAATGAAATACAAAAATAAAAAATATTAAAAGACACATAACTAAATCCAGAACACAGGAACTGACAAAACCAAGTAACAAACGCAACAAACTAATAAAATGGCATCCACGCTGTAGTGATTCCCTTCCTAACACCTATGTCTTCTACTGTCAAGTCTACTTATACTCTTAGGTTTTGGTAAGGTTGAGGGTCCACTCAGGGAGGTTTCACTGTTAGCAGTATGGCAGAGCAATAATAGCATGATATATACAAAACACGTTTATTACAATACTTCTAATTATAGTTGATTCACAATAACTTTGGCCTTTTCTGAAGCTCTGCTAAATATCTACTTTTGATTACTCTTTACGTATCCTTCCGTTACACGTAAACATAAACACTGCTATGTGACGTCTACTTTTATAACTCCAATGTGTTGGTGGCTGTTCAAAGAATGCTGTCATATTTCTTACGAATGTTCACATGTTAGGCCTATAACAATATTTAGGGCGGCTTTATAACTATTTGTTACACACGATGTAGCACGTTACACATAATACACATTAATATTTAGCCACAACAGTGTTTTTTACAACTGTGGCGGAAACAACAGTAGTATTTGACGTGTTGTTATTAATATGTGTTGGGTTATTTTGTTAAAAGGACGACCTTATTTGGAATAAAAATTAAAACTAAGCGACACAGTAAATTCAAGCACGAGTCACGTGTTTAATGTTTGTAGCATCGACAAACGTAAAAGATAGTGGTGAACATGCAAACATACAGGCCTACCGTAACGTTTATTCCGCTAATGTTTACATTCATTGGTACTTACTGGTTTGTAGGTATATTGTATTATTTATTTAAATTTATCTGGTTGGGCTTAGTATTTTGAAGGGATCGTGGCAGACATTCAAATCACAGCAACGTAAACTCGTTACACAACGATGTTTCAAACACCTAGTGCAATGGTACAACGTTGGGATAAACAGACGTGAATTTCAATAAGTAACTTCATCATAACATCAGTTCATGGTTAAAACGTATACATTTTGCACATATTTGAAGTCCACACACACACCGGGCCTGCGTAACGATTACAATACAGCCACCACACCCTTTCAAATATAGCGATCACAATACAACACTTTTAACCCTGCCATGGAAACACATTTTTATCACAACATTGTAATTTGCTAGGCTGTTTAAAAACCACGTCGCCACATCACTGCCAGTCGTAAGGCAATGGGTATAATCGCCCGCCATATTGGGTTGGGTTGGGACAAGCGCGTGATTCTAGATTCTCCACCACGTCTGCCAACCTACTGTATTTGTAAGCGTCGTGCCATCGCATCTCATCTAAATAACATATAATAGGTATTTAAACAATAAAATCTCATTTCAGTTGTAAATTACAATTTCAAACATCATTATTGTTGCTGTAATTAGTATGAAATGTGCTGAAAATAGAAATAACAATATTTATACTTTTCCTGCCACACAGGTGGTACGAACTTCCCAAGAGAGAGAATAAGAGAGAGCGACACGATCCGCTTCGCTTAAACTTTTCTTCTGGACGGAAAAAAAACACAGTGTCACTAGAGCGAGCCTACGCACTGCAATTTCCGCTGATATTTTTTACTGCAGCAATAAAATATTTTTCCGTCAGTGCTACCTAACAATACAAATATATCATTGGCAACGTTTAATTTACAAATAGTATACATAAAAACGAGGTTAAAAAATATTGTAACTCTGAACTATTTCTATCGGCCGTTGCCAACACATCGCTGCTCTCGCTGTTGTTAATTTGTATTTAATACGAAATGAATATTACAAGTTATAGAAGATACTAAGTAGATTATTAATGTATTCAAGAACACAGTACTTTAATGTTAATCACAGGGTTATATAAGTTTGGAATACAAGTGATTGAACACAACAGGTTGATATGTTACACCTAGGGTGATTTTTCAAAGGTTTGATTCCAAAAAGCCGAAGAAAGCATGAATTCTGACTATATTCTGACTTTACATTTAAAATACAGGACAACTATGATAAAGCAAGACAACATAAATTATACACGTTACATTACATTTAGATGGGAAGAGACTCAATATTAACTTAAGACAGTTACCTTATGTTACTTTCTCTCTGTGTCCAAACTGCAATAAGCTGAGATGCCTAACCTTGCCACGTATAATTAATCTTTACGGGACCTCAATATCGGAAATTCCGCCATACTGCCTGGCCAGAATTATGCTCACCAATGAAGGTGTTGAAAGCTTGCAGATGGGCCGGAGCTCCCCGGACCCTCGTGTTTTACTGTGTTGCTCCGACACTGACGTTGACACTTCACACTCTGTCGACAGCCTGGGGGGAGCGGGGTACTCTTTCAGATCTTATAGAGCCTGGCTTCAGTGGGTCAGCCAAGCTTGTTGATAAAACAGGGGGCTCGCTCAGGAATCTATCCCGTCCAAGTTTAGCTTGTCATGGAGCCCATGACACTACCTCCCTGGTCAAATAAGCTGTCCATCCCAGCTGCTATAGGTAGCTGGTCCAATACATCTACGGTTTGAGGTTATGTTTGCATTGTTGGGGTCCGGGAGCTGAGACAAGTCTTGATGGGGTTGTAGGGTATGACATATCTTGAAGACGAGTGGTGGCATTCGCGAGTTATACATTAAGGCAGTATCGGGGGGAGTACCCAATTCGAGGCCCGGTGGCATTTAAACTGAACATGGAATAATGATTGAACTTTGACATTTTTGTAGCAAGGCAGGACGGTTAATCAATATTACAGTTAACAGATTTTACACAGTTTTAAATTATGGCCAATACCTGTGCACGTGATGTAGTGAACCCACGGATTGGAGGGAGGTACGTCCATCACTACATTTAATGTTTAAAAAGCCTCCTGAAATGCTAGGCGGTGGATATGGGTAAGCTGGAGTGGGAAATTTTCATGCACGTGTGGTATTTTCACCCACCACATGCTAAGATGTTAATTCAAAATAATATGTTAAGACACTTAGTAATTTTATCAATGATGACTGCTGGCTTAAGTTAGAAGGTTAAATTACATTTAAACAAGATTAACAAAAAATTTTTTATGTAAAGGAAGTAAGTTTCTACATATTAATGTTTTCCTGTGTGAAAGGAAATTTTTATATGCCATAGTTGGCTATACTGTACGTTGAAAGTGTGCATTGTTAAATGCAGTGCTATTAAATGGCTGGCCTTTTTGCCGCAAGTCGGCTTGTTGTGATTAAATTTACGTATTCACTCTATTGGATTACATGTTAATTGCACAGCGAAGTATTATATAGGGACATTACTAATATTTGAGACATGAAATTACACTTAACAGATAATGTGATGTTTGAGTTTTGTATGTTCCATATGGGAGCTTTTAATCTATGTACATTAGCATTGACAGCATTTTTAACTTTAAACGTCAAAAGGAACTTAAAATTTTATAGGAAAACATAGTTGAATGATACATTTATGATACAGTAGTACGATATTATACTTCACTTGCACCGATTATAATTAATAAAATTTATTGGTTATTAGTATCACGTGGTGGGCATTTTTACGTTGGAATGCCTTGGCATTTTGTAAAGCTGTCATAAAATGTTAATTCAGTTTACGTCGCACTGAGTTTTGGAGATTGTTTTTGTGCTATTGCATAGAATTCACTGGGTTTTTTTAATATATTTTTTTATTATTATTAATAGGCACACCTTGCAGAAGGGGTGTCCTTAAGTACCACACGTACACTTTTCTTCTTGGATTTAGACGGCATCACTTAGCAAAATCACATACATATTTTACTGTGCAAGTAATGTTTAGTGAAAATACAATTTAAGGACATATATGAAACATGTTACTTATATCTAAGACATCACTTAACCTAATCAGCTGGCTTAACCAACAATGTTTGAATTCTTTATTTCATTGACAATACATACATATATTTAAAACAATGAGAAATTAATTTTCTTGCAATTGAGTTATCACTTTATTATCTGTGAACCTTTAATACAATTTTATATAACTAGGGAATAGGGAAATGGATTGACACATACACAATATAAATGGAATAAGGAATTGACGACACCATGCAGTATTGCATTCTTAAGTATTGATGAATAAACTGAGTTGGTGCTCATTTTATCATGGCCACCTTGATGTGCTAGCATTTATTGATAGAAATGTCAATCGAATGACATGTATTTCATCACCTGTTTGGCTGTACTGAAAAATATATTGAAGTATGAGATATGCTTAATAAAATAATCCTACTCCTTGTTATAAAAATGAAATATTTTTAATTCACCTGCTACACCTGGGTAGTAACATCTGTAACAGTTTGAAATAGCATAATATTTGATTGTAGTTGACTTGAAGTGGTAAAATTGAATTATATTATGTTATACCCACAATCCTTGATTGGTTTAACTTTGGTAAAGATATATTTCATCACTCTGCTAGGGGATGCCTCTTAAGAAATATTAATGGATTTATTCCATTTCTACTGACTCTGCAGTTACAATTCCAGAAGGGAATAAGTTAAATAACTCATTTAGGAGAATCGGTATTCTAATTGGTTCGAGTTTCTGTTGGCCTGCTGAGAGAAAATTTTGTTGTACAAGAATCAAATGGTCTGTTACAGTGATCAGTAGAATATATTTGCGGGAAATATTCATGAATTAATTGAAATTACCTGTTTGTTAACACTTGAACTGTTGTGGAATATTTTGAAATAATTTATGTATATATTAAGTTATCAATATATTAAAATTTCTGACTTATTGCCTGTAGGCTATGTTAACGCCTCATAAGCATTAATATTGCTTAAATACTTGACTGCATTAGTATTTTGTATAAAGTTGTTAAAATAATATTGAAGTAAGACATAATTAAAACAACTGTGGCTGTTAACAATATTTGTACGTTTGTGTTTACCTGGCCACCTGTGGCCACTATCGTCGTCTGTGGTCTCGTACTCTTCTGCTGTAACAAAAGGAGGAGGTGGGGGTTTATCTGGGAGGGATGAACATAGGTTAACACTGACAAAAGTGTGGATATGAATTCAAGATATTAACTTTGTTAGTGTCTGCTTCCTAAAATAATCTAAAAACACATAACATGTACACTTTTAAGAATTTTGTGATATTAAAATGTATCTAGTTCTTGGTTTAAATAAAACTTGCAACTAATGTGGTTTTCAATACCAGTCAAATAATAGTTTTCTTTTAAATTATACATCATTAGCGAGAAAATATGACTGTATAGTAAATGTATTTCATGCATTTGAATTTAATAGCTTCTCAACTAACTTTAGCTTGTATAGAAGTTTTAGCGTTTTAATATTCCTCAGTAGTATTTGTCAGCTCGGATCTGCCGTTCTGATTGTTGTAAAATGTGAACTACCTTGGTTAGTAAAAATAAGTATATAATTAACTTTAAAATCAAAACATTATGCATTATGCAGTGAGCATCATTCATAGCAACTACAATACCTTAGAGCTAAGGAACATCATAATTAAAATAATGATCAGCCGGTGGCAACATGGCCGGCATCGTGGGCGGGCGGGTGGATCCAGTTGGCCGCTGAAAACGTATTGTTGCCATGACCTAGAGTTAGGTCAGCGGAGGAGGGGGGTGAGCTCCTCACTCCCCTTTGTGGGCGTGGCTGGCTGATCCGGTTGTCATGATGACAGTTGGCGGTACGTAGTGGCGGTTGCCCTAGCAACCATCGTGCGCCTGTGCAAGGCGGGGCGTGTGAGCGCGCACTGCTGCCAACGTCATCGGGCAGCTCCGGCAGCTGCACGTCGTCTTTAATAAGGCCCCAGGTACGTTGTGTGGTTGGTAGCTGGTTCCCCTTCTCTGGCTCATGTGCAGGCTGTAGACGTGGAGTGGCATGATAGCGGAAGGGAAGGCTGGCAGCGCCTCGCATCGCCTGCCTCTGCTACGCACACTCTCGCTGAGGCGAGTCCGCTGCCGCACGTTCCCTTTACAGCTTGGCAAAGCAATGAGAACAAGGAACTCGTACTGGCGATGGGACTGTGAGCTACTTTCCACATACAATAATAAATCTGCAACACACTTTCATACAATGATAATTTCTAGAAGTAAAACTTATATCTAATACACATAACAATTATTATTCTAACAGACATTAGCCGGCTTCATATGCCGGATGCAAATAGTGTCAGTTTTGGGTGCACCCGCTTTGTTCATTTGGATGCGGATAATGTATTCTCCTAGTACTTCTATCACTTTATAGGGTCCACGGTAACAGTGTGTTAATGCCTTCTGGCGGCCTCTGTTTCATACCCATACTAGGTCGTTGACTTTGATTGTGCTTTTCTTGTGGGATTTGTTAAATTTGCGTGTTTGGTGTTGCTGGGCTTGTATTAAATTTACTCTGGTGGTGTCTGTTTTGTCGGGAGTTTTTCACACCAGTCTTGTGCTCGTGGCGCATGTTCTGTGGTTACCACCTGCGCTGGGAGAGTGGCCTCTATGCCATGCATTAAATAAAAGGGTGTAAATTTTGTGGTGGTGTTTATGCTTGTATTATAATTAAAACACAATGAAATCTACGTAGAGGTTCCAATTTATTTGGTCTGTGTTAGTGCAGACGGTAAGTTGGTCCCCAATTATTTTATTGGAGGCTTCTACAAGCCCGTTACAACGTGGGTTGTATGCAGTAGTGGTTAATATCTTTATGTTTAGTGATTGCAGCCAATTTGTTTTGGAAGCTTGTTCCCCTATCAGTAAGGATCTGTTCGGGGCAGCCAAATTGAAGAATTACTTGTTAAATTCTGTGCATGTAGCCGCGTCTATAGACTGAACGGGTTTGGCCAGTACATAGTGAGTTGCATATTCGGTTGCACTGCTGGGCACTTCTGTTTCTTGGATTGGCATCATACTGGTTGCTTCATCTGCTTTGCCGCGTGTCCTTGTGACTGGGGTTACTCGTAACGTCGCGGCCACGGCACGGGTGACTGGAACTCTGTACTCACTCGCGGTAGGCTTTCCCGACAATGGAGGAATTTCACTTATGGCTGTAATGCTCACGGGTGACCGGCAACTCGCATTTACTAGCACCATGGTCGACACTGCATATATATATATATATATATATCCCTCTCTCCCTCTCTCTCCCTCTCTCCAGACTCTGCTGATAAGCTGCTGGTGCTGGTCGTCAAGTTGAACAGAGGTTCCACAGGTGGACTCGAGGACTGGATGAGGCTTTCATCCATGGCTTGCCCACTTTCACCATTCTTGTCCAGGAAGAGGTAGAATGGATAGGATTGCAGGGGTTGCATCCTAAGGCCCTATCCTGGAGGAGCTCCACCATCGGGGTAGATGCTTTTATGTAGGTGCACCTAATATACAGTTCAACCTCCTCGTCATGCTTTTGCACGCGGGAGTGTTGGTCGCTGATGAGATCACTTAAGATCTCGCCACCGGAAAAATGTGAGGTGAGCTGGGCTTTAAATTGTGGCCAACCTCCCACAAATTCCCCATATTTTCCCCACCATTTCCTGGTGTGTCTGGTGAGTTGGCGGTGAGCCCTGTTCACCCATTGTTGAAATTTGGTTGAAATTGGTTGATTGGTTCCCGATTTGTAGTGTGAAAACATTTTGGTGCTATCGTACAAAATTGTGTGGCACTGTAAATTATGCTTCTAGTAGATACTGTCGGCATACAAATATTAGTTGGACTTGGTTAAATTGTTTAAATAATATGACAAACTTATGTAAATTATTTATATGCCCACCATTTCTTTTCAAACACTAACAGCAGGCCATATTTCAACGACTGACCTTGAAAAAAGACACTTTGTGATTTAAATAATTCCAGGTTTCATGCACATGTCTGCAAGTGAAAGATTGAGGTAACTGCTTGATACTAAAACAAATTCCTACGTGACGACTTTGTGAGCTCTTTCACTGCTTTTTTACATGGTGACTTATTGTGTGTGTTGTTATTTAGCAAGTCTACAAGTAGTTCTCGTTTCGTTGATGATACTTGTTCTTAGCAACAACAGTTGACACAGAATGTAAGGATGGGACACTTTTGTGAAATGTGCTGTAGCTTAGTGCTGTTGAGTGCATAACAAGTAATATTCTTAGTAATTCCAGAAAATTTAGAATATAATTATGAAGAGTTTTAATAGTTTCATCAAAATACAACCAAGCAGAAGATCAGTTCATACACTTAGCAAGCGTGATGAACATTATATCTGACAATTTGAGCATTCTCTTTCCTGACTCTTTGTATTAAGAAGACAGAAATTTTGTTTTGTTGGTACAAACTGCAAAATTAGGAATTATTGTGAACCTGGTGTTTTCAGGATTAAGAAATATGCTTCTGTTATGTGCTAGAGGTTGTCATGTGCTTAAAGTGGTGTACAGAAATATGTGGCTGGTGGCATGTTTATTTTATGTGATGTTACGTGTATGGTTGCTGTCTGCAAACATAACCTAAGTCTTGGCAGCCAGTCAGTGGCATAACTAGGAGTGGTGATCAGGGTGAACAATCACCCCTCGGAGGCCAGGCTCAGCAGCACTTGCTGGGGAATATTTCCTTCAACTGCCTGTGGGGTGGGGGGGGGGGGTGTGATTTGATCACCCTCATTATGCCACTGCAGCCAGTTAAATGTGTGTACACATGCATGTAAACAGTTAATTCTGGTTTGTACTCTTGTGTTTTTTATTGGTTCAGAATAATTTAACTGTGTACAATACCATTTAGCTTACTGTGACACTTGTAAATTAGTGTGTGATGGTCATCGCAGTAATTTTTGGGGTTATACATTGTAGACAGTTTTATTTGTTCATGTTTGTGGTGGTGGTTGGTTGTGCTTGGAGGAGTGAGCTAATTGCTTTAAATGGGTTATGCTGTCTACAATTCAGTGAGTGTTAAAATACATTAGTGTTCCCTACATAATTGCCTGAAGTACAAGTTCATTGTGTGTAATTTATTTTTTATATATATGTAATGTAATATTGGTTTCATTTTAAGTAGACAAAAAGAAGGAAGAAATTAACATGAGGAAATTTTTGGATAGAAAACAACCATGGTGCATAAAGCTTGCAACACAAGGAAAAACTATTTATATAATACACAATGGACATTCTGTTATAATGTATTTTACATTTTGTAACTATTTGTAGGGACCCCATAAATAGTGAAGAGCATATAGTACATGAAATACCTCAAAATTTGACTGTTATTTTCGTATTTTATTATATTGCAACATTTGTTTTGCAGACAGAGTTTTACACACAAGAAAGTCTTTTCATTTCTTTACACAAACTTCAGTTACCAGTAATCTATATTTTTGGGTTGGAGGTAAAAATTTGAAGCTAAATTTAATTAAGTTGCATATTAAAACAAACTCAGTGAGGGTACTTAAAATTACAGTGGACTTTCGATCTACCGAAAACGCATGTACCGACCAATAATCTGTATCCACAGTTATTTTTCAGTGGTCCTGGTAAAACTCCCATATAAATAATGATAAAGCTACCCGCTTTTATCATTTATCTGATATTGCATTGATTGAAATATCTTTTTGTCCCAGCACCTAAGCTTTCCTGCAGCGGATTGTTTTTAATAGAGTTGTTCCGATATCATGTCTTCCGATACAGATACCCAGATACCAATGTCCTTCCCACTGAATTTTATAAAAAGTATTACTGTTAATAATACATTAAAAAACATTTTTCCTAGACTCGTTTAAGTAAAAAAAAGTCTTAAGAAATGCACATTTTCCCTTTCCAAAGTAAACACAACTACGGGCCTGGGAATTACTACCCTCTCGAAGTTACAACCCTGTTTTGGGGAACCAGAAAATTTTGATTGAAAAAAGGCAAAAATTTAGCCCCAAAAAATAAGTTTGCTGTATTTATCTTGGTCATTAATTATATGTTAACATGCAGTAAAATATAGGTGTTGTAACTGTTGCCTTTAGGCCTAATTGCTACGCCAAATTATAAAAAACAAAAAAAAAGGTAAAGTTTGGTTTAAAACTGCAGCTGTGGTAGCCAGAACCCTCTCACTTCCTCTACTATGAATAAACTTCCGGCAAATGTTGTCTCAATCCCACGCTACCTGGCCGGCGTTTTTGTGTCAACTCATCCTTTAACAGTCTACCCTTCACCCCCTTTAACAGTCTATCCTCCACCCGATGTCCGTCATCCCTCCCATTAGCCACGCCGCCAACACCGCTTTGCTTCCTTCCTCCTTTCATCCTCCAGCCACACCCACACCGCTACACTCCTTTTCTCTCATCATCAAGCCACGCCCATACCGTACCAAGCTTTCTTCCTCCCTCCAACTGTCACAACAGGCAGCCTGGAATTTTCTTTGTCCTACTCTCCCAAACTTCATGTGTGCTCTGTCACATCTTTTCACCTCTTCAGCGGGCGGTAGGGGTGACGAAAACCAGTCAACAGGCGTAAAAACTCTGGCACGATCGTATAAAATGCTATTCTTCCGTTTTGGGGGGCGAATACACACTTCAAATTATATATGTTAATCTACTTAGAATTAACAAGGTTTACTGTATACACCCCAAAATACTGTAATTTTTGTCTCTAAAGAAAGTAATAACCTGACTTAATTGTCTACAACCGATTTTAAAGTATTGGCCCGATACCATACCCGATACCGATACATTAGGAAAAGGTGAAGTATTGCCAGACACAGATACTTAGTATCTGTATCAGAACAACTCTGATTTTTAAGTTGATTCTTTATGCAAATGTCTAGTAACTGGATGTGGAATATGTCGTGCGCGCCACCATTTATCACTGCTCTACATCGCATGGCTTCCCACCACGTGTGCGGCACTGTGGGTGTCTAGCATGCTACCTCCCCTTACATGCCTGACGAGAGGGGAAATGGTTACGTAGCAACCAGTGTGGCGACCTTGCATCCTCTCCCTCTCTCCTCTATCTGTCTCTCTCAGCTGCGCATGCCTCAGAGAGGGTAAGCTGTTGTCTAGCAAAAAAAAAAAGTGGGACCTCTTTCTTGTCCGCACACACTTTCTTCCACCCCTTACAAATTTGGTGATCATAAACATTTTATCAAGATTATCCGTAGCTCAAAATAGTTGCACGTATCATCACTAGTATTTAAAAGCAAATGGGTTTACCTGAAAGTGTTATGCAATACCTTTTTTAGGAATTATTACTTGCAAAGATGTGTTCTTTTGGGATTAAAGGTTATTTTTCCTGTAAAGTTGGTGATTAATTGCATCTGGTGTAAAATCAACATAGTTTTTAAACTAAATATTAATTTAATTCAATGGACAGCATCTTCCTGCATAAAATGATATGCCCAGAAGCATATACTTGACCTTCCCTTGTCACCAAACATTTTTTGAATATTGAGGGACTTATACTGCCATGTGTAAAGTTCATTTTCAATAACTTCCTACAGGGAAATTGGAGAATTTTAATCAATTAATTTCAATGGACATGCGTTTTTTGAATAAACTACAATCTTCTAAAGGGATGTTCGACACCTTTTGTCTTTTAATAATAAGTAAGCACCAAGCCCGAGTACAGCATACAGTAACTCATGGCAATAATCAGAGGGTGTGGTTTCGGATGATTAACTATTAAAAACAGCGAAGAAATAAATTTAAATTGCCTTATTTATTAATTTGTGTCTCAAAATTAAACATCTGCCACGGGCGCAAGGTGTCACAATGTAGCGGCATGGAGAGGTACATTGTTTCACTCCTCCCGCTGCATATAAGCTTCCCCCTCTCTGTTTCGCCCACTGTGAACACTCTACCAGTCAATAATCTGTTAGAGTGCTCTCAGCTGATCGAATGTGCACAGCAAATTCAAAATTTGGCTTGCATATTCGGTGTTATATAATTTTCCTTTTTCAGAGGGTGTGAAAGTTTTAGACCAGCTTGCATTCGGTGTCCAATTACAATCAAATATATATGGTATTTAAATGAGTTGTGGTGTAATGTTTTTTTATATATTATTTACAGTATTACTAATACAGTAATACTTTTTTTTTTTAATTCCATTGTTATTGTGTTTACTAGTTAAACTTTATTCACAGATAATGTTCAGCTCTCATAGTGAACATGAAGTATAATAATAAGGTTAGAACTAGAAGTTGTATTTGATTGATGTATATTTCAGAACCCTCATCTACTGAAATCCGACATGTGTGAAATTTTGAAAATTGGTATATAGGGAGTCCACTGTAGTTTGCTTAAATACAGTATATTGTTAAAAATGAATTTTTTTGCATGTATTTTCCATAAACTGTACAGTGCATGTGTAACATCAACACAATTATGGTAAAACAGACCACAGACATGTATGACACTACAGATCAGTTTGTTCATTCTACATGAAGATACTATTTATGTATTAAACCCAAAGAATGTTAGTTGAAGTGCACATGTATGAATATTAGTCTTTGGTCATGATGCTCGTTTATTGTTTGATATTTACTTGGTCATCACAATCTGTACAATACGAAGGGTGGGGGGTAGTATTTTTTATTTATTTTGTGTCTTTATCTGGATACCAATTTAGGAGTAATTTCGGTGATGATGATAGATTTAAAATTTCTAGTGCAAAGATTACTGCTGTCGTATGATGTAAGCTTGAGGTGAGGGGAGGGTAAAGTTATGCAGGGCAGTGATATTAACAACAGTTGAGTGAATAATAATATTTGGGTGACACATCAACTAGAACATTTTGTAACATTAATGTACCCTGTGTCAGTATCTGTGGATGAAATTATTTAGCATCACTTCAGCCTTGTTTTTGCATTTGGAAATTTGTTCTGGGGTACACTATGGAAGTCATTTTCCCATGATTCAGAAGTAGTCATCCATGAGCAAGAGGTAGCAGACATTATTTTTTTGCCCCTTGTCTCATAGTTATATTAATGACAAACATTTAGTTTGAACTAAATGTTGGAAATCATACCCCTAATAAGTTTGTGTGCTGGAAAAGTAGTAAAATAATTATTAGATATGCATGCTAGATATAATGCAGGTAGAAAGCAGCAACATGGTTATTGAAAGCAACAACAAATATTTATGAAAGCATTAAAGTAATATCAATATCTGATTTTTATTTTTGTTTGGCTCAAAAATAGAGTAGGTACATGTTAAATCTGGGCACCTTCCTGTGAAAGGATTTGGGTTGTTACCTAGAATGATTAAAAGTAACAGATTTGGAATAATTTTGTAATGGAAATAGAACATTTTCCCTCAAAACCCTTTTACTTAAAATTTTGCAAGTGTTAAAAGTTTCACAGTAGAGGATTGTGCTTAGAAATTTTATATTACCTTGTAAGTGAGCTAGTGAATATCTACACTTTAGTTTGAAATTTAAACATGTTTTGTGTAAGTAAAAGTCACTCAGTGAAAGTTTTTTTCCTGTGTTTATCTTCATCCCATTATATCACATCATTGTATTGCATACATATTTAATCTAAAATTTGCTGTTGCGTGTTTAAATCAAAGAATTTTCAGTGATCTTAATACACAAGGAAATCTATATGTGCTAAGTTAAAAGTTCATTTTTTTAATTTGTGATCTTTCATCCCTCCCTCAGCTTATGGTAGTACAATTTGTTACTGAAGGGTTTTCTACTATAGTATTAATGTTGGTGTAAAATTTTAGCATAATTCCAAAGAGTGAGTAGAAATATAATTTTGGTGGATACATTAATTGTAATTATATTCTGTATCAAAGCATTTTAACTTGATATTTTCAGGAGAGTCGAATGTGTATACATTAGGAAACATTGGTGCTCACCGTATTGTCTGCACAAAGTTGCCAACTGTTGGGCACACACGAGAAGCCATGACTGCCGCAGGAAACACTACTACGAGGTTATTGGGTAAGACTCCTTTCTGAATAATTATTTATCATGTAGGGTTGTGCAAATGTGACTTTTGTTCTCATGAAACGAAAACGAAAAATCTGTTATGAACTTATGTGAAACTGAAACAATAATGAAAAATAATGTCATTAGAGCTCAGTCTTAATGAAAGATTAACGAATTTGTTGCAAAATCAAACCAAAAAATGTAGGATATGGAGTATTTACCACAGGGGGTCTCGCCTACATTTAAATTTTCTTTTATGTAGTTATTTCAGTTATAAAATAATGAAAACAAACAAGTTGATTTACAGGCAAAATTTTCTTTGCTGGTGAACTATATGAACATTCATTAAAACACATGAAAATACATTGAAATCAGTAATTTTAGTTTCGTTACAACTTTCGATAACCAAATTTCTTACCAAAATGAAAATGATAGTTGCCATTTTTCTTTTTCGTTTCGGTATACCGAATATTCGCACAACCCTATTATCATGCAATACTGTCTCTATTATATAAGTGGGTTTATCAGTTGTATGTTTAATGTCTTCACTTTTAATAGCTGTATTGCCGTATTAATCTTTGTAGCCTTCTCTAATGACTCTTTCCAGCAACTCCAGTTGTTGCTGCATTAGTGTTATTAGTTCTTATTCTCTCGCATAAGAATTGGAAGGGTGCGAATGAGCTATTTTCAGTTGGTGATACCCGTAGTGGAGACAGTGGTAGAAATGAAGTGGGGGGTCATTCCATATTAAAAAAAAAATGAAAGCTGCGCTATTTTTGATTTTGATAAATATTTGTTCCTTTGTTACCCCATACTCACAGTGAAAGAAAAACATTAATTTAGATTTTTACCTACAAATGGATATGGCAGCCATTTTTCGGACACACTGCAAGCAAATTTTACATATTTCGGAGGTTTTCACAACTAGCCAAAACATTTTTATTAAGTCACCGATTGTGGAGTTTTTAGAGTCGCATGAAATCTTACATAAGATACTATTACACTGTAAATTAATATTATAAAATAAATATTGTATTTTCAAAATGGCAGCCATCTGCTTTTAGCATTCAGATGACTGTTTTACCCCACTTTATACCACACCCTGCTTCACCAAAGTTGCATTTAGAGATCTGATCTTTTGTGTGCTTAGTGTCTACATGTAGTGTCTACAGTGGCTCAATGTATGCACCAGGTCACTGGGTGGTCTACTTCTACTTCCCACCCACTCTGCTGGAGTGGTTAGATATTACAAGTCAATGTATGATGTTTATTGTAAATACTGGCGCTAACTACTCTAGCTGACCTCTAAGCTACCATTTGCTCTATACTGAAAGTGTTACTAAACAAGTAGCTCCAAGCTTAAGAGCTTGGAGCAAGTCGCCTGCAAAAGGAGGATGCAGCAATAGATGTAAAGGGCCACTGCACTCTGTCTTAACCTCTTGGCAGCCCAGCGTAGAATAATGGTACAATTGAGCAGCATATTGATATCACTGCTAATTGGCAGGACATAGTGCCATGAAAACAGCTGTGGATGTGTGCATCTTCCTTTGACATGGCACAACATGCTACAGACTTCTTAGATGTCTGATCTAGGGGCATATCCGTTTGGGGGGGGGGGCTGAGGGGGTTGCAGCATCCCCCCCTCTTTCTTCCCTCCGCAAAAAAATCTCGGGTTAGGCCCTTGGTCTGATCCTTTATGCACGCTATATTACACCTTGGTGAGAAGAAGGTGTGGAGGGGGGGGGGGGGGGGGTGCAGGTGAACTTTAAAGTGGGAGAGTGCATCATTACCAGATACAGCAGTGAGAAGTATACTTAACTTGCAGGTTATACGTGTGGACTAAGCCAGTTGCACAACATGGCTGATGTCTTAACATTGGCATGTCCCAATGTGGGAACACTGAGCCTGTTATGAGTGGTTTGCAGCATGCTGTAATCGTGGAACTTGTAGTCTTTAACATTTCTGTGCAGTCTCACAAAATGTTATGCCTTAACTTTCACTTTAGCTTCCTTTTTCATTTTGATTACATATTGCTGTAATACTTGTCCAGCTGTTTTTTATTTCTTAAATTTTAATTTTTGTTTTATTTATTTTATTGATTTTAATAATTTTACAGGAACATTTCAAAAGGTGGACTATGTGTTTCTGGTGGGTGTTGGTGGTGGCATACCACACTTCACAGACTACAACAAACACGTGCGACTGGGTGACGTGGTGGTGTCTTACCCCATTAATGGCCACAAGTAAGTGACATACCACCTGAGTATGCATTTTGATGCTTAAATATTGTTGTAAAGAAATTTGTCAGTGGTGTTTTTGCAGTCCAACTGTAGTATTTCCTTTTGTTGTCATCAAAGTTTGAAAACTCATCAATTATCACACCACAAAGTAAATCATAGTGGAAATGAACTTCACATTAATTTGATGCGCAATGTCTTTTCTATTTATTTAAATTGACTACTACTCATTAGTGCAAATCACTCAGCTGCATGCCCCAACTGAGTTTTATTGGCAGTACAGTCTACCTGATGTCAATAATTTGTACTGTTTACACATGGTAAAAGACGCACACTCCTCGCCGCCTGAAGAATTTGTACTGTTCACCGGCAGAGCCACCGAGATGATGCTTCAAGGTCACCTAGTACTATGAATGCAGACGGATGGCACCACTAGCATGAATCACAGACACACACAGCAGCTCGAACTTCGGCCGGCCAGTGACATCACAGGCCCAGAGGATCTAACGCCGCATCCCTCCTCCACCTGTTCCTTCACTGCACTCTTGAGTGCCGACGGAACCCTCAGTCGTTGCCTGGTATTCACCTCACTCCTGGTACTGAAGACTCCGTCCGAACTACCAATCCTCTCGCCAGCTCTTCACCGCACCCCTAGTTCCAAAGATCCCATCATTTTAGTCAGCAAACACTCAAACACTTCTCGGTCCCTTCAGGACAACCGTTTAGCTTTAGTTAATGTTGATTAATTTTCATAGCCACTTTACCTACCTACTCCTTAAGTTTAGAACAGGTCACCTTCACCTGTGTAAACGTAGCCAAGCTTCCATTAAACTCTGGTTGATAAGAGTTAGTACAAACCACCATTTTTATTTCTGTAAAGAAATAAACATAGTTCATCCCACTTAGGATATTATTCCTGTAGACGTAGAACCTGTCCCTGTAAACATCAGGTCTGTTGAGGGACAGCAGGTGACCGATAATTTTATTCTAACCAGACTACTGAAGTCTCACATAGACGCACACACCTATATTGGATGGGCAGCCTTTCTATGTTCCCAGGTGTATAGAACGGTACAGTCCAGGTTCTCTTCCTCTTGGGGTTAGACTGTCAGTGTTGGGGTGTGCTCCTTCCACCGTGCTTCTGGTGCTGTAAGGAGAATTTTTCTGGGTTTGAGGGGACTGACCCTTCTTGGGAACTTGCCCACATATTATAACCGTCAGCCACTGTGAAACCTGACTCTGTGTCCACCGCGCTTTGCGTGCCGGATGCTAGGATAGGGTTTGGGGGCCGCCTGATGCTAGGATAGGGGACAGCGTTGGCCTGGCAATTGCGATACGTGGAAGTACACCTAAGTAGGGACAAACGTCACCTGCTCCACCTCCGCGGGACTGGTATTAGAGAATCTCTCCTCATGCCCCACTCCTGTCGGAGTGGTATTTGTAAGAGGGTTTAAAAGGACTACTGCTATCTCTAAATAACAAACAAGTGCAGCCCCATCCCAACTGAACTCGATAACCTCAGTCCCTGGGAGAAATCTCAAGCCAGCCTCACCCGCACCTGTACCAGATCTATTTGCACCACCAGTCAAACTCGAAGGAGCCACTCACCCCGTTTTACTAGCCTATCAGAGTGACGAAGAAATATCATGCGCATCACCGCTAGAACCACAGCAGGTCTAGCAGCGTCCACTGGCAACCCGACGCCCAGGTATCCCCGTGAGAGTGGTCCCACCTAAGTGAAAGGTTGTGCTAGCCGCCCCTGACTTCGTGCCCAGCAGGAAAGCCACATGACCAGTCCTGTTCTCTGGCCGGGCTCCTGTTCTGCGCTGTAAACAAGAGTCAAACTCTTCCCTGGGTGTGTCCGCCCTCACACCCACGAAAACACATGGGCCATGATGTGCCTCCTTTGTTCATACGTCACGCGTCAAATTATTGGACAAATTAACAGACAATGTTACAATTTCTGACAATGTAATATATTAGGGCCCTGTTTCACCAACAAATTTCTACAAAACTCTTAAGTGTAAATAATAAAACAGAAATACCATGTATTGTTCAAACAGGTAATGTTGATTAAAATAAAAATTGGTGATTCTGTTCTAAAACCACAACAGTGGCAAAAAAATATTTTATCTCAATTACAATTTTTGTGGAGATGGTTTTACTATGAAAAAGTTAATTTAAGCAATCAAACAATAGTTCCCATCCCATAAGATTTGTTAATTTAATGTCTATTGCACATACTGTTATTCTATATTTCATATAACTTCAGTAAATTTTGACAGTTCTTGAAAAGAAGTGCGGTCACTATGTAGCCCTCCGCCAAAGCTGCTCTGTCTGTGAAGAAAACAGTCTTTGAAAGACTGACAACTTCAGTCCAATACTTAGACTACTATAGCTGGTTGCCTTGCAAACTGTTTTATTTTGGTTATGACCACGTAATATACTTGTTATGGTTCTGTTTATTTTACAGGTTGGGAGGTGAACTCTAGTTTATTGTTTCTGGTGAGATGTGATTTTTTTGCAGTTCTTATGAGTGCATAGCAATTTCAACTTGCATTGTTTTGATGATACAGTGGAAAATTTTGTTAGTTCGGAAATAACTTTCAGATTACTATAACTTGAAAGTTGTAACTTCATCGTAAGAACTAAATGCGATAAACGTGCCATTGTTCATAACAATGCAAAAACTACTATGTAAGAGTATCTAAAACCACAATGTGAGCATCTTTTACCTTTCAAACATTAAGTTTTACAATTTTCCATTTGTTATACAGCATTATTTCTCATTTACTTCACATTTGTGTTGATAACAAAACTATTCGCATGGTGATCACGTTCTTGACTATAAAAACATAAACAAAATAATACGTCACAAGAACAATTCATACATTTATTGGTAGCAAGGTCAAAAGAGTATCGTTGCACATACAATTCAATGAATATCTACCTGAATTGCCATGGCACACATTCATGAGCGGAGTCACATCTAACATGTATTTTATTTATAAATGAACATCTCTAACAAAAAATGTTGGTGATATAATAACGAAATTAAGTTGTATATATTGATGCCATCAGGTGAGACATGAGACGAACAAAGACACAAGTTACTTTCGGATGAAGGTGCTAGCGGTGTTTCCCAGTCACCACACTGTCGAGACTCAGGGTTCTCAGGGATGCTGTGGGTTCTGTGTGTCCGTCTCACCCGAGCGTACTTACGATACACTTTGCATTAATAAACATCATTACTAAACTTTTAGAAAACAATGGCAATAGGTAGCTGTCATTACAAAAAGAAAAACACTTGTTGCACTCTATTACTTCCTTTTATTGTTACCACTCGTACAAAGAAAACGTGCTAGAATTTTATTTGTGAATTACTCTCGGTCGTGTGTAACCAACTCCGATTGGGTGCTCCCCAGGTCGCAATTACTCTAGTGCACTTCCTAAGTGGATGACTTCTCTGTGGTGCTTGAAAACGCAATCTTCTCAAATGAAGGGGGTCACAAGCTGCTAGGGTGGATTAACGATTTTCCCTGAAGATAGGGGGCAGAGAATAATGAAATGGGAGAAAGATGAATGAATTACATGAACACGTGTAATTATTTGGTATCACTAATGCGGACTCATCAGGGCTCGTCTTGCCACACATGGTTAGTGAGGTGACGGCCTATACACATGGCCGGCTAGGACGGAAATAATGTCACCGTACAAAATTACATACAATCACATAAATACACTTGGAAAGTGATGGGGCACAGCATTAGTGATCACAATAAACACGCAAGCGCTTGAAAGCAGTATTAGATGGCTTGGATGCCACTGGATAAGTGTTACAGCGGAGCACGTGGTGCAGGTGAAAATGGTGTATTTCTCCGCAAAGACGGCAGATTCTGGTCAGACAAGATGATATTCTGGTTAGAAAAATTATTCCATTGCAGATTGAATCGGTTTTGAGCCTCTAGCATGCCGGATGTCATGAAAATCATACATGAGAAATGACAGCATGGCCAGACATATAAATCATCAATTAGACGAAAAAGATATTGATCCCTGAATAAAATTGACATAGAACCCTGAAATAAATTGTGGCACACATGGTATTACACAAATAAACCCTTAAACTGCATGGATGGCGCTTATATCGATTTGGCGGCTATGAACCACGTGGTCGCAAAAGATGTGGCCGTAAAATGATTAAACATGAAAAATACCCTTGAATACATACATAAAAACAAAACCCTCAAAATTGCATGCAGCAATAATACAGAAATTACAATGAAGCTCCTTTAGCATAGGCAGATGGCGCCTGATTCAAGTTACACTTGCCGCATGACCTCTCCGACATCTTGCCTCCCTTTCTCCTCGTTTAAGTTTCAAAAAGTCGCAAGGGCACAAATTATTATGTAAGCGGAAGCATAATGCTGGGGAAATTATCTGACAAAACGTATGCAAGCAAAGGTTGACCGGTATACTAAGAAAGTGTTATGGTAATCTACATCAGTGCAAAAAGTTTGAAGTGCGTACGTGACAGCGTTTTACCTCGCCAGACCTCCTACAATGTATGTAGCGTCACACAGACCTACGATGGCTGCCTATGGGGTTCACATAAGCGGAAGTGCTATGCACTTCCGTTATAGGAAAGTTCAAATTGGAGCCTCTTTATGCATGTGCATGCACACGTGTTACGTGCCTGGTGAGCGCCGTCATGGGTTTAACGCGGCTGGCTGTCCGTGCATGACGTAGAGAGTATATTATAAAACAATAAATATTTGCTGCAAGTACGCAAAATAATAAAACAGCATAACACATTCATCGCAGATTCCAGAATTTTAATTGGTAATGTCATATATATTTTATGAATCTTTAACAATTTAAAATGAATGCACCTACGCGTGTTTTAACATGTCTGCTGATGAAATTGAGAAACTGAACAGATTTATTCTAAAGTACTACATAAATTCTTTCCTATTTGTATAATCAAACTATTAGTATTCAAAATATGTGCTACATTTTAATGCTTCCCTGTTGTGTCGTGAAATCACACG
The DNA here is from genome assembly GCA_029891345.1 of Dryococelus australis. Taxonomy (NCBI): domain Eukaryota; kingdom Metazoa; phylum Arthropoda; class Insecta; order Phasmatodea; family Phasmatidae; genus Dryococelus; species Dryococelus australis. Next base: position 170,665,066 of record CM056997.1, on the reverse strand, counting down.
ATGTTCACATGCTCGCTAACCTAGCGGTTATTAGTTCAAAACCCAATTCAAACATTTTTGTTTATGGCATCCTTATATGAAAGAAATATAAGGTTGGTTCTGTTCCTCTTAATATATCTATTACATTATGGAAACGAAAGGCATCTATAATAATGAAGTTTGTCCTCTGTACTACATGTGCTGTAATCTGAACAAAATCTGGACTTTTCCAGACTTATGAAATGCCATGAATTTTGTAGGGTTTCGGTATCTTGCTACTGAGTGAAGGTTCCAATTCAAATTTATGAAATCATTTCCTCTATCTACATAAACTTTTTGCTGTGTTCCTTTGTTAAGTTTATATTATATGTATCCTAAATAACATATCTGTAGACTTTCTATCATGACCAATCGGTACCGAGAAAACAAAATTTACTAAACGATTTTGATTATAATGTCACACTTTTTACGGTGTTTTGCATCCTATAAATCGTATGGGTTATCTTCCATCGCACCTATCTACAGCGGGCTGGCCACAGAGTTCAAAAACCGGGCCAAGTTATAGTAATTTATGGATAATTAATATTTAGCTTAGCTAGCAAACGAGTGTGCAAAAAAAAAGATATTTTAATTGTACTTTTAAGAGAATGTTTTTAATGTTGAAGTCTTATGTGTTCCTTAGCAACATCAAATAAAACTCCGGAAAACTTAAGTTTCCTACTGACAGGAACAGTATTGACCTCAAAAATACTGCATAAGAGTGGGTAATTTTCTTTTTATATTTTGTAATGTCATTGGTAGGGAACTGGGGGCTATAAAGACAGCTTTTCACCTCCGAGATCCGACTAGTAACCCGGGAGGATCCGCCCTAAGAATGTTTGGGCATGGTAAACATGGAGAATGTTGCTGAGGGTTTTCTCTGGGTTCATCAGTTTCCCCCACCATTTGTATCACAAAGCTTCTCCATCGTGTGGGGTACCTCGTTTTATTACCTTTAGGATTACGGCTGCCTTCCGCAGTCACTCATAAGTAAGGCCGTCGCGTAATTATTTTGTAAATATGACAAAACTTTCATTTTGTGTTGTTTCATTACCATTTAGTGTGGAACCAACTTAAAATTGCAGTGCTATCTACTTTGGAGTTTACACAGTACACAATGCAAATGATTTGATTGTTATCTTATAAGTAAATTAGTATGTATTTTATTTTAATTAATATTTACAAACAATATTTGAAAGGGGAACTGTATAATTTTGCGGTATTAATTAGTACACATTATTAATAACTAAGAATAATTGATTGATATTAGCTGTAAACCAAAGAGTTTGTAAATTTTGCAATAGTCCAGAACATAGTAAGATTACCGCTTTTTTACAGTACTTACACTCTTTACCTACATTTTTAAATAAAAATGTTTCTCAAAAGGATAAGGAACAGAATTTTTAGTATTATACTCTTTAAGTCTTTAAGAAATAAAGTTTTTGGAAAATAACGTATATAATTAAATCATTTAATATATTTGATGGCACTTGTTGCAGAGTTAGATATATTTTTTAAATAACTTATTGCCCCTAGTGTGTTTATGTAGTGACATCACTTAGTGTGATGTCATATTCTTATTTTTACACAAACTAAAACTTTTAATGCAAACATATAAAAGATAATAACAAATCCACCAAATTTACAAACTTTTCTACAAGAATATAATTTTTGTACATTTATTCTATTGACTTTATTGCAACCACATGTAATAGTAAATTTTACCCATACATGAAAACCACAAAAGTAGCTGCAAACAAATACATATCGCTCCCAACGAAGTAATTGGTTTTATTTTGTCACTTTTTTTCCACTGTATTGTTTATAAAATTACATACGTAAGAATTATCCGCTAGCAGTAATTAGGCCATGTTACACCAAACTATGTACAAATAAGATGACACTAGATCCTACATTACATTAGCATTATAAAATTGATCATAAATGTAGTACATTATTATATTTATCTGCAAGGCATACCAAAAAAATTATCTTCGATAGGTTTGTCATTGTTTATTTGGAAAAAGTGTCATCAGTTGCCAATGTGCTACATGTTTTAAGTTTTCTCTTTTTTGTATTCTGTTTTTCTTCCAAGTTTCGCTGAGCTTGTGCAATGAAACTTGGCTTATGGGTTTTTCCTTTCGCTACATTTGCAGCAACTATTTCTGGCTGTAAACAAAATCTGTAAAACTGTAATAGTTTGGGCAGCATTTCTGTCACCCACGTGTGCTTGTCTCAAAATTTTTTCTATGTGTAATGGTTGGCACGCATCTGACATTACTATGAAGGAACAACAATCACTCTGTGTGATGTTGAGAGTCCCTTGGACCTGGTAGTAGTAAGGATGAGTTAGTTTCAGTTCCAAGCTCATAGTGAAAGTTCTTCTGGGGTGGCTTCTAGAAATCCTTACTCCAAGTCTACATAGAAAACAGACTTTTCTAATAATAAGCCATTTTCTTCTTGACATCGTTCGACGGGAATATGCCCATTACGGCGCCCATATTCTACTGCCGGTGTAGTGATATTGGTTTTTTTAAGTAGTCTTTTTACTCAATTTGAACACAGCATAGAATATTTACGTCGACAAACTATGCCAAAATTATTGGCTATTAATCGTACAGGTCTCAATTTATGCCACAGTTCACGTTCCGACTGTAATTTAGTTTCTTCCGCAATTTAGTTTCTTTTCTGTTTGGCAACTTGCAGCAAAGCAACAAAAGTACCACATTTTTCTATAAGTTCCTTCTCTGAAAGGTCACACACTTCAACTTCTGGGACTTGGTTTGCCGAGGGACCATAGTCTGCATCATATTTAACCTCATCAATAGTAAATATTTTTCTTTCTTGCCCTCTTTTCATTTGAATAGACTAGTTGACGGTGAGTAGAATATTGGTGCCAAATCTTTTTTTTTTTTTTCTCATGACCAATTTATGAGTACTTCCAGGACTCTTCCCAGCCAATTTCTTAAAGGGACTATATTTAAGCATATTTATACAACTGCCATTTATCATGACATGAGATCATTCTCAGCCATAAAAAAAAATCTTGAGTTTGCATTTCAACTAACATCTGTAATTCTGGCACGTATGGTATAGGAATCGGCGTGCCTGCTTGCCAAGCTGCCCGAATGATCATAAGTTACTGTCTCACCTTAAGCATGGTTGTTATATGTAGAATATATTTTGTAGGTTTATAAGTTCTGCGGGATTACATTGATGTTAATTAGTTATAATGAAATCAAATTTGCGCGTTACTCCCACTTATGGAAAGTTGCTGAGATGGGCTAAGTGCGAATACAGAACCAGCTGCCCTATCAGAAATATATATTTGTCGTCCAGCCAGTCTCCATGAGGAGTGCATGAGGCGAGATGCACTTAGGATAGAGGAGTGACGGGAAAAAAAGTGTTTGGGAAATGGGAATTTCCATCGCATTTATCAATAGTAAATAATCAGAGGTCGGATTCGCCTGGGATTGAAACCAAGTCGTTATGATGGGAGTTCAGTGTGTTAGCCATCGGAGCACTGAGACCCACACTGTTATGCTCAAATTACCGTTCCTATTAACATTTTACATCTACATTGTAAGTATTCTACCTTATAGTAAGTTATGTTATTGTTGTTTATGTTTACTAAAATAATGTTGATATTTTCTTTTTATTTTATTTTCTTTATGTTTTAGTTCAGTTCCCTTAATCCAATATTTATCATTTCTATTTTGTTTATTTTTGACTGACAGGCTCTACACAAAATTTTTTATTTCACATGAATTTTTTATTTTAAACGTTATTCCTTATTAATCAAAAAGGCCACTATAAAAATTTTACTATGGGATTAGTGAACTATAAGCAAGCCACGTAATTTGTATCATATGATTTCAACTAGCAACATTTGAAATAAGCCGAATATACTCTATTTACTTGTGTATAGCGCATACTCATGTATAGTGCGCACCATGATTTTTGCAACAAGTTCCAGGGGAAAAAATGTTTAGTAAAATTGCACGAAAAATTTGTGGCTCCCTATTAGTAAGTATTGAACAAATTATTATTTTTTACATTAATGTGTGATGATTGTGATATGTTTGGAAAATACTTTAATGAAATAACTTGGTTGCAAAAAGCCAAAATAAAAATCATTCCGGAACCGTCTTGCTCCTACTACTCAACGTTTCCACTACGTTTTTCTTTTTTTCTCCTTTCTCCTATTAGCAGTGCCCAGCTCTCTTTGCTGACATGCTAGAATGTCACACTACCCGTATCACAAAGAAAAGGGCCTCTTCACCCCTTCTTCCCCCCCTTTACCATCCCGGAACATGGCTCACTCTTACTGCCATGGGAACAAAGAGGGATGGCGGAATTATCGACTGGCAACATCTGGGTGTTATTACACAAGGGTTTGGGGGGGGGGCATAAACACCTAGCAGCTCTAGTTTTGTGGGGTGACAGAATGCCATTAGTTGGGGAGGGGGTAGTGGGGTTTCGACCTACACATAACTGAAGGGTCGCTGAGAGAGTGAGAGGGGGGGGGAGGAGTGATTTAAGAGGAAGAGATGAGACAACAGGCCACTTTCCTCAACATCCCGGGACAATTTATGGCTACCACTCCCCCTTCCTCTTCTCTTCCCTGTGGCTACCACTCCACCTTCCTCTTTTTTTTTTCCTGTGTATAATTCACACCCCAGAATTTTTTTTCCTTTTTTTTGGGGAAAAAGGGTGCCTTATATGCGAGTAAATACGGTAAATATTCTACCTACAACTTTTGATCTACGATTTATCCCCGACAATTAACGAAAACACTTCGGATTTTGGGTTGAGTAATTCAAAAAGTTTGATGACGTTGACGTGAATCACCTACAAATATCATAACCTACTGACTGTCTGAAATTATGTAGTATTTTTGAAGAGAAATAAGTGAGTGAGTGAGTGGATAAATTTGGGCGGCTCTTACCAGCGAGGTGTTGAGAGCAGATGAGGGTGATTGATGTATGGAGCGGCACTGGAATGAATGGGCGGGGAAACGGGAGATCTACGAGAAAATCCGGCGACCAACGGCATCGTTCGGCATGATTCCTACACACGAAAACTTGGTAATCCGGCCGGAAATTGAACCCGGTTTGCTGTGTTGGGTGGCGAGCAGGCTAACCGCTCAGCCACTGTAGCCCCAAGACAGACGAGATAAAACAGATATCAACTAGGAAATCAAGAGGCCCGTTAGTGCAGAACTTTCGTAGCTATCAACGTATCAGGACGAAACCCCGGGTTCCAGCTGTGAATAATGGACAGACGCCTATCTTACAAGAAGAAGGCAACCGGAATCCCCGACCATCGAGTGACATATATGTAATAATAATCCATTTCACTATTTGGTCAAGCAAGTAACTAACATTTTACAATATTAATGATCAATTTATCTGACTTCTCTTCTGGCTTGCTAACGAACATAACCACAGGTCCAAGTGGAGCGTCAGTGTTCTACCAAATTTGAAACGCTAGTCTGAAGGCAATACCGTAAAATATTGTAAGAACAGAGTAATTTCAAGAAGGTTTTTTGATATTGTCCTGGACTGTAGCTTCACTAGGGAAATTAATCTACAATAGCAACCAAAAATATAGGGCCACCCATACATTTAGAATAAAGAACTTCATTCCTGTACTATTGATTGTATTTGTTCATGTATATTTTTTCACCTGTTCTCTTTGAAAGTTAAAATTTGCCTCAGAATTTTTATTTTTATCTTTTTTTTTTTATGGGTTATGAATTTTCCGAAGATTTGTATAACATACAAATTACTGCATTTAGCAGTATAACAATGTGAAGCCCCGGAAGAAATACTTCAGATATGTTAGTGGAACTTGTTTCAGAAACTGAATATATATATAAAGATAAAATATTATGCAATATTCATATTGTTAAAAATTACACACTTGTTTTAACCACTGAACGGAATTTAAAACTTAAAGAAAACATTAAAAAATCTTATCGTTTTCATGCTCTGAACTGAGGTGGTGTTGGTAGAGCTACAGCATTTTTTACATATGGACGAATAGTTCATGTATTTGGGAAAATATAGCTGTACTCAGCATATTTATCCTTCTTGTATAAATTGTGTTTTGAACCAGATCATCGAAAGTACACATTTTATGATTTTGTCAGTTTTTAGTTTTTTTTAACAATTGTGAAAAAATGTGTGGGTATTTTTTTAGACTTTGAGTTTTGAATAACATTTCATATTTATGTATTTCAATTTTTGAAACAAATTTCAATAATGTAGGTCAAGGATTTTTATTTTGGCTCAGATCAGTATAATGCAAATGTAGTAATTTGCCTATTATACAAATTTTTGGAAAATTCGTAACCCGTAAACAAATACAGATAATAATAAAGACTTCACGCTAAAATGCAACTTTCAAAGAGGTCAATTAACAAGAAAATACACAAACAGATACAATCAATATTATGGGGACAGAAGTTCTTTATTCTAAATTAATTTTTGATTGCTATGGTAGTTGCAATTTAAATTCATTAAAAGTTATATTATTAATTATTTAATTTTTTTAATTAGTATCATTTTATTTTCCAAGAGTTAGACCATTCAATTTGAGTTTTGAGCCAAAAGAAAACCTAATTGATTATTAAATTCCAAAATTTGTTTTGTATTTTATTTTTAGTAGAGTTGTATGTGCTTGTGTTCTGTGTGTCACCTACACTTACACAACTGCTATATGCTCGTCCCTCAACACATAAAACCACCACACTACATAAACTTATATGCATGTACAACGTGGGCTTTATCACAGCACACATCATAATACATGCATTTAATTAGCGTTATACAACTACTATAACTGTTTTAATGAAATTGTGGAGAACACTAAGAAAAACTATTGGTCTAAGTTGCTTATTCATGTTAATAAAATATTGTTGTATATATCACTCCAGATAGACCGGCGCATCAGCCAAGAGATAACACAAGCGTAAGCTGTCTGTCTATGTGTACAGTCTGACCACTTGCCATTAGATACTAAACAATGCGCCACTTACCTCGTGGCACCTTCAGCGTAAATATGCATGAATACATACTGTTTCCCATTCTCCTCTGAATATTTTACATCTTGTAGCTTTTGGGTGCATAACTGCCTATTCTACCTTTTGTTACTCATTGGGCAATAATCCATCTAAATGTTTTGAAGTGCGTGTTTCTTACATCTCTTGTGCCTCTGTTGTGCCCTTCATACACGCGAGGCTAACAAACACGTCCCCCACAATCACCCCTCTCCAGCACTTTAAAATATATTTGATTTGTTTTTACCAATATCCTACCCTGATCTAAGCTCCGTAAACTGGAAAATTACACAATTCAACGAAAAACGGAGGTGGGGGTTTACGTACACACTTTCACTTCTATCACTACTTTATTTACTAAAACACCAGTTGTCTTTTCTTTATTTTACCGTTACTGTAAGCAGAACACCCTTCAACTTTAATTCCCACAAATGCAACTCCCCATACACAAAACTAATTTAAATAATTAATACCACTTTTTTTTTAGCATGTGCGAGAGGTGATTTGGCTTGCACCAGATTTATGCCAGACATGTGTACACGTGAAAAAAAACCGCTGCCGGGTCCCATGCGTGGTGCCGTTTTCATGTCCAATGATGAATTAATATTTATCTTTTATATTTAGATAAAATTCGGGGATCCGGTTAAAAACCCATCTAAATGACAAGCCTGCCCTACAACCTTTATATACATCTTAAATAAGCTATAATAAGAGTTTCTACTACAAAAAAATAAGCAAATCATACTACCACACCCTAATTTCCCATAACGGAAATTTTCCCACAACCGGAATAAGCCTTCATTCAATATTTTTCGGTTGAGGGGTGCCCTACTGCATTATATATTATTTCATATGTATTATTTATCACAAATATATCACATTTATATTTGAACAGTAATATGCTCAAATATTCCTATAGATGTATAATATATTACGTCATAAACTAAATTTTGTCTTCCACTGATGCATAAGCTCATAACACGCAAAGTAGAAGAAAAGTTTCCTATGATCTGTCAATGAAAGTCTAAGACAAAAAAAATTAACATTACAAGTAGGTTATGCATTATTTTACTGTCATGTTTGGTGGCCAGGATAAAACAAACAAAATTGATGACCTACATACAAGGCTTGGATATCACTCAATGAAGAATTATTACTGGTGGAAGTAAACAATTAAGTAGACACATCTGTTCCGGGCAGAATACTCTCATTGATAAAATGTGCTTTGGTTTGGCATTTACTTTTCAGAGACGTGTATTATAGGTATTTTCATTATATTTTATTATTCAATGAAGTGACAGGTTGTTAAAATAAATAACTTTTGTTTCGTTTCATTTAAACACGTATATGTAAGCTTAGTTATTTTATTTTCATAGTTTCTTTATCACACTGCTACTCTTGTTTGTATATACATGATCGGAGACCGGTGATAAGCACTACATACAAATACCGTAATTTTTCATAAATTAAATTGCACATAACCCTAGTACTTATCTCATTAGTTGTTGTTTTGCTCTCATATGTTTAGTTTTAAGTCTTGCAACTTCACTGTGATTCAAAAACTTTATTTTTGTTTCCCACTATCACAGCACAACCACACAACACAGTGTGTACGAACCACGACTAATACTGAGCGGCAAGAGCTGTGCAGTACAGTACTATTTTGTGCCCTGCCCACGTGTGTTGGAGCCCATGGGGTGCTCGCGACCTAGAAGCAAGTGGTAACCTCGCCTCCCATCTCCGTGCGTTATCTACCTTCCCCCGCTACCCTGTACCATCACTTTCATGCCCTTGCAAGCTAATACATAGATATTCAAGTATAGCGTCCTTGTTTAGAGAGATACGCCAGTGCCACCACAGACTTTTTTTCTTTTTTCTGTATACTGGATGCTTATAAATAGTCTTTATTTCGATATAGTTTGTTTCCTAAAATCTATGATTGTTTAAATTTTATAAATAATGAAAAACTGCATTTAAAATTAAAACATTACATTTGAGATATTCACAAATCTAGATGCGTTTAATCTCTAACAAAGAATCTTTAGTTGAAAATAATACAACATAAAATGACTGAGAGATCTTTGTCTGAATTTAGTATGTAATCCTCCTATGTCCACGCATGGTGAAGCCTAGCCTTAAATATCAATGGCATTCCTGGGATAGGATGTTGGCTAACAGCAAGGTGACTGCAGACTACAGGCTCACCATTGACATTGTGTGGGGCAGACATTGATGTTTAAAACAAACTGTTGTACATTGCACATGAAAATCATTGCTTTCATTTTGTCTTAAGTTTTGATGCAAAAATATATACATATTTTGGATGATGATTATATTTTCTTCCTACAGGTATGTATATATATATTGTGAAAATACGAAGAAATCTGCAGATGGAAATTACGAGTTTGAAACTAAGGCATATAGTCCAGCAAATCCATGTTTACAAGATATAGCAGTAAAACTGAAATCCCAGGTACAGTATTTGAATGTGTTCATAAATTTCCTTTTCATACCATTATGTATATATTTTCAAAACTATATTCTTGAGCAGAGAGTCCTGACAGGAGTCCTTTCCAGATTTCACACTCTTTCCTATTTTCAAGCCAAAAAAAATTGGGTAAATTATCCTACCTTAACAAGTATCATGTCAGGATTTTCGTAACTGCTCTAGCTTTAACGAAATGCTTAAAGAAGCTCGTTTCATGATACCAATACTTTTCCATTTTTTAAAGGCAGAAAATAAGAAAGAGTGCCAGATGTGAAAAGGTATTCTACGAGGTTACGTATTTGCTGTATTACGTTTGATGTAGAGATATGAAAAGTGCCCTTCCAGGATTTAGTACTATAGACTATTCATGGTAAAGTGAGCATTTATTAAGGCCCTTCCAACAGATATTAACCTCTAATAGGTCTATTTATTGAGTTAAAGACATTAACTTTTGGGGGTTGTGAAATATATAACCTCTGTTTTTTAGATACATGGCAAGGTTTATATTAAAAAGTTGCGGTAAAATATAAATAAATTGAAAGGAAAAAATTAGCAGGGCCTTAAAAAGTGCTCACTTTACTGTGAATAGTCTATAGTGGTAAGTGCTTTTAAAAACTTCAACAGTACCTTATTTTGAAAGAGATCCTGTCAATGTTTTCCTTTAAAATCTATGTATTAGAAAATACTGATAGAGGCCCTTTAAAGTATCCTGTTCAAATAATTGTTTTAGCAGTACTTTTTGTAGGTTGTAAAATTTTACAAAATCCTGAAGTAGGCTCTATCAAGATTTTGAGTTTACTATTACTTTCCTGAACATGGACTTATCAGGATTTTTCAAAAGGTGGTTGGGCAAACAGAAATTGGAATTGTATTTCTACATGGACACCTGAGGGTCTTATCTAAGTTTGTGAGGGATGGAGGTCTTAATAAAAATAACAGAACTAGATTTGATTTCTAATTTATCCAGGCAGCTATTATTTACAGCCATTCAATATATACCAAAATGATCACAGAAAGAACAGGCTTCTCCATTAGTCTTGAGTCCCTTGCAGATGTGGGTGAGATTATTCTCTCCCAGTCTTTTGTTTTCTCTTTCTGGGGTTGTGTGCGAATTGCATTTTCCCAGTTTACTGTTATATAATCATGCTTGCCAATAAATTGGCGGCATTGTTCGCAGTCATGTATTCATTACTGCTCCATTAACTATGGCTGAACCAAAATTATTTCTTCCCTCAGATGGGGTATGATGAAAAACTCTGTTTTCACCACCCCTGTTTTAGTCCTCAAGGGTATTGTGATAAGTTAGTCTATGTCTAATGGGGTTCCCTACTGGGTCATGTAAATGATCAATGTATTTGGTTTAAGTTGCACTTGTTGTTCATGCATTAGCGTGATGCTTTGGATTAAGTTGCTCGTAGCCATGATATTGATAATGGCATGCTTTGTTACATTGTTCAGGTCGACTATAATGCATGGGGTATGTTGTATGGGTCATGGGTTGCTCGCAGCTTTTAGATGGCTCATTGTGGCATGTATGTGGCTGGCAGAGGGCAGGGCCTCCATTGTTTGATGATGTCTAGGGTATTTCTAACTGTTGCTGCCAGCTTTGCCTCTGTCTTGTTTGCCCTTCTGGATTTCATGACCGGGTATTCTTTATGTACATACCAGCCTGGGCAATACCAGCATTCGGGTGTAAACATGGCCACTTTGGCTTCAGTTACTGTCCTGCTCCTAGGAGGTTTACACTGTTGTGTTTGTCCAGTGTTTTCTCCTCCTGCTCCAGATTATCTTTTTCAATGTCTCTGGCCCTCTCTGCCTGTTTCTTCTAGTATGTGCACACGTTGGGTTCTGTGTGTCATCCTATATAAGGTAGTAATCATTTTGTCATCAATTACATCATTTTGGCCTCTGTGATGTCAAGCGCAATTAACTAGTAAACCTGCACTTTGTGCCTAATGAAAATTTCCGATTCTTCCTTGTACTGGTTTTCCATTCATAAAACTCCAGGGTTAACTCAGGATGTCTTGGCAGCAAATTTGTATGTCAGTAAGGTTCCAAACGCCAGCCAATTGTATTCAAAATCTTCGTAACTTTCCCATTGGTATAAAGTAGGGGTGTGAGGGAAAGCAAAATGACCCTTTGGAAAAAATTTGGGTGGGAAAAATTTTTTCACTCGGGAAATCGGTGGGTGCGCAATGTATGGTTTGTTGTAAATATGATCCCCACTCACAGAACTGCTACTAAACAAAAAATGTGCAGAGACCTATTTGAAAATTTTTTTAGCCAACTCAATTACAAAAGTAATCAATTTGTATTTAGAGTTTCACACTGCAACATCATAATATAATTTAATCAAGAATATCACAAGTTAAAAAAATTTAACTTAACCTTAAATTAAAAATACATCAACAATGTGTCTACTATGACACAAATACATAATGTTACTCATACAACATAATTTTATTTAAAGAAGCATTGGTTTTCATGTAAAAACACCGGCTACTGTGTCACATCAGTGTTCTGTCCACATATTTTCTGTTGATTTTAATAAAATATGTTTACCGACACAATAGAACACAATAAACGAGCACAAGGCAATATGAGATAATGCTTGTATTACAGAGGAAAAAGATATAACTGATACAAAAATGACAAGTTGACTAACTTGTTGCAACTGAAATGCTAAACTACGACTGCAAATTTTAGGTTAAGAATGAAAAAATAACTGACAACTGACATATAATGCGTCATCGGCTCGTCGTACGAGTTCACAAACATAAAAAAACACAAACTGCACCATTTTGATGTGCTTTAAGTTGCCTCGATTTTAAACTACTTGTGATATCTCACTTGCAAGCGTAAACTGGAAAGCGTCCCATTTTGTATGCTGCAATAGGTAATACAGAAGTTGGTGACCCTGTAACTTTGTGTTTACATTTTTTTAATGTTTACACACGTAAGGCATTTTTATAACTGATATAAAGGGTGTCTAACTGACAATAAAATATAACAAATGATTTATCTGCATTAATGTGAATTAATTTTAACACCAGTACACGCAAAGCTTCAGGTGGCTTAATATGTAAAAGTTATGTACTTTGCTTTTTGCAAGTGTGTGATTTTACATTGACTGAACCTTTTCTCATGCGCTATTCAGGTATATTCGTCAGTTATATTGAAATGTTTCTTTTTGGTTTATGTTTACTGCTTCAAAGTTTGTGTCAAATTTAGGTTTAACTGTAAAAAATTCAACCCTAAATTCTTGCGAAAAAAGATTTTCTGCCCGACGGGAAAATGGAAAAATTTTCTCTGGATATTTCCCGACCATCGGGATCCCGCACACCTCTAGTATAAAGCTTCCATCTTCATCTGCTTCAATGCACTCAATGCCCAGTGTTTGTGAAGGGTGAGGGGGTCAAAAGGGAGTTGAGGGAGGTGTGTGTGTACACGCATGCATTCATGCATGCATACTTGTATGTGTGCAGTGGAAACATTAAAATAAGGTACTTTTCATATACCTGTTGTGCTAATTGAAAAATAAAATACATCTTGTACATGTAGTCGTGTGCAATATGTGTTATCCATTTAATGGTGATCTACATGCTTTATTCATTAGTTACTTCAACAGATTTTTACATAGTAGTCCTTTATAGGTTGAACGATTGAACTGCTCAAACCTCAAGTAATAAACTGTTTTACGTATTTAGTGTTCCGCATTACAGACTGTGACTTTCAGCACCCTATAAAAGTATTGGTGTGGTAATGATGCGCAGGTTGAACATGAAGATTGTTCACCACCATGGATGCAGTACCTGCAGGATGGCTTGGTGTCTTTGAGATCGGACTCTGAACAGGACTTTAGCCAACCCTCTCCAGAAACTGACAAACTCTACATGAGCATAGGAGATAGAGACTTGATTGAAGTTGCCCATCCAGCCCCGTTGGATGGTGTATCTACGAGGTGAGTACTGCGATAGTGTCACTCTGCTGCTTGCTGTTTTAACATTTTCTTAATAGTTTGAAGAGTTTAGCAGCCTTTAAATTTTGCTTACCCATCTCTAAATTCAGAGATCCACGAACATTGTAATTAGAGATGGGACATTTGATACTTCAATACCTTAATACTCCTCGATACTGGCACATATCGAAAGTACAGAGTATCGCTACATGCATATCAATACATTTATTTGGTGTGTGAAATGAAATATTATTGACACGTGTATGACTTGGTCCTCTCTTTTCCATACTGTCACAAAGCGACACCGTTTATATTTGTTCTGCAGTTTACTAGTTTCGGAAATCCGGTGAAGTGTTGTATTTATAGAATGATTCTGCAGATTATTTAGTATTGGTGGCAGTGAAATGTGTATAAGGATTGCAACAGAACAACATGTATTCAGAAGTTACCAAGAGGAATTAAGAATAGTAAGTCAGTGTGTATTTTAAATAACATACTTCAAAATGGTTATTAGAATGTTTGAAATTTATGTGGCCTACAAAAACCATAATTTAAACTCTATTTTGCAGTGTAAAAATAACATGTTTATTGTATGAGAAATGAACTTTGCCAAAAATATTTACGTTCCAAATGTGTTTAATATTCAAATTGGTACAAACTACATATTTATTGCATTTCTTTTGGTGAGGTTAAACTTGACAGGTTATAAAATTTGAGTGTTACTTCCATACAAGCTAATTTTTCACTCGTCCATTAAAACAATATGTAATTTAAAATTATCAGTCTCGTAAGAAGAGGTGCAAAACAATGCTGTCTCATGAAAGATGTTAAACTAAAATCTCTGCCAAGCCTATCCAATCCACTGGAAATAAAATTAACAGAGCCACAGTAGTATGACTTTACCATAACAAAAAGAAGGTAGGTTGGATCACAGTATTTGTTTACACTCATTGTTTTCTTAATAGACAGAGTATTTGTGGTGCAAGGATACATTGTGGCCGAGCTACGTTTCTAGAACTGTTAATATTTAGTGAACTTAAATGAAATGGAGTATAACATCACATGTTTCGTTAATCACAAAGAAACTGACAATTATGTAGTTACTGAGTTGGTCAGATAATGCTTGGCAATACTATACCACTTTTGTATATTTTTATATTAAGAATAGTCGATTCAAGCTACCCTAAATACAGTTTTATAAATAGCACATGCTGATCGAAATATGAGTGCTGGAGATGCATTATGATTGATGAATAAAGCTTTGAATGCAATAGGTTAAGTTTGGTCTTCTGAGTGTAAGCACATACTTCAATTTTTTACATGTTATTTGTTTTTACAACTGGTATTTCATATTTATTTAATGTTTTTTACATGTGTACAATCTGTGAAAACCACCAATTCAAAACAGCAAACAGAATAATAAATTAATCTTACTTCCAGTAGCAGAAGAATAGCCAATATACAATTCCCACATTTCCCCTCTCTGATTTAATTCAGAAAAAATTTAATGCATGTTTTTCTAACTAAAAATTTGTGACTTTTCTTAGTAGGAAAATTGACATGTGCTACGTTTTTTTTTAGTGTTGTATAAATGTTTATCATTTTTTAATATAAATTTCAAATTTGTTTCTATCATCTGTAATATTACCTTGTGTGATTTTTCTTTGATTTTAAACTTTATCAGAAATTTGGTTGAGAACAACATAAATGTAGTTTACAAAAATTTGAATAGATTATTGAAAGTGTTGAGAGTATTGAGCTGAAAACTGTATTGAGTATTGAAAACATGGTATTATCCCACCTCTAATTGAAATCTATTTTTTTGCTTTGATAGTAGCACTGCTCCATAATGAGAAGAATGCAATAATTCTGTTGATATTACAAAAATTTAGTTCTGTTCCATATTTACCTGAATGCAAGATGGGGGTTTTTTTTCCTTGTGGAAGGGTAAAAATTTTGAATTTGTCTTGCTTTTGCATATTAAGATTATTTCAGGATGTTGAATTTTCCATTAAAATTTTTACATATGTGTTGGTTATTAATTTTTAAGCTAATATGGTTTTCTTTGACAAAAAGTTCAATAATTATTATTTTAATGCCACAAATTACTGACACACGGTACTTGACTTCGCAACTGCGTACATAATCTAAACAGATCATCTTGTCAACATGTCAGCAAGAAAATGTCATAGATATTTTTATCACAAGAGGTGTATGTTCCGAAAATATTACTAGCTCGAACTGCATGCAGCACATTCTAACGTGTAGCCTAGTTAGTCACCATTATTTTCTATACGAAGGTTGGCAAGCTCATTCATCTCAATATATCTGGATTGTGTTCAGTTTGGTATTACATCTACGATGTTGTTTACGTTGAACACGAACACCGTACATTAGTAATTGTTAAAGTGCAGTAGCAGATGAAATTGATAATCTGGAAAGATGTGAAATATCTAGTTCTTAGTTTCTTGTAATCTTCAGGTCTACTGCAATAAAAAATTTTAATTGATGGCTATCAGACATGAAGAAAGAAGCAACAGTGTGGCTGCTCAGCATTGCGGGATCTCTGACGTCAACATCTGAAGATGATGAAAGATGAAAGAAAAACTTTAAAAAATGCAAATTATATCCACAAAGCTCAAAGCTTTCAGCAGACCAAAAAAGGGTTGTTTCACTGAACTGGAAAGAACAGTTGTTTATACATTCAGGAAAAGCGAAACAAAGAACTTCCCATCACTGTAGAGATTATGAAGATAATCTTATTTTAATTAAATTTTACTAATTTTTTTTTTTAATGACAAGTCCCTATAGGAGTCCAACTTTTTGGACTCGTTCCTAGAACAGTATACATAGACCAGAATTATTAATTAAAACATTAATAATTGCCAACTGTTAATAATAACAATAATAATTAATTTTAATTTTATTTATTTATTAAAGGTTTTATGTGCCACCTAACACTTTTGGCCATTTACTGGGCGACACAAACATACAAAAATTAAGTTACAAACATTGACACAGATGACAAACAACAAATACAGCCAACATAGACAATAAACACAATATAACCACAAAATGACTAACAGAAACACAAAGAGACACAAACACAAATACATTTTGAAAGACATTGCAGCTTCCATCTTCAGGGAAAAGTTGCAGCAGCAATTACTGTTTAAGACCATCCTAAATATTTAAAGCATATCCTACGCAATGAAAGTTAGATACAAATGTTTTATAGGTATAGAATATTTATCTAATTGAAACTCGTAAACATCCTTTCGAACTGATAGCGCAGCGGAAAAGTTGCTCTGAATGAAGTATAACTGTAGGGTGCGAGTTCCAAACTCTGTGGGGTAATGTTTTGTGTATAGTTTCATGTGGATAATAACGTGGTACGTTAAGAAATAAAACCAGATTTTGCGAACTTTTCAAAATTTCCCAACAAAATTAAAAGTAATGCTTGTGACTTTTAAAATATAATTTCCAAGAAAATTGAATGAAACTTCACCAGTAAGTGCTGAATAGATGTAAAAGCCAACAGTAGCAAAGCAATATTAAGATGTAATAGCTAATTTTTTTCTAATAGGACTATGCAAATTTTCTGTTTAGTAGCAGTTCTGTGAGTGAGGATCATATTTACTACAAACCATACATTGCGCAAACAACTGAGGGCATCAAATGCTAGTACATAAACTGTTGTGTAGTAAGAATCTTCCATGCCGGCTTGCAAAGCGGCCTGTATACTGGCTTGTGCACCAGGCCAAGTACGGCAGAAGGTATCATGTAATATTGGCTTAAGGGGAAGGAGCAGCGGGCTAGCAGACACTGCAGCGCCAGGTGGGAGGTTGGTTGTATCAGATATATTTAGGAATTCCTAGTGCGGGAAAAATATATACAGGCTGTTCACGGTAAAGTGAGCACTTTTGAAGCCCTAGTTTTTTTTTTTCTTTCAGCCTTTTTTTTGTCCTGAACCACCTTTTTCAAAGAAATATTGCCATGTAAGTAATAAGTGCAATGTGTTTATTCCACCGCACTTGAAAGTTAACGTTTAAGACTAAAAAATATTTATTTTTTGACTGTTATTCCAGATGAAAGGGCTTTCAAAAGTGCTCACTTTACCATGAATAGACCATAGTAGTACGTTATGGTGCAGAACCCAATTAGTATACGAAATATTTAGGTGCTTTAATTTTTGCTACTTACATGAAACCACAATTCACTTTGAAACACTTGTGAATTCTGTTTAAAGTAAATCTATATACATGTTATAGACCAGTGAAATAAGGTGCAATTAAAACCCTGCATGCTTTTTTCATATAAATTTTATGTTAATTCTAATAGACATCTCATAACGGTGTGCCGTAGCACAAAATAAACACAAATCACTTCAAAGGCACAACTCACTTTATTGACAATCCTTGTTAGAAAACAAACATCAGACCAAATATAATTTTTCCGCAAGTAATGTTTCATATGGCACTCCTTGATAACATTGAATTCAAAAATACCAAATAGTTGCACAGTGAATTAAGAGGGCATATGTACAAACAATGTTATTACAAAGCAATTCATTACATCCAAACGTCCATTACAAAGCAATTCGTTACATCCAAACGCCCATTACAAAGCAATTCGTTACATCCAAATGCCCATTACAAAGCAATTCATTACATCCAAATGCCCATTACAAAGCAATTCATTACATCCAAACGCCCTGTTAAAATATTGCCACTTCTCATTAAAACCTTTAAATATTAAAAATATAACAATCACTATCAATGACAAAACAGTTTTTAAGCAATATTAACATACAAAGCACCACGTCAATGAGTGCAACTGGTTTCATAAAGTTGTCCCAATTCATGTAATTTGTCTGATCGATGAACATGAAAACACTATTAGATTCAGAACTAAAGCCTTTACTTTGCACCACGAAGTGATACACATCACCCTAAAATAACTGTGATACAATTATTCATCATAAACCAAAGTCTTATTCACCCCCATAGATTTGTGTATTAAATAAAACAAAAGCTTTTACTCATGCTCATGGAGGTACTAAAACTCTTTACCATTTCAACATACAACATTAATTCTAAAAACTGTTTGAGGGCTGACCCAGAACTTACCCAATCTTACTACTCACTTCGCCGCTCACTGCAGTTTCACGAAAAGGATATTAAAATGGGCATTATGATTTAAAATGCTTTCAATCTCACTTGGGCATGAAACATTACGCACCTATCACAATACAAACCACGAAGTCTCAAAACTCGGTACAAGCTGTAATTTGACCAAATTAAAAGGGTACTGATGGGCGACTATAAAGCCCAAACAAAGCAGCGGCGTTAATAAAACTCAATATGTTAAAACATTGTAATAAAACCAAGATAATAATGATGCGAGCAAAGGTGACCAACACAGACAGCCCATTATGACTTTGCCAGTTAAAAACACAATAGTACAGTCAAAATAACAACCCCTGCTGTGCCTTGCCTGGTTCACCACTTCAGCCAAAAAGATAACAAACCATTAAGCTCAACATTTAAAACAAGTAAAAGCAATTATAGGACTCGTAACCTAGAACAAACAAATGGTGAGTTAAAAAAAACTAGCTCAAAAACACAATTTAAGTTGAGGTATCCAAAAGGCGCTTTTAAAGGAGTAACCTCGCCAAGTGTACTAAGCCCTTCCTATCACACTACAGTATCGTTACAACCAGATCAAATTACCACTATAAGCTCTCGACTAGAGTGTCTCACCGTTCACTAAATGTCTTATTCACAGACATTGAAGTGAAGCTGCTAAAACTGATGAAAGCCCATGACAGCATGGCAGTAGCCAAGCTGCACTATTGACAACGATCAGCAACCTTGTACAATCAGGCATCAACAAGGCCTCTCATGAAGAAATTGGGCGAGCAAAGCAAGCAGGTCGGCGGATGGCACAGGAGCAGGGTTACCAGATTGTTTTTGTTGAAGTTGCGTAAATGGCCAATATTTTGTGACCCAAATGTTGCCCAATTTAATTATACTTAATATTAAATGATTTTTTAATTAAATTGTAAGTTTTTCATGTAATATTTTATACGTATGAAACACAAATTGTTTTAAAATTTAAAAATTATGTAGGCCTACACAAAATTTAAAAAAAAAATTTGTCAAACTCATAAACAATTGATGATATTCAATTTGCGTAATCATGAAGACCTGAAAAATTCTCAAATTCAATGACCTGCAGGCTAAATTCTAGAGTCTTATGTACAAATTCATTGATGTCAACTGTGCATTGGTTGTCTGCTGTCACAGTGAGATGCAACGGTTGGGTCAGCGTCCTCCAGGAAGTGTTGAAACACAGTGTGGACCAATGGCTAATGTTATATATATATATAAACATACATGTTTTGAATTCTAACTTGTGCCAAAACGACTCCACGATTATCCATTGTCAGCAGCGAGTAACACGAGTCTGAACAAGAGACACTCTTCAATTGTATCCACAGTGGTTGCCATTTAAAAAACTGATCCTACTTAAGAGAATTAATTTTCTTGTTCACAATTAAAAATTATACCAATACTAAGTAAATAATTCCAGGTCACCCAACTATCGCAAATTCATTACAAAAATTGCTGAAATTGCAATAGTGGCATTTTTGTAATTTTTGTTTGCAAATTTCACCTTGAAATAGCCCAAACTGTGACAAATCGTCCAATCTGGCAACCCTGAACAGGAGTGAGGCTCAGGCGAACAGTCCAGACCTAACTCTGAAAAAGGGGTTGGGGTGGGAAAGGAAGGAGAAGGAGGAGGTAGAGGAGGAGAAGGAGAACCGAGGAGGAGCGGCGAGCAATGACATAATGCAACACACGGCCAACAAGACAAAAGCATTCACAAAAATATTGTCTCAACAGGTTACAGCATAGATTCTTATGTGTAGCAAATATGGTTGACCATCGAACATGGTTTTCCTGTACAAAACTGGAAAATACACAACTTTATATACTTTATTATACAATGTGGTACGAAAGGTACTATTTATGAGACAAATTCAGAGACCAGCAAATCACAAGAAAGAAATTTCATTGCCAACCCCCTTAAGTGCACAAATTGAGGTTTTACTGATATGCTGTATAATGAGATTTTACTGTAGTGCCACAGGTTTGTAAAGATGAAGGCACCTGTTAAAATTATGGTAGTTATCTTTATGAGACAAATTCAGAGACCAGCAAATCACAAGAAAGAAATTTCATTGCCAACCCCCTTAAGTGCACAAATTGAGGTTTTACTGATATGCTGTATAATGAGATTTTACTGTAGTGCCACAGGTTTGTAAAGATGAAGGCACCTGTTAAAATTATGGTAGTTATCTTAAATTGTGTAACAGCTTTTAAAATTTTAGTGATTTATGTGTTGTCCTTTGTGTAGGCTAGAACGAGGTCCCAAGCTTCATCTGTCCCCAGTAGCTTCCGGTAGAGCTGTAGCTCGTGAAGACCAGCTCCGGCAGCGCTTTTCCGACCAGTTTGGAGCACTTGCATTTGACTCCGAGTTTGATGCAGTAGTGGAGAGTGTGATAGGCAACTGTCGTGATAGCTTTGTGTGTTTACGTGGTATAGCAGACTACAAAGATGGCACACGACGCAAGGAGTGGCAGCCATATGCTTCTCTGGTTGCTGCAAGCGTCATGAAGACCATTATCTGTGGCATGGATCCACCATCCGATGTTTAGGTTAGTTTTCCTGAAATTACTTTTCTTTTCCCCTCCATTTTCTTGTTCTCTGTGCTTCCATTCTTTTGTGTAATTTACTTTTTGAACTTGTTATTCTCTGTGCTTCCATTCTTATGTGTAATTTACCTGTTGAAGTTCTACAGCCATCATGTACATCTACCTGCTGTTAGTATTCCACTTAAACTGCCTTATTTGTTGCAATATAACTATGAATGTCAAATTTGATTCTTTTATACACCTGATTCCTTTGCATATAAGAATTGTGAGAATCTAGTGTCTGACTACCTCAATCTCGATTCTTATAAGTTATCAAGAAATTAGGTTAGCTTTAACCATAACGTATGTACGAGTAGCTGAAATTCACTAATTCATGCTAATCCATGTAAGAAAATGTACTTACTACTTGCGATAAATTCCTGTGTTGTTATCTAAATAGGAATTGTGACTATTATAAGTTAACAGAATGAGGTTAGCTTTTACCATTGCATTTCTACGACTTGCTGCAAAACAAAACTCTGGTTAAATATGTGAGAAAATTGTTTGAAAAAACTTTTTTTTTTTTTTTTTTTTTTTTTTTTTTTTTTTTTTTTTTTTTTTTTTTTTTTTTTTCCGGTAGGATACCAAATATAAGTTTCTGTGTTGTTATCTAAATAGGAAAATGAGACACTCATAAAAATAAACATGGCCATTATATTTTTATTAATTTGACACCAGTGCTGTCAATAGTTAAAATCGTACTTCTGCCAACCAGTTTTAATAATTTATTGTATTCACGGGCACTGTATTTTAAAAATAATGTATGGCTAACTTTTTTGTTAATAATAATAATAATAATATAATAATAATAAGTATCAACTTGCAATTTTTCATGCAAATAGTCTAAATGTCTACTTAGAAATTCTGTTTTGTTTGAGTTGCCAAGAATACTTGCAGACAAAAATTCGTAGGTACATGCAGGCAGCGGACATTATATATTTCGGTTTTGAAAACAAGGGTGCATCCATTTAAGGATAATAAAAATTTATACATTTCATGCATTATTTTTATACACCACGGATAATTGCAGTATGGTGATATGATTGTTTGTAAGGTGTAAGTTGTAGCAGTCTTGCTTGAACATATTCAAAGCAATTTTTTTTTTTTTTTTTTTTTTTTTCCGTATTTACCTGTACCAAATATTATAGACCCTTAATTTTGTCCTAATGGTGTATGCAACTAACATCTATATCTATGCTTTAAGGTGTTTCCATCTTTGTTCTAAAAGTGTGCATGTGGGTAGTGTTAAAGTTTTCAATGTATTGAGGATTTTATTTACTTAGACTTGAATAAAATGCCTAGCGATGCATGAAATGATTTTCAGTTGATGAAAATAATACAAATTACATGTTTTGCAGTTTGTGCTCTGTAAAAATTTCATGAGGTGGTGTTAGTCACACAACTAGTAACATGAGAAAACACTTAAGTAAACATGGCGAGTACGAAAAAATGACCAATAATGATGTTTCAGAAGATCTTTTGGGCAAAGATGCATGTAGCAGCAAGTCATCCAGAATTCCCTGCAACTTAAAATGTCTGGAAGAAGCATCTTCATCTTCAGTAAGCCTACATAATAATTCAAACAAGAATGGAATCAGCTGACCCTCTGGGAGAAGAAAATGTCTTTTAAGCCAGGTGATCCACGAGTTACAGCCATTACACAGAATACAGCGAACATGATATCTTGGGATAATCGTCCTTCTAGTATTGTTTAGGAGAGGGTATTTAGGAATTTAATGACCCACCTTGAACCACAGTATACACTACCATCTAGAAATACCATTGCTCGGAAGGTTATTCCAGAAATAAATGGGAAGACAAGAGAGATAACTTAAGAACTTCTGACGTATGCAGAACATGTCAGTTCTACAACTGATTTATGGACATAGTTTTCAAGCGATGATTATCTTGGTCTGGCAGCACATTTTTCCATTGATGACTTTGTTGTTTACCATGTTTGCATTGAGGTTGTGCCTTTCCCTGAGGTTAGTCACACAACATTGAATATTTTTGAATTTTTAAAGTAAACATTTACTGAGTGGAATTTGCAAGAGAAGGTGGTTGCAGTCGTGAGGGACAGTGAAGAAATGTCGTCGCTGCCTTAGAAACGTCAGGCTTCATTGTCCTTGCTTGACCCATACATTACAACTTGTTCTGAAGGATGCACTTTTCAGTTCGAAGCAGGTAAATACATTAATTACAAGTTGCCGAAAAATTGTCAGACATTTCAGACACCCTGCACATGTTTGCAAAGTTCTATGTAAAGCTCAGGAGGCAGTAAACTGTAGCAAGCACAGGCTAGTTCAAGATGAAGTGACAAGGTGGAATTCAACTTTGCACATCTTGTCACTCATGTTTTAACAGAAACATGCAATATCTATAGGAACTGTGGACCTGAAGTTGCCTTATGAATTATCTACACATGGCTGGAACCTTATACAACATGTTGTTGACATGCTGAGAACTTTTGATCATGCAACATTTGCCTGAGTTCATCAAAAGTTGGCGTATCTGAGGTCATTCCAATTGTTAATACATAGCATCAAGAAGAAACTCGAGAAACCTGCGCCAGTCGAATCTGATATTCAGGGAATTTTGAATGATCTGAAAGCCTCTCTCCAACTACATTAAGGTGATTTGGAGCAGCAGACATTGTGTGTAGTTTGTACACTTTTGGATCCTAGATTCAAGAGAATTTTTTCTCTTCCCTGCATCATTAAATTCTGCAAGAAAGAAACTGATACTGGCAGTGGATAATGTAGATGCTTCCTCCAAAACTACTGCTGATAAACAACTGGTAAGTAAAAATTTAAAAAAATTTGTTCCTAACTGCACAAAATGCATGGTACCAGTAACTGTAATTATAATTTTGCCAACAGGTTAGTCATACAAACACTGTCCAATTGACTGGGCAGGAGCATAGTATATGGAATTTTTATTCAACCTTAGTGGAAGATGCCCCTATTGTGGACAATTCTGAACTGTCTGCTACTACCGAAGTAGACAGTTATCTCAGAGAACCAGCCATGCCACCAGATACTGATGTGCCGCTGTTCTGGGGAAAAATAAAGTTTAATTCCAGAGGCTGAGGGCAGCCACCTGGAAGTATCTGCCTACTTCGCCATCTACAGTTTTTTCAGAGAGACTTTTCAATTCAGTGTTAAAAAAGTGTTAAGATGCTATTCTTCTTACACAAAAATTTGTGAATGACAATTGTTTATTTTTCTTATTTAAGTTTGGTTATTTTATAGTAAGTTTGTGTTTATTAAATTTTTTACTGAATTTAGCAATGCTAAATGAAAGGTGACTTGTATTTCAGGTTCATCACTAAATAGCAACAATATTTGTGTGTATATATTGGTTATTTATAGCTTCATAGTTAACCTAAAATATTGCACTGAGAAGTTGAGAATTTTTGTTAAACTTTTTAATAATACTTTGTCAAGTATTCAAATAAATCATAGGTTTATCAAAAATACTAATTAAAATACTACTTTTTCAGTTCTTAATTATTGAACATGTTAGGCCTAATTGGATAAGTCTGAATTTTACATAAATATAGGAAATTAACTTCACTTAGCAGATCAGAA
Source organism: Dryococelus australis (assembly GCA_029891345.1). NCBI lineage: Eukaryota > Metazoa > Arthropoda > Insecta > Phasmatodea > Phasmatidae > Dryococelus > Dryococelus australis. The sequence goes on along the minus strand of CM056997.1, from coordinate 170,640,190 downwards.
AGTCTTTCTTGTAATTGTCTTCAAATTTCTGTCTATAAACTTTCAAAAGGATTTATTGACTTTAGGCACATGTAGATAATCTCTGTATCCTAATTTATGGTATCAGAATCGAGGTGGAATTGAGTAAAAGGTTTTGCAATTGGAATCGAGAATCGGAATCGAGAAGAATTTATATTTTGACATCCCAAAACCTGTTTCAACCTAAAAATTTAGTATTATATGCAGGTATCAAATTCAGTAATTACAGTATTGTGTGCCTCTGTGCTGTAATAGCATGGATTATATTTTTTTTGTGGCTGAATTGATCATAAAATGTAGAGTCTTTAGTTGTCTGGATGTATTTGACAGTGACATAATCTGTTGCCTTTTCATAAAAATTACACATTGTGATTCTTTTTCCAGTTTGTCAGTGTACAATCTTCTTTTATACTTCTCATTTGTTCTACAGTTTTGATATGTGTAGCTGTGAATGTGCATGGTGGGAGCATAACAGTGTAATCATGTCAGAGTACTTCCTTTGCTTTTAAGGATAGTATCGTAAAGTGGCTGCTTGGTTGAGGGAATTTTCCATGTCTGAGGCGTAAAAGCGTGGGAGTGCTACGGGCAACTGAGACATGCGCATCAACTCTCGCATTGCCTCTATGCCCAAAGCACTGAACTGGTGTGCAGTCTTGCCATTGATAACATGCCTCTATGAAACTTTCAGCAGAGACCCTACCATTTTATAACGTAATAATACAAATAAGTGTTTGATGCACGTCCCTATTCTTCTTTTAATGTTTTGTACCTGAATGTTCTGATATGTGATGCTCTACATAGCTTTTACACACACTCGACTTCCCCCCATCTGAATGTTGTTTCATTTTGCCTGGGAAAGTCATACCACAGTACTGAAGAGGCTGGACACTTGCCTAAGATACTCCTTGCAATGAGAGGTGATGTTACAGACATATTAGTCCAGCTTGTACAGTTCACCCTACTTTCCAAGCAGACGTCATGCCAATCCTCCCAACATGAGACTGTATTATCTACAGAGCAACCGAGCCCGCCGCCCAAGGTCACGTAATTCTACGGCGTGCCGAGGGATAAAGTCTGCCGCATCAGCGATTCTCCCCGCAGCAGAAGATACTAGCAGACGACGCCAGCAGACTCGAGGGGCGGAGCTTATCTCTTTCCTCACCCCTCGCCTACTCCGGTCCAAGCATCAACGAGTATATCAGGTCCTGCGTGGCCTGAAACAGTCTATGCTCCTCCACTACTCTGAACAGGGCCAGAGAGAGCCACCACCGTGACTCACTTTACCAGTCTATGTTTTCTCCACCGCTCAGTCTTGGGCCGGAGGAAGCCACCGGCAGTTCGCATGCTCTAGTACTCCTTATTCTACTGCTCTCTTCAGGGCCTGAAGAAGACTGCTATTGACGTTGACCCCTCCTGAAGATACCAACAGTTTCTTCCTTACCACCCCCTGGTAATGGTCGTCGACTGTCCTCTTCAAAGACCCCTCCAGCCTTACTGGACGGTAACGGCAAACCTTACCATTACCGTTGTGGTAATCACCACCCTCTATCCCTTCAGGTCAACAAAGGTAGATAGGTAGGGCTTAGCAGCTTTATTGCCTTCTCAATCAGGTTAAGAACCAGGTCGCCTTACCTGGCTGTGCGTAGCTTAACTTCCGTGTCAATCCAGGTTAGCTTCAGGAGGTACTACAGGCCACTGTGTCTATTCTCAGTGAATATACACGTGATCTAAACTGACTTCTGAGTACTAATTTCTGGGTGTCACTGTGTCGTTAACCTCGTGTAAGAACTATTTTTTTTTATATTTAGAATAACATTTAACTTTTCCGCAGGACACCTTCACCTGCAGTAAACGCTAGCTTCCACGTAATTAGTCTAGTAGGAGTTAGCAAAGCATCACATTGCTTTCCTTACATATCAGTAAATACGTATTTATTTGCTAGTAATTTGTGTGTGTCATATTTAATTAGTTGTAACCTTTTGTGACTAATTTTTATATTATTTTTGTGATTTGTGTGAGCTCTCATTTACATTTAATAATTAACTGCCATATGGGAAAACCTGGTATCTATGTGAAATACCTCCAGGATAGAAAACACACACAGTAAGAGGCAAACCAAGATACTGCCAACAGGTAGATCTTCGGCTGCGGCCGAATCACTAGTAACTCAAACCCTCAAAGAGACATGACCAGACCAGGTGCTCAGTTTGACTCCCAGCTTGCAAAGGCCAGAGGAGAATTTGTAACACTCCGGGTTGACCAACCTATGGTGGGTGTCGCTCCCAGGACACCAGGCATCCCAAATATCCAACGTTCCAGTCCCAGCTTGCGAAGGCCGGACTTGGGAACACTGGGAATTCCCTGTGTTCTGGAAGTTATTTTCATGGCAGAAGTTCCTTTATTCATTTAACAGCCCTCATCTTAATATTTTAATGCCTTACACAGCGAAAGGCAGTTTGAGTAAACAATGGAGAAAGACCCTACGGGCTACTATAAAGAGTAATTATCCTTAGAATCAGTGGAAAACCTCGTTATTACCAGTGACACTCGGCAAACTAACTCAGATCCAGTTCTGCTATTCATCCCACAAGTATGAGTCGCCCCCAGCAAACACACAGGAATAGAGGCAATACGTCAAGGAGGAGAAACTCTGCTAGGGATAGATTGGCCATGGCATAGGTTTGATTTGCCTGACTCCCGTACTCCAATTGTACCCGCAGAAGTACAATTAGTCTCTCCTCGCCCTGCCCAGCCGATAGCTGTGTCCCAGCTCACGTGCAGAGTGAGCACGGCAGCTGGAAAGATTGTCCATGTTCGCCTCCAGTACCAGGTAACCAAATGCAGAAAGGTTGTCTCAGTAACCCCTGATTTTGTCCCTACACATCAGCCAACCAGACCGACCCTCTACAGAGGCCGGGCAGTACGGGAACTTAAGGACCTCCTCTAGTTCCTTCTCGCCCATGTTTCCCCTGAAGCTGGCATCACAATATTTGGCAGCCCTAATAGTAAGCAAAGCTAAAATCTCCTGCAGAAAAATTTTTCAAATTAAGTTTACCATGGGATTTAACCCCCCTCCTCCCATATTAGTCACTAAACCAAAGAGCTCTAAATCATAACTATTTCCATGGGAAAACCCTCGATTCAGTCTGACATTTCTTCACTTATTTAGCTAGTTCATTTTTACTAGTGACTAAGTAACCAACAGGTGAGTTAACTCTCCACCGACGAACATTCGTGTGGGATATAGGCCCTTTACCAGAAGGTGGAGATGCATCAAGTGTAAAGCATCAGTGCTTCATGAAACCAGGCATGCATCAAAGGTTTTTGTGGTGCCCGATGTGGGGCTTTGTTGCTTCCTAGGGTGGCACGCATCAGATCATACCTAAAAATGATGATGAAAACACTTGTTTGAGCCATTTTCACAATCACAAAAACATGCTTTAGAGAGAACTGGAGGAACTGAAAAACATATACAGATGCGTAACATTTTTTTAATGCTATTCGTAAGCATACCTCACTCAGGCACTATGGACGGTTTTTTAATAAAATGTTTTGTGCTGAAGCTCTGCACACCGTTCGGCTTCCTACCCAGGCTCTCTTTTGTGAAATTATTTGGTACATTAATGCAGCCTTATTTTCTTTAAATTGATTTGTGGTATTAATTGGTACAGCACTTAAAAAAAGTTCTGTCTTAAAAAAAAAATTTCTTCCCAAAAAAATTTTTTGTGTTTAATTGATACATGCAAAAAAAAAACATTTTTGTGCACTTAGTTTGTAATGTTCAGGAGTTAATCAAGTGATAATGGTTTTTTTTTTTTTTTTTGTTTGCAGGTTGGTGCTGAATTGTTACTGAAATAAGAAGTGATTTTAAAAGAGCATTACGTTTTTTTAAAATCATATTGTAGCTTGTTAACAGATGAAGATATAACTTACACATTTGTTGGCTTAGTGTGAGCAAAAAACAGGTGCTACAAATCTCCATTTTATTTTCAGACTATTTTGTCTCAAAAGTGTCAAATAGTCGGGATATTCTCAAAGGTTGCAGTTAATGCCTAACAGTAATAGCAATACAGTGGTTGGTACGGTACGCATTACTTACTTGATCCCAGCGAGGAATCTACATTTTGCTATGGGAAACAGTATCACTGTGGCAGAGATGTTTTTCTTTTTGTAAACTAAGCAGCTCATGGAAACTCCAAATTATATCTACATTGGGAATTTGAATTCTGCAGTTTTGCCCATGTGATTGGTGCTAACCAATCACATGGGCCTTTCTATCTAAAGTTGTTTTTGCAGCTGGGGTTGTGTGAACATGACATTTTGATTCATAAAATTAAACTAATAATATTATAGTGTGTCTGAGTTTTCAGTTTGCTGCTATAATTTAACATGGTTTGCAGGAAAGCAGCTAAGAATTGTTATTTCTTGAAGTCTCAACACAGTGATAAACACATATAAGAACAAAAGCTGCATGTAAAAAACATGTACAAAAATTACTACGTTTGTGGACTTATAATAGTCATGATCGCGAAGCTGTTAATTGATATCTCAAAGTTATTACACTGTGAGTGCTCGCATTTGTAGTCACAACTACACATTCTAGATCATACTGTGAAACCCATGCTCACAAGTAAATTTTGACCACATTTTTACTGATTGTCACTGTATCTCTGCAGTTTGATTTTCATCCTTTTATTAGTTTCACCCTAAGTTTTATGATTGGAAGCACGTACATATACTTATAGAAGCTTCTCTTTGCTAGCAGAAAATGTGATGCATATCTGTAATACTATTATAGTGACATCAGTTTGTGTATCTCAACATCATTGTTCATATATACATACTTAATGATTCAGTGTAGAGTAATTTTTTTAAATTATTGAAATGAGACTTTATAACCAAAAACTAAAGTCACTGATCTTGACTCTGCTAAATATCATTGTTTTACAGTTTAACTCGGATCGGTTTTTAGCTCAGATTAGTGTTATAAATATTTCTAAAGCTTGTCTTGACTCAGCTCAAATTGAGGCTTGCCCATAATTTCAAATTAAAGTTTATGTACAGTAGCAGTAGTGCACTGTTATAGGGAATCTAAAGGGAACACTTTCTATGTTCACAAGAAAAATTGAAATACACTTAAGTCAAACTTAAATAAGTAATAAAATGTTTAACAGTTTATTTAACTCTGGGCAGCAGTCATAATCATAATACTGTTTATACTGTACAGTATTAATTAAAATACTTTATACATTTTCACTTGTCTTGAAATAATATACTAAATTTATGTACCAAATTTACATGGATGGAAGTAGTAGTAGCCGCGAGTGGGAAGGGGGGTTGTGTGTTTAAGAAATACAAAGTGCAAGAGTGGCACAAGTGCCATTTTTTTTAAATTTGAGGTTAGGTGGTTTTCTGCCCACCCCCTGTAGAGGGAATGAGGGCTCGACGACCATCTAAGGTGAATATGTGTAATAAACAATGAATAATGAGATTATTTAATCACACAATAAAATATTTACTCTTGCAATGGTTAAGTACGCTTTTGCATAATGACTTATTAAATGTACTGAGAGTGTATGTACTTACTTGTGGAATGAATATTTAATCGTGCAATGAACATTTACTATATACAAACCCTAATTACACATCCTTGCACTAGGACTGTCCACTTGAGAATAACATGTGATTGCATATATCCTCAGATTTTACCCTGATGCGATATAATGGAATCCCATTAGGCGCGCGCCACCAGTACACCAAGCAAGTAGCTGCAGGTTCTAAGATGTCCTAACATGTTGGAGGCCATTTGTTTTTATCTCACAATGTTGGAAGGGGAGAAGGCGTAGGAGTGGGGTGAATGTGTATTTGCGCAATGAATAATTAATCGCTCAATTTGAGTAAGTACAGAGAGTAATTACAAATACTAATTATGAGAGTTATTGCTCAATTACCAAGTTCACAATTACAAATGCTAATTACAAACAAGTACAGACGCACTAATTACATGTCCGCTCGCTACCACTGCTTACTCACGACTGACCTCCAAATCACTAATATTTCTAATTATATCACCAACCGCTCCTGTCAACCCACGACCCAGCGCATTACCCGTTACCCTGCACCAATTACTTACACTTTACAACTCGTGTTTACACAAATATTATATATATATATATAAAGTCTGTTAGTGTTTGCCATGTTTTTACACGTAACCTGCCCTACGTTTACAATATATTTCAAGCCAAAATATATATTAATATTAAAAGTATGTTATTGTACAACATGTTTATTCGTGTAACCCCCTGTTTACCACACTTGCTCTGAATTAATATTGTTTCCTCATAATACTTTAACTTGAGGGCACTAGGGCTTGTGAGCGGACCCCCCAGAATTGATGGAATACGCTCCTGCGCTACAGCCGTCCTGCCAAAGTATTTCCAATCAAAATGCTGTTTGAATGTGAGCACGGTGGTAATGTTATTTAAGTCAGTAATGGCCAAGTCCTTAATGATAAATCTATTTGGAGCTTGAAAGCCGTGAATATTACAGAACATGTTTACTCTATATTAGTTGAAAAGTGACTGAACGCAATTATGTTAACATGTTAACTAACTTATGTCAGACATTATATGATACTAACCTATCATGAATGATAAATGCACAAGTTTGAGTACTTAATTTAATTCGCAAATTGATAATATTATTGGTAATTGTATCATTTTGCTTACTAATATCAAATACGAATAAAGTTGCTCTATTTTTAAAAGATTTAGGTTCTAAGATCGGTGAGCTGTCTTTTGAATAATATGTTTCTTGAAACTATTTGTACGTATTGTAGCAAATAAGTTACTTGCCATTTGTGAAATGTGTGTTCACGTACGCATATGGGTAGGCTTGACTGTTGATAAATAGTTTAATATTCTTAATATTGCAACAATCAAATAATAATCTGTCCACTATTAAATTATTTTGACGGTTTGTTTGGAAACATATAATGACGTACCTCGGTTTTCCGTTTGAGAAACTAGATTTAACATTCCATACAATTTTTTCGGAGGACGGTAATAAAGGAAACGTCTCCAAACTCCACAATCTGAGTACAACGTCTAGGTTCTTTCCTTTTTCAATATATTTAAGAAACTTGACGTGTTCACGAGTGTTAATTTCAATATGTGGCATTAACTCTTCTACACTAGTTAGTTCAAAAGTTATGCGCTCGTCTTCATTAACCACATTGCGTATAACATTCAAGTGCATATTGCTATAGGTTATTCACAGTAAAATGAGCACTTTTGGAAGCCCTGCTTAAAATCTACTTGTGTGGACGTTGTGTATTCTTCCGTCTTATGTAATATTAACATTGTCATGGGCCTAATCACTTTATTCGTGTGTCAGTCAAGTGAAACTGTGAAATTATTAGAAAAGTAAATATTTAACAAATCTGCTCATTTTTACACTTTGATGCATTAAAAAAACCAGAAAGCAAAAGAAATTATCTAAGTTATCAGAAATGTTTGCCTAACACTTTTTATTCAATATTAAGATAAGGAACTATATTACTTCCCATCCTTAGTTACCAACTTTACTGGGCGCATGTCGCTCAAGGCTCCCGTTAAAATATATGCAGTTAGGGGCAGTGATTGGTTTCTAAAGTTGTTTTCAACAGTGCTCACTTTATTGTGGACAGCCTTTAAATAGAATAACTCATTCCTGTTTGGCATTTACTATTGCATTTATAATCGTCAACGAATTCCAATACCATACCTAGCGGTATAACTACTTCATATTTCCCACCGGGTTAATTTGTAGTCTATAATTGTCGGCATGGTTCCACCCAGACATATTGTATGCATTAACGTTGTTCATGCCTAGTGAGAGGTAATTCTTTATCGTAGATGTGATGCCTACATCTTGAATGTGATCAATTTCAACACCATTCAATGAGTATGCAATTCTGTCTGTCAAATTAAGTATACTGTTTCTTATTATTCCCGTATTTAGCGTGTTAGTCCTATCAGCTGTCTTTGTGAATTTTCCTCTAAACTGCAAATTTGCATGTAATGCACAGAATGTAACTGTTTTTATACTGTTCACCCCCTTTTTTCAAATGTAAACACACGTTAACTTCCTTGTTTCTAAAATTAATAAGTTTACCATTTTGATACGCTATTTTTACAACTAATTTGTCTATGCAATTTACTATTACTGGAAGATAAATTACTGTACTTGGCTTTCCAATTATTTTATATCCTGAAGCAACAGAACATGTGAATTCATGTAATGTGTTTGTTGGTTTTACATTTAAAAACAGCCCACCTACAATATTCACATTTACACTACATACATTAACTGCCAGGATATTAACTTGGTTTGACGATTGTGAGTGCATATCTTATTTATAGTCAGGAACCTTAAACATACATGACCACAATTATATGTGTTTGGCAACTGTATTTGATGTGTGTATTCTTTAATTAGTTACATATTTGTAATGGAGGATGTAAATTGCTAAAACTATCCTAGTAAATAGATTGATTTCAGTTTTTAATTAATGCCATCCAATGTGTTCCTTCGTTGTGTTTGGAATGTAAATTAACAATCATACATTCCTTAATGTTTGGTTTTCGTGGTAAATCATCTCTCATGAACACACATCAATAATGTGGAAGGGAATCTTTTTCTCCACTTCTTCCTGCGTTTGGGGTTTTTTTTTTTCTTGCTTTAAACTTCCTTTTCCAAAATGGGTAAAAATACATACCTTTCCCACTCGACTTAACAGCTCTACAAAGGGCCAAAGCTCCATCCATTAGAGCTCCTAAGGCACTTAGTGCAGGGAAAATGAATGGCAACAGGCCACCTTTTTTCTTTCCGTTGCGCTTCCGAGGTGGTGTTCGCTTTTGTCTGCGAACTCCCATGCCTCTTTTCACTTTATCTCTCATCACTTTATCTATAACCCCGGTGCTATGTTTCTTCCCAGTTGGGGCAGTGAAACTTTTTCTAATATTCACGGCTGTATCGGCGAAAATTGTGTCTGCAATATGTTGCTTTTTAATATTGTTTGTTTGAGAATAATTGATTTTGTGCTGTTTGCAGGCATTGTCTAATGAATTTATTCCTTAATCGTTTTGCAAGTTTTGTTCCTGGATCACAATAATATATCTCTTGGGAGATGTAACTCGAATGGCAGTTTATTAATTAATGTTTTTATAACTCACCGACCTTTTCTGATGAGTTTTGTATGTGGCATTATTTACAACTGAATACTGACCTATATATAGATGTTTATATAGTTTTTATGTTAGTACATTACAGTTTGTTAAGTATTACAGTTTGTAATGTATAACATTACAGTTTGTAATGTACCTAAGTATGAAACGTAATTGAACAGAAACATGGAATACTATTACTTTACCTTCAAATATACGGTGAATAATAAGTGGACCTTCTTTGTTTGGAAAGACATGTGTTTAATTGTTACTGTTAGAACATCCAAATGGACTTAAGTTTGAAAACATTTTGTTGAAAACATTACAGCAAGACAAGTATAAACATTTAGCAACTATTTTGAGCCCATTGAAGGAATGCAATTCTTCCCTTTCAGTAATAAAGATGAAATTATAATCCCGAATGAAGCATTGCCCAATTCAGTCTTTATTTTTGACGATACCTGGAGTGAACCACGGGGCAAAATTCCAAAGTATTTTAGTTTTCGTAGACATTCAAATGTTGGCTGTTGTTATCTATCGCAAAGTTGTGCCTGATTCCCTAACATAATTTGCGAGATAATACAAATATGTCAATTGTTTTTAAAATTTACAATTTAAATATACAATACATTTACAATGACCATATTTTATAGGATATGTCATTTACAAAGTTTAAAGAGGTGTTTTTATTGCTGGAAAGAAAAGTATGGGTTCCTTGTAATTATCCCTGAACTTCCTCTATATGAGGGCAGATATAGGTGTAGAATTGACAGTTTTATACTACCAGACGAAGAATAATAAGTATTTCAAAGACATAGTCATTACAACACTTGTTTAAACAAAACTCTCGAAGTGAATTGCGATTTGAACGGACGTATATTAAGTAAAGTCAGTGCACCAGTGAAAGATTCTGATGCGACAAAAAAACAATTTGTAGAAAACTTAAACAGTGTCACGTTGAATGTTTTTAAATCACAAACGGCTGACATACGAGAGAATTTAATAAAGTTAAGTGAAGGAAATGCAAATTTTTATAAGAATACAACTTTATTTTTTAATATTTTAGCAAATATATTGCATGCATTGCAAAACATTGAAAGTAAAATACACACATGTTTAGATTGCTTGACGAGTGAATTTAATATGATAACGAACACTCTTATTACATCGCAACTTAAAGAGAAATTGGAATACTTGTCTTGATTTATAAGTAGTGAAATGAACACTAAATCAACATCATTAGTTAAATGCTCAGAATTACAGAAGCAAAGTCAAAAATTGAAATCACGACTAATTGTTGTAATTAATCATTTGCAAACTCGAATTGTAAGTAAATTAGATGTTCTTCTAAATATAGTTGATAAAATAGAAAGAACTCGGAATACTCTAAGTAATGTTCTGGCTAGTTGGACTACTGTTCCAGCTAGAAAACCAACTCAATATGTTATATATAAATACACAGTGTATATGTGAAGCAATTAAAAATGTATGATGCTACTGCAGAGTTAAATAAAGTTATAAATACTGTGAAAGAGTAATATTTGCAAGCCAAATGTGTGAGAATGAATTGGGACGGTTTGAATGAAGAAGTATTTAAACCTGTTACAAGTAGAATGGATGCAGCAATATGTACTTCCAATAACACACCAGCAGAAATTAGGGTGGAACCTCCTTTTGAAGAAAAATCCTGCAGTTAGACTTTCAAAAATTAGTTCGTAAATATTTAGCTTTAATAATTACTGCACCAATTCGTGACACGACATTTGGAGTATACAAATGCGGAAACGTATGGTTTCTTGGGGATTCCGTAGTTAAATTTTTGCCCATTCAAGTAGGTGAATCTGGTTGATGCAAGTAAAGAATTGTTTGAATTATTATTTTAAAAATTTCCAAATGGCTACTCTTACTCTGACCTGCAGAAATGTAAGAAGTTTGTACTACGAACAAATGCATATAATAGTTCAAGAAGTGATGAAGATCATCCGAAATTACATGTATTGGGGGAAATTGTTGGACAAGGTATATTTAAAGATGAAGTTGACGATAAAATTTTTTTAATATACTGGAATAATCCAAACGAATTGGTGGCTAGATTTAAAATTGCTCCTTACTTCAAACCAGTCTGGAAATAATTCACACATGAACCAAGTAGTTTCTATTAAAGAGGAATTGACTGAGGACTGCTATATTTATTAATCATGAAATTCAATAAGCTTGCCACATAGCTGCATGAGTGTAAGAATTAATTATCGAAGAAGAAAAGTTATAAGTTTAGGTTTAAACAATCTTTTTGAAGTGGACTTGTGCGATATGAGTTTACTTTCAAAATACAATAGCGGTTAAAAAAAATACATTTTAACCGTAATAGAAGTCTACTGAAAATATGGTTGGGGCATGCCGTTAAGGAGTAAAACTGGAAAACAAGTTACCAATGCAATGAAAAGTGTTTTACAAGACAGGATGCCTTGGAACGTCCACACTAACCAGGGATCAGAATTCTTCAACTCTCATTTCAAAAAGTTCATGAGTGACTATGGAATTAATCATTATGCAACATGCTGTGAAATTAAATGTGCTGTAGCCAAAATATTTAATAAATCTATTAAACAGCTAATTTATAAGTATTTCACTTCATGTGGCACTTTTAAGTGGGCGGACTTTAGCCAGAATTGATGAAACTTTATAATTCTCAGTACCATAGGACTATCAAAATGTGGCCTGAAAAAGTTAAAGACAACAGCTTGATGAAAACAGTTTATAATTTTTCTAAAGAGTATGATAAAAAGAAACCAAAGTTTAAAATTGGCCACTTTATCAGTATCTCAAAAGTTAAGATCATGTTTGAAAAAAAGTACACTGTAAACTGGTTATTCGAGATTTTAAAAATAATTTCCATCAAACATTTGTACGCCCAAGTATACTATTTGGAAAAGTTGCAATGGCGAACTGATAAAAGGTAGCTTCTATGAATTTTAACTACATAAAGTTGATTCCCCAAATTAATATTTAGTTGAAAAAGTTATTAGAAGGAAAACGGATAGGTCACTGGTTCGTTGGAAGGGCTTTACGAAATCTCACGATTCCTGGGTTTTGAACAAATGCCTTACGAGATTGTAATAGTGTGGGCTGTAAGCATCACCCCTCTCGTTGATGTATACTTCGGCGAACATATGTCCCAGTTCTACAAAACAGTCCGTCGAATGAAAAGAGTCTTGTTAAATTGAAAATAATGCTTATACTTTAATGAGATAGGAGTTTCTTAGTGTATATTTTTTTTATTAAATAAGGAAATGGCTTGGATTACTTTTTATTTAATAAAACCCTCATTAATTGCGATTTTCTTTTATTAAATACTATGTTATATACATGATTCAATATTTACAAAACTTATTTTTCTAATAATTAAATTATATGTTACATACATTTACTCATACCATCAAGGTATATTTTTGCTTCAAACATAAGAGGGGCAAGTGGCACTTGGTTCCTCCAATCCATCATGGTATCGGGGTTATATTGAATGATACAGTAAAACCTAGCTTAACCGAAACTCGATCATCCAATTTGCAGATTAAACGCAATTTTCTAATCTTGTCCGATTTTTTAATGACAGCAGTAAAAAATGCCTTCCTTTGCCTGGAAACGCATCTGCACAGTTGGTCAACATTTCTCTCTGTTCTCCACTTCACCTTCTCTTAGAAAGGAGAGTCTGTTTCTCACCCCTCTTTACCTCTTCTTCTTGTGGTATTGCCTCTTCACTTCCCCTCTTGCTCGTGGTTGGCTGTTCTCCAGTTGTCAAGTGGAGAAGTATTAATTGTACACTACCAGCTGGAAGAGGGGAGGTAGCGAATGACAAGGAGGGAGAACGAGTAAAAGCAAGATGAAGATGGCCATGGAAAAAAATAAGCACTTTTATGCTGATGAATAATTTTAACTGGAACACTCATATTTTTTCCAATATTGTTACGTGAGTAAAAAAGTTTTATTTTTACAGTAAATGGTAAATAAACTGTTTTGTCGGGCAACATATTTTAAGCCAATTCACAGCCCACTTATTATGTTAGTTTGGCTGTTAACCAGCATTCATATTGCATTTCTTAGGAATTCTTTATTGGAACATATCTTCCTTTTTAAATATTTGCATTTCATTAACAAAGAGAGCTAATTTTGTTTTGTAAACGGTTAAACACTGTATCAGCCAACCGCCAGCTAATGACCATGAGAGGTTAAGCACTACTCGACTATCTGCAATTTTTGATAATCCGATTTGCTCGTCCCTTGCATTATCATCGGTAATCGAGGTTCTACTGTATATGCAATCTTAGGTCAGTCGCGAGTGAACAGTGGTAGTGAGCGGACGTGTAATTAGTCTCTCGGTAAATGTAATTAGCATTTGTAATTATGCAATTGGTAGTTGTGAAATTACTCTCATAATTAGTATTTGCCCTCGGTACTTAATCAAATTACATGTACTTAATTTGTAATTACTTATTATTCACTGTATGGTTATTTATTGCACATATTTACTCTCATCAGTTGTTGAAGCAAACACCTCAGCTCCCCCTCACCCCACATCTATACTAATCTCGTTAGTTGTGTTTCGGCAGCCGACATGTGAACGTGTACTTACTATTTAATTACGTCTTTTATTTTGAGGGATGTATCACATGACCACATTCCAATATGGCGGTAGGGGTAAAAAGCAGTGATACTGCCAATCGGAGGTCAGTCGCTATTAAGGAATCCTAGCAAGCGGACGTGCAATTACTCTCTCTGTAATTAGGGTTGGTTGTGCAATTACTATCATAATTACAATTTGCTCTCGTTATTCACTCCTAATTGCACGATTAATCATTCATTGCGTGAATACACATCCATCCTACTCCCACCCCATCTCTCCTTTCAACATCGTCATATATAAAAAATGGCCTTGGACCTGTTAGGGTATGTTAGAACCTGCAGCGACTTGCTTAATGTGTTGGCGGCATGCGCTTGATGGGATTCCATTATATCAGGTTGGGTTAGAATCTAAGGATACATGCAATAACAGGTCATTCTCGAGTAAGCAGTCCTAGCAAAAATGTATAAATAGAGTTTGTGTATAGTAAATGTTAACTGTTTAATATTCATTGCACAAGTACATACGTAGACTCTCAGTACATTTAATATGTTGTTATGCAAGTGCATACTTAACCATTGCATGAGTAAATATTCTAATTATTTATTATTTATTTTACATATTCACCTAAAATGGTTGTTGAGCCCTCACCCTCTCTCCCCTCCCAACATCCTCACTTGTGAACCAGCAGCTCCACATCTCAGTTTCTCTTCAACTGCCGACGAGTGAACATGTGTAATTATTATGCAATTGTATAAATATAATGTAAGTACCCTGTACGGGAATCAAACCCAGTACCGCCTTGGCCACCGGTCATCAAGAGTTCCCATCCTAGTGGTAGTTCAGCGACAACCTCCTCAAAGTACTGGTGCTCCCCCAAATGTCCCTTGTGCCTGTTTTGCATGGTCTCAACCAACAGCCAATCACAGCACACCTTTCAGGGTAGGTAGGGGTAGAAGGGGTAACCCAACAGCATGGGAGGGTAAGCCAACAGCCAATAACAGCACACCTCTCGGGTGAGGGGAAGCGGCGTAAGCCTTTGGCCAATAACAGCATACCTCACAGGGGAAAGTGTGGATAGGTTACCCCTAGATGGCGATGGGAAGGGGGAACACAACTAACACCTCAAATCTAAACAAATGGCACTTGTGCCACTCTTGCACTGTGTATCTCGTACATCTCATACCCCCCTTCCCCCATCTTGTTCCTACTACTTAATGGGCATTACTTCATAATCTCAATAATCTATCGGAAAGCATTTTGTAACTGAAGTACACATAACTAAACAAAAATAAAGAAGATAAACCTTAGTCAAAACTGAAATGCGTTGCAACATGTATGGATAGTTTTTCAAGGGACTGAAGGAAAAAAATAAAAACAATGCGTACTGACGAGCAATGCATGCAGACTTGGATCACCATCCAAACATCATCAATCATTATCTCTGGTTTGCTGATTTGGTGGGTGCAGTATGTCACAGAAAATAATATCATATTCTATAGCAGAGCCAGAAAAATTGCGACAAAATTTGAATTTTGTTTTATGTGTTACCTTCTCATTGTAGGTCACATTCCTCATACCTGCACCTTGCTTCCTCCTCCTCCCCCCTCTCCCATTTCAACCTTCACCGTAAAATCATTTGATGAAGGGTTCCATTGTGAAAGAGTTCCAAAACTAGTTCTGGTTATTTTTCTTCCCATTCCAGCAGGCTCGTAACCTTTGCCATTGTCAAGATAGTAAATTTTAGATTATCTCACACCAGGATGGCATCTCCAGTTCACAACTGGGGACAAAACGCATTAACTGTATTTGAAAAAAAGTACTAACTTTGTTTGAAAATATTGTGAAAGCACTTGGGAAAAGTTTCAACATCCACAAAGGCTTTATTATAGCCAATAAATGAACACATAACCTGGACTAATTTAGGCAGGAAGACTTCACTATAAACAGGAATTCCTTGTAGAAGGGTTCAAGGATACCTTCTTGTAATGGACACAAACAAGTTGGTACATAAGACATAAATTTAAACTGTTTCATTGTTATTCAATTAGTGGATATTTGATAAGCACTCAGTTATTCATTGAGTCTGAACATTTTAGTTCACTGAGTATTTATACAACCCTAGTTGCAGCATCAAATTTTATTCTAGCATTGTTTTATTAAGTACCTAGAAATAATTTGTGTGCTTAAATGCTCTGCTTATGTTAATTCAGTAGCTTGGGTTGCAGTACTATCATATTTATGAAATTGCATTTAATGCATTGTATTATTCCATAGAATAACCTAATATTTTATTTTACATCAAATATTTCTTCTCTGTAGCTAAGTTTGTTCAACTGGAAATCGAATAAGCCAACAGAATTTACTTTTGCATTTATGTGCATTTTTTGCTCCACAGGTTGCCTTGTTTTAATTATTGCCTTCTTTTCTCATAAGTGTGCTTGGGTTTTACAACCAATGATAATTAGGAACCAGACTACATAATTTTTTTATGTTTTCAGTTTTATTGACTGCTTTTATTTTACCTTTTTCAAAAAGATATCCATTGTTTTCCTGGGTATTCTTATTTTGGAAATACACTGCAGAATTTATTTTTATGTATAATCATTGAGAGCTCATAATTAATTTTATCACTTCATTGACTACGATTAAGATCATAGTTGCGTGTATCTGGGGAGGAACTAATAAAGGTAAATAATATATTCACTTTACAAATAATGTTATCACTTCAGTGAAATAGGTGAAACACACAACTGGGATCATGAATTGTACATATAAAGACTATTGCAGTTTACAGAAAAGCCTTTATCCATCATTTGGGTGGGGGGGGGGGGGGGGCCTTCAGAGGTAACCAATAGATTCCTACTTTGCTTAGTAGAATGTGAAATACTATTCATCACATGAAATTTACCTGTAGACTGGGAAATTCATCAGTTAACTTGAAACACACACTGTTAGGTCACAACTGAAAGGCCTTCTTAATTTATTAACTGAAAGGATGTAAAGAAAAACATTAAATAACTAGGACTGTTTCATTGCTGTATAACTTGCTTAGTATCGTTTCTGTTTTAAAAATAAGTGCTTTCTAACAATAAAAACAAACATACGTATAGTATTTGCAGTCTATTTCTTTAAAAAAAATTGTCACAAATTTTATTTTAATAATAAATCCAGCCAAAATAACATGTGCAAATACTTTGCCGTGAAAAATGCACAAAAACTAGGGATGGGCCACTCCCACATTTTTCCGATACCAGTTTTGATGAGCACAATCATAATTCCCAATATATATTTGGAATTACTTTTTATTACTAAAATTTAAGTATTCAATATTGTGAACACTTTAAGCACTTTGTATTAAGTGTCTACAGCATAAAAATTAAATACAACACTAATTTAAATAATAAATGATAAGATAGACAGTTTAACTGTGCAAATAAGTGACTTAAAAGGCAGGGAAAAACTGTTACCAGACAATACAGCATTCATTACAAAATTAGTTCATTAAAGACAACCTTCAAAACTTCAGGCAATCTGATATGGACTTGGATTTTAGATCTGAGAAATATCGTACATAACCTCAACATGCATGTTTGTTTACGCCAACAGCCTAAAGATGCCATAAAAACAAATTTATTGAATTAAATTTAATATTAAATATTCACTTGAAATTGAGCGAAGGTTTTTTTATTTATATTAATATTTTTGCTTGGTATTCCTTCATCACCCGAGCCATACTCAATCCCTTGATTAAAATGACAACTGATATATTAGCGAGAATCTTTGCCAAGTATTACTTGCAGAGTCTTATTCATACCTATAAAACCCTTACCAAAACCGCAGCCGACAGTTTCCAATAAGAACTACGCCCATCAAAATCTAGTGTACTATTTGCTTTCTCTTTCCATTTTCAATAACAACTGTGTCATAGAATGTGTGATTTATTTTCATTGCAGCCAACCTATGAGTGCAGTAAATGCATAAGAAGAATAAGAATACAGGTTGCTTTCTCCTTGTCACCAACCTACGAATGCAGTAAAAACAGTTGAGCTTCTTACACAATAGAAACTTTGCATTTCCTTTCCTCTGACGAAACCAGCAATACACAATACAAATGTAAAGGTCCTAGTTCAGACAATTGAACATTGGTTCTGCGATCTTCGTAAAAATGTGTATCTTTTTATGTAAATAATTGTGATATTATCCAGAAATGCATTTTACGTACCATTTTTAAAAATAGGCTTAAAATTTATTTTAAAAGTTTATTTCAAAACAAACAACTCATTTGTTTACTTTATTAAAATATGTCAATTCATATATTTCCTCAACACATTATATTTGTTTGCCATTTATTTAATTTAAGACAAGCTTTGTTTAATATACCGAGATAAAAATTGCCCTACAATAAGATAACACACTTTCCACATGACATAACCTTGTTAGATTCTCAGCAAAATGGCTGCTTGACTTTGACTTTAAATTTCAGCTTTTCGAAATCGTAAAGTCAAGAATACTTTACTTTACCTTTGACAGTTCCATTGTGTCAAGCTCCATAAAAAACAACATGTCGGAAAATCAAAAGTAAAGTCAAATCGTAAAATCAAATTTTAAAGTTTTCAGTTGTGTAAGGGCCTAAAAAACATGAGAAGAAAATAAAACAAAAAACTCTTGCGGGAAGTAAACAATACTATTGATAGCACCAGTTGTCGATGAACTGTGTTGTTTTGTATTCATTAGTGTCTGAAAATGAATGATGCACACAATCTTTGGCGAATGTACTAACAGGAAACACAGTGAAATGTAAACAAAGGGAACAAACCATCAAAAAAAAATTGTTCCCAATATATTTTGTATTTCGGACAGAATATCTGATTGATGGATGCAGTAAATTAATGTTTTATGAGATGTAATATGCCGGGTTATTTAACATTGTGTTAAATTAATTAGTGCTACTAATCAGTGAATAATAAATAGACAAATAACGTTCAGATGCCGATCGCCATGCTATCAGCCGGTAATAGGTATCGGTATTGGCCCATCCCTAATAAAAACTCGTACATCCAGCAAAGCACAGCATCATTCTGTGAAGTAGTTATACATGTAGTTTTACAATAATCTACCTACACTACTTGTAAATCCTCAGCAGAGAGTAGCCATTATACTGTACAAATTTACTGGGACCAGTAAGAAAACAATATTTTCATTGCATTTAACATCACTTGGATTATAAATTTGAATATGAACAGATTACATATATTGTTATGTCTATATAACTATTGAATTTTTCTTCATATTTTGTTACATAGGCATTAAATGTTGCATATTTTACATAAATTAGTAAATATTAATGGAATGCAATTAGTTTATGCCTTGATTACATTTGACCACGTTAAAATTGTATGGACAAAGCCATAACATCGAATACAGCTATTGTAAACATCTGTGATTTCAGTAGTATAACAACGTAAGTGTTGTCAACCCATCTAAGATTTATTCTGTTATTTGTCATGTGTAAATATTATGCATGTATGTACACATGTTTGTCTATGTGTGCATGTTTCTAGAAATTCACATGCATGCATTCATATACACTGGTATCAAATAACAAAATGTTCATAGATGAGTTGACAAAACTTTTGTTGTTATAATATTGAAATTGCAGATACTATTCACAATTTTTGTATGTTTCGACTTTGACTGTAAAATTTTTATGTGGCCAAATATAGTTAGTATTTTATACTGTATATGTACAGTATATATCTATATATTCATCTAGTGGACATAATTTCCAATTTATATTAGAATATTCCTTTTCTTACACTTTCGTACATCATGCCCCATATTTGTATTGTCCCTTGAAAAGTGTTGGTAGGTGGTCTACTGTTTAGGGGAAATGAGAAATATCTCAGGGCTACTGATATACTGATAATTCATTTGCTGATGATAGATAGAGGCTTTATAATATCTGCTTGGAAACTGAGCAATACGGAAATTCTAGAATATTTCAGGATAAGCACAGAGTTACCAGTTAGTGTATTGAACAATTGGTCCAGCTGATTTCATTTTTTTTTTTTTTCCCCCAGTAATGCAGCATGCATTTTTATTTCAGTTAGCTAATGTTAGAAAAAAGTGTTGCCATTAGTACAAAGATGTACTATGTAAGGCTACCACTTTACAAAAATGTGAAAGAAACAAACGCCATCAAACTGCTGCAATATTTCATTTTTATTAAAGAGTATGGATTTGCAAGTGCAGTATGTAAGAAGAGTCCAAACTTTATGATGTTTTACTTGCCATGTTTTTAATTGTGTACTCAAGTGTTTTTTATTGGTTTTTTACAGGGATGTGATGGTTCCATACTTCTACCAATACTGATTCCTGATTCTTTCCAATATTCTGTTTTGGGTCTTGATTATTCAATGAATCAAATTCTCCTTATTTAATAACTAGAAAAGTTAATGCATATGAGAGAAATATTCTGAATTGCCATGAAAAAAATGTGCTTAGAGAAAATACCTGTTTGAGAAAGTTAATATCATATGATAAATACTCTATGTACTAAACAGTAATACTTTATCTACATTTTGCAGATTTTGGACGGATTGATATATTTCAAAAACTTTTCTTTTATGCTTCTAAGTACTTTCAACTCTGTGCAAACATGTAAGGTGCTTTGACATATTTGTAGTAGTTTGGGACTTTTCCCACCTCCTGAAATTTTTATACTGAAAAAATTATACCCTAATTTGCATTACTTATTCTTCATGATGGTAAAATTAGTCCCGCACAATGTTTCATTTCAGTTTAGTAGGTCATAGGTTTACGTAGGTAAATGTGGTTTATGTCAAAAATAAAACATGTTCACTTCCACATTGAATAAAAAATATGGTCCAGATAAAATCTGCTACAGCCAGAATTTCACCATTTTATAAAAATCTGAAACAGAACATTTATTCACATCTCAATATTTACTTACACAATTCCGAGTGGAAAATGCAAATAACAAGTAACACTTCACATTTGTATGCTAAATTACAAATGTTATATTACATCATTCATATACTCCACATAATAAAAACAATAGGTATCCTGTTTAATTCACTGAACGTACAAGTAATGTTCGAAATAGAATTGAACTTGAGGTTAAAAATCGAAAGATTTTGATTCATCGAGTCTAACCAAAATCAGTAGAATCAAAGAATTAATTATTGAATCATCTCATCACCAGTTTACCTTCTAGCTTAATTTTTTTTGCAGTGCAGCATCTGTGTGTTTGACATTTCAACCAGATGCAGCTTCTGAGCCCACATCAGTTGAAATGATAATAGTACTAATGCTGGGCAAGATAACCAGAGAAAATTACGTTAACCTGACTTTTTTAATTTGTGTCTGCAATTGAAGGCTGTTCACGATGAAGTAAGCACTTTTGAAATCAACCTTAGAAAAAGTTACTACTCCTACCTGCGTATATTTCATATCTTAACATCAAATAAAAAGTGTTAGGTAACCATTTCTGATAACTTAAAGTATTTCTTTCGCTTTCTGTTTTTTTATGTATTGAAGTGTAAAAATTAGTAGATTTGTAAAATATTTACTTTTCTAACAATTTCAGAGTATCACGTGAGCGACGCATGAATAAAGTGATGAAGGTGGAAGAATACACAATATGCATACAAGTAGATCTTAAGTAGGGCTTTCAAAAGTGCTCGTTTTACCATGAACAGTCTATACCAACCTATGAGTACTTGTGTCTTCTTGTTTTCAAAATAATAATTAGTAGTATATTAGCCTACTTTCAACCATTGTATATTCCAGTTCCAGCAAAATGTTATGAAATTTGTTGTAGTGATGTTACGATAATATTGTAATTCGGTTCATATATTTTAGTGACACTTTCATCATAAAACAGTTGCATGGGATTATGTTAGCTCTGGAGTGAGCTGCATTACCTGAGGGATAGTTCAAGTGATTCCTGATGTGGCTGGCTCTTATCATGCGTAGAGAAGTTTGCTAAATATTTACTGTTGATTTTCCCTTTACAAATTGCTAGGAAGTTCTCTGAGCAGTAAGTAAAATATTTAATACGATCCCTATTGTATTTTGTGTCATTTGTGGTTATATTACTATGCATAATGCAGTATACATAATTTTCTTAGTTTTTCCCATCACTTGAAAAATTTCTGGTGCAATTATTTGTTATATCTTGTATTTAAGGTACTTACTGTGTAACTAGTACATTCCTTAAGAGAAATGCACACTATGAGACTGATAGTATATTAATTTTTTACTATTGTAAACAGTTATTATTTAATTGTTATGTATATGCATTTCTTGCCTCATCAGAAACAACGAACAATTTTTTGTTTCTCTCAACTCAGACTAAGCTTAGCAGATGTTTCATCTGTTTTAACATGATTGTTTAATAATGGTAGCCTTGTGCATCCATTACATATAGGAAAAGATAATCTATTGGTGTTTTATTCCTAGAGTCTATTTATGTAGAGAGTACCAAAATATATGAGAATGTGTATCATAGTTATTTTCATAGCACTTCAGTTACTAGGTGGTGATTGTACTGAAACTATGTTTTGCCTATTTTCTATTACTATATGTTAGGCTTTGTGGTGCTGCGGTGGCTCCGTAGTCTGAGATTCCAAAGAAATGCTGTGGTTTTTAATTTATGCCTCTATTTTTAATGGCTTATGCATAATTTATGATAGCATGTAGTACTTTCTTAACCTTTGAGTTGTAGCATCTTTTATGTTGTTCTGCTTACACAAAACCAGGTTTAAAAATATTAATTTAGAGTTTTGTTTTCTGATTTACAAAATTATTTGTTAGGTTTTTCATATGTATTTTATTATACAACTTATTACCATATTTTATTTTCAGCATATTATTATGGTGTTTTTATTCTGTAAACGTTCCTTGCCATTGCGTGTAGTAAATGGTACAGTATAGGTATATGTAGTGTCAAACCAAACTGAATAGCCTAAGATTTCAGTGTTGTCAGATGTGTGTTTAATTGTAAATTAAAGAAAAGGAGTGTACAAGTAAACAAACTGCAGCCTCTTGCATTTTTTTAAATTAGCGTATTTTCATCATTTTTTTTAGTAAAACACATGCATTTTTTACTGAGAAAATACATCCTGTAAGATTAATGTAAAATTGGATTGATGACGGGTAAATACCATATTTACTCACATAATACCTGCCTTTGCCTGCTTTTCAGCATGAGATGAGATGGGAGAAATTTAAAGGAGAATAAAACTGTCACAATCATTAACAAAAGTTGTTGGCCTTGAGCGGTCAGTTATCATTGGTTACTCTGTGGGGTTGAATAGCATGACTGTGAAGTTATTATGGTTTGAAGAAGTACAATCCCTACACAGTGCAGTTAAAGTTGTAAGTTGTACAACTTGTAAAACAAATTAAACAGGCTGCTGGACGTCATTTTTCAGTAAACGAGAGATGTGTGTGGGTCTGGTAGGAGGAGGAACAGCCGCAAAATACAAGTTGTGTGTCTCACTCCTGGAGCTAGGGAATTCCCTGGTCTCGATGAAAAGCTGTAAATTTAATTCACAGTGTTTGTGTGATGTTGCACCAAATGGTGCAAATAAATACATGGGAAATACTGTATTCCATGAACATTCCACGTACTGAATTTAAAGCTGGTTGCGGATGAATCACAAAACTTATGGGAGACTTTGGAAGACATAAAGCATGAAGGAGAGATCAACTGAAACTAGTCTGTATTTGAATTGCCTGTCTGTTGTTCTCAGACCCAACAGCATTAGAACTGTCAGTAAAAGACACGGGGGAGAGGGTGAGGGGCGGTTTCATTGTCTGCTCGCAGCAGCAGGCGTGGTGTGGTGGTGTCACTGTGCCATTGCCAGGTCACTGTGTGTACAGGGCTGCTATCTCTGTGTGCCGGCTGCTACTGCTCGGCTTACACTAGCAGAGTTACTCAGTGTTACTTGTCACATTATTTCTCAACATTATACTGTGGTGGAAAGTGAAAAACAGTGCTACTAGATTTAAATGGATGTACCTACCTTGGATTTCATAGTGATCGTAATGGTGCATTAGAAATTATTGCCATAGCAAATGTATTCTAACAGACAAAATATATTGGAGGGCATTTCATTACAATTTGTTGTGTATAAAAATCTCATTTTTGTGATGAGTAGGCCATTTTTTTTTTTCTTCCTGAAATCGCATAATTCATGCACCCCTTATTTTGGGGGGAGGGGGCAGGGTTATCAAGAGTGGATGCAAGTAAATAGTAGAGTACCTAATTCTTTGTGTATTAAGTCATTTTCCATGCAAGTTGATCTTGTACAAATTACTTTATAAATAAACATGCATAGTGTGTACATTTTACTGAACAATATTCTTAATACATATAAGTTTCAATGAATTGACCAAATTTTACATTTTATACCTCAAAATCTTTTATTAAATATGTATATTTTTACTTTGGATACATCATTATGGAAGGGAATTTTTTCCACGTAATTTGACATCCGTCAGCTGTTACAAGGAAGAAGTGTAACACTTTGTTTAGAAATTAGGTAGGGGTTTGTGTGAAAGAATTATATTTGTTCTACAAAGCTGTTAAAACTTCGGCTTTAAATAATCATTGTTATACTGAATCAGTGTCAGAATGTTTCTTATTGTTAATCATATTCTTGTCAAGTTGTCCTGTAGGTCTATGTATACTGAGATGTTGATAAAATTATAAATTTATGAAGCTGTAGATAACTGATTAGTTTACGAAATTTTTAGTGGTTACAAAGTCTCAACCCTCCAAATAGGCCCATGTTATAACAA
This sequence comes from Dryococelus australis, assembly GCA_029891345.1. NCBI lineage: Eukaryota > Metazoa > Arthropoda > Insecta > Phasmatodea > Phasmatidae > Dryococelus > Dryococelus australis. The sequence continues at coordinate 170,615,515 of CM056997.1, read as the reverse complement.
TGGTGAAAGACATGTATAATGGCTTAAAAGTAATTGCATTCTTTTGCCATCATAAATAATATTGATGTTTCATGTTACACAATTTGTTTCTGTAAACAGCAAAATATTTCTAACTTCATAGATATACTGATACAATAATTGCATAAATATCAGGAGAAAAATTTTTATGCTCTGCTTTTATTTTCTTTTGGAACCTGTACTACTAACTGCTAATGCATATTCATTTTTTGAATTCACTATACTACATACTGTTATTTATTTTATGAACAACAATATGATCTTTCACAAAAAAAAAAAAAAAAAAAGCAGTATTCATAATTCTAGCGAAACATATTGCATAGTTTATCCAGGGTATAAATGTGGATTTTATATTGTGTTATTTTTCTATAATAATGCCCACTTTGAACAGCCCTTAATCATACAGTCAACTTAGTTTCACTTCATAAAGATATTGTCCACTTTCATTAAGGGATTGGTATTAATCTTTGTTAGCAAAGTATCCCCTGCTTTTTTTTTAATCAATTGCATATTATCATGTACTGTACTTCAAGTACTGAGTTATTCATATTTCAATGTTAATGCAGCAGTTGTCTGAGCAATTATTTTCTGTTGTTATGCATTAAAATGCATCATGGGAACCCACACGTCCTCGTGGTACTGCTGGGTGATCCACATGGATTGGTTCTGCAAATGTGGTAAACTCCTGGGCTTTCACTGTGCCATGTTTTATTAAAAGTTGTATCAGCCTCCAAGGATGAGTTTGAATAATGGGCAATTGTGATGGTGTTGACTTGGTCAGATTTCTTTACGGTCAGACCATTGGGGTCCAAGGCATGGATTTCAATGTGAATAAATTCTTATGCATGGCAATGGAGCACTCGAAAGCTAGGGCAATAGAATAGCCCACTTGGCTGGATAATCAACAAGTGTCGTGAAAAGGAAGGAGTAGTATGGGCTGGCCTCGTTTACTGTTCGAGCTTCCCTGAACTGACCTTGTCAGTGGCAGCTCTGATTGGGAATGCATCCAAGTTTCTTAGACTATTCCCAGCACCCCATGAAGTCAGATAAGGATGGACTCGTGCTGGCAGCGAGTTTGAAAATCAAATATAGTATATCTTAATTGTACTGTCGAATGACAATATTTTGTATCCAGCCGACAATTTTACACAATTCTGAAATTAAGTTATTTTGTGGTAACTTTACTTTTAAATGTTACTTGTACATTCCATAGAGGAGAAAATTACTATTACACTTTAAACACATACTGATTGAATACTATGTTAACTTGTAAGTATTTATTAATTTTGATCTGAATTACTGTAATCAAGTATTTTGTAATTTATTTTTGTAGTAAATTTAAGACGTTTACTGTACCAGTTGTGAAACAATCAATCCATTGTTATTGTGTGTAAATCCACTTAAAATTAGGTGTATGGCAAATAATTTTAACGAAAATACTTAACATAATTTGTAACTTTATCTGACATGTTCAGAATGATTTTTATTTATTGTAACTGGTGTATAATAGTGGTTCAAGAATGTAATAAATTTACTAGATATTTGTGTAGTGAGTGGGAAGTGTTGTAACAAAACACTAGCAGCTAGGAAGAGCATGGTCTTTACCTTACAGCGGCTGCTAGCCCATGGCATTGCGTGTCAAGTATGGTGCCTTTGACAACTGAAATATAGTCTGAACACACATAACTGCAGGTCTCCATTAACAGCCTGCATGTTGAGCTTACTAATTGTGTCTGTTGGTTATTTCCTTCCACGAAGACTACATTCCCTTGTGAGGTGTTGAGTTCTCTCTCTGTATGTGTACATATGTGCTTGTGTAGGGCACAGTTGCTCTGTTTCACCTGTTGTCAGAACTGTAGTCAGAATCTCTGGTGATAAGTGCTTACACAACTTTACTAGTTTTTCTAATTTATGGTCCAGTAAGAGTTCCTTACAATACATGGTATGACCACTTTTTAGTCTGCTCAAATTATTCCCTGCTTATTTCTTTCTCTGTGTTATCCTGCTTGTTTTATGATTGCTTTTAGTGTTCAGAAATTGTAGAAGACATAGATTTTTTATTTAAAAAGTTATGACATGGGACCACATGAATAACTTTAAATTGCTGTCAATAACTGCACAATTTGGAAAGAATTTTAAAATATTTAACTGGTGTAATTATCAAGGAAATGTTCTCGAAGAAAGTGAATTGTTAGATTGGACTGTGAAAATAAATTGTGTGTTCAGATTATGTTGCAGTTTTTTTTGTTCAGAATCATTTCATAACTGTATGTTGTTTCAGAAAATTAATTTGAAAATTCAGTATTGGTAATGAATATGCCGAATGTTTATTTGTATGTTGCAACGATGGGTAAAAATAATTTCAGAACAACTTGCATTTATCAGTGTTGGTAGAACTACTGCAAACACTTTCTTCTCTCAAGTTCATTGCAACAATAGCAAAACAAGCCTTGTAGAATGTTCTCTGCAGTATCCAGCATTTTGTGTAATGGAGCAAAGGGTTTAACATGCCTGCATGTTTAAATCTGTTCAACATTTATGAAATATTTAGAACACAAGTCTTTATATTGTTCAGCAAAAGCCTATTAAAGACTAAACTTTAACTATTATATTTTAGACACCGTAGCTTCCGTGTGAGACATCCCTCTTTCCATTAAAGGCTGACGAGTTTGTGCATTTTATTGCTCTGGTTAACTCAGTTTTTACAACAGTCTAAAAACTTGAGTTTTTATTGCAATCTCTAACAAACAATACCACATTCACCTAATTAGGCCAAGGTTTTTGCTACTAAATGATAGCTTGACCTATAATTGAATGTCCAAATTTTATGTTCCACGTCCCTCTGGAATTTTCATCATATTTTGTGTAAAGTATTTTCACAGTTCATGTATAGTACATGTTGTTTATGTTCCCTGTTACAGTTATAGCAGAAAATAATTCTGACTTTTTCATTTTATGAAAAAATATTACTTCAAATGATAAATTTTATATTTTCTGTAATGATTTTTGAAAGAGCTAATACAAAGAGGGTGTCATTTAGAAGGCAGGAAAGTACAACTCTAAATTTTTTTTTGTGAACCAAGGAGAAAGTATTGATACACGTATGGTAAATTTTAACAGTGCGGTTTGCAACTGACAATACAGTAAGTTTTCCTGTAGTAGTGTCATCATCTCTTCAGGGTTTGCTATACAGTACACTTTGTTGATATCTTTAGTTGTATAGTAAATTTGTGTTTGGAAGATCAGTACTGTAAAATTATCTGTAGTTACCTGATACAAAAAAATTAAATTGACTATAAGATTAGGGACCAGATTTGTGTGATAAAATGAATTAACTACAATAAATTTAAGAAAGGAAACTTACAAAATCTTTCCTGATAATGTTTCAATATATACAACAACATCATTGAAGTGTACTAAATTCAATACTGTCTCTGTGAAATGATTCTGTGTGTCGGCAAGTGCAGGAGGGGAGAGGGGTGGGGTAATTGCTCATCTTCCAGGGATAAAGTAGCAGATAGCAACAGGCTACAGTAACACCTCATTTTCAAACTCAGTTAATTCGAAATTCTATGTAAGTTGAAATCTTTTATTGATACGAGTTCTAAATATTTGATAATTGCATGTTAACATCATTTATATTCGAGGTGTATTTAATTTTTCTATAAATTCTGGTTAACTTTTGGGACTTCACTGCTGGCATCAGCGGCACAGTACCGTGTAGTAAGATAGCAAAGACTTATTCACAATTTTTCTTGCTCCATTTATCATAAAATGTGCAGTGAAACTGCCAAAATATATTGGTTGTGTAGCATGTTATTTACAGTCTTCAATAGATAGTTCTACCAACCAGTGTGTAATCTTTGTGAAATACTTTTATTTAGGAGATGCACATGTAACAAGCCCAGTGCACACTACATTAGTTTCTGAACAAGAAATGAGATGCTGCCTTCCCACACTAATAGTTGCTTGTAAAAATCAATTTTCAGAAACATGCCTACTCCAGGAAACCGCTATTATTTTGTTTCCGTATTGAGATGTTTTCCAGCCTAGTTTTATATACGCAGTATAGGCTGGACATAGTAAAGCAGTGAGAGAGACTCACAAAAACTAAACTAAAACCCTAACATAACATTTTTTTGGTATGTGTGTTACTTTAGTTCTAATAAAATGCTTAATTTTATTCATATGTATAATTGTATAAAAGTTATTTAACTATATGTACATATTCCATATTCTTAGTTTACTACACACTATAGAGTATGCATAAATATGAAAACAATAACTGTATTAATGTAAACACAATAAATATTTTTTAATGATAGGTGACATCTACAATTTTTAAAAACAATATCTGTGTTAACACTATAAAATCTTGGTTCTACTTAAAGAAGTCAAACTTTGGAACCACATGCGTGTATAAGAAAAGGCCTGAGTGCTCGGGAATCATTTTACAGAAATGCAAACTGAGAGTGAATACATCTCTTGGTACAGAAATGTGGTAGTGGGTATTGGGCTCTTCATGTGGTATATGAAAATACAGTATGTACATGACAGTGAAACCTCTGCCATACAGCTATGTTGCCTTATGGTTCATTGTGTGTGCTGCTAGAACAATTCATAAAAACATTGGTTCTGAATGTTTATATTATAAACGTACGTATAAATTTATTCTAGTACCATCTTGTATTTTATTCTTATCAGTTCAAACAAATTGACCAGTGTAAACAATATGTGTGTTTCAGAAAGAATCATATCACGATCAGCCAGAAAAAATATCCCTTCAACTAGTAGTGATTATACAGCCTAGCACCAAGTCATAGTGTACAGTTCAGTTCACACTAAGGATAGAATCCTCGATACCATAGTACTTCAATATCCTCAATACTTTATAGTATTGATTATTGCATGAGAATATTCAAAAATATTGAATTTTAACACCCATTTTTCATGCCATAATTAGGGTGCAAGTGTACCATGACTTCGGAATGTACAATAATTTCGAAAAGTGTACAATAATTTGCATTTAGTATCAAATTTGTCATGCCATAACTGTGGTACAAGCTTACCATTACTTTCGGAATGTGTACAATACTTTCAAAAAGAACTATAATATATTGTGTCCTTCAAGCGTTCTAATGCACCCATAAAATTTGTCCTAGGTCCAGCGGTTTGCAAGATATTAACAGCAACTTTTAAATGTGTACCATAATTATCTCAGCTGGCAGCAAGTATTCCAAAGCTTCCTGCTAGCATTCTATAAAGCCTTTGCAGGTTGAGATAGGACAAACTGTTTACTAGTTGCTAAATTTAAAAGTAAAAGTGTACCATAATTTACTATATTTTATTCATGGCATAATCGTCACACAGCTGCGAGCACCTTGAGGTATTTTTAGACAATCCATACATATCACAATTATGATTTTTGACATTGTTTAGTTTTATGGTACATAATTGAGGTACAATAAAACGGGTTGAGAGTTGCGAGCAAGAGCCAATAGGTGCGAGTGAGCAACTTGAGTAGTTACTATACATTCAATACAGACCACAATTATATGCTGCACTGGAATTTTTCATTTAATTCATTTTTATCCCATTAATCACTTTTATAATATATATTTCAGGTACTTTAATAAAAGCAGGTAGAGAGTTGCGACTGAGCGCCGATAGGCATGAGCGATCAAATTGAGTAGTTTCCCACACATACCATAATTATCTGATGCAACTGCATTATTAAATATTCACAAAAATAAATACTATAATTATCTGATACAGCTGTCGTGGCCTAGGCCACGGTGGATGTATCATATAATGACAATATTTATTTAACATTACCATAATTTCCTTGAAGTCGCAAAATAAAATAAAAATACTGCGAAATCACAAAATAAGTGTGTACTGAGCTATTATTTTCCTGAACGTTTTATTATAGCTTTTACTGTGGAAATGTGATTCTATAGAATCGAAGGAGACTGTGTTCGTTTATCATTGGTTAAGGATGTTTGGGTTATAGGCTGTCCACCATTTGTTTCCAGTGTAATGTAAGTTTTTATATAGTTTCAGTGTGTGTCGACACTAGTAAAATGAGCAACTTTTTTGGCCAAGATGTTTTGTGTTCATGACCATTTTAATTTGGTATCGAGAAGAGTTTTTGTATCAAAAATAGTATAGAGTATCGAGAAAATGTAGTATCGACCCATCTCTAGTTCACACGATTTAGTTTGCCTACCTACTGGCTAGGTTTCATTAGTCTAGGTGCCATTTGATGTCTAAATGCATGTGTGTATGCATACTTAACCATTAAGACACATTTGAATGGAGAAAACTGGGTTTACATATTATTCTGGGAAGATGACAATACATTTTTTGTCAAATTCGGGTGATAATTCTTTGTTACTGCTTCGGGAAAGGTACAGAGGTTTCACTGTAGTAGTGTAGTATTTTTAATGTATGTTACAGATTGATGTGTCATCACATGTTTTCTTTCCTATGCTTATGTGATTGTAGTGCATATTGCTAGTTTGACAAAGAACTGGTATTTTGTCTATTGAATTTAGTGAATGGTTCCTTAATCCTTATTTGTGTGGAATGAACATTTGGTCTACATAAAAAGTTGGCTTTTTAGCTTATTTATTTATTTACCAGAATGCAGTATCTTAACCACCTCAAAACCAGTGTGTCAAAAGTATGTGTATCGCTACTATTATAGGTACAATTCCACATTTTTACCAATTCCAATTCTCAGTTCGATTCAAATATTCTTGTTTAGATTCTCGATTTTGGACTCAATTCAGTTCTCACTATTTAAAAATGACAACAGTTGGAATATTCTTGAAATACAAGTATTTTCTCACGAGACAATTTTTGTTTAGTAGCAGTTTCACATTGTTGTATTTTGCTGCTTTTAATTTCAAACGGCTGTCTAACAATTTTTGGGAATAATTGCTGTTTATTTTAAGACTTCATAGAGTATTAAATTTTTAATCATAAACATACATCATCATAATAGTAGCATGGCATACTTGACATTTGAATGTCGTGGTGTTCTGAGTTAAACCTACCAAATATATATAAATTACAAAAACTAAAAACTCAAAATTAATATTAATACTGCATAAATTGACGTGGAAAGTATGATTACCTGTTTGAGCAATTCAGTATTGAGTGACAAGTATAAAATAAACTAGAATATATTCAGCAGAATGCATTTTGAAGATTTAGTAGAACTTCAACAATTTTATTTTGTAATTCTAAACACTTCTAACTCTGTGTAAAAGTGTAAGGTGCTTTGTCATATCTGTAGTAGTCTGGTACTTTTCCAGCATCTTGAAATTGTATTGTAATACTGCAAAAGTTGCACATTGCATAATTTGCATAATTCTCTCTCTCTCCACCATTATAAAACGCCCCACATTGCTACATTTTAGCGTTGTAGGCATTAAGTTTGTTTAGGTTGGTGTGGTTAACTTAAAAAATAATATGTATGAAAGGACAGGAATTCACGTACTCGCAGTATGGTTGCGTGGAACAGCTTGAAAAATGTGTCGTCCTTCTTTGTGTGCGCCTGTCGACAAGTACACACTGTTCTTGACAGCGTAGCGGCCTACTTGTAATCTTAACTCAAAAATAATATGCTTACATTTCCACTATGACTAAAAATGTAATCATGTTAACCAACATATACAGAGAAAAATATCTGCTGTTGCCAGAATTCTGCCATTTTATAAATATTTCTAGTGTAGTGAGTGAGTAGATTTGGGCGGCTCTTAACAACAAGGTCTTGAGAGCCAATATTTCTAATGGAAAATTTGTGTCTCAATTAGAGTTCTCCCTTTTCACAAAATGATCATGTGCTGATTCTGTAATGCTGATTCGCTGAGGTGCTATCAATGTGTGAAAAAGCTTTTTGCTTATATTTAATTTCAATTTAGGTTACTGTTTTACTTAAACAATTATATTGGTGAAGTGCAGTACAATTAAAAGCAGTTATTATTATTATTTAGTTTATTTGAACTTATTTCAGTTTACAGTGACAAAAAAGTAAATACAGTAATGCAATCAAACCACCATGTAAGTTCAAGTGAAGACAAAAAAGTCTATGTTTATATAAATACTTACTATTTGTGAACACAGAATACAGTAAGCATGTGCAAGGTTGTTTACATGTTTTTTTGCTGTCGACAGTTCAGTGATAGGCTTGAAACAAAAAGGGTGGATTGTTTTTATATATGAATTGGTTTTTCTATAGACAGGATTAGCGTTACAAGTACTGTTCAACCTAATTCTTTCAAAAAACAAAATGTAGACTAATTGATGTTTATGCTTGGGTGCTTTGCTACACATTTGGATTGGTGTAAAAAATTTGTTTTTGAATAGGGAGATTCAATATTAATGCCTGTCGAAGAATTAATTTTTAACATGAAAATGTTACAAATAACTTCCAAACACAGTAGAACCTTGTTATAATGAATGTGAAGGGAACACTTTCTATATCTACTATAGAGGGGAAACTTCACATTTACACTTGTCTTGAAATAATATACAAAACTGGTGTACCAAACTTACAGACTGATGGATGCTCTCTTTTGTGGATAAGTGGTTAGGGTGCTTACTGCCCCTTCTGACCTTCAGAGGTAGAGGAAGTCAAACCCCAGAGGAATTCGGAGGGTCAGGCTATCCCTTCCAGGCAGCCTTACTCTCCGTACCACAAGGGACGTCAATAGTCGTGACCCCAGCTGTCCCGATAGGGGGTGAATGAGCTCAATTGGTTACGAGTTATGAGTGATTATGGGGGTGAGCAATTTGGCTTGTACTGACAGGATTAATCCACCGTGGCCTCGTGGGTTGGCGAGCTGGGATGAAATTGGCTGTGGGCTGTTCCGGCTGATTGCTGGAAACTGTTTTAGGGGGATTCGAACCCTGATCATCTATCCGGAAGCCAGTGTGATGGTGTAGAAGTTGGGAAGCACTTCTGTTCTCGGGTGTCGAACCCGAAGTATCCTGCCAAATTTTAGTCTCACTAGGCTAGATCGACTGGAGGGACTCTGCGTGTTGGTATTCGTGGGTGGTTCTGATATTAAGGTGAGCTGAACAGAGGTTTCCTCGGAATCTGATTCCTCGTTGGGTTCGCACCAACCTAACAAATGCTTTAAGGGTGTTTCATGATCTGGAGGTAACACTACATTATAGTCGATCTGGTGGCTCTTGGATTCACACGTATTCAAACTACTGGATTGAGAGTTGGAAATTATTTGATTTAGTAAAGCTTGCTGTAGTAAGGCACGCCTCTCGCGTCGCTTCTGACGACTCCCAATACCACAGAGTTGCTTGCACATGGATAAATGAACTATAGCAAAATAAAATAGGGAGAGTTTGTCAACAGGGGTTGCGGTCCTGCCGTTCACAATGGCAACTGAAATAACAGAACCTTGTGTCAGTTATCGGTAGCGGGTGCACTGGACTCTCAGGAATTAAGTTCAATTTCTGTCCTTGCCTCCTGAGGGATTCAGCACACTACACGACCAGATAAAGATGTGAACTAAGTTAGCATTTAAATGCTCACTTAGTGGAACACAACACTGAAATAAAGCAACAATAATAAAAGTGGTACAGGTTCTAAAAGTAAAAAAAAATAACGGTAAGCGACACAAGAATTTAAGTTTGATACGTAATATTTTACTATGTCAAAAAATAAGAGTTAGCAGTGACCCGGCTAAATAATTACAAACTATCAGCTAGGTAAGATATTATAAAAAAATATTAAATCAATAGGCAAAGGCGAGTCTGGGAAAATCAATAAAAAGAAATAATTAACTCCTACAAAGATTCCTAATTAAATACAGCATGATTGTTAAACAAGGGGCTCTATCCAGGGGGATGTGAATCGCACAACGACCTATTACCATGGATTTGAGGGAAGTTGCCTGAGGTAAGGGTAAGTGGGTACAGGTGTGGGATTAACCAGATGTGGAGAGCTGTCCCTGGGCAGTCAGCTGAAGGAAGCTGGAGAGGAGAGCGAGTCTTCCGCAGGCTGTAGGTGAGCTCGCAAACCTTGCGGCCGGCAAGCTCCGGCATCTGCTGGATCACTGGGCTGGACTTCTATTTATACAAAAATTGCCTGGTATCAGCGATTCTCCAGGGGCGGGAGGTAACGTAGCCTTCCAACACAGGGGCTGGTTTATCTGCTGCTAGAGCTCCGCTCAAATTTCCTGGTGGAGGAAACGACATTTTTTTGCACCCCGGACTGAGGCAGGCGGGCCGTGATGTCAGAAGGTTACGGGGGTGCTGCTATCTTGAGGGTTGAGTGGAACTTCTTGGCCAGGCAGGGTAGTGTAGTATAATTCAAATAAATTATGTTATATCTTTGTAGTGTGGCTCTGGTGTGTTCCTTCTTGACTGGACATGGAAGAATATAAATTCAAATGTGAAGTTCAGTTACTTAATTGATGCATAAAGCCTGATTTCCAAGTCTAAGCGGCCAATGAATTTGAGTTCACCCCGCACTTGGTGCGCTCAGATGGGACGAAGCCGGCCGTAGAGTGCGCATCATTGTAGCGCAGAAAGTTGGCATGCGTCAATAAATAGAGAACTTCATAATCTTATAAACTGTTGCACACTGACTTGATCTACAGCCATACATCAACTTTTTTTTTCTGTGTGGGTGGGTACAATATGTAGCAGAAAACAGTAGCCTATTCTATAATTAATAAACTTATAATAGTCAACTGTGTTAAGTAAAGAAAGACAAAGTTACAAAAATTTTTTGAGACAGACAGAAAATCTGCGTTATGTTTGTGTTATGCTCTCATGATGTCATCCTCCTCTTGTCATTGCTGTTTGTTAATGGGTGTGGCTGTGAAAACAGTGGAGCATCTTCCGTGCCCCCTGAGGCACTGACCCTCATCATTGTCGGCTGGCTGATTATCATTTCACAGCAGGGTGGAGCATGTGACAAAAACTACCAATTTTGTTTGAAAAACAGAAGTTGAGTATCTTTTACACTGATGCTTTTCTTTCATAGATGGCATGTACTGGTGGTGAAAGTGCTTCCCTTCCTTACAAAGTCTTTCTTTGTTCACAGAGGCAAGGCTTACCAATTATTATGTACTGAAGAACAATGCAGAACTACCCCCAACATTTTGGCAAATTGCCAGAAAATTATCTCCAGTTTATACATCTGCGGAAGCTGATTTGAATCTGCACAGCTCTTGTCTTAATATTATTTATACAATTCACATTAAAAAACTCAAAGAAATATACCACATATAAAATTCCTGTGCTAGATTGTGAACATAATATAAATACATTTTGTGTGTGTGTGTGTGTGCATGTGCATGCATGTGTGCGCACGCATGTGAACAAATAATAACAGTTTTCTTCCCTCAACAGTATAAATAAACTCTAGAATTGCAGAGGTAAAAAGAAATTGAACAATTTTAATTCATTGATTCTAGCCAGAATTGGTAGAGTCAAAGAATCAGTAATCAAATCATCCCATTTCATTTATTGCCCAAAACTTGTCAGTTCCAGTTACCAGAATAATCACCGAAAGTTTTTCATGCTGTCTCTTTAACTGTGTGATAAAGGCCTTTCCTTTAGATAAGTTGTCCTGTGTTGTAGCATCTGTAGCTTATGTGACGTGATAAGGTGCCGAGACTGTGCACTATCTTGGCGGAAAGGAATGCATTTCTTCTTGGTCATTTTCATAAAAGTGTAGAGTGATTATATACCAGACTACAGTGGAACCTTGTTGATACAAATGTTAAGGGACCATGATTTTGGCACTTTAAAATAATGTGGTTTGTATTAAAAATAAAATTAAATAAACTGTAACAGGGTACAAATATTTAAACAGATTGCTATATTTACAGTTCCCCTATATATCCTGTAAAAGACCAGAAATTATTATTAGTCCATAAAAAAATGTGACGTCCAGAAAAATTGCATACATATTTACCGTACTTACCAATGGTTTACAATATGTAAAAAACTCTTACAAGCACGCAAGTTTGCTTGTTTGCTGCACACATTTACCAGTGCCACTGGATTAGGTTAGCCTGCATATTTTGTTTGTACTTACTACTATTTTTGATGATGTGGAGAAAAAAAAAATTCTGGGAATGGACAAGCTACTAACACAGTGGATGTTGATAGTTTTATGTTTTGGCTGACACACATTTCTAATATCATAGGAATTTTTGGAACTCCAAATTGTGCCATTATGAGAACTAACAATGACAGTGAAACATCACTTGCTTTCTTCTCTAAAAGTTATGGTTGAACAGTAGGTATACACAGCAGTGTGGAATTATTGAAGGAATAGGTTCGCAGAATGGATCATTTTTCCAAGTGGGAAAGGTAAATGTGTCCTAATTTTAATTTTGGTGGCCGAGTTGCATGTGGTTTACTGCTTTCCTGATACACATCTTTCAGCGACACGTTCTCTCTGTAACCTGTTGCATAGCATTGTCAGTTGTACGTAGAATAATGAGTCTGGACAAATTTCTTATGCCACAGGTAATTTTAAGACCTGCTTATAGGTATCACACACATTAAGAGTGAAAATTGTTCTTAATTAGTGTACCTTATTTTCTTTGAACATAAAAACTCTAATTTTGAAAATACAGCTCTTAACCATACAATAAGTTTGTTGTAGGTTATCTATTTGTAAGCAAATTATTGTTCATTATGATTAATTGTGCAAGAGTAATCAGTTCATTATTTTAATATGGGGTTATTATGCTATTATTGACAGTCTAAATGAAACAAATGTCTAGAATAAAGTGAAATAAGTGAAAGATAAGGAAACAGTTGTTGTGTTGTGATAGATGTAACTTAAAAAGTTATTTTGCAATTGGGAATAAAGTGGAATCCCATTCTTAAGATGCCTCATGGTTTCCAGGAATAGAATTGTTAGTGAGGGATGGTTGTAATAAAGGGTTAGGAAAATTTGACATATTTTGGCTCACCCTGAACCCTATACATCAAAATGGGGGTGGTAATTATATTTTTAGACATGCACTGCTTGGAGTAGTGTTAAATGAAATGTGTAGGGAATTATTTTTCACCCGCGTTCCCTCAAATTTCAAACTTTTTTTTTTTTTTTTGCAAAATTTGTTCTTCAAAAATGTGTTTTTTTTTAAAGAGATAGACAGTAGTCTAAATAAAATGGGTTGCAACAGTGAGGTTCTACTGTAAAAGAAAACACTACATATGGTGTAGGTGTGTGTCCTGAAAATATACAAGTTTGCAAATCAGAAAATTTCAAAGGGTTGGTTGTTGGGCGTGGGAAAAAGTTATCTTGCATTCTGGTAAATATGCAGTCATTCGGGAAGTCAACAAAAACATATGTATAAATATACAGCTGTCAGATTTTGGAAATACCTTTCAACAAAGAAAGTTTTATATACTTAATTTGTTGTGTTTGTTAAGTTATTGCAATTGAGAAGTGCCAGCCAGTGTGTAAACTACTGAAAACTTTCTTGTAAGGTCCCGTGTTCACTACAGTGTATTTTTTTTTATGAAGTACGTCTGTGTTTTGTATTTTAAGGTTATTTCAGTTATATGTACAGTACCAAAAAATTGTATTTCCTGAGTACCAACTATTGTAAAATATTACTTACATAAGGTTTTCTTGTTCTTAGCATTCATATATTTTTCTTATTTATTTTGAAATGTTTTTCATTTCAAGCTATAGTTGGTGTATCTCAGTGAAAGATGGTGTGTAGTAAGAAAGTTAACAATCTGTAATTATTGTATATGTTACTGTACCTAATCAGATTTCAAAATCTACAGCATTACGTTGGCACCTCTCAAAATGTGAATGTTTACTTCATTTTAGTTTTTGGCTAAGTCAATGCTTGTGTTACATATAATGCTACATGGCTTAAAGCATTTGCTTTGTTTAAAACTTAGTGTTTTGTTTATATAGTTTATTTTTATTAAGAAGTTAGTGTTGTGTTTATTATGTCAATACAGTTTAATGTATTATTTTTATGTTTATGGGGACCTGACTCTGGAGTTTGTCATAATGCCATACAGAAAATGAATACAGTACTTCTATTTTTATTTTAGAATTTTGTTTTATTTATTTCCTGGCCTTATCACTACTACCGGTTATAAAAACTTAAGACATCTGGTATGATGCAGTAATTCTACTTGCTATCTAGAGCTCAACTGTGTATATTTGTTCTGGTTGTAGGTAGTCGTGACTGTGTCTATTTCTTTACCATGAGCAAGTGTGGGTAAGATGTATTGGAGGGATTTTCTTAAACTGTGCATGTCATCGTGTTTTGTATCAATCATGGAAAAGTATTTCAAGGTTTTTACTGCTGTCATAATAATAATTTCTCCCCCCCCCCCCCAACCGTCATGTTCATTTAAAGTATTTTTATGGCCTCAAAATTATGCACTCAAAACCCTGTAAAGTTGTTTAAATTTTATAAATTCACTCTACTGTTCTACTGTTTTTGGACATGAGAGAGGCTGCAGATTAAGGTTGACGCGTGTCTGGTTGGTCTGAGTGACATGTTTGTCTAGTATTTTTCCGCCAGACCAAAAGCGGGGTGATTAACCCTGGTTAGAAGGCGTTAGGCGAGGGTTGTTGTTTACTGCTTACTTACACTGCCATCTTGGGTGTTGTGGTTGGTGCAGGTTTCATCCAATAGTGGCGAGCTCTGTCCACTCCGAAGTGGTGATTCCAGTTGTAGGCTGCACGTCGGCGCGTATTCTGTGCACTCTGGTTGTTCGGCCGGCGAAGTGTGTAGCAAAGATTATCAGTTTAGGAACCTGTGTGTGTCGGGTGTCCCACCAGCCTACATTTTTATGCCTGCCATTGACAAACTATCGCTGGTGGATACTACAAGGGAATCATACATAAAAACCTGAAAAACAAGGGCATGATAAAACGAGGGTAATAAAAGCAGTAATAATTAGAATATTTACGAGCCTTACTCGCAGAAGGTGGGGAAACGCCACTACTGTCCTGGCGCTTGCTGCAGTGAGTTAAGAAAGAAAAGGAAAATCTTTCCAGGGAACCTTTGTGTCTGTCAGCAAGCTAAATAGTTACGTGTGACAAGATACTAGGTGGACAACCACAGGACCTTCAACACCTGGGTTGACCGGATAAACGAATAACAAAGCGAGTACACTACATGCATGAATATTGTGGCAAATTGTGTGCATGTCTGTCACTTAATACAACATACATAGACACTGCAATACTGAAATGAAGTTAATATCTTGTGCCTTATTTATGCGTAGCAAGTTCATTAGGAGCTCTATGGCTCACTGGTTTGACTCTTCAAGTGGTGCAGAGGATAGTAAACATATACACTGTAAAAATAAAAACACATGAGTAATTTAAGTTTTAAATATATAAGCACATCTAAAAGAATTCTTGGGAAAATTCTCTTCATTTATAATTGTGTGCCTACACATCAAATCAGATTTAAATGCTGGAAAATATAAAAACTAACCTAGCTATCCCTTGCGGGAGTCCATCTTATCATGTAGGTCTAACAGCTAATTTGTGCACTGTGTATCTTCATTGAAATGTTCAAAGGTAAGTTCCCAAGAAATGTAAACATTAATAGGTGCTGAAAATGCATTCCTACATAACAGCATTCTTCATGTAGGCGATCCTCACAAGTGCACTGTAAAAATACATGGTGACATTTAGAGGTTTACTTACACATCAAGTCAGATTTAAGTGATGAAAAATTATAAAAGTTAGAAATGTTCTTGTTACGTCCTTGTCTTCAACTTAATCACTTGTACTTTGGTGTCTTCACGTGATGCACTTATGGTAGCCATTACTGTCATTGTGGTGAGCGTCTATTTGTAATGCTACCTACTTAGCGGGCTGTCGGCCACTGAAAACTACGGAACCTTGAGATGTCAAATGTCATATTACACTGTGGTGAAAAGTTACTGTTTGATATACAGCTCTTAAGGGCTGTCTTTAAAAGTAAATTAGCGCATATTCGAGTGACTAATAACGGGTGCATTTACGTCTTTGGTTCCTTACGCTTCTTCCCCACCACCCACCTCCTTCCTGTTGACAGCGGGGTGAGGCACTTTTACGGAATACTTTGAATTTAATTGATCTGATGCTTCACTGTCTTTGACTTGCGGCTAAATTAAATGTAGTGTACGTGACAGGTCTATAACGACTCCTTTTTCACGCACATTAAGTAGTGGTTTACGGCTACTGCACTGCCTGTAATATCGGCTCACTTACTGGCGATCTACAATCTGACCTTTGGCGGGCCTCCCCCTCAGACGAAGGGCAGCGTGCAGAGGGAACGACCACATGTACCTTGCTGTGGGTCTCCACTGCAATTCCCTGTAGCGGCCAGGCATGAGGGCAGCCTTGGCGGTATGCGAGGGCATCAGGCGTCGTGGCGTCTGCTTCTGCCGCAACAGATTGGGAGGGCACTCGTACAAGGGACATTGAGGCAGTGTGGGGGAGTGACAAGCTCTCCACCCCGACTTCACCGGTTCCTACCCGTAGGGCAGGATGTTTCTTGACGGTGCAATGCGAGAGAGAAAGACCTTGACTGCGGGCAGCACAGCTCGTCGTCGGACCAAGTCGTGAGCGGCATCGACGGTCTCTGTGGCCAGGTCCTGCAGCGGGCCAATGGGAGGGAGGATCACCTCGACCTCCACTGTGGGTGACGTGCCTGATGAGGGGTAGTTGGCGGCATCGATGACAGCGGCTTCTTGCATGGCAAGATGGCGGGGCGGAGCACTTCCATGTTGGCAGCTCGACGCCCCTGCTGTCGGGTCTTCCTGTGTGATAGGCAGTTGGGGCGGAGCACTTTCGTTGGAGTTTGACGTCCTGAGTGGCGGGAGTTCTTCGTTGTTGGGTGCATTGGTTCACGTCGTAGATCCTGGCATGTCCTTGGCCACTGCCCCTTGCGATTATTCTTCCGCATTATCTGCGCTCGCACTGAGCACAGTTTCCGATGGTATAGCAGCATTTTGTTCTTTCTCATCTCAGTCAGAGGTCGACTTCATTGAAATAGGAATGGCCTTGACTTCTGGCTTCGGAGTTGTACTGGGTGGAGATGTAGGTATTTGTGCACTTCCTACCCCTCTTGACGAAGGTGCTTCCGACCGTTCGCTAATGCGGCTGGATCGGCATGGTGTCTGACGGGGTTCTCCGTCACGTGGGCTCGGCCATGACAATTCGGAGTAGCTAGATATTGCATTATTGCGTTTGGCTGCGATTTTCTCAGCATAGCTGCATGGCGTTGAGGGTATTGATCTGGCGGAGAATGCACCTTGGCGTTGTTCTACATCTGGCTTTCATGGCACGATGTAACTAGGAGCCCGGTCAATAACGATAGGTGTCGGCTCAGGTCTCGTCAAGGATCCCAGTTCGGTATCGGGAACTACCTTTTGCATTGGGGGTTCATTTTCATCTTCGGACTGGCCCGGTATTTCCCCCTCGACGTCGTCCCCAGGTGTCTGCAAGTCCTCTGGATAGGGTTGGTTCTGGCCTCAGGTGGCCTTCCTGATCCTTTCTCGTACATCCTTGGCCCAGTAGACATTGTCTCGCTTGCCTACGATACGGTATGGTCCGTCCCACTTGTTGTCACGGTCAGCACTGAATTGGTTGCTGGCTTTAGATAGTGACTTCGCAGAAGGACGGCTTCCCCTAGGTTAAATTCTCTTATCACAGTTTTCGGTTGGGGGTATTTCTTTAGAATGTAGGCATTCTGGGCGTGCGTGGTGCGGGCCAAGGCTGCTAGCCAGATTTCCTCGAGTTGAGGCATATCAGTGGGCTTGCTTTCTTGCTGCCAGTCGCCTGGTCGGCATAATGTTTGTCCCAGGAGTAGGACGCTCAGGCTGGTGTCGACGGCTTCGTTTGTTCGGCATCAAAGGGCCGTACAGTATGGTAGGGATGTACTTATCACAATGCTTGTTATCGTTACCCACACTGATATGGAGGCACTTTTTTTGATCTTCTGGTTCCTTTGTTCAGGGGGGTTGGTTTGGCGTTGAAAAAAAAAGGGGGTGGTAGTCCAGGTTTCTACCCCCCACTCCTTACAGGCGGTTTGCCATTGATGGCTCTTAAACTGTGTGCTATTGTCTGTCAGTATGGGCTTCGAATAACCCTTAATGCGAAAATCTCTGTCTCCATTTTCCACACGATTGGGGTGGTTTCTTGGCTATGTAGAGGAAATACCTCTACCCATCTTGAAAATTTATCTGTTACCACGGGCAGATAGCCGTTTCCTTTCATCCTACATTGATACAGACCCATCAGATCAGTGGCAATGTGGATCCAGGATGTCTTGGGTTTCCGTGGTTTTGCGGTGGTAGGGGTAACCGGGTAGGCATTGCCGCAGCAGCGACGCAGTTGCTAATGTACTGCTGGACATCGTGGCTTTTCCTGTCCCAATTATAATGGGTTTTAATGTCTAGCAGGGTTTCCCTAGTGCCCGGGTGATGGTGCCGGCATGTATTGGCGCATAGTTGCGGTGGAATCCAGATCTTCCAAGGCGTATTGGGCTGTCCGCTACTCGTCCACACAACGTCATCCCGTAGTTCAAAACACTGGGGCTGTTCCCGTAGTAGGTGTCGGATGTCGGGGTCCTCCTGCTGGTGTAAGGTTATTAGCAGTTGGAGAAGATGGATTTGCTCTCCAGGACTTCTTTCAACCTGGGGGGGGGGGGGGGAACATTTTCTCCTCCTCTTTAGTTTTTTCCTCCAGTATCGGGAATCGAGACAGGGCATCTGGCAGGTCGTTTACTGTACCTGTAAGGAACATGTCCCACAAGCCGAGTTTGGCCTTCGAATTCCGGGACTCGTGTAACCATTGTAGGGCTTTGGAGTCTGTCCGTAGAATGAAGTGTTGCCCTTCGAGATAATACTTGTATTTCTTCATGGCCCAGATAATGGCCAGACACTCCTGCTAATTCATGTGGTAGCGCTGCTCTGTTTCGTTTAAGCGAGTAGATGCATACGCTATCACATGTGGATTTCCTTCTATGTTTTGCTGGTACAGTACTGCCCCCAGGTCGTTGTGACATGCGTCTGTTTGCTTTATTGAGGGTTTGACTTCTTGTGGTCGATGGAGTTGGTGGATATTCGTGAAGCTGTTCAAGTCGGAAAAGGCTTGTCATTCTGGGCCCCATCGCCAACCATGTCTCTTTCTTGAGGAGTGGATGCAGTGGAGCTATGTATTTTGCAATATTTGGAATGAAGTCTCATAGCCAATTACATAGACCCAGGTACCGCTGTAGTTGTCGCTTATTCATAGGTTCTTCCGCTTTAATCGCTCGTATTGAACTGTGTTGCAGGAAGTTTCCCTCAGGTGATATGATGTGTCCCAGATAATCTATTGAGGAATTGCAGAAGAAGCTTTTCGACAGCTTGCAAGTCATTCCGTTTAATTCGAGTCTTTCCAGTACTCTTTGCAGATGGTCTAGGTGCTCCTCCCAACTATTGAAATATATTATTAATTGTTGAAATAGGCGAAGCAGAACTCGCCAATGTAACCTGCAGACATCAATCGTTGGAATGTTGCTGGGGCATTTTTCAAGCCGAATGGCACGACTCGAGATTGAAGGGTTTTGCCTTCGGGTGTTGTAAAGGCTGTATATTTGCGACTGTCCAGATGAACCGCAATCTGCCAATATCCAGACTCCATGTCGAGAGTACTGAATATTTTGGCCATACCAATGTCTCGTAGTGTATGAATCTATAGCTCGGGTAGCAATTGGGTGGGTAACTTAATTTAGTGATTTGTAATTTTTGCAAAATCACAATTTTCCGTCTTTCTTAGGCACGAGGAGTAGATGTAAAAGGCCAATTCTGGCGCAGCACATTTTTTGGGGTTATTTCTTCTAAAATTACAACAAAAAATGCAGTACACTAAATAGGATTATTTTGCCTAAAAGTACAGGAAAAAGTTAAAAACTCAAAATCTGAAATTCAATGAAAAAATTGTGAAAATCATGTTTAAAAACAAAAAACAAAGGTATTTGATTTTATATATTTTTCCTTTAATTGCAATTGATGTGTTGGATTCGTATTCGACAATGGGCCACATTTCTAATTTTTCAATAACAATTTTACCTGGATCAGCATAAGTTTTATCAACCACACCATCTACATTTTTTGTTTCATAAACAAATAAACAGTAGTTATCAGACAAATTTAGGAAAAAAAGTGATTTTATAACCATCCTTCCAGTAAACTTCATTATTATCGCGATTAAAACCAAACAAATATCTTAATGGATATATTATTTCATTTATTTGATCACTATGAACAGATTTCACTCAATATTTATCATACCAGTAGACTCTAAATAATTTTGTTCACCTGGTGATCTTAGCAAAATATTCATCATTTTCGAAGTTATTCCTGGATTATCAACAGCCTCAATAATCTGTCCATATTTTGAAATATCTACTCTAGAAAACTGAAATGGAAAATAAATACAACAAACATCAATATTATCTAATTTTTCGTATTTTGTCTTGTCTCCAACTTTATCTCCTTTGAGTAGGTGATATTCTTCCAAAACAGAAGCATCAATTGGAAAAGAAAAGCCATCTCCTATTGGAATATCAAATTCTATTCTATAATTGTAAATATTCAAATTCCCCCTTGTTTGATCAGTTGGGGGAAAAGTTTGTCTCTCAAAACTCTCAATGCTTTTATAACTCATTTATAACTAAAAAAGTTATATACAAATGGCAGAATCAAAAGGAGTTCATGAGTGAAATTGCTCATCAAGATGTATGGAAATTATTAAAAAAAACCATGAGGTAAAATATGAAGCAGAAAAAAAAAAAAAAACAAAAAAAAAATCTACCATTAATTCGTGAATTACAAAATATTGGCAAAAAAGCAGAACAAGTGAAAAAAATTACAATTTAATAACAGCACTAGTACGTGCTGCTGCAAAAAATTTAGATTTTCTACCAATACCAGAAGGAACATATTTGAAAAAGAATTATTTGCAGAACAAGAATCTCCTAATTTTGAAGAGGAAATGAGAATTGTACCTTTGAAAAATGTATCATATAACAAATGTTTCTACTATAAATCTCAGAAAAGAAATTTCTGAAAAAAAATTATTTTAAAACACTATATGGTTTATGAGCAAAAAATTGTAATTTATACATTGGAGATACCGAAGTAAAGGCAAATAATGATAAAATATCTGTTAATGGTAAAGAATATACATTAACAGAATGCCTTTCTAATTTGTTAATAAAAGAAGAAGACGTTGAGGATAATTTCACCACTGATGACTATGAAAATTACAAAGATATTGTCATAAACACAAATGTTGCATTCCGAAAAAATAAACCTATTAATCAAATAAACGTGAATCAAAGTTGGAAGTACGAGAATATAATTAAACCATTTTATAATCAAATCTATGCACAGGATATAAAAGCGCCGCCAAAATCAGCACCAAATACACAAGAAAGAATTATATCTCAAAAAACTCCTAGATCTGGTGAAGGTAGAAAAAAAAATTATTTGCCAAAAGAATATGTTTGGATGGATATTTAAAAAAAATTAATTATTAGTTATTCAGGGCGAAGAAACTGCTTGAAATAATAGTTTTTACAATGAAAAAGTGAGCATAATGAATATGTTATGCAATACATTTTCTGAATTGGTTATAAATAATTCAAAAGGTATATCATATCTTATAAAAGTTGTAAACATTCCGCATTCAATTTGGAATTCTGAACACCATGGAAAAGGTGTGATAAACTGGGCACTAAACAATTTTAATTTGCCCGAATTACATTTGTCTGGTTATAATTATTGTGACCCATTTACAAAATTAAATGAAAGACTTGAAAGAGGTGATAAAGGAGTACATAAATTACATAAAGATGCAAATATCATTATATTGCTTATTGATATCATAAAGATTTAGAATCCAAACATGAAGCAGATAACATTTTACAAAAAGAAGCAAAAGAAATTATGTTTGATAAAAATACTCCAATTGGTGAAAAATTTCTTCTGCTGCTGTTGCCTTAACTATGTTTACAAAAAGCAAATTAGAATGGGGCATTAAAATTTATTTAACTATAAATGTTTTTTTTTACTTATAAATGAAGATAACAAATATAACCATTGATATTCCTCATAAGAAATTAAAAGATTCTGGTATCGATAGATTTTTAATAGATGGTCAAATTGCAAAAAATAAATAAAAAAATTGCAAGAGGACAAAAATTTCAAATTTACTTTACCATTACCAACAGTTTAAAAGATGGCTAAAGAAAAACTGGCAATAGTTTACATCATGGAGAAATTATTTCTATTGTACTCGCCGCTTTAGGAGCGACCGCTGCAATTTATAGTGCTGTTGAACAAACCAGTAAAAATAAAAAAGAATTAGAAGAACAACAGAGACATAATTTAGCAATGGAAAATTAATCAGGAAGTGGATTAAAAAAGGAAGGCCAAAAAAAATTTGCATTTATCAGCATTATCTAATGTCGATATTGAAAAACATGTAAAGAAAATTAAATATTTCAGAAATGTTTATATAATTGATGAACTAGCAAAATATATGCACAAAAATAAATGTGCTTTGGTTTATTTTGATATTTCAACAAATCCTGGCACTCGTTGGGTTTGCTATTTTAAAGTAAAGAAATAATGTTAATTATTTTGACTCATGTGGAGACAATATTCCCACTAATTTAATTAATTATTTCAAAAACAGGAATGTTTATTATAATGATGATCGAATTCAGAATTTTAATTCAGTTATATGTGGACATCTTTGTTTAATTGTATTGTCTTTTTTTGAGAGAATTTAAGTTTAACGATATAATTTCTATATTGTTAAATGACAGATATATTTGGAAAACCATTAATCAAACCTTTAAATAAAAACTTGTGATAATATTGCTGAAGATTAAAAAAAAAAATATGTAGATTCAGAATGTAATTGGAGTGTTTCTACTTTACAAAACCAACTAACCACCTGTTTTGATTTTACAAAAAGTCATGTTTTATATATATATATATATACACACACACACACACACAACACACACACACACACACACACACACTCTCTCTCTCTCTCTATGCATTAAAAAAGGATGTTGATTCAAATGATAAAAACTATTGTTTCTGATTATACTCTAAAATAAGATAAAATTTTACAGTTTAATAACACTATTGCTGATTATATAAAACTAATAAATAATGCAAAACAGACATTAAAAAAAGAAGCAGATTCAAAATATAAAACGATAAGGAAGAAAAGTCATATTTTATTTAAGTGCAAAGTGGAATAAAACTAATAATATTTTTCACTTAGAAAATAATTCAATTTTCTTAATTTTTGTTATGGATTGTACTGTTTATAAAATAACTACTGATGAGAATGTAACTGTTCTTATGGGAAATTCAAAAATTGATTATAGTAAGCCTTTTGATGCTAAAAGAGGCGATAATTTATCTTTTAAAATAAAAATAAAATCTCTCTTTATATTGATGCTCAGATTATAATAATTGGAATATTTGTGAAATATAAAGAATAAATATATATTTTATTATTATTAAATGAAGAACACTTGGTGTTTAAAGTGCAAGAAAGTCACGAAAAATAATAATATAAAAAATTAAAATACAAAAATGGACAATTAGTTCAGAAAAGTATATGCTCGTGCAATTCTAAAATATCGACATTCTTAAAAAAAAAATTGCTCAATGTAAGAGAAGGAATAGTTAATGAATTTTATAAACCTTCACAAAAAAAATTTCCAAGACAAAAGATAATTTCATATGAATTGATGATTTATGGCAAATTGATCATGTAGAAATGAATACTAGTAATTTAAAAGTAAATCACATATAAATAAAGTGGCGAGGCATGAGATTTTAAGAAGGGGAAGCAATTTGTGCAAAACATAAAAGGTACATTTTGTGAAAAGTCTGAAAGTAACGACCATTAGTTAAATATCGACAAATTTAACTTGTTGGTTTAATGATTTTCTCCTTTCGTCAGTATACTATAGGCTGTTCATGGTTAAATGAGTACTTTTGAAAGCCCTGCTTGAAATCTACTTGTATACACTTTATGTATGTTGCCGCCTTATGTAAAATTAACGTTAAAATGGGCCTCATCACTTTATTCATGCGTCAGTCAGGTGAAACTGTGGAATTATTGGGAAAGTAAATATGTTACAAATCTGATCAATTTTACACTCCGATTCATAAAAAAAAAAAAACAGGAAGAGAAAGAAATTATTTAAATTATCACAAATTGTTACCTCACACTTTTTTTTGACATGATATGGAACTACTTTCCATCCATCATTACCAACTTTACTCTGTACATGTCAGTCAGTGCACCCGTTAAAATATATGGAGGTATGGGCAGTAACATTTTTCTAAGGTTGATTTCAAGAGTGCTCACTTTATCGTCAACAGTCTTTACTTGTGAACATTATATGCGGCCAATATTCAACACCAAGTAAGTTGGTGTATTGTCATTTAAATTAATAATAAAACAACACTTAATAAAGTCCCAATAAAGTTTTACAACCAAAATTAATATAGAGTTAAACACTTTTGTGTTGGAAAAGCTAGCAAACAGCACGAAACCAAATAACAGGCTAACATTAAAAACATTCAGATCTTATCTGCGACACTGCCTAACCCATGTAAGGCACACATGCTGATGATGTCATAAGTTTACAAATCTGCGTTGATTTAAAACTAAAACCACATAGGCTTATATAACACATGTTTTCGAACATCCTGTTTCCCAGTCAACTAGATAAACTTAGGCCTATATCAAAACAAACAAATTAACACAAAGAAATAAACACAAAAAAATTAAATATAAGATTACTTACTGAACGAGTCCGTTGATGAACATGTTATTTGCAGATTACTTATTTATTTATACTCCAGATCTATTCCTCTGTTTTTTGAGCAAATACTTCAATTACGTTATCATGAAATCTATCCTGTGCTCGCAGCTTATTAAGAAGTTGTTTTTCGACACTGAGTATGGACAGAGAAGACAGTTGTCCTTCGCCTTGTGAGTTTCGCAAATAAGTTTTAATGTGTTTCAAGGTGGAGAAGGATCGTTCTGCTGATGCACTCGTAACGGGAATGGTGAAAATGAGACTAGATAGTGTATAAACTTGGGGAAAAACCTAGTCGAGATCAGCTGACTTCAGAAAATGATGGAGTTCTGTAAAGCTTTTAACAGTAAACTGATTAGTTTAGTAAACAACAGTTAATTCACTTCGCAACCTGGGAAAATCGAAATGGCAGCCATAAATTTCTTTCAGACAACTAAGGCGTTCTTCAGGAAAAACATTCTTAAATGTTTAGAATCTTGTAGGGTCCAACGGTTCTAAAAATCTGAGTGTTTTGATTGCACAATATCTGGTCGTTGAATTTGGTATTATTACATCAATAATTTCAAAGTACAGCCTTCTGTACGATGCCTTTCAATCTTCCCCATCAATATGACTGATTCACAATCTTTTGTTTTGGTGCACCTCTGCTACGCTTTAATGCTCACTAACTTTTTGCCAGATTGAATCAAAATTATCTCTTTGTTTTTGGAGATAGTCCTTGAACTCGTTTATTTTCAAGATACAAAAATTAATGTCAAACGTTTTCTTTTGCAAAACTTGAAAAAGTACATTTGTCATCAGGAAAATAGTGGAAAAAAACATGCAATAGGAAAATGAAATCAAAATCTTGTAAGCTAAATAATGTCCCGCGAGCACTTAGCAGAGTTTCACTATCCCATTTGTCATCATTTTCAACCATTAGTTCCAACATGTTTTCTATTTCAGCTTTGTATTCACTGACCATTTCAACAAGCCTACTGTTGAAATTGCAACAGTGGGAGAGGCACTAGGAAATCGCTTCTTAACTTCATGATCTAAAGCATGTGTTCTCTTTGTTGACTTAGAGAAGAGTGTTCCAAATCCTGCAAGTGTATTAAAAATCCTTCTGCACTGGTTGATGTGGCTGACTGAATCTGATAAAACCAAATTTAGTCTGTACAAAAATGGCCTCACTGCATTTCACTCTTACAAGTGATTGAAGTCCATTTGCTTCACCTTCCATGACTGCAGCACCTCCATATGTTTGTGCTACTAATTTGTCAAAGCATTTGAAATCACTTAAAACACGAAACACGTGCTCTGATAAGGCCCTAGCAGACCGATCATAACTAACATCACTAAAGCCAAGAAAACGTTCTTCAACTGCCCCTTCTGAATTAACGTATCGCAAAAGAATGGTTAACTGAGATTTTTTTACTCACGTCTGTTGTTTCATCCAATATTATTCCTACAAACATGGTTTTCTCGATTTGCATTCTGATGCTTTGTAACACATCACAAACAGACTGAATCAAATCATTTTGTATGTCACTTGACAGACCAGAAAAAACTGTGGAGTTTCCCGAATGGCTTTTCAAATTACTGTCCATTTCTCCAAAATCATAAACAAGTTCAACAAAATTTCCTTTATTTAAAGAATTTGAAGACTTGTCATGTCCCCTAAAAGCTAATTCCTGCTTGGCGAAGAAACAAGTAACATCAATCAAACGACCCAAAATATGTCTATCCTTTTTGACATTTTCATTGTGTTTCTGAGTATTTAACCTCAACTGGTCACTTAAACAGCA
This sequence comes from Dryococelus australis, assembly GCA_029891345.1. Taxonomy (NCBI): domain Eukaryota; kingdom Metazoa; phylum Arthropoda; class Insecta; order Phasmatodea; family Phasmatidae; genus Dryococelus; species Dryococelus australis. The sequence continues at coordinate 170,588,826 of CM056997.1, read as the reverse complement.
TTCAATTCTAGTTTTACCAAACTGTTTCAGTGACATGCATGAAACTAAATGTGATTTACTGAGTTCATGCCTTTTAACCGATTTATGAAAGTTGTTCAAATCACTAAACCCGGATTTGTATTATACCTTACCAATTGTTAGGTATTTTTTGAATATGTTTGAGATAAATAAAATACATCAATATTTTTGTGTCAGCCCCAAGTAAAATAATTGTGAATAATGTCTTGATTTTCTAAAGTAACATCATCAAATATAACTAGTGTATCTTTTCCGCATTCGTCTAAAGTAGGCATTTCATCATTATTTTTAAAAAAGTAAACCATTTTTTTTTTAATTTTTAGTTTTTTGGCCGCCTCATCGATATAATTTTGTAACTGAATATATTTAGATGGGTTTAAACTTTTTGAAAAAATATACAGTTTATTACAATTTAACCAGTCTGTTTTATAAATAACATTAATTATCAAATTTGTTTTTCCACAACGGCTCGGGTCAACAATTATTGCACGTATATTATCATGCAATAATTTACCATTTTTTTAATTTTTTGATGCCACTTCGGAAATTAAAATGCTAACGCCACAGTCTGTTTTTTGCATTTATATATTAAATACTTTATTATCCATTTATATAAAAAATTAAGTTGACAAGCAATAATTTTATTAAGAAAAAACTTCATTACGATATAATACGTAATGAAAAATCGATCGCATGAATCAGTTTTCATACAAAATTTTTAACGCCAAATATAAATAATAATACTATAGCAACAATTGAAAAACTGATTCCTGTTTTTGATAAAAATCAAGTTACAACTATTCCAAGAGGTCAATATGATATTGAATCATTAAAAGAAACTATAAATTGAGTTGATCCATTTTCAACAAATAATATTGAATTAATAACAGATAATGCAAAAATAGAATATCTATCAAATCTAAATTAGATATTAAACTTGATGATAGACTATCTGCAATTCTTGGTGTTGAAAGAAAACTAACTATTGAAAAAGACAAAGTTGTTGAACACTAAATTACCAAATTTTAATCGATGTAAAACAATAAGTATTCACTGTAATTTATCATATGGTATGTTCATAAAATATGATGAATGTAATAATTTAGAAACTAATATAATTGTGAGTTTTCCGCCAAAAACTATGTTTGGTCTTGGAGATTATATAATTTATGAACCTGGATATCCAGTTTTTTATAAAATTAATAATGGGAGGTTTAATCAAATTGTTTTTGAAATTAGAGATGAAAATCACAAACTGTTTGATTTTGATGGTGCTGATATTGTTGTCTTAGAAACTAAAGAAGTTAAAAATATAATAATATAAAAATTAATTTAAAATTATTGTTTTTGATATCCATGTGGTAATGTATCTATTTCATTTTCTAATATAATTATTTTGTTATCATAAGGACTTAGTACTATTTTATTAACTTCGACTCTATATAGTTCATGTTTCTCACTCCTTATTAGATTCATTGTTCTATATTGTATTTTCTCTTTAAACAAACAATTCTTATAGTCATCAAATGTAATTCACACCTTTAGATTTTTTATTTTCTTTATCGCCAACCTTATAAGCACATTTTTTAAAATCATAAACCAACAAATTCTTTCATTATATTACCATTACATTCATCTTTCCTAATTTTTTTTTTTTCCTTTATTTGAAGCATGTTATAAACACTCTCATTTGGATAATCACTTGTATTAAATTTTTCTATCATTGACTTCATATCTTCGTAAAAATTTTATGTTTGTATGTTATAAATGTATGAATCGGTATCTTGTTAACATAATTCAATTTTATCACCATATTTTGGTTTTATTATGTTACATAATGAAAATCATAAATTAATTCTTTCGATATGTTTAAAATTGACATAGCAACGTAAATTGGTTTATTAAATTTTATATTTGTTTTATTCATATGTATAGCTGCAAGATTTTCATTTAATATAGTACTTCTTTTGAAATTTGGTTTTGCTACTAATTTTTCACATTTTTCACCATCTGTACTAGTTTTATAACAATTCTGTTTCTAATATTTTCCACTGTTTTACCAAACACTGAATTATTCATGAGCTTATAAAATACTTTTTCTAAATCATTTTTAGCATTAGTTATCATTGTTGTGTTTAAATCTATATACTTTTTCAGCCAATCGTACTGATCAAATGCCAATATTCTATGTATTTTAGTAAGTTTTAAACCATTATTTAGACACTGTTTTAAATTATGATAGTGAATTACATACTTTTCTTTATTATCTAAAGTTGTTAATAATTTAGATTGATTTGTTTTTGGAACTACCTTATTTTCAGGACAAAACGGTAGATCTTTATGTATGTTATGTAGTTCTTGTGAGTATTTTAAATCAACTTCTAATATATAGCCATACTAAGAATCGTCTTTTAAATTTAATATTTTTTCACTCCAGTAATCTAAATCATTTACTGTATAATAAACCCAGTCGAAACCACCATATGGTAAAGATTGTGACATTGCCCAACCATATAAATTATTAGCATCAAGATATGCTTAATTTGATTCTTGATTAACATTAAATCATCTAAATATTTGTTATTAGCTTTAACATATCACTTTCAACATTGTGATATTCCACCTCTAGTTACTTTTTCAATCATTAAAATCATATCATAATTGTGTAATAAATCTAGTGGTGCTTTAGTCATTTTAAAATTGTATCCCATGATAAACCTGGTGCTGTAAAATACCACGCAATAGCTAAATCATAAGCATTTATACATGTATTTCTAAAATCCTCGAATATATCTGTTAACAATAATACCTCACTTTTTAAATATAAATAATGTAATTCACCAAGATTTTTAATATTTAATTGGTTTCATATGCATTTTGCATGCTCAAAATCAGCATCAGTTATACCAGATTCATTAATTCAACTATCCATATAATCATGGATAAACACCTTTTTTAATACTTAAATCTACATGTTCTTTTGGAAAGTGTTTTTGTGTGTATTTCATTTGATCTTTACATAAATTAGATGATAATTTATCCAAACATCTGGCCATAAATTTAAATGTGTCTATAAACCTCATTTTTAAATTTTCTGTTTGCTTCCCAAAACTAATAAAGTTTTCTTCATTATTTGCAATTAATTCTATATTTTTATTGTCATATCATTGCCCTTAAATAAATAAATGTGCATCATATCCAACTAAATTATGAAAATTAATTGGAACAAAATTTGGTCATTTTAATTTTAGATTACAATTATTACATACTGGATTAATGAATTATCCACATATGTGATCATGATGACACACTTTATTTATTTTTCTCTGTATATTCACATTCGCACACAGTACATATTTTTGATTTCCTATATAATATTTTTTCTTCTTTTGTTATTGGATGCATTGGTTCAATTTGTGAATATATTTCACCAATTTCTTCTACTTCTCTTTTTATTGATCGCATAAATATTTTATGAGCATTTGGGCCTCGATATACTACTAGAGGCTTATAATCACCATAATTAGAAACAATATAATAACAAAAACTATATGCTTAGTGTAATTGATATTTCATTGTATATGATTCATCATTTAATTTTAAATCAATATTATTTATTTGTTCATAAGTAAGTTTATATCTTTCTTTAAGTGTTTCTTTATAAAAATCATTATCAATATCATTCTCTGTTAAAATTTGTATTTTTTAATTAATTTAGATTTTTTTATTTCTCTTGGATTTGGTTTAGTTGATGATATTTTCTTTAATATTGATTCAAAATCTGCATATATTGAGAATGGAACCTTCGTTGTATGTTTATACTTTTTAAATTTTATTTGCTCTCCTTTTGGGGGTAAAGTGATTTTTACAGCTTCATTTTTCATGTTATCTTCAGTATGTTTGTTTAATTTTTCTTCGGAATAAAGGAATTGAATACACATATCACATATATAAGTTTTATGTTGTTGATTTTTTTTTTGTGCAGAAAGCAGTTTCGATCAATCTTTTATCCAACAATAATGCAAGTTTGTATCACTTTTGAAATAAAGTAAATATATGTGTTTTTCCTTGTATTCTTTGTGAGTTTTAGTGTATATACTGTGGACTTATCATCAATAAAGTATATGTTTATAGATGTATCAATTTGATTTTCTATTTTTGGTATATCATTAATTTTAATAGGATATTCATATTTATATATTACTTCAACAATATTAAGCCCCACGTTTTTATATTTGGTTACTCTATCTGAATTTTTTCTACTGGAAATAATGCAAATTTTATCACCCAAAGAAAGTATTTTTGATCATTATTCTTTACATTTATGCATGCATTATTATTTTTAATTACTTCTGCTAATTGTATTCCAATTATTTTATATAAAGCCCATCCTGAATCTCTTTTTTGAAATTCACATAATTGTGTAAGTATTTCTTGTATTATGAATTTAAAATTTTCTTTAATGTCTCCAGCATTCCATTCTGTATAATTGGGTGATTGAAAAGTAAACAATTATACTTTATTATTTTCTTGCTTATGAAAATTAGCACATAATTTTATACTGGTTTTCACACCTCTAAATATTTTAAGATTATTGTGTATTATCTCAAATATCTTATTTTTTGCTGAAGTCAAAAAATGAATAGGCTGTACTAAATTAAAAGTATTTTCAAAGATATATGTTGATATCCTACTTTTAAAAGCTTTATTAACTAAGTAAATTTTGTTGCTTCTTCTTCTATTTTTTTGTTAACAAAATAATTATTATAGAGTGGAAATGTTTCTGTTAATTCTTTTTTATCTTTGGGATATAATTCATTAATATTTGCTTCAGCCAAACGTAAATTTGTAAAATTATTCTTTGTTCTTTTTATCTGCTTGTCTATAACCAGCTGCATAAAAAATTGTAGACGACTTCTAATTAAGTCGTTTTTCCGTAGTCTAGTTATATATTTTATTTTAAGATATTTAGCAATACATCTCAACATCCTCACCCCCTCACCTTCCAACACAGTTGTTACACAAGCCTCCATTTTTTTATAGTTGTATATATAAGAGAAAAAATTTTATAAATAAAATATAAAAACAGATATACTGAATAAATAAAAAAGTGCTTAAATGACTGGGAAACTGTATTTAACTTCTTGATATGACGATAATTCTCCTATAATCACTAAAACATTTTTTACATGTGGTTGAATATTTGTCCTTACTATTTTTATTAAGAGAAAATAATTATATATATTCTCATTAAACACTTTACATGTTTTTGTTGGATAAATATCATGATTTTCGTTTAAATAATCTAATGCTGTACTGTTGCGATTTACTATTTTTATGCTTTTTGATAGATGTATTATAAACATATTTTCCACATTCGCACATTAGTCTCTCTTTTTTCAATTCATAACGGCTACTAGCATATTCACTATAACATTTTTTACAGATGTTAAACTGTTTATCTTTTGTATGTTTATGCAGTGCAAGACTTTCTATATTTAATACTTTGCCACACTTTTTACATTATTTGTTATTATTTTCCATTTTATTTATTAAGACAAATATTTTATAAAGAGAAAAGATATATATTTTTTTTAATTTCAAAGTTTTTGCAGGCTTATTAAATTTGTTTCTTTTTAAATAACACAAACCAAAAATGGAGGCTCTGCTTAACAAATTGAACAATTCATATGAATTGACTAAACAATGTGACCTCGAAATTGATAAATGGTATGAAACTACAGAATTTCAATTTTAGGAATCTAAGTTTGGCAAAAAAATTAATTGCATTCTAGATTGTAATCATGAAATCACTTTACCAGATCGTTATGCAAAGATAATTGATGAAATAGCTTAAAAATTATGAATGGAGGGCGAGTTTTTATAGTGTATAAAGATTTAAAAGAAATGAAAAATGGAAAATCTGTACATGATATTGAGTTTAATATTTAAAATCTATCAATTATCTTTTTTGATATTTCATTTGATTTTCTTGTTTTAGCCTTAAATTTGCTTGATTTTTTGCATAATTTTTCTTGTTTTACATGTGTCAAATCATGTGAGCTCATTTTTGAAAAACTGCTCAAATGTTCTTGTTTTTTTTAAACTTAAAATTGCCCGTTTTTGAGAGCTCCTTTTGAAATAGCTTTTAGAGTTTAAATTTAGCCTTTAAATCCTTTGATTTTGTTTTTTTTTAACATGATTTTCATGATTTTTTCATCAAATTTCAGAATTTGGGTTTTTAAATTTTTCCTGTACTTTCAGACGAAATAATCCTATTTAGTGTACTGCATTTTTTGTTGTAATTTTAGAGGAATAACCCCAAAAAATGAGATGGTCCAGGAGCCGCATTATACATCTATTATGAGGACATGTGAGTTATATGGGGAATTCGATGACTCTCCATATTTCCCTGATCCTTCATGTCGTTGACCTGTTCCATGATGCGGTCACGACAGCAAGCTGACACTCGGTATGGTCGATTGTAAACCGGTACGTCGGTGGTTGGCCATATTTTGTGCTGTATATAGCATGTTTGTCTGAATGCTCTGTCGTGCTCATCTAGCACGACTTGTAATTGGTGGAATTATGGTTCTTCAAGTTCGTGGTTAATGAACATCGGGTCAATGGGCATTAGTGGGATGTCGTCTGGGTTTTGATCTCAGTTTACTGCGATCCGGTAATTGCTCCCAGATAGGCTCTACGTTGTCCGTGATGTAGAATACATTGATTGCAGATGAGCCACAGACACCCTAGTATTACTGATTTGGACAGGGTTGGGGACACAATAAATTGTGTCGGTGTAGAAATACTTTGTATTTTTATTGTTAAGGTAATTCTTCCGGTTATGACTAGGGTGGAGTCTGGTTGCGCCATTTGTACTGTTCTGGTTCGTGATCTTATTCTGGTGAGTTGGTTTGGTGTTGACAAATTACTCAGGATAAAATTGCCTGTGACCACTGAGTCTAGTAAGGCGAGCACCCTGTCGTTATTTGCTTCCACTTCTATGTGGGGGGGGGGGGGGTTTGGGAACCAGTACTTCCTCACTTAATCCCTGGAGGATGGGCCTTTGTAAACTGGGGGTGGTAGCCCGCTTCGCACCCCAGCGTCTGCGTTCCCCGACTTACTACCGGGAGTCGGCTTTTCAGTCGGTCTTGCTGGAATAGTTGACGGCGTCTTGTCAACTCGTTTGGGTGGAATGGCAGCCCCCCTCTGGTTTTCCAGGACAGTCTTTATTCCAGTGGTTCTCTGTGCAGAACCAGCATTTGGGTACGAATGCCATTCGAGTGGTTGGAGCTGGTGCGTCTTTAAGGGGTGCTCTCGGTGGAGTTCGTACCTCGGGAACCTTAGCTAATACTGGTTTTTCGAGACTAGCCTGTGCTGCAAAGTAAGTTTTGTTCTGCATCTCGGACTCGGTTAACCAGTTCGTCCAAGGTGGTGGTGTGTGTGTGTGTGTCTCTGTGTCTCTCTCTGTCTCTCTCTCTCTCTGTGTCTGTTGTCTCTGTCTCTCTCTCTCACACACACACACACACACACATTGTTCATGTAGTTGGTCACACGTGTACTAACAAGCAACTACTAGAAATGCCCACATACCTCGAGTTTATGGTGTCCTATGTTCAGGTGCTCCCCATATGGTGCACCAGTTTGTGATATGCAGCATGTTGCACTCAGGTACGTGAATTTATGGATGCTCGGTGCAGTTTTGCTTACTTAGGCCTAAATTTAAAAAAAATATTAAATGATTTTTCCAAAAATTTTGCTATTATAATTTATTGTTTATATTATCCCATATATGCCACATGGTTTGAATTTTGACATGTTTAAAAACCCTTGCATGTGTATATACAGGACGTGTCTAAATTCCCATTACACATTATAAGGGCTTGTAGTGGGGACCAAGACGGTTACATTTTGCATAGGAACTTATGTGCGGACCGCAACCTACTTCCTGCGAGGCCACATGAAAGGCTTGATTTACCAGACCTCTGTGGAATCAGAGGAAGAACTGCTGGCGCGGATTATGACTGCGGCGAATCTTGGACGTCCAGGTATTGGTGATCATGTGTACCAGAACATGGTAGGTATGTACCATATTTGTGTAGACGTCGCTGGCCGTCACATCGAGCCCTTCTTGTAAGTGGATCCGGAAGAAAAACAACTTACAGTATGTTACAGACGTGGGAGAGGTCAACATGTGATGTGGTGGTGTTTTGTTTGTCGCGGGGAAACGGTATATAAGTTCTTATGCAAATAGTCACCGTCTTGGTCCCCACTACAAGCCCTTACAGTGTGTAATGGGAATTTAGACGCAACCTGTATGTATATACAGATTGTTTCTTAATTACGTGGATAAACTCCGCGTGCTTATTCCTCGCGAAAAAATAAGGCGAAAACATACACAACTTACAGCCCAAAGTGCATCCCAAGGGCGATACGCCCCTTTGAAGTAGAAACAATAAGACCAAGTAATTGCACTTTCTACGAACAAAATGTGCAGTCTAAAACATAAGATTCTTTAAAATGTTAAATTGACAAAGTTCTACGATCTGTGTGATGTTCAACACCATGAAAAAATTTATTTGTGGCAAAATAGGGGTTGCAGCCCTATTTTGCCATTTGGTTCATTACATTTTATATGGCATATTATGAAGTAACAGGTTAAAATAAGATAAAAATGCCTGAATCATCATTGCCCTAATCCCAACCGTTTCCGATGAATACATGCATAAAATACACAACCAAGAAATACGGTGGCTGGGTATGTAGGCAACACGCAGTTCACCCGAGAAAATCGGTCGGACGTCGTGTGGCATACCACGCTAATGTAAGATAACAAAATACCATAGTGGTGGGTTAATAAATAAATAAATCATGTGAGGCGAACGTGAATGGTATCCAGGATTCGTTAGTTAACCACTTTCACTTGAACTGGTCCCATCACTAATATATATATATATATATATATATATATATATATATATATATATATATATATATATAATAAAGAGGTTGTGTGGGTTTATTTATATGCAACGGCTAATCTCGGAAACTGCACTGCCGATTCTTATATTTCTTTCACTATTAGAATGCTACGTTCTTCCAGATAGACATATGCTATGTTTAATTTTTTTTTTTTAATCCTTGAGAAATTTCAAAATTTGTAAAAGAAGTCGGAGCAAAATGAGCTACTTTGCTGCTTTCTAAGCATACTCAACTATAACTACAGGACCGATTCTTATAATTCTTCTATATAGACACAGACTATGTTTAGTTTTTAAACAATTCCTTGAGAAATTTCCAAATTTGTAAACCAAGTCGAAGAAAAATGAGCTACTTGGCTGGTTTCTAAACATGTTCTACTAAAACTATCGAAGATAAATTGAAGGGTTTGCATCAAAATCGATTTATATCCATTTTCGAAGTTGTTTTTTTTTGGGGGGGGGGGGGGGGAAACCTTTTTAAAATTGTTATTTATTAATTTAAAGTTTCCATTGTATAATTCCAAAAGTACTTCACACTGCACTTCATTTGGAAATCAAAAATATTTTTAGTATCGAATAACAGTTGAGAAAATAAAGAAAATGTATCGGAGGTAGATCTTTGCCCAAAAATATGCTAAAGTTTCATTTCAAGGCAAATATTTTAACATTTTGGCTCACTTACATTTCAAGTATTCAGCTGTTCTGTAGTTTTGAGGAATAAAATAGCACATGGAACATGTGTTGAAAATATTTAATTATGCAAAAATAAAGAAATACACAAATGAATTAAAAGAGTTCATCATGAAAAAACTGTGCTTTTGCAAGATATGTTCTTTTTTTCAGTTTTCAGTCGACTTATTTCTTCAGCCTGTCTGCCATCTTCATTAATACCACTTTCAAGCTCGTCACACTTCACACACGAATCTGATCGGGGACTTCCAAATGAATATTTGAAATTAGCTTTCAAGTGCCGATAATAAAAATCGTACGATATTTCAGGCTTAAACTCTTCTTTCTTGCCCTCTTGGAATATTTTGTACATCTGAGGCTCATATTTTTCAAGATGAAGGTAGTACATTTTAGTTACATTCATCTCTGGAGAGAGATAATAGCGCTTACTATCATTTCAGCTGTAGTGCGACACCCTTCTTGGGAAACTTTTGATGTGCATATGTACCTGATTAACAAGATTTTCTGAAATTTTGTTAGTCCTATTAGAGTGCTTTCCTGTTTTGTCCTTTGGAATAGTGATGGTTTTGTCTACACTGGCAAAAGAAGCTAATCGTTGAACTCTTTTAGTGGAAATTCCATGAAAAGATGCAAATGATTTCCTACAAATTTTACGAGTAAATGTTCCTAGTCTGATGGTATAAATATTAGGAAAATTTATTCGTACTGATTTGATAGCTTCAGATGGTCCGGCAGAGTCACAAGTAGATGTGCGGTGTCTTTGTACAGAATTTGCAGTAATTAAGCCACCCAAATAAACATCGTGTTCATGTTTATCACCAATGCTATTAAATTATTTCAAAATCGTTTTCCTCTTACCTTCTTCTATGTCTTAAAACATTCATATCTTCTATGTACTTAAAACATTCATATTTGCATTTGCAATCTGCTCCTATTTTTCGGTGTCCAACCTGTTGTTCCTTCCTGTTTCGATGAACTTCTCCTTTAGCCAGCTTCCTCTTCTTTTAATATCTCTTCCATTTTGCTGGATTAGGTGATTTTCTCTTCTTGTTCTTACTTTTACATCTGGTAGAATCACTTGAAATAGTATCATTAGGCGATGAAATATCTGTTGCCATATTGCTTGACAAGTCGGAAGAGTCACCATCTCTCATATTGATAAACATATCACACAAGATATTTCGTTCGCAGGGATTAAAACATTTTAAAATAATGTTATAATCTCTATAACAAGTGCCACAGTTTACAACACCACCACACAGCTACACGTAACATCTGACTGAACAATAAAGAACTGGTTACTGTGATACCAAACCTTTTCTGCAAACGCTTCCCTTCTTTTCGTGGGACAAAAAGGATCTAATTCCAGGAGCTAGATCTACATTGCTCCAAACACTAAAGGGGGCTTTATGTAAAATTCGTGTTATAAAGGAATGAGGGGCAGTGAAATAGATCTGGCATACTCCAAACGATCGGGCAAATTTTTTTTACACATGAATCAATTAAAATCTGAAAATCTTTTTTTTTTTTGGAGCTAGCTCCTTTTTTATGCAGACCCTTCAATTGAAACAATGCTGGGATAAATTGTGTATCTTAGTTAAAAACGCAAGTCGTCGCAGGTAATCGCAAGTTGTTGCATGTAGTCATGGGCAGTCATAAGTTGTCGCAGGTTGTTGAAAGTTGACACAAGTAGTCGCTGGTATTCGCCGCGAGTTGTCGCAGGTAGTCGCAAGTAGTCGGAAGTAGTCGCAGAGGTAGTCGCAGGTTGTCACAAGTTGTCGCGGTTAGTCGCAGGTTGTCGTTGATAGTTGCAGGTAATCGCAGATTGTCACAAGTTGTCACGGGTTGTCGCAAGTGGCCATGGGTAGTCGCAGGTGGCCATGAATGGTTGCAGGTAGTCACGGGTAGTCATGGGTAGTTGCAGGTAGTCACTGGTAGTCATGTGTATTTGCAGGTAGTCATGGGTAGTTAAGGGTAGTCTCATGTACAAGTACGTATTTCAATAACTCCATAAAACCTGAGTGAAGCGATGGTGGGTTGCTAGTGTATGTCTACATACATACATACATATATATATACATACACATATATATATATATATATATATATGTGTGTATATACACATGTATATATACATGTATATATATACATGTGTATATACACATGTATATGGGTTTTCTGTATACAATTCACTTCTAAGGAAGGGTCATGTAGACTGCAATTCTCATGCCATAAATGGCATATTGTTACAAGACACCTGAGGGGCGTATCCGTATCCGAATTTGTGAGGGATGGGGGGCTTAATAAAAACAAACGAACTAAATGTGATTTTAATTTATTCACACAACTATTATTTACAGCATTAATTCGCATATCTTCACAATTATTCTTTTTATATCTCAATGAGCACAGTATTTAATACATATCGCAACTCTAATTAAAGTCCTTCTGAATGTCTCTGTTTGGTTATAGTCAATTAATTCACATGCATCATTAACACATGTCCAGTCTGTCTGTTGCCATCATTTGAAATGTATTTCACTCACGCATTTGGTCCAGTAGTCCAGCCTGTCAGTTGCACACTTCACTGTATCGGTGCTTGCAATCACAGATTTTCCCCCTGCTAGTCACTTCTCTCGCCAGTCGTCGCTCTTCTCGCTCTTCGTCTATCGCTCCAGGTTGCGCAATCGCCCAAACTCCAGACACTCTTCAGTTCCTGGCTCGGAGGGCCGATGCACTTTAGTATCAGCAGCCAAGATCTGGAATATTCCCTGCACCCCGAGTCATGCTGAGAGAGGCAAGGACGATCAAAATCAGAACATTCTTCAGGTTAATGCAGAAATTCAATCTGCTGAATGTCGGGAGTGCGCGAGCCACAAAAGGCTTATCACGGCGGCATGCGCGGCGGTAAGCCTGTGTAAGCTGGCTTTTGTCTTCACCGTCCGCTCGTGGGTTAAATGCGTAACCATCACACATTTCCGCTCTCTCACGTAGCGAGCGCGTAATAACATGATAGCTGGGTCTTCCCGAATGTGTAGTGGTAAGAATTCGTATACCAGCGAAATTTCATTTGCTGCAAAGTGAATTAGAAACTCTTACGGGGGGTAATAAAGCTTGTTTTCTATGTCAAGAGGTAAAAGGGTTTTACTGCTTCCAAAATTATTTCGGTCCACGTTTTCACCAACAAATCGGTGCATATATATATATATATATATATATATATATATATATATATATATATATATATATATATAGGGCACTTTCTTCTATAAAACTTAGTATTAAAACTACTGCTTGTTCATACACCTTAATATTACTGTCTGCCACGGCCTAAAATGTACTGCGAGGCCGAATATAACGCTCCGTGATAGACATTGTTGTTATTGTCCAAGATGGCGGGTGTACATCAGTCTTTTTGGAGGCTCGGGGGTATAATCACAACATATTAGTTATTGAAGCTCAGCCTTCGTCCAACCTCCTACCTGTGAGGACGTGTAATTAGGTTTGTTCCTACTCACGTGGTACACACTTAAATTACTGTTACAATTTCTCTCTTTATTAAATAAAAGAGAGAACTGTCCTGCACAGGTTGTGTTTAAAATGTAAACCAAATATGCGTTGGCCTGCCCGTTCACCAGACCTAACCACTTTAGATGTATTTCTGCGGAGAACGTTAAAATACTGGAATACTAAAATGCTGAAATGGTGCATGTGCAGTAGTCTTTACAGGGCGGACTGAAAATTTTATTATAGCTGGTGGTTTTCATTCTGAACACAACCTGTGTTAGATAGTTTTCTCCTTCATCTTCAGCATTCACAGAATTAGTTTATCCAGTTTTGTATTTCGTAAGAGAGTACTGATACATGGTATAGTAAAATCATATAAATGTATACAACATGTAACACGTGTTTCTCGTACATTCAGAAGAAAACCAAACACACTTTAACGAAAAGTAAATATACGAACACCATAGCCTACTAACAAAGCAGTTAAATGTAGCAGATAATTGACGGTGTTCACAACTATCATATTACGATAGAGCGTAAACTACTTACACTATAATCCTGCAAAAGAACACCACTTACATAAATAATTCCATCTAGTTTTATTTCCTTCGTGTCGTTTGTAAAAAAAAATTGTTCGAGAAATACACATTCTAATAGTCATTCATATTTGTGAGCTGCAATTATGAGCCCTGGTCAAAACTCAAATTCTGTGAAACCGGCATATCAATAGCAGCCTCCGTTTCAGAAATTTTTGCGGTACAAGTTTTGATGATTATTCATATATAACACTTCTATTAGATATAAAAAAAAATAACAAGTATTTCTAATAAACGTGTAAAACTTGTATCAGAAGGAAGACGCCCAGCGTAATAAAGTATCAATTGTGAATAGTAATTCGGCTTCTAATAGTAAAAATAAGGGCGAAAGGCGTGTAACTTGCGGTATATTTCTGTCCTTAAGCAGCCAAGATAGCGGGCTGATAAAGACAGCAGGCACCTAGTTTAGTTTCACGGCTGTGCGATAGCAGAAGCTAAATGCGCATTGTTAGCGCTCCCCGTGACTTTTCAAGTACATGATAGCTCTCCCCCACTACAAGATAATGTTGACTAGCTCCGTTGTTTTCCGAAATGAAGTCATGAACGGCAGAAAGCAGTTTCCTGCTATCGATTTCGTGAGCTGCTTCGACTGGGTTGTTTGGCTGTCGTGTCCACGTCTGTATCATGCCGAGAAACAAAGGTAGGACATGTATTCTTACAGGATTACTTTATCTGTGGTACCCAACCAGTAAAACCGAATGCGAACAAAACTGAACGTAATTCCGCGTGGTAATATAATTTAATTTGGAAGCTTTTTGAAGAGTGTTCAGACTGATAACGTTATCTTAATGCACGGTAGAAGCACACAAGTGATTTATCATTTAATTTTTGTAGCGAGAGAAAATTATTTTGTTTGTTATACTGACAGGCGTGAGGGCCTACCGTTCTTTGATGGGGCCTATGTGTGTTTGGAAATGATGTTAGAATACCATAGCGTGTCAGTACATCAAAATTAATGCATTTCTTATGATTTCCCTTTCCTGAAATAACACGCTATGCTCTGGATAGTTCAGGCTATACTTAATAAACAGAAATAAAATATGCGTGAGAAGAAGGGAAGTTCCTCCCAAAAGAAAATGTGTATGTGGTACGAGTATGGGAGATTGTATAGCTGAGGCATGACCATGGCCCTTTTGAAAAATATTTATTCTAAATTGACAACATATATTCTTGTATGTGTTATAAATTAAACAAATTTATTGAAATTAGTTTCGGGAACAAATTTATTCTGTGAGTTTCTCTTCAAGATACCAAATTGCGAATAACTCTTTGGGGAATTTCGATTGCTATTTTATAGCTACCTCCACGGGGATCTTCATTAATTAAATTGATTTTTTAATGAAGATGGTGACGTCTTCCAACTATGGAATATTGACCGAAGGTAACCTGTTTCCAGGGTCGCTAAGGCCATGTATTCTAACCAAGAGTTTCGTGTTCGAATCTCGTTTGTGATGTTTTGAAATGAAAGTTTTTCCATCCCCACTCCCCCTCCCCCGACTACCACGGAGACATAATGCGAGAGTTTTAATAATATCACTGTAAAAATTATTGTTTCTGAACAAAATAAGAACCACGAGAACCAGTACATACATCGTTTACGGTGTTCTATGGAGTTTTTAATACCGTCCATAACATGCCTGCTAGTCAGGAGGCGACACGTGTACGCAAATTTTTACGTACAACGACGATTGCGCCTCACCTGCATTTTACCCTGAGGATTCGCTCTGCAAAATTTGAAGAAGTTCTGTTGAGTTTCAAGGGACTTAGAAGTATTCAAGACGGACAGAGATCGTCTCATTATATAGGATGTTTGACATATTATCTATTTAACAATTTCAATAAAACATTTTATGCTGGCATTGTCTATTTCAAACATCGTGTATAGAGCCTCTTTTGAACTAGTTTTGTAAGATAGTTCCATATAAGAAAATAAGGGTTTTGTGCCATATCTCGGAGACCAATCAACCGATTTCCATCAAAATTATCACACAAGTAGCGTTATGATAGGTCATGCATACTTATGTTTTAGTGGCTCAGACACCTAATTTCAAAATGATGGCCGAGTAAATATTTCAGGATAGTGAACCCTGTTATTCGAAACTTTACACTGATTACAACCGAAATTGGTGCTCCGAATCTTACCTCCGTGATGCAGTTGATTGCAAGCTATCTTAATTTTACGAGTTTTTCTGAATTCGAATCCCGGGTAAGTCACTCGTGTATTTTGTCATTGTATTGTTTTACATGTTTCCGGTTTCATCTCTATTGATATTGCTGTCAATGAGACGTCAACGCCTACCTACCATCCAAGCTTTCAAGAACTTCACTAAAATCTATCTGCACCCATGTAGTGGAAAATAGGCTCATTAGTTATCACTAACTTGTTGTTTTAAGTGACATCGTTATTACAGAATTTAACAGTTGTAACTTGTTTTTCATGACTTAAACGATTCCTGGATATTACAAAAATTATTCTAGGTGTACATATTAGAAATAGGTATGGCTCTTGTATCATCAAAATGACATACTAAAAAATGTTTTCATTGAATGAATTAATGCGCATGATAAGCACTACGCATGTCAGCATCAGTTTAGTCCGATTTAAGAGATGGAGACATGCAACATGTGAAGCAAAATACTATGTCGACAAAAAGTTTGTTATACACTTAAAACTCCTTAGTTCAGGCAAGCTAGCATTCTATTGGTTATAGGCCAACCTTGTTGGGATTCCTTTCGGTATTTCCTGAGGTATGATATAAAAACTTAATTTTCGTGACAAAAGAGTTTAGAAATAAGTGAATTTAGCTCGTAAGAAATTCTGACAGTGTATTAAGTTTTATTGAAGTAGTTCTAATAACTCACTAGATGTGGCATACCAACCTTTCAAAAATGTACAGTTGAGTTGTCTCGAAAACAAGCATCTGAATTTCTAAATATTCGCAGTTTTAATGTTTTAGTATTGCATTGCTTTTATGTGAGATTTGTGGGGACTCAGTCCTTGAGACACTGTAGGAGCACTGGCTCTATATTTACGGTGGCAATATCTTACAGGATGGCAGAAATATCAGGTTGCGGATAAGCGTATTTTATACTTGAAATAGTGACTATGACGCTTCTATGTTTGGCTTAACCTGCGTTCTACTGTGTTAATTTCGTTTATTTTTTATATTTGTACGAAATAAGATATACATGTTAAATTTAAATAGCTCATTTAATTAGTTTTATTAAAGTTATTTCCCACTATTTCCATACTTTTTCCTGACTCCTATTTCTTGTAACAAAAAAAAAAACGCTAAAAATGTATATAATAATGTCCGACTGTTGAACACCTTTAAGCATAAAAAATACAACAAACATTTTCCCAGGGAAGTCGTCAACGATGTAGATATAGGAGGTCAATGTCTTAACGCCGGATTAAAGAAGCAGTTTTCTAATATCTCAGCATTAAAGTTATATAGTTGGTTTTTATGCGTGTACATAAAAATACGAAGTGGAACGTTATTGAAACATTTACTTGTATATGAATTTCGAGTTTGCCTTGGACTACTAATCCATGGCACACGTCATTGAAGGTTACGAAATAAGCATAAATGTTGACCTTATAACAAGGTGCTTTCGAAAGTACTTTGTTAAACGTTGCAACTTATTATTTTGTATTTTACGGCTGCCGAGAACCATAAAATACTGCACTAATGATGAAAGCGTAGACGTAAAATTAATTTATCTCACTGTCTCACTGACAATGTGACTGTTACACAAGCATCGGCCTCAGATCAAGCCTGACTCCACCTACGTCCGACGGAGAATGGGCTAATCATAGCATATAAAAGTGTATGTCGGTGCAAGTATTGCGGGGGGGGGGGGGATGAGGGAGACACGTCCCCTCAATAATTTGCCTTTTTTTATATTTTGAACATGACATTATTTAAGTGGTTTTGTATAAGACGTCTTATGCCCCCTCAAAAATCCATAGCTAACGACGCCGATGGGGGGGGGGGGGGACGGTGGATAGTAAATTCGGAAATATAGAAGGATTTGTATAAAATATTAACGCACTAATCTCTCGCACTTTTTTTTTTTTGTTCCCCATAGGTGTTCTAACGATATCCCATTGAAAACTCCTATATAAACAAATTACTATGACGTCTTTGTTTCGTGCATGTCTCATGACATAGATAAGGTGGTAGTGAGTATGTTGCACATTGTTTACGTGCGTTCTGCGATAGTTGTGCCGAAATGTTTGTTTTCCGGAGTAACTTACATTGTTGCTTTGGAATTTAAAGATTTTGCTACGTTGTATTCTGGTTACTGAGAATACGGCATTCGTTCTCATCGTTCGGAGGTGATTCAATTCTAAAAATATTCCGTTGAAAAACATTTTACATCCAAAATAAAAATGTTCTTCTAGTAAAATCTTTCAAATGGGCTGTGCAGCTGAACTAGAAGATACTAGATCGTGCTCGTCAAGCACGTGGATATAATTTTTTCTTAGAGGAGAGCCAGTTGCTGTAATCCGCCGGTGTATTTTAATCTCCGAGTGTTGTCTTGCCTCTTATTGGCTGGCAGAGATAGAGAGAGAGGCGAGGGTAAACAGACGAGAATCTAGGACGGAGGCACGTGAGCTAGACAGCGGTGTTAGGCGACACAATGAAGGCACTAGGAGCGGAGCAGATAACGGCAGCAGATAAGTAGATTGTCAAGATCAAGATCTGTGCAGTAATGCTGCAGTTGTGCAATGGACGAAAGCCGACGCCGAGTGCAGTTCGACCCACTGGAAGGTAAGACATCTCTGTAACGAACCAGTATTTTCTTTTATGTTCCAAGTCTCAGAAACCATCTACAACTCGTGTGCAAATTAGTCAACTTCAGTAGTTGGTAATAATAATTTTTTAACAACTAGGATTCATGCGAAATTAGTATACAATACTGTTTTAGCGAAAAAAGAAAATGCGAAACAAATCTGATTTTTATAGTTTCTCGCCAAAACAGCCATGTCTGGCAAAATTATTAGAAATACATTTTTTAAAGCCATTTAAATTTTTTTTAAACATTACACAATTTTGATAAGTCGGCATTATAGGTAAATATATTATTAAATTATTAATCGTGTGTACAATATGAAAGAAGTAAATTGATCAGGCCAGCAACAGCCACAGGGGACATTTCAGTGGCATCTTGAATGGAACTTTTACTGTTTTCTTATAATCAAAGCATCAAAGCAGTTCAAACATGTGTTGATAGTAATAGACTGTATTTCTTGGGGCTGGTGAGTTTTTTTGTTTTCTGTCCACATCAGACTGACAAGGAAAGGAGGATTTACGACCACGGCCGGCAATGGCCGAATTTCGCTGTCTCCCCCCCCCCCTTCCCCCCAAAATAACAATCCGCTACAAGTTACAACCCCTCATCCCGTCTAAATGACCCACTTTTGGTTAAACATTATTTTTTTTTAGTGTTCGGTATGTAGCAAACATGTCGTGTAAGATTGCTTATTTAGTGTACTAATCGGACCAAATATCTCGTTATTACTACGGGAAACGAGACTTATAAACAAATACAACAAATTTGTTGTTATTGTACAAAATGTTATTATTTTTAACTTTCTTACAAGTCAAAACAATACACAAATTAATACGCATTGGAATAGATTTGAACGGCCCCACGAATGCGCTCCACTGAAATAAATTTGGTCTGGTCACTCTAATAAATTTGGTTGTATGGTATTTTGCCCTGCGTTATGTTGTTGCACTATAACGTATGTGCTATGGCCAGGATTTTACAATATACTTGCATGTAAAAAATAATTTTAACAAGAAGACACTACAACTACAACCAAAACTACCACAAACAAATAACACTACACAACTGGTGGACCAACACTTACTGACGACCAAAATTATGTAGAGCAGATTTTGAAATATTTCATGAAGTTAAGAATTATTGCCAAAATGTGTTGCTTTAAAATAAATAAACGATCTGAATTTAAAAAAAAAAAAAAAAAAAAAAAGCAATGACTATGGCATACTGGCTCCATAGTGTAATAAATTTTACTTTATAGTGTCTTAAAAAATAGTTTCTCTCTCACATTTGAATTAAAATGAAATAATAACGCGAATTTGGTTAGCTCAGTTTCTTATCGGTAGAACATGATTACTCTTGACACTGAGAGATTTGTAGGTAAATGTCGCAGAAAAGTTGTAGTAGCTTATTAGAGATCAACAGGGAGTAATTATAAAATGTTTGATAGTTAACAAAGTCAGGTTGAAGCTAGAAGGAATTCTCTCTTGGCAACATAAAATACACATTAGGCTGTGCCTCTGTAGAGACGTCAGATCTGTAGCCAACACACGTCAAACCAGCTCGGAGTCTTGAGGTAGGTACCAGCCCTGGGTACCAAGTCTTCTGTAGGCCAAAATACAATAAGTTCAATTTGCAGAGTTTTTATTGAATATCACCGGTGGGCCTCTTATTTCGTTCCACGAACACTGCTGTGGCCATAACAACGAGTTCTCGAGCCACCTAAGAATAACCTACTTCATTAAAACAATGTCAATTTAATTTAAAGTGTTCAATATAGGACTTAACACGAAGCCGCGTTCGAAAATGCATCATTAAAAATACAACGTGCGGTCAATGCTGCCAATTTCCTAAAATGATTAACATACATCAACTAAAATAAAATTACAGCCATAAAAAACTGCACAAAATTACATGACAAAATTAATGAAACCTTTTAAATATATTTGAAACTTGAAGCAACAGATTCTCATTAACTTATATCGTAAACATAAAATATTAGCATATTATTAAATTTAAAATGCTTAACATGTAATTCTGAAAATTAAATTACCGATTCTAATAGTAACGTCACATAGAGTAGGACGAAAAGTGTAGAAAAATAAATAGCTTTAAAAATAAATAATAGTGAATACCACCATGAAATATTATACGTTGCAACATGTAAAGACATTAAGTAGCTTACATTACTCAAATAAATGATATTTATTTGCAGTAGTCATTCAGCCCAACGAGCATGGTGCACTCGTATCATATTGGGAAATGTTTTGGAAACCCTACTGAAAAGTTCATCTAACATACTTTTATAAAAAAAGATATGCTAAAAATACATATTCGTGTAAAAAACAACAATAATATGTGTTTAAAGTGGTTTATTAAATTTGCGTTAGAAATAACCAATAAAGACCAACAAAGAGTATCAAAATATAACAATAATTTACTGATAAATAATGAGCCTACTTTCCTTTACTTGGGTGCAAATAAATATTATTAAAGTTCTTAAAAGCTTAGCTTGTATGTAGGCGTTGACGTCTCATTGACAGCAATATCATTATAGACGAAACCAGAAACATGTGAAACGATCGAAAACAATTAAAATACACGAGTGACTTACCCGGGATTCAAATGAAGAAAAACTCGTAAAATTAAGGTAGTTTGCAATCAACTGTATCATGGAGGTAGGATTCGGAGCATCAACTTAGGATGTAATCAGTGTAATGTTATGAAAGATAGGGTTCACTAACCTGAAATATTTACTCGGCCATCATTTTGAAAATACGTGTTTGAGCCACATTGTCTAACACCATTTAAATAATATAATTTTACGTTGCCTACTGCAGGTGTGCAAAATTTGGTGGGAAATAGTTTAATTGTTCCGGAAATATGGCAATATGTTCAATTAATTCACCTGACAATATTATGCAAAATATCCGGCATGCATTATGATTTTAATTAATACCGTATTCCTACAAAATTTGGTTGAATTTGGTTGAAACGTTTTATAGATATGACAAACTAATTGGAACTATTTATATAAACCCCATTGAAATATACCTACCGCACATTACACACGTTAGTTTGCATACCCTATTGTTAATACTCACGTAAAATGTTAGTATGAATCGGTTCATTGGTCCTTGAGATATGGCTTAAAACCTCAATTGTTCATGAGACGATATTCATAAACGCAGGACAAAAAGTTAATGTATAAACACATTCAATTATTGTCATAAAACAAAGTTAAATGTTAATGTGTTACATAGTGTTGTCGATGTAGCACACTAAGCTAACATTTTGGTATAGTCGCCATCCGGAAATAAGAGACCTACACGCTTAAAACATACAAATTAATATAGCCTACGACAAGACAACTTCTTCGTCAAATTTAAAAGAAATCAGTTGATTATTTCCCAAGATACTGCATAAAAACTATACTATTTCATGTGGGGCTATCTTACAAAATGGCTGATAAATGAGGCTTTGCATAGCCAATTTTGACAGATATAACTGATAATGTCAGCATACAAGGTTAAGTTGAAATTTATTTAGCAATTCCGTGAATAAAAATTTTGGAGGCTAAAATGTTTATGTGGCCGCCATTTTTAAAGTATGTGTATTTGACTCTCTACAAATGTATTATTTTACATAACCTGCCATAGTGAAAATTGTTTGCCTAATTGGCAGAAATCGGTTGTATTTTTGGACATCACATAATTTTAATTTTCCGGGGGATACTATATTACAAAATGGCGGACAAAGGAGATTTTGTGTGTACACATTTGAGTGTTGTAATATATACAGCCCTCATACACTGCTTCATTGGAATTAATTGCATGGTTTCGGCGATATATCATACAAAATTAATATAGTTATATGGCCTCCATTTTGAAAAATAGTGCCTGGCATACTTAAATTACCAGTTAGCATTATCTACCGCAGTACCACTTGTTTGCCATATTTGGTAGGAATCGGCCAATTTTTTCCCGAGATATGAATAAAAAGTTTATTTATTCGTGTGGCAGTATCTTACAGAATGGAGGACAAAAGAGGCTACGTGTAGACACATTTAATATTTGTTATATATTCTTCAAACCCACTAAGTTAAGCTGGAATTGATTAAATGCAATATTTGTGTCGGAAACATGGCTTAAGGAGAGTCTCCCATTTCGCTTGTTGACTTGCCGGGTTATAATTTATTCAGAGTTGATCGACAAGGTAAACAAGGCGGGGGCGTGGCAGTTTATGTGCACAATTATATTACAGTTAAAACTTTCTGCAGCTCTCCTAGTACTTACTGCGCAAAACCTGAGTATTTATTTCTTGAATTAAACATTTCTACACAAAAATTACTGATTGCCGTTTTTTATAAACCCCCTAAGATATGGCCCATGGATGACTTAGAAAACGACCTATTTGCTATACTTCCTAGTTATGATAATGTATTGATCATGGGTGATTTCAACACCTACCTCTTAACAGAATCACGTCAAACATTGCTCCTTATCAATCTCTTCTCATCGTGTAATCTAGTATACTGTCCACTTGAAGCCACACACCATACTAATAACGTGGACACTCTACTTGACCATATATTCACGTCAAAAGCTGACAAAGTCCTACACTGTGGACAAATCAGCGTGCCGGGTTTATCTCAACACGGCCTCATACACGTAACCTATTCACTTCGTACTCCAAAATTTCTACCGAAAATTTTCACCTACAGAGATCTTAAAAGAATCGACAGGCCACATTTTATTAACGATGCTTCTGAAATACAGTGGAGTGACATAGATTATTTGCATATAGTTGATGACGAACTTAATCATGTAAACACCTTATTATACAGACTTATTGATAAGCACATTCCGAAACAAACTAAGAAAATTTCTCGTCCACCAGCACCGTGGATGACCCAGGAAATTAAAACTTTAATGGCTGATCGGGATAATGCTTTTCGTAAATATAAATCTTCGAAGAGAAAAAATGGTATCCTTGTATCTGTGCATTTCGAGTAATACCGTTTACTCAGAAACCGGTGTACCCAAACCATTAGCACGGCTAAAATTGCGTACGCTCGCCGCTTGATACAGCCAAACTCATCCCCACGGCATTTATGGAGCAGTGTTAAAAATATGGGAGTAAATTTTAAAAACACAAAAAACTATTACCCAAAAATCAATCCAAGTGCTGACGAACTTAATACTCATTTCACAACTCCATGTACCCGTATTACTCCTGAAACAAGAAATGAAACACTGTCTCTTATTAAAGCCCACACTTGCTGTGTATAAGAACCTTTTTACTTTAATGTCGTCACGCCTGTTGACGTTCTGAAATCTATCAGCCGAATTAAAAACAAGGCCGAGGGTAACGACAGACTTTCAATTGACATAATAAACCTAGCCTTGCCATTTATCTTACATGCACTAACTAAAATATTTAATGATTCGCTGATCACAGGCAGCTTTCCAACTCAGTGGAAATCTGTTTTAGTAATACCAAACCCGAAGACAAATAAATCTCAATGTGCCAGTGATTATAGACCCATAAGCATTCTTCCCACAATTCCCAAAGCCCTTGAATATATTGCACACCGAGAGATAACAAGGTACATTATTGAAGATAACCTGATAGTCGACAATCAGTCTGGTTTCAGAAAGGGCTTTAGCACATGTACGGCTCTTCTTCAGGTCACTGATAACATAAAACATAACATGGATAAACGTTTGCTAACGATTTTGATATTATTAGATTTTAGCAAAGCATTCGATTACGTTGACCATGAGCTATTATTTGCCAATCTAAAATCATATTTTAATTTCTCCGAAATATCGTTAGAATGGATTAAAAGTTACTTGTGTGGCCGTTATCAGAGTTGTCTGCGGAGAACAACAATTTGCTTGGCGCACAGTTAAAATTGGAGTTCTCCAGGGCTGTGTTCGGGGACCCCTTCTATTTTATATTTTCATTAATGACCTCCCTCAAATACTAAAACATTGTAAATACCATCTTTATGCAGACGACTTCCAAATCTACCTGACAGTTCACCCCGGTAATATGATGTCATCATTTGACACAATTAACCATGAATTGTCAAACATCTTAGAATGGTCAATAAAGCACGGGCTACATTAAACTCTAAGAAATCCCAGAGCATTATAATTGGATCCAAGAAACTACTCACATCACCAAACGTCACGAGCACCCCTAATATCATACTTGATGGCGAGCCGATTCCTCTATCAAAGTCCGTAAAAAACCTAGGTGTAATATTAAGTGAAACTTTAACATGGAGAGAGCATGTCACTTACATCTGTAGACAAACAAATATCGCTTTACATTCATTAAGAAGGCTTAAAAAATTTTGACCTGCGAAATTGATGAAAACCTTAAGAGAATCATTAATAATTTCACGCCTTGATTATGCCGATATAGTCTTCAGTGACCTGCATGAAGATCTAGCTCAGAGACTTCAGCGAATACAAAACAACTGTGTACGACTTATTTTTAATCTTAAAAAGAAAGACCATATCACCAAATATAGACACACTCTCTCATGGCTTGATTGAAAAAATCTACGATCAGTGCACAAGATCTGCTTGTTAAAGAAATTATTTTTAACATGATGTCCTCGATACCTTTTGTCTCGTTTCTTACCGCCCAATGCATCAAACACTCGTTCTTTCGATCAACAAAATCTTCTAGTACCAAAACACAACTCATTTTTCGCTTCATCTTTCATCGTCACCGCAACCAAACTTTGGAATTGCTTACCTCAGGAAGCCAGAGATACAATTTCAATCAATAAATTTAAAAAAATTATGTGATTATGTGATAACAGCTTGCTCACGCTATAAATATTTAAATGAACTTGAAATGTGGGTTTGATATAAGCAAACAAAATATTTATTGTGGAGGTTCCTCTTTTATATTACCTGTAACTTATTTGCTTTCTGCTTCCTGCTACTGTAGTGATGTTTCTGATGCTTATGTTACTGTTTAATTAATTAAATGTATAATTAATGTATGTAGATGTGTGAATGAGCGTGTACGAGTAGACGTATTAACGTCTTATTTCATGTATATTTGTACGTAGCTGATAATTTTAGACGTTTTATATTATAATTTTTAATGTCTGAAATAAATTAATTTTTCTTGTCTTTTCCCCGTGTTTAAATAGTTATATTCTGTAATTTTCTGTCCTTCAGTAATCCTTAAAATAAATTTCAGTTTTAGAACTTTTGCTAGTCAATGTTATCTTGTCATTTAATTTTATAAATAGTACAATTTTATATGGATATATGTCAGGTGTGTATATGGTTTTATGTATGCATGTATGTGTTAATCATGCAAGTTCACAATTAAAGTTAATTTTATTTGATGTAAGTTGTTTTATATATTTCATGTAAGTCTCTTTCTAAGTTTTTAGTAGACATTAAATTTTGTGTCATTGTTTTATTTCTTTATCTTTTAAAAAAATAAGTGTTATGTTTTATTATGGAAACTGGTTAAGTGTAAGAGAAGGTGATAATACCTTAACTTCGCCACAAAAGAAAAAGACGTTTTATTATTATTTTTATATATTATAATTATTACTAAGCTAGATGGTCGCCATTTTGAAAATAGGTGTCTGACATACTTGAAACATATTTGCACATATCAAGTGCGGCAGTACTACTTGATTGTCAAATTTCGCAGGTATCTGTCAATTGTTTCACGAGAAATTATACAAAAACTTGAGTTGATGTAGCGCTATCTTACAAAATGGAGGAACAAAATTGGTTGTTTTGGTTTATGTGACGCTTGTAAAAGGCACTGTCAGCCAACACAATTTGGCTGAAATTGGTCAAATGGTATGGTAGTTATACCAAATAAACCTAAAATATTTTATGGCCGCCATTTTTAAAGTGTCTAATTAATTTTAATTACTTACATTTACCTGGCATATCATTGTATTACATACGTGTCAAGTTTGACGAAAATGGGTTTAGTAGTTTTAGAGATATAATGAAGAAGCTTTGTATTTTCATGTGGCGCTATCTTCCAAACTAGCGCTGTCAGCATACAACAATTTGGTTTAAATCAGTTGAATAGTTTCTGAGATATGACATATCACCCTAAATTTTTTATTAATGACCGCCGCCTTGAAAGTAAGTGCCCAGGGTGGTATAAAATTCAGGTTCCTTACTTAGTACTATACGTGTACTGAGTTTGGCGAGATTCGGTTAACACGTTTAAAAATTTAAAAAAGGAATAAGGAGAAAAATGGGGGAGGGGGCACATGCACAACACACAGACTCACACACATACATATACATACACACATACATGAGAGTGATCTCATAAACCATTCTTTTCTTCGAAAAGTAGGTTTAAAAATGTTGGCTTAAATAAAGATAAAATGTTCTAAAAAAAAAATTGGCAACATTTTTAAAGGAAGCACATTTTTTCTGTAAGTGCACATGGGCCCCGCCTACTAGCATGGTTTTTCTCCTTTTTTGGCCGAAAAGCGCGTGAGCTATAAGGTCTACACTGGCACGCGCTACGAGAACGCCATCGCCTCTACGCACTAGACCCTGGACTGGCGTGCAGTGTTCTCGTAGAGCTGCGTGTACCTACGGGACTTTCAGCGGCGACCCTATAATTTTACTGGCGAAAAATCTATAGCAAAAGTTCACTACAGGCTCCTACAGTGGTTTGTCTCGTGTCCGGCTAGTGTGTTTTAAGATACAGCAGTCTAAAAAAAAAAAAAAAAAAAGACGTTCTTAACTGTATTGGAGAGTTCAAAAATAATATTTACAGCATGCGTGTTAACTTTATAGAGTACCATTCCTGCCTCGTCTGGGGTGTGATGTATTTTCGTAAGTGGACATTCTGGAGGCACGTCTGAGTTTCGTAAAAAAAAAAAAAAATTATTATTATTATAATAATTCAAACACTCGGCAACACAGTTTCAGAGCCTTATAGCGAAAAATTGAACATTTACCTAATGCAAATAACTGCTGACAAAAACGTAATCATTGAAGTATTACCTAGACACCATAATAGTAAAAATTGATATGAAATGGGTAGGTTTCGTTGACAGCGAGGTCAGCAGAGACGGTGCAAGCTGCACAATGAAGAGGGATTGGGGAAGGAATCGGCCAAGACCTTTGTTAAGGATCCATTCGAGCATTCGCCTGGAGTGATTTCGGGAAACCATGGAAAACCGAAATCAGGATGGCCGGACCGGAAATCGAACCCGGGTCCTCCCGAATGCGAGTCCAGTGAGTTACCAATGCGCCACCTCTCTCGGTTACATAAAATAGAACCGTTTGGGAGATGTTAAAAAATATAAAGTGACTGTAAAGTCCCTATCTCTTTGTGGGAAATTCTCTGGTATAGTGTATGTTTTAGGCCTTATTGGAAATGTTCCCCACTGAAGAGAGGATAGTCGCGGTCTGCGCGCATCTGAGGGGGCTAACGTACGATGCAGTGAGAGCTGATTTCACACCTGGCCACATAAAGTTGCATGGACTCTGCGTCTCAGAGTAAGCTTGATGTTCCACAATCCACTGTGTAGAAGATTTTACACTTTCTGTGCGATTGAATTTGTTGACAATATGGCAAATGGACTCATTTATGGGTGAAGGTTTCCCAAATCTTCGTGTGAAATCTGCTCTCACTGCATCGTACGTTATCCCTTTCAGATGAGCGTGGACGACAAAGCTATCCTCTCTTTAATGGTGAACATTCTCAATGCCTAAACCAAAAACCAGATTTATTAGCGATTTCCCACAAACGGATAGGGACTTTATGATCATCCTGTATTTCGTTACAAAGAAGAATTAGGCGAACATAGTTCTTCATCGTGTAATACCGTTGACAAATAACTAGCAAAAATAGTTTTAAAAATGGGTGTCCCAGCTACTGTTTGTTATTATTTCAAATGTTTTCCGCGAAACAAACATGATCCAGAGAAGTTATATTCTATGAACTATCCAAAACAAGAGCCCAGTAATTTTACATATAATTCTAACTATATCAAATTTAACAACAGGAAAAAGTAGTATATTAATGTTCCTTCTGGTGCAGGCATTAAGGCTGAGGATTCAGGATTCGTCTGCCATATTGGATTATGTTACCGCAGCGTACATGGCCCTTTCCCCCAACCATCATCCGGCACCTACCACATCCACAACTCCCTCCCTCCCACTCACTTCACCTTCGTCTCACCACCTCCCATAGCAATTATCATAAAAATCCCCCCCCAAAAAAAAGATCTTAAAAATCGAGTAACATATAACATTAGACTCCCTACCCTAGCTCACCCCTCCACCACCTCCCCCTCATCCCCTTCCGTCACACAGATTTTGCCAATTATATCAAATTGAGAGTAAATCGAGAGAAACTAATAAAATTTAGGAATATATTACATCACTGATTCCAACACCCTTGTTAGATGGTGATGACCTTGACATCTGGCCCCAATAACCTTGAGCCACAAAAATTCCAACGAAGTCTAAAAAAAAAATTGAAATAATTTTAATTTATATAACAATATTTTAAAATTATTTAAAAACATATATTTCCCGAGCTTCCCCCAGCACCACATCCAGTAGACAACTGAACTCCCTCCAATAAATCGCATTGTCTTAACAGTCCCCTCCCCAACCTCCCATCTATATACTCATTCACTCGTATGAGGCCATCTCGTTTATTTCCGATTGTCATTTGTTTCCATTTTCAGCACCTAGGCGGTGCTAATGTATTAATCATCAATTTACTCACCAGGCAAGCTGGCGATTTAGCCACCAGGTGCAGCCATATTTGTTTGTGTCTTCAAGGTACAGGTGGTGCTGTCGACACTCTTCCAGCCCTCTTCCTCGACATACCTTATCTACTGTCTATTTATGTTTAATATCGTCCACCTGAGCGCACTGGTAACTGTTGTTTCAGTCGTCAGAGCCAACGAGTTCCATACCTTCAAAGTATGTCAATTAAATATAACATCTTTTTTTATTTTCAATGTAATTTCTTTATTTAAAAAATTATATATAAAATCAAGTGATCATTATCGTCAATTTGTTGGAAAATAAATAAAACAGCATATTTTCAAAAACTAATTATATTCAGTAATGCACACCATGAGAAAACACAATTGAAAAGATGCATATACCCAGATATATTAATTGCAATCTTCGGTGTTCACTGCCCAATTTCCGCATCGGTGACCCAGGAATTGTAGCGGGCAGGGAAACCCCACCACTTGACATACGATAAGTTACTTCATATCCTACCATAGTCCTCCTCCTACACACGCTCGCATAAATTTGATCTAAAACAGACTAGCAATAGATTGTATCCACCATTGAATTAATAAGTAATTTAGAGAAGCAGAACGGACCATATTAGAAATTAAATCCACATTATTATATACAGATCAATTAAATTAATTAATTTATTATATACATTCTATCTTTACAATTATTCTATACATCCGATCTTTACATTTCTCAGAGGTTTTATGATAACAGATTAGTAGCCAACTGTCTGATCTGATATAATACCGATCCTTCAGTTCACTAATGATTGAAGATATTTCGTTAATATACGAGAAATTTCCATTTTGTTGCAAAACGATCAAATGTCTTAAGTCTATCAACAAGTTGATTCGGATCAACAAGTTCATTCGGGTCTTCGGTAAACGTGTAGCCTTTATTCTCAGGTTCATCTGCCTTCTCCATTCCGCTCGTTGCAGTAAATAAATGAGTGTTATTGACGCTTTCTGCCTTCTTCATATCACTTGTCGAAGGAAACTCGTTGGTGATATGTGTGGGAACGCCGAGAGAATCATCATTCTATTCATCAGGTATTTCATCAACACTGTCTTCATAGTCACTATCATCAATGCTGTCTTCATGATCGTTTTTACCTCCTGTTTCATCCTCAATATCAAGTTTATTTTTCTTTGTAGGAGTCGTATGACCATCATAATTATTTCTAGCCAACGATAGTTTGTTTTAAAGTTCGGCGACTTCACATAAACGTCGTACAAGTGTACATTCCACATAAACCGACTCTACTGCACTCATTCCGCCCTTAGTATTAACTGTATCATCATTATCGCCTGACATCAGTAATAATTAATGTAGCAGGGAATATTGACGACATCACGTACTGGCTCTCAAAAGATGAATCGTTGCAGTTATTGATGTGGTTCTTCAATGTATCACTTTGCATAAACTGTGTGCGGCCACTGTCGTAATGCTTCATTGTGCGAAAATGACTCATTGTACAAGCAGTTCTCTTATGTCGCCGAGCATGGCTGCTTTTGTTGAAGGATCATTGCCCAGTAGCAACACTGTTTTCCATTTACTTTCTAGTGGTGGGAGAAGGTACATACATATAGGTAAGCTCAACAGTAGACTTCGTGCAATCATTGGCTTGCATCATCTTCATGAAAAAAAACGGAGCACTTTCCAAAGTTTCATCATGTGTATCTACGCAGTCTAGCTATTTGTCTATATATAAATACCTAATTTATTTCATTGATAAGATTTAAGAATACCTATGCTTATATTCAACAAGACATTATATCTAGTTCCTTGATAACATTACAATGTAGTTATATCATCAACAGTTTCTTCCACACAAGTTCTTCGCTCAAAAATCAACTTACAAACTAAAAGACGGTTTCATAAATAACATTTTATCAACGACATTTTACAATTTAAACTTACAAACATTTCATCATACTGTTTTTCATCTTGAACCTAGTACTACATCTACTGTTACTAAAACTAATATTATTACTGCTACACTACTGATATTACTATTGTTAGAAAAGTGTGTGACATATATTATAAGATTAAAAAATATTTACAAAATTTTTTTTTACAAACTATAGCGATGTGTAGGTCTTCTCTTTCCTAATTATTTACAATATTTACACTAACGACACATTCGGGAGGTGTGTTCGTAGACGCTTACTGTGGAGCGTTCTTTTATAGGTGTTACATCCAGTATTTTTATCAGACACTCACACACACACCACAGACAGAGTGTAACACAAATTCACACACATGCAGTTTCCACTGTGAATTTCGTTTTCTTCTTTGACAAGGGGTAAATATATTGAAGATCGTAAAATTAGTAGTAATCTTGTTAGGCAAACAGGGAGCAGCAGCATTGAACGGTAACACAGTTTGTAGTTGGTGTAGTCAGCTGCAATGATGTTTGTAGTTAGCTGCGATGATGATTGCGGACAGCTGCAATGAGCGTGGAACAGGAGGTGCATGTGGTGTCGGTAGATGGATGTCCTTGGTGGTGTGTCGTGCTGGGAGGTCTATAAATTTATTGTGGTACTGAAATTAATATATGGAGGAAAATTTAAAAAAATTATTCAGGTATTTGATAGTGCCCCCAAGGTAAGGTTGATATTCCATCTGCCTCAACATACCGCTTATCATCCATACCTGACAACACTACATTTGTTATGCGTTCGGTGTAGACTTGAAGAGTACGCGAACGGAACTGATATTGGGTCCCCATTACCCTTGTGCAAATTTCAAGGAAATCTTGATAATCCTCGTACCTGAGTGATTGCAACACATTGGGTTTTACACCCTTCACCTTACGAATATATTGCTCATTCGCAACAACGTATGCGTAAAGCTTAGGATGTAAACCCACAAAGTGTGTGATTGTGCGCCCATCAAATTCATCTTTCATCACCCCGGTACGGCTTTTGTTCCTGTGAGGGAATCCTTACGGGTTATCGAGCGCATAGTTGATGCATCAAACCACACCTTTAAATCTGGGGTAATCTTTCATATACGTCATCACAAGCAACAGAATAGATTAGGGAATCTGTGTCACAATAGAGGAGGTGCAAAGCCGGCAGAAGAAATATTTTGTACGCATGTACTGATAGTGAAATTTATAGAGTGTTAATTATGAAAGGTCGAGAATGGCAACAACAGAACTCTTTGACATCTCGATAAGGACTAAGTTTTCATCGATAATCTGCCGTGCTTGGAATGTCGAATGTTCTATCAGCTCTGCAGCCCCATAGATCGTGCCATACCTCGAAATGATTCTGATGTACCTTTCCCGGCAGACATTCTGCAAAGTTTTTCCATAAATGGAATTATTCATCAACTTGAAAAACGATTTCTCGAATGCGTTCGTAGCCTGGGCACATTTCTCATTGTTAAACTCGATGTACGGAGCCATCCGTGCCTTCTGCTCAAAGCGTAAAATGCGATGGGTAGAGTCAAGTTTGGCCCCATACATCAAGTACTGCCTCAGTGTTTCCCTGTGTATAACATATTTCTTGAATGGTGCGAGTATTAAA
Source organism: Dryococelus australis (assembly GCA_029891345.1). Taxonomy (NCBI): domain Eukaryota; kingdom Metazoa; phylum Arthropoda; class Insecta; order Phasmatodea; family Phasmatidae; genus Dryococelus; species Dryococelus australis. Next base: position 170,555,896 of record CM056997.1, on the reverse strand, counting down.
AGAAGTTTCTCATGCGAGCCATTCGAGGGTACGCCATTTTCTGGGGCCAAAGGCAGATCAGATAGTTTATCATGACACTCCTCCAGAAAAAACAGATCAACTTCCGCGAAAAAAACAAGTCTCAACATTATTCATAGTGTCTGCAAAATCCCATGAAGAGAACATGTCAGCCTCAACCCACTCGAGATTACCAACTGGAAGCTTGGACCATATTGTATGACTATACAGCCTGTTGACGTCGTAATAGCATATATATTTCGATGCCATACTGGGTCATAGCCCTCACCCATGTAAATGTTATTGGCTTCCGCATGTCTTTTTGAAACCTGAGTAATGTTGCCCCTAACCCCGCGTTCTGCAAAAAAATACATGTCAGGATCAGTCAACAGCTCTATCCATGCGCATGTCATTGACAATAAACCGTTCCATGAAAGAGACAGAGCTGTGACGCACATGGCGGGATCAAGACTGTAATGAGCTAAACATACGGCCCTGAAATTCTCAAAAACATCAGCCAGCAAACAAGTGTCCACACGTAACTAACGAATGGCGTACTGCAGCAAGTTTATGAAGTTGAACGCATCCCACGCAGCTTGGGCGTGAGCGTAATCCTCATCGCTAATGCCTCCGCCTCTCATCACATTATGAAATGCGTCCTTTGGCGGGAGTGACTTGCACATCAAACTGTCTGGCGACTTAACAAAGTCACAAGTAAATACTCCCTTCCATTTTGACAATTCGAATTGGGTGTTGTCTGGAAATAACGAGCGGGTGATACTCAATTGCGCAGGTGGTTAATTGCCTGGCTAAGTTGCCAGAAAGGCGCTCATGAATTGGAATGAATCAATAAATCTTAGCTTGAAATATTGCGCCTTTCCATTGCAATCAATCCCATTGGGAATCTGTTTTGTGATACATTTGTATTTCACTAGGGTCATTCCAATCCCTTGAATTTTTCCAGGATTTTCAATTATCACGGTTCCGTCGTGTAACATTATGTGATGGCTTTATAAGAAAGTGAGCATCGTTATTCTGCAGGTTATGGAAAACGACACGTTGTCTTTTGGGCAATCTGAAATTCAAGTTGCACTTATTATGTGCGCTGCCTCTGATTTCGCCTGTCAGATGGTCATGGTCGACCATAATATCATCTGTGCCGAGCAGTTCCTTACAAATGTGACAACTTTTCTGAGCCACCAACCTAGCTTCATCAGCAGAGGGTTTTGGCTTCGCGGAACAATGGAGCTGTAAATTCCTGCAACTCACTTTGTAAGTTCAACTGATATATTAACTAATTGGTACATACAGTCAGCACCCACAAACTCGAAATACTAAGATAAACTTGGATTGTATGAAAAAACCAAGCATGTGGAGCATGTTGGTTGATGGTAGTTGCATTACTTGTTTCATCAATAAGCAAGCAAGTGGACATGGGTTTTAGGCAACTTTCTACGTCGCAATAGGCGACGAAACCCAATCTCTGCTGTTTGCTGTAATCTTTAAATTCCAAGTACTTGTTGTTCCCAGTGTGTAAAGTACTGCAAACAGCCTTTTGTTGCCGGCAAACAATAGTGTGACTTGCGAGTTTCTCCTCAGTTCCGATATACTGGAGGCAATGCTCGCAAACAAACGTTTAGTTTTTCTCCTTACTGAGCTGACTACCAACGAGCTTTGACAAATTTCTAATGTATAAGAAATGCAAATGTGTGACATTTCCACGTGCACGAATCACCAAAATATTCACATATTTGTATGGTGTACAGGAGAAATACGCATGGGTAATACAACCCCACCCTTACTGCAAGTTTCGTCAATTATATTGCTATTTTTGTCCACCACACAGTAGACATTGATAGAAATAGAATTGTTCTCCTCGAACTTACGAATATCCTGTATGAGTACAGGTGACGACAGACCTTCGATATTCAAAACCTAGTGAGGTTTTGGATTTGAAGTAATTATGTGGGCATTTTGTGTGACAGGAAACAAGTATGCTACGATGGGGTAGTGGAAACACATTCTCTCCAGGCAGTCTACATCGACACAAGCTTTCCTGTCAGCAATAAACTTGGGCAGTTTAGTATGCGCAACACTGACGGTGAACGGCCGATATTGACTCACATGTACATCCATGTATGTCAACATTTGCAGACTCCAGCCAGAACCACATGCACTAAACTTAAGTCTATTAGTGAAATAAGGAATGATATCCCTATCATAGATTAAACCCACATAGGATGAATGAAGGACAGGGAGTGCTTTGCTTTGAAAATAAAAAGTCTCTGTAGCGCCTTCTTCTGCTGTGATGGATTTCAAATACTTACCCGCTACAGAAACGGATAATCTTACTGGCCGGGGTAATGCCATTGTTGAGATTAATAAATTGACCTTACACCTTTCAAAGAAACGAGTAAAATCCACATCAGACTCTAATTGATCGTTAAGTATCCGCATGTTACTTAGTCTTCCAGTGAATGCCGTAAGCCAATAGCTGGTACGTCAGGTCTGGCAAAGCTTCCACTGAGGCTTGGGAATTGGAAAAGGAATTCTTTTCTGGCTCCCTTGGCGAAATATCTTTAATCGACTCGAAAGTCGGTTGTGAAATGGTTGGAGCACTTTCCGAATCACAAGAATCTTCCGAGTCTGATAGAAATAAGTCGTAATTCACAGTATCAACTTTCTCATGTTTGGGGGAAGCGGACACATTTTGACCTTTTAGTTTTGACTATTTCTCCGTAAGTGAATCCGTGCTCGAATCGCTAAAGTAGAGATCGTCCTCCAAAAGATTAACTCGTGTCTGCTTAGGCGAAGGGACACTGTCTCGACAGCTTGTTGATATTTCCGTCTGTGATTCCGAATTGTAATCGCTTACATAAATATCTTCAAGCAATATGTCAATACCGGATTGCTTGCGCTCACCCATTTTCACCTAACTAAAAAACTTTCTTTAGTTTCCCCGATATAAAAGTTTAAACACCACAATAAATTAAATTGAAGTGACTCCCTTGTTCCGAAGAAAAAAAAACACTCTTAATAACCTACACACACGCTCTTAATAACTCACACCTAAATTTGATCTGAAAGTGCTGATTGGTTTGGCAGACCAAGTGCTTTCTGACATGCGAACAACTCTACCGCCGGTTGGAGAATTCGACTTGCTTCCCTTGTCACTGCTCTTGTAGGCTGGATAGGTGTACACGGTTCCATCAGAATGTATATAAGCGTTGGGCTGTGGACAAACGCCATTATTCTCCTCTTCGCTACGTCTACTTGGATTACGCCTGCGATATCCTGGAGAATATCGTTTCCTATGCCTTCTGCTAATAAACCCAAAATGTCGATTTTCAGGTGTGTGCTCACGCTGAAATGTGCACATATTTCCGTTTTCCTGTTCGAATGCTAGTACATTCACTCTCGGATTGTTATACCACATTGCCTGTTGTTGGTTGTTGTGCTGGAATTTCTGAGGTGGACCTGGATATAGTGCCTCATTTCAGTGCCTTGAGCGAAGACGCGCGTAGTTGTCTGAGCGCCTGACTGTGTCGCCCTTCAAGTTACAAATAGAGTGGCTTCTGCAACCGACTGTAAAGTATCCATAATTCGTTAAAAAAAAGTTGTACACACGCCACCAAAGTCGATTTATTCTGCATGAAATAAGAAAGCATATTGTTACGCAGTGCAGCTCGCACGAGCTGCGAACTTCCATTACATTCGGTCCAGCGCTGTGGGTGATTACCAGCCTCGATCCTCCCCTCCTCCGGGACCAACACGCCTACTGCTGTGTTGCTTCCCTTCTTCTAGGAAGCCCATGGATGATTGACAGCAGCAGTGTAGCTGTCGCGCCGCTCAACTCCTGACTGGCGCCACAGCCCCTCCTCTCGCCCTGCTAGAGATGCCAACAAACGTAGTGAAAGCGCGAGAATTTTCTGGGAATTAGGACACTCGGTGAAACTCAGAGATTAGCGAAATTTCTGGATGACTGCCTGCAACGGTATAAATACCGTCGTGGCCCAGAGGCCAGCAGTTTTTGGCGAACGTAATCTAGCCGAGTGCGGGTGCGAAGTCAAATGCGGTACGACTGCGGATGAAGTGTTCTTGCGTGGTGTGAATGGACGAGAGGGCGTGAAACCCGGCGAGTGAAGGCTACCGTGCGAGAGGGCGCTTGAAGAAGTCTAAAACATTGCGGACTGGTGGGACCTGGACTAAATTGAGGCGGGACTGAGTGGACATGTAATACAGATTTTATTGTAAATACTGGCCAGATTGTTAAATATGTACACATAATTTATAAAATAATAGAATGCGTTGATACGAAGTCTATTGGGACTAATTTTTAATTATTTAATTTAATTGATTTCATTGAGGTAACAATAAATTGTATCAATTGAAGTAATTAATTGTAAACAGTAAGTGATATCAATTTATTTGGAGATGCTGAGAGAACTTTGTTTGTAATAACTGTAAATAAAATTAGGAAATTATACATATAACACTTTTATTTAATTAAGACCATCCCTTATTGAATTTGGTTTAGCACTGAATTTCGAGATAGAAATTGTAACAATATATATTGTAACATTGTAAAATAGTTTCCTAGAATGAAATAGAAAACAAATTATTAAAGGTCACTTTGAATCAGAATTTAGGCTTATTTACATTTCGGATACTTCAAAAAGCATATTTTGCAAAAAGCATACCTCTTCATTAAGCAATATTATCATAATCGTTACTCTAATTGGGTGTAATAAAACGCCAGTAATAATATTATTTACAAAAATTTCGAAAGATGTAATTTTTACATAAAAAATAGTGGGAATAAAATACATTATTAATCATATAAACATGTAAACATAATTACTAATTATTATTCAATACAATTAGAGTAATTATTATAACGGTCTTGTTTGGAGAGGTTTTCTTTCTGAAGAATTGAGACAGGAAATAAGCTATATTTAAATTTTTATTAAAAATTGACGTAATGTAATTACTTAAAAATAATTAAGTAAATTCTGGGAAAATATTTCTCGGTGCTGCTTTCTTAATACACATGCGACATACATCGTATTTCCCTGATAATTTTGGTAGTGTGTGTACCACTTTTTAATGAACTCTGTATGCTGTACAATCAGGCGGCTTTCCTTGTTACGTATACAAGTGTCTCAGAAACCTGCTACAGCTGCAAGTAGTCAAGACCATTTGCTGTTACACGTTACTATTTGCAGAAAACCAACGCTCACAACTAGAGGGGGATGTATGAAAATTTTCTAAAAGTTATCTCACGCTCCAAGTAGTTAGGTCTCGTTCCATATTGATTGAAACCAACGCCCGCTGAAGTTACTGTAGAAATATAATAAAACAAGGAATGCGCAACTACGGGAAACAAAACACGAACCAACAGTAGCCCAGCCTCAGTGCTTCATATCAGTGTGGTGACAGATCGTCGGTAAGTGGAGTGGCATGATACTTGCCGGCAGTCTAATGTCTCTCAAGCACAGGCAAACAATCATTGTCTGCTTGGTGGCAGGCTACCTCTCCTGGAATATATAGTCGTATAATGTTACCTTATCAGTTCCCAGAGAATCCAGCTGTAGTATACTTAGTAGCCATGCTCGAGATCTACTTGTATGCGCATTGTGTATTCTTCCGCTTTAACTTTTTTTTCGTGGATTGGTCAAGTGAAAAAGGCAGATATTCAAAAAATTTGACCATGCTTACACACACATGAATTAAAAAAGGAAAGTCAAATATATCACTTTGGTATTCGCAAATGTTTCCCTAACACTTTAAATTCAACGTAAATATATGTAACTTCTTTCTCTCCTTGGTCGTTACCAATTTGACTGGGCGCCCAGTGCCACTTAAGATGCCTGTTGAAATATACGCAGGTATAGGCAGTGACATTTTTCAAAAGTTGATTTCAAAAGTGCTCGATTAACAGTGAACATCATATAGCGAGTATTTTCTCGTCTTTCAAGTGGGCGCTAACCGCGGTCATTGGTTTCAATCCTGAAGAGAGAAAATTGCGTGTGGCTGTGTTGGGGACACGGCCGTTATTTGCGTGAATACGTCTACGCTGTAGCGCTTGGATGCCTTTATGTTTATTTTACGTTCCCGGCACCGCTTTACTCGATCATATGGGGTTTTGTGGGTAACGGCTGTTCACAATAAAGTGAGCACTTTAGAAATGAAACTTAGAAAAATGTAACTGCCCCTGCAAGCATATAATTTAATGGGCGCACTGAGAAACATTCGATCAGTAAAGATGGATGGAAAATAGTTCCATAACTTAACGCTGAAAAAAAATAATTTTAGGTAGCCATTTGTGATAACTTAAAACTATTTCTTTCGCTTTCTGCTTTTTAACGCATCTAAATGTAAGATTGAGCAAATATGTCAAGTATTTACTTTCTTAATAATTCCATAATTTCATTTGACCGACGCATGAATAAAGCGACGATGCACATGGTAATGTTAATTTTATATAACGCGGAGGAGTACACAACATTTATAGGCCAACAAATAGATCTTAAGCAGGGCTTTTAAAAGTGCTCATTTTACCGTGAACAGTCTATATCACTGGATTGCTTTTGATATGTTCTTTCCAACCGTATACGATTTCTGTATTTCGACTTGGCTTCATGGCGAGTATAGGCCGAAATTGTGTTAAGTTTTCTTAATTTTTTACATTAAACTCGTGCAATTTCACCATAACCACGCCGCACCAATGTTTTTATGCACGCGATCGATTGATCTTGACGAGAGCTGTTGATTGAAACCTAAACGAGCGTCGTAGCTTCTCCTAGTCAAAAGTTATACTACGCGGAAGTTATGAGACGCGGCGAAACGAACTCAAAACACCCCTCCCCCCCTTTTTTTCCCCGTGTGATGCTTCGCAGTCCTCACTCAACGTAACATACTCTTTGATCCTTTGGCAATCGAGTGGTCTAATTGAATTTTGAATGTAGACGATAGATTCGGAGCTGCAGTGCCAAACTCTATCCCCCGATTTTGTTATCAGAGGATTTTCTGGATTGCCTCCCACTATGGTTGCAAATTTAAAGACTTATTCACGTCAGAAACACCTGCAGATCAAGACAACACAAGTGCAAACTGTTCGCGTGATAATGCCATTAGGTGTCAAGCAGGTAACCTTATCTACTGTTATAAATTAAAAAATATATATTAATTAGCAATCATTTTTTCTTAAAGCTACTAGAGGCGTTTATCTTACGCCATAAATAACGCCATAAATAAATGTGAAAACGTTAAGAAATAAATTATGATTTCACCTCCACCTTAATCCAAGGCGGACGTACATGCCATGGCAAACATTAACAGCCAATTCCTGCAAAGAAACATTAACAAATAATATATTAGGGTTATACAGGATGAGTGGTTAAAGTATGCTAACTTGGCGTGAGGGGAATGCGTACACGACATATGGTCTAGAATGATTTCTTAGGATGATGAAGCCCTGGAACGTTACGATTGGAAATGTGTTATGCAACGATAAATTGGAAACCACTTGCGATTAAGCAACGGAAATTGGCAAACATCCAAACGTTTACAGGGCAGAAATTACTTTATCACACAAAATGGAATTGCAGAGAGTACACCCCTTCATATATTAAATAAGGGTTAGCATCCTCCAATTGCTTAGAACTTTGTAACCCTGCTGTTGAAGCAATTTGACATGACATGTTAGTAATCAACATTTAAAAAAAGTAATGGAAACGGTCGCCTTTGGTAGCATTCACCAATCCATACAGTTTCCTGAGAAAATGCATGTTAATTTGGAAAGCAGATTAATGTTTGCCTGGGAAGTAGGCAGCCTGGTTCAGTCACTGTGGTCCAAGACATACCAACTGACAACCTGGTTCATGTGTTTGTCCTAATGCAAGTAACTTACCCCTTAGTAAGTGGTGGGTGGTGTGGGGTAAAAACGCTACAACTGGTTCCGAGTATGAGTGATTTATTTCGAATGCATATGGTCGAAGTGTGAGCCACCCATCACCATTCATGTACGAATGTGATGCTCATATGACTGGCGCACATGCTGCAACATTCCGCTACGACATCCATCTTGGATACATTGCCAGAGGTCCTCCACATTGTCCACGACAGTCGCATACACTTGTGCCTTCAAGTGACCGCACGAGTAGAAGTCGACTGGGTTTAGGTTCGGTAACCTGGATGGCTAACTCACTGACCCACCTCGGCCAATCCAACGCGCTGGATACCTTACTGTGCGAGTGAAGTATGCTGGTGCATCATAGTGCATGTACCACATGTCTTCTCGTAGATTCAGTGGTACATCTTCAAGTAGTTGTGGCAGGTCGTCGGCAGAATGCCGATGAACTGAAGTGAATGCACGTGTAACTGGTAAATGTCGGACTGGAAACTTTTCGGCGTATCGACGGCACACAGCTGCTGCATTACACATAATTTCACCACACGTGGGATGCATGTCCGTCAGTTCCTTATTACTACACTCCATCACACACGTTGTGAGCAACTGTCTGCTGTGTTAACTACCAACGCACTGCTAGCAGGCAGGCTACCTGGTCGCCACTTGGTACGGCAACAGGAACCAACGCAATAGGACACTTTCCCGCAGTAACTTCTCAGCCGTCCACAATCTTATTAACCTGTTGCCTTAAGGCGATATCGCACGATACCAGATTCCGTAAAAGCTTGTGCAATGTCCGCCGTAGCGGCCAGTATACGGGCTAGTGAGGCACCCGTTATGGCATTTCCCGCCTTGTACGGCCAGATTTCTTGCCAGGTTTGGTAATTGGACACGTCTTACTTTTCATGGTAGATCCCATACCAGGTTTCGTATCTGGCCAATCAAATCGCAGTTTCAGAGCGTAGAGTGCTCCCCGTGGATACTACTTGAAATGACTTTATGAATAAACCGAAATAGAAGCCTCCATCTTGATTATACATCCGTGAAGTTGATACTCTTTCAAATCGATTTAAAATACGACAATGACGAATAATATTGCCGATAACAACTTATATTTACTGTTTATAAAACCGTTCTAAATACTTAAAACATTACCTACTGTATGAAAAAAAAAAATTCAAAATTTAATTTATCTACAGTTTATAATCTGGTCACCCGGTGTGTGAACTGGTAGTACAGTGGTAAAATCGTGGCTCCCACGAGTAACATGTAGCTTTAGGGCGCGAGTTATAAACTCCGCCGGACCCAAGTTCTTTTTATCATTAAATTTTTCATGCGGATAATATCCCGGTACATAAAAAAAAACATTTTTTGCAATCGGTCAGTAATTTTCTTCAAAATAGAAAGTAACACACTCGTATTCTAGTGATTTCGCGTCATTTTCAAGAAAATGAATGAAGCTATAATAGTACACAATCAATTCTCGTAAAATGCGAACAATAATATAGCAATATTAAGACGTTCTAGATAGTAATTTACATACGCCTATGAAAAAAAAAAAAAAAAAAAAACTAACAGGTAGCAGTTCTACGATTGGGGTTAATATTTACTACAAACCACACACTGCGCACCCACCGAGGGTGCCAAATGCTAGTATGAAAACTACTGTCGTGTAACATGAATCTTCCATGGCGGCTCATATAGCGACTGGCATACCGGCTCGTGCACCAGGCTTTGTAGAGGCTTGTACAAGTACCAAGTTTGACTGCAGGTATCGTGTAACATCGGCTTTACGACATGGACATTAGCCAGGATATCAGTTCACACGTCACGCAAGACAGAGTTACACGCTGCCTACCTCCCAGCAGGCATCGTCCGGTCCCATTTCTACTTGCGAAGATCGGGCATTCGAACCCAGTTCGCCTAGGTGGGAAATGAGTAGTCTACCCACTAAATAACCGCAACCCAAACAGTTTGGTAATAATTTACTTCGGGGGTGGGGGAGTCGCCAAAATAATGTTGGCTTACACTTCTAAAATGTCAAGCACAGGTCCTGCTCCTTAATTTGGAACTCTAACTCCTGTACAACAGTCGGCGTGAACTTTGGCACCCTTCCACGAAATGGCAGACATTTTGTCCGTGTCCCATTCCTTTCCGATTGTTTGTAACTTTGTATGTTGTAAGGTTTCAATTCAAAAATCAGGACTTTAGTATGTCAGCATACAAATCCACTATTTACTGTACAATAAAACTGGAAATATTCCTAACATCTAATGTGTAGTAATAATCGTAAAACTCGAAACATTTAGCATAAAATGTGTTTGCGTATAATGTATTATTAGAGCACCATGTCTTGAATGACTTTTTGAAGAATGAAATAATGAATACATAAAATAAGTAATATTGTAATCGTAAAGGGCTTTTTAACGTCCCCCGATTATATACTGGAAAGCTTAGCAGGGGATGGCTTACAGACTAACTTATAACCTGACTTAATGTAACAGCCCTGCCTTATCCGGGATTTGAACCCAGAACCTCCCGCACTCCAGCTCGGTGGCGCACCAACCGACTGCGCCACGGGAGGTCGGCGATAAGTAAGTAATAAAATATGTGTTACAAAAATGTATATTCTGTTGATATAGTAGTCGAGTACCTTTCTAAAATACATAGTTATTGGAAGAAGGTTACGCGTTTGACTTATATAATAATATCTGTGACATGTAGTCAGGAAAACAAATATAGCTGAAGATTGACAAGTTCCGAAGTTGTCTTACTAGTCATTCAGTTCCTAGGTAAAAATTCGGTGTGTTCACAGTCAGCAAACTTTTATGAAATATTTCTTAAATTCTGTGTATTGTACTGGAAGAAGAATCGATGCAGAAACCATTGGTGTGATACGAAACAAAGGTCGAACTGTAATGTAGAATCAATCGCCACTTCATATATTCGGTAGTAACAGTATTGGTGTTAATCCCGCCAAACAATAATCAAATATGTTGTTCCAGTAATTTTTATTTACTCATGAAAACGATGGTACCTTCGTTTTGATTGGCTGCACATTACTAGCAGAGCACACGCATATGACTTACAGGCAGAGACATTAAAATTTCGTGTATTTATTTGTAAGCAAGTCAGAATTCTGACATTTTATGCGACTGGTATGACTGTCCCGTGGTTTGACACCTCTGCGTTTGACACCTCTGCGTTAGTGATAAACACACAACAAAGTGCAGGCCCAATCTCACTGTGGCTGCATGGAGCCAATTAGCAGTTCATATTCTATTACATGTTAACATGGAGGTGACATATAGCCTACAACTTAATGAACTCGCGAATATTTGACGAGAATACATTTTTAAGATCAGGCCAACGTATAGGGTACTAGGAAGTAAATTGAGTGAAGTGGTTTGCACTGCTCTTAAAAGCGAGGTCTTGAGAGCTGATGGGTGTGAAGCGAGGTGTGTATGGAGCAGCACCGGAATGCATGCTCTTATGAAAAAATTTAAATGCTGTGTCATTGATATTATATAGAATCATTGGTATTTTTAAAAATCTACATATACATTTACATTTTCTGGAGTTATTCAAATATGATAATACAGTCATAAGAAGTCATATTGTTACAAGATGCCAGAGGGGCATATCCGAGTTGGTGAGTGATGGAGGTTTTAATAAAAGTAAAATAACTAAAATAGATTTTTAATTTATTTGTGCCATAAATATTCACACATTATTTATATACAATATTAAACAACCTATTTCCACTATTATTTTTGTAATTCTCAGTAAGCGCAATATTTAATGTCAATCTCAATTTTTTAAAGTCGTTATCAGTGTGTCTGTATTGATTACAGTCACATAATACACACACATTATTTACACATATTCAGTCTGTCTGTTGTAATTATTCCCAATGTCTGTCTGTCACGCATCCAGTTCAGTAGTCCCGCCCGTCAGTTTCACTCTCCACCGTGCCAGTGCTCGCAGTCGCAGACTTCACCCCCGCTTCAGCTCTCAAAACCTCGCTGTTAAGTGTCCTATGTACTCAAACGTTTTCTGTGAAATCGTTGTTTGCGCCTAAATGCGTGTCTCGGTAAATAAATGTTCTAGAAATACGAAATTTTGCCATAAAGGATTTAAAAAACTATTGTGTGTATCGCTATAATTTTACTTTTATCATATTAAGGGAATTAATTGAGAGAAATCGTGAAAGTGGGCATATATCGCATTTTTAAAGCTTGCCCATGAAGTTACTTTAAGCGGCAAGAGAATTATGCGCAGGTAGTTTGATCTGTGTACTTTCATCGTGTGCAATAAAACCCCACATTTACAGATCTAGTTTGCACAGTAAAGCGTTAGGACGGAAACACTGCACTCCTTGCACGTAGGAGCGATGAGGCGCTAGGCGTGCGTGTTAGTGTCGCCCTTATCGCTCCCTTACTTCTTGACCTTGGACGCGCAGGTACATAGGACGGTTTTTTTTTTCTATTCTATCCTATTCCTAAGTATTAAATGTACGATCGAAGATATGGTCGGGTTCTAATTGCGTCTCAGAGCGAACCCCTTTCGCCTAAAGGAGAGGGAATTGCATACTATGGAGGCGAGCATCACGGCTGTGAGGGATTAGGTAGCCATGGCCAGCGTTTGGGGCCATGGCTACCTCCCTAAGTGTATCTATACCTGTACTATAGTTAAGAAGGTGCATGGTAAAACCAGCATAGACACGGCAAAACACCTCCCAACAGTAAAGAGTTCAAAACTTGTGGAAGCATTAAGAAATGCTACAGGAGATAGCAGGTATGGAATCCATGCTTATTTAATAGGTAACTAAGAACTAGTAGAGAGGTGACGAGGCTTGTGGGCCAGCATGTTAGAGGCACATGCGCCCTTGAGGTGGGACTGCCATCCATGTTCCTGCCCAGGCCGCCTGACTGCCCGCACAGCAATACCGACAGCTGTGACTTCAGGCAGGGTCCTCAAGCTTCCAGCCGAGGGCGCAAGAAATCCGGGCAGCTCAGTCATAGCACCTACTCCATCTTCGCTCTTCTGCGCCGACATCAGGATCTCCACATCGCGGGTGAAGGTGGGGAGTAACAGATCAGATAGCCACCTCCTCCCCCTCCTCCAAAATCTCCCACTGTCGTAGGTAAGCAGCGCTCGGCGGGACATCCAGGAACTACCAGTTGTGGAGGCGAATCCACTGGCCCACGAGTGAAGACTGACGCCATTGCTTCTAGGTTCCGACAACCCGCAGAATCCAGCAGTGAGATGGTTCGCCAACTTTGCATGTTTCAGCACCTCTGGATTGCCCCCAGTCTCTCCCCCTTGATCGTTGAGCTGCCCCCAGCAGACGCGCGAAGCCATCTTCAGCTGAGCTACCCAAGTTCCCCACGAACGCGACCGTCCGCCAGGGGGCCGGAGCCCGAGTGGTGGTACATAGGATCCTTAAGGGGACTATGTACCATCGTGTCCAAGGTCAAGAAGCGAGGAAGCCATACAGGCGACAGTTACACGCACGCCTAGCGCCTCATCGCTCCTACGAGCAAGGCGTGCAGTGTTTCCGTCGTGACGCTGTACTGTGCAAATTAGATCTGTAACATAGGCGTTTTATTACACGCGACGAAAGGCCACAGATTAAACTACGCCCGTATCTTCGTACTTTTCTCTTGCCACTTAAGGAAATTGCAAAGGAAAGCTTTAAAAATGCTATATTTGACCATTCTCACAAATTTGTTTCTCCATGAGTACACTTAATATGACAAAAGTAAAAATACAGGGACATAGACAATAGTTTTTTTTTTTTTTTTTTTTTTTTTTTTTTTTTTTTTTTTTTTAAATCCTTTCTGGTGCAAACAACGATTTCGCAGAAAACGTTTCAGTTCATAGCCCGCTTAAGAGCCGCCCACATATCTTCACTCCTTCACTTCACTCATTCACTCCCGCTGGTTTATCTCACCGCCACTCGACTATGCTGGCTCGTTGCCTCGCGGACCCGATGCTCGTGGGTCGTGCAACCATCCAAACACCCGACTGTCGGCTCGGCGGCACGTCGCGGCTTGTGTGATCTCACTGGCCCGATCTAGAAGGTTCTCCACACACTAAGTCTCGCTTTACATATAGTAGAGGAGGCACAGTGGAAACAATCTAACTAAAGTAGATATCTATGCACTGAATGTCATGCTTTTCAGTTCAGTGGTGTAGAAACTACATCGCTGCGACACCCCAGGATGGACAAACGGATGGACCTGATAATCTTATGAAGGCTCCTTGTTGACTACGGAACCATAAACATGTGCAGTTCTGTAGTGATGATAGTGATTGAATGGATTAATGTGCTTAACCAATCGTGTGTTATACATACTTATAATTGTATTATTAATTTGTGGTATCTCATTGCTGAGCAAAGGCCACCACCTCTGCCTTCCATTTGTCACGGTCTTGAGCCAGACTTCGTTAGAATTTAAAAGTGACATAAAATGGCAAATTATTTTTTCTTTCCCTGTACCTCTTCTATATGTAAAGTGTATTAAACGGCACCACGTCTGACTATGACTTTATGATTACTCGCACACTTAACTGAAGACTTGTTCTTAACTTTTGAGAAGTCGGGTTTTAGTTTTTATAATTTTATTTCTCATTTACCAATTTTTGTCGAAAGAAGTAGTAGCGAAATTTCAAAGGTTATGGAGCCTTTCCAATTCTGCTAGAGAATTTGGCTCATGTGGATTATTCAGTAGTTTTGTGGAGTCGAGATAACTTATGAATAATCCATTTAAATTTGTTTACCTTACTAAGGGCAATGTATACCTGACCTTTGGAAAGTATATGTTTGCCTAAGTCTACCACTGCGCGTTCCAAAGTAGAACCTTGTAGTTTGTGGAGTCGAGATCACTTATGAATAATCCATTTAAATTTGTTTACCCTACTAAGGGCAATGTATACCTGACCTTTGGAAAGTATATGTTTGCCTAAGTCTACCACTGCGCGTTCCAAAGTAGAACCTTGTAGTTTGTGGAGTCGAGATCACTTATGAATAATCCATTTAAATTTGTTTACCCTGCTAAGGGCAATGTATACCTGACCTTTGGAAAGTATATGTTTGCCTAAGTCTACCACTGCGCGTTCCAAAGTAGAACCTTGTAGTTTTGAATAGTAAACGCCCAACACAGAATGAGAGGTAACGTTTTTCTTAGAATCTTTCCACTTACCCTCAAGCCGTCAAACTCTGTAGAACTTGGTTCAGTGTTAATAGTGTTATCTTGTAAATTGCCAGGTCTAATAGGCAGCTCCACAGGTTCGAGTTGGTCTCGACGTAGCGTTGTTTCTTATCCAGCGACTCATCACCACGATTTGCTGCTGTTTGGACAGCATTTATTTTTTTTTTTTTTTTTTTTTTACGTCCTAGAGGCATTTTGTATGGATAAATTTCTGAATACCTTTGAAACTCTACGTATACAAATTTAGGATGGCAATTATTACACTTTACCTAATTATTATTAATCTTAAAGTGAAATTATCGTAAAATATTAATGACACGTACTTCCAAAATAGCCGCGACTGAAATGCTTGCGTGAGCTAACTTTACCTGTGGCGCCATCTAGAATTTTATTAATTATGCCATAACCTATAACACTCGGGTTATCAAAAGAAATCGACATACACTTTATTATCGAAATCGGTGCCATAGGTGCGATGCTACAGTGGAACATCCGAAATGTAACATGCATACATTGTGTTATAAGATGTTCACGGTAAAATGTGCACTTTTGAAAGCCCTGGTTTAAGATCTACTTGTATGTACGTCTTGTATTCTTCCACCTTTTGTAAAGATAACGTTGCCATGGACCTCACCACTT
The DNA here is from genome assembly GCA_029891345.1 of Dryococelus australis. Classification (NCBI taxonomy): domain Eukaryota; kingdom Metazoa; phylum Arthropoda; class Insecta; order Phasmatodea; family Phasmatidae; genus Dryococelus; species Dryococelus australis. Next base: position 170,540,131 of record CM056997.1, on the reverse strand, counting down.
TATTCATTAGTCGGTCAGGTAAAACTGTGGAATTAATATAAAAGTAATTATTATGTAAAACTGGTCAGTCTTACACTTCCGTGCATTAAAAAAAAAAACAGAAAGTGAAAGAAATAGGTAATTTAAGACATAAAAAATGGTTACCCAACACTTTTTATTCGACTTTAGGATGTGGAACAACTTTCCATCCATCGTTACCAATTTTACTGGTCACATGTCACTCGGTGCGTCCGCTGAAATTTATGCAGGTAGAGGCAGTGACTTTTTTCTGAGGTCGATTTCAGTAGAGCTCACTTTACCGTCAGCAGTCTATAAAATCACAACCATTCCTATGCTTCGCCGTAGTCGAGTAAAAAAGACCAGTCCATAAAACATGTCTGCACCAGTCAGGATAAAACCTACGTATTGTATGCTCGCGTGGTTACTGGCATCGTGTTAAGTCTCACCTAAACCTCTGTGAATGAAATGGTCATTGGCATAAATTAATTCTTCCCTAAACTTAAAGGAAAGTATAAAAATGTTTCTAGCATGGAGTTGAATATCCCATAACACTTTCTGTAAATAATCAGGATTTGCCAGGGAGACGTACGAAAAGTAATGGGAAATATTGATTGAAATTTATGAATGACAAAAATTATTTTTGTACACATTCGTAATTAAAATAAAGTGGAAAAGGTCAATCTTATTACATGATATAGTGTTTTTGTAAATATTTTGTTTAGTGTTATACACCGACATGATAAATTAATTACATAATTTTCTTTCAGGAAGCAGGAGAAAGGGGGAGGGGGCTATATAAGCTAGGTATGATATTTTACAATAATGACTATAGATCAAAATAATTGATTTATTTGAACCAATAACGTAGCGGAAAAAGGCAATACATATGTTTAACTACAAGTAGGAGAAAATACATGTATTCCAAGTCTCTTTATACGTTAGTTGCTTATGATTAATTATTTTTGTTAATGTGAAAGATGGAGGACAAATGCAGCTCACAGTTTATTTACTGCTCTGTGTAGAGAAAAGTTTGTTTTCGGGAATACAGATGTTGTCATTTAAAAATAATATTGTTAACATTAAAAAAAAAAATGATTTTCAGAGTGATTGTTTTCCTAGAATCAATGTTTAAGTAATCTGTGAAAATATTTTAATATAATGAGAGGAGTGAAAACCGCATCTTATTGCGAAGTCGATTAATTTTAACTATTTTCCTTCTTTATCCTAATTTCCGAATGACATGCAGGCTTATGAGATCACATTCTCGTCTGGTGTGAGTTTGTGTGCGCATGTGCCTCTAAAAACGTGCAAACAATCCCACCAAATTCGGTACACTTATAGCACCTTACAAGGATAACAAATTTTTGATATATTTCGACCATATGGGATGCTATATTCAGAACAGCGATCACTTTAAATGCTTGACTCTGTTATGAGAACCATTCCACAGACTTGAGACACGATTGTTACGTTAACAATTACCGTTAGCTAAGCATGTAATAGGCCTATCATTAGTACTCGTTTTCGGAAGAAAGCGCCACCTATGGAAACATTCAGCTAATTTTATTTAAATCTTGCAATAAGTAGTGTTATAGAAACATACCCTTAACTTTAGTGACCTTATTACATCAAGCACTCATATGTTAACATTTAAGATTATTCGAGTGTCTTTTCTACAAGACTATTTAATAAATTTTAACTAGAACTCATACTTTGGCAGTACCTGTTGCAAAGCATTATACATAGTTTACTCACATACGATTTTGTCCACCATTTCGTGAGTTAATTTCTTCAGAAAAATAAAGCTCTTACTTATATCATAATTAGGGAATTTCTCAACCCATTACCGCCAAATTATACGTACAAGTGGTGCTGTATTATGCCAACCAAAACATAAGCAGATAAAATATTTACCATATTTCAAAACAGGCCCCATGTAAATATTTAAAGATAATGTGCCAGGCCTAACCAACAATTAGACTTATTTCAACCAATGTACGTATGCTTGCAGTATACAGATAAACATTAAATTAATTTATTGGTAGTTTTTGTTCACCATTCTACACGATATCGCTACTGGGAATGTATAATACTATTTCAGACAGTGAAATTCTTAATGTATGATACTTACTGTCTCATTACAATTTGTTACATAGTGCAATTTAATTTGAACCCTTATCGGCAAGCTAACGGTTGTTATTAGATGCTTTAATTGCACTAATTTATTACATATAATAGTGTACCACGTTGAAAATACACCTGAAATTAAAACATTGATGGTATATCGTGATGACATCTCAAACAATTGCCACCACATTCTGCGATGAAAATCGTACTATGAAACACGAACAAAAAGTTTTATGAAGTAGCTGGCGCCATTAAACCAATGTTTGTATGTGTACAGCACGTTCTCTAAGTATTCACTTCAATCGTCCGCCATTTTTGAAGGCACTGCCGCTGAAAATTGCTGTTATAGCCTTTCACCCCATCTCAAAAAATACTTGAACATTTTCTATCAAATTTAGTACGAAATTTATTCTGCTTAGAAATTTCTTTAACACACGTGTTCCTCTTCTGTTAGCCTTTAAGTACCCCATTAAACTTATTTGGATACGGTGTAGATAAAAATAGTCTGATTTTATCGTTACTCTTTGTTATATTTTGAAGAAATTAAATATTCAATTCTATTAAACGATCCTTTTCAGATTTTACTCTATTGCTGGTGTTAATTTTTTGCTTAATGTAGCATAATGCATTTGCCGATTTGTTATAGACTAAATGAGGATTTTAAAGTTATCGACCTAGACCTATATTTGCAATAACTTAAATATTGCATATGCAAAATAATTCTTTGATTGGTCAAACGTTAAGAGAATGACTAAATAGGCTTTAAAGTATGTTTTGTGAAGTAACGTGTGATGAAAAAAAATAGAATAACTAAGACGGAAAACACTGATAGTTTCTACAAGTTTTGGAAATCTGAGCTTTGTATACTGTAATTTGACTTGTCCAATATCTTTGTACAGCTACGCATTGAAAAAAGATCTTACGGATGCAATAAAAAATAAATAAATAAATAAATAAATAAATAAATAATAATAATAATAATAATAATAATAATAATAATTTCCCTCGAAAACAAAGTTCGGTTTTTAGATACGTACTTTATCCCAGTTATCCCATGCATTGATGTATCAAGGATACGACAGTCCGTCGTTAAACACATTTAATAGAAAATGATCCACATAAAATAAGGATACATCTAAAATAAACAGTATACAGCCGTATTTTGCTACTGTTATGATATTAAACAGACTTAAATTTGTAACGTTTGCTTTCTTCAGTATAGGCTATTCATGTAAGACCCTCTCTACAGGCACTAACCAGTAATAAATATGTTTTATTGCAGCCTTAGATCTTAACTTTTGAGATTAGTGGAATAGTCACGTGGCAATGTTTACATTAAAAAGGGACGGAAAGATAAAATTCAGCTCAAAGGAAAAATTTAGCAGGGCCTTGAAAAGTGCTCACTTTAACGTGAATAGCTTATAAGTACGATTATACCCCGTACACCAGGTCGTCACAACGGTCAAATCTACCCGGGGTAAGTTTAAGTTCCTATCTTGTGAATGAATTACGGGAAGAGAATACTTAAAAATGATGCAGTGTGCTGGTACGTATTTAGTGGACGAGGAACTGGTTCTTTGGTTGCCTAAGAAAATATTTAGTTTATTCTACATCAAGAACGACTTTATTGAAGACGCGTATCTTGAGTGCATGCTATCTGAAGAACCTATTTTTCGAATTCCCGACATGACCCACTACTTGATTAGTGCATCATATGTATTTACCAGAGAGTACTCGAATAACTCCGAATTATATCCCAAAATATGCGTAACCTTATGTAGTAACGGGAATATACGTCCACATCAAAGTCCTAAAAGATACTTTTTGAGCATTTGTTAAACCGCTTGACACATGGACACGTGTATAAAAAGGCAAAAACTCTTACCTGGCAGTGCAGTGCACGAGTCATCACGTTTAAAATACAAGTTACTTTCTCTACTGCTTGTCAACAGTATAGTATAGCACTGGCACTATCACCCCCGCCCCCTTCCACGCCCCTCTCTTATCACCGGAACTTCTACTTACCAGCTACCGCTAGCTAGTCAGTCGGTGTTGGTTCGTCGCGACCGAAGCGTGTGTAGAGCGATGGCGCTAACTGCGCAGTGCAGGGATGATACGGAGCCGGGTGAGTGAGAAGTCTACTTCAGTATACTGCGATGGTGGATTCGCGCCGCATTAATGCACCTTGTGTCTGTCTGGCAGCAAGGGTTCCTTCCGAGTACAAGCCAAGAAGGCGCGGCAGTAGGGAACTCAACACAGCCAAAGTTTTGCACTGTTAATGTTGCTAACGTGATAACTTTAAATACTTTACGGGCGCGTTTACACGTCGGTAGTAATGCGCGGTAGTTCCTATCACAATAGCTACTCTCGCATTAAAAGCACCGTGTAAACTGCACGATTATTACTGTCGTACCTTTGCGATAGCACTATCGCGATATCAGCTCGAGCTAGATAGTTGATTGTAACTGTCGCGACAGAACATGCAACAATCGTAGTGTAAACCTTGTATCACTATCACTATCGTGATAGTGCGGGTCATATAACTTGTACATGTGTTCACTTTGACAGTAACTTTTCAGAATTATATTGATTCTGTTAATATCTATCGCGGTTCATACACTATGTAGCGGTATGACACGATAGAATTGATAGCATATTTGTCATATAATAAACCATGGGAACAATATAAGTTTACATGTAATTAATATCCTGTCGCGATATTTAATTACACCAAAAAATATCACCCTCTTGACAAAAGGATATAAATGTAGGGCCTATCAATGTATTTACGCATGTCCCTTTTGAGGTTAACTATCACAGCATGTCTCGATCGTGTGTGTAAACAGGACCTATCGTGACAGCGACTGTCACACACTTTCGTGAGCGCTACTATCACCGTGTAAATGCGGCCTTAAGTAAAAGGCCCAGTTGCTCTTATTTGTCTGCCCATTTAGCTACTGAAATGCTAAATCGCTTGTGGGCAAAGAGGGGCTATGCATATTCCTTGGTTAATTTATCATATTGGCACTCATAGTTTCCTCCATCCGTCACATATTTACTTAAATCGATTTAAATCAGTGCAATTAGTTAGCAGTGTTGCTATCATCCATACTGGACGAACACAAACTGTTTACTGGCGGTCTACTCTAGGATTTGCGAACGCAACAAATCAGTTTGTAAATAGTAATCGGCATTGTCGCTGTTTCTTAGTCCCAGTAAGTATTAATACGTAAGTAGATGTGCAGTGCCGATCCTGGCTCGCCCCTCATTTTCATCAAAATATCGAGGTTTTTTGCTCAAAAATCAAGGTTTTTGAGGCTAAATTTAGGCTCTAAATTTCTTTTAAAAAGGAGCTCTCAAAAACAAGCAAATTTTCATTTTTTTTCTTCAAAATCGTCTTGCAGGATTTGTGCCAATTAAAAAACAGCCAAATTTAAGCAAAAACCATGCAAATTTCTCGCTTTTAAAGCAAATTTTCACTTTTTTCTAGAAATGCAAATTTTGCAAGCGAGCAATCTAAATCTAGCAAATGTATGCTAAAATCAAGCAAACTGAACTATAATCAAATAAAGATATACAAATTAATATTATTCAATTTATTCAATGAATAAAATCACACACAGTTTCTCCATTTTTCATTTCTTTTAAACCTTTATATGCCACAAAAACTTGTTTCTCATTTAGCAATTTTAAAACATTTTCATCAATTATCTTTGCATAGCGATCTGGTAAAGTAATTTTATACTTATCATCTAGAATACAATTAATTTTTTTTAACGAATTTAAATTCATAAATTCGAAAACCCATGGCTTCATACCATTATTCAATTTCTAGATCTGGTAGTTTAAGTCAATTCATATTAATTGTTTAACTTCTTGAAGTGCTTCAATTTTAGTTAGTGTTATTTAAATGGAAACAGATTAAATAAGACTACAGAAACTTTGAAATTAAAAATAACATTAAAATTATATATAAAAAAAATTCCCTTTATAAAATTGTCTTCTGTATAAATAAAATGGAATCGGAGCTTGAAATGGAAAATAACACATGCAAGCAATGTAAAAAGTGTGGTGAAGTATTAAACATAGAAAATTTTGCACAACATAAACACAAAAGATAAGAATTTTAACATCTGTAAAAGATGTTATAGTGAATATGCTAGTAGTCATGAGTTTAAAAAAAAGAGAATGTAATGTGTGAATGTGGAAAATATGTTTATAATACGTCTCTCAAAAAGCACAAGAATAGTAAATCACACAATACAACATTAGATAATTTAAACGAAATTCGCCACAATAATTATCCAACAAAAACATTTAAAGTGTGTAATGAGAATAAATCTATAAAATTATTTTCTCCTAATAAAACTACTAAGGACAAACACGCAAGTATATGTATAAATTGTTTTGGTGAATATCATAAGAATTATAGTCTTAACAAGAAGTTAAAAACCGTTTCCCAATAATTCAAGCACTTTTCGTTTTCCAATTATCCATATTTTATAATTTCTTTATAAATTTTTATTTCTTATAAATAAAGAATTATGGCAACGAACAATCTAACAGTTGAGTTGAGCAATAGGATAGCGAGGGATTTGAGAACTATAGCTAGAGATTTTGAAATTAAATATCGGCACAGGTTAAGAAAAAAACTAATGTATTAGAGCTATTGTAAATGAAGAAAGAAAAAGTAACTTTGAAAATTTACACTTTTAAAGTAACGATATAATCTATAGAAACCCTTAAGACATTAAAGAAAATATTCCCATTCTCTAATAATTTATTTGTTAAGCCTAGAAATATAAGTAAGAGGATATCTGAATGGATAACAAAGAACAATTTTACAAATCTACCTTTATCATATGCCAATAAGATAAAAAAGAGTTGAAAGAAAAATTCCCATTCTGTAATAATTTTTTTGTTAACAAAAGAAGCAGACAAACTAAAAAAAAAAATTACTTAATTAATAAAGATTTTCATGGTAGTATATCAACACATAACATTGCGAATAACTGTAATTTAGTAAAGCCAGATTATTTTTTTAATTCAGTAAAAAATAAGGTTTTTGAAATAATACTCAATAACCTTAGAACATTTAGGGGGCCAAAAACTAACATAAAAATATGTATCAATCGTCGCAAACAAGAAAATAATTAAGTAGAATTAATAACATTTAAATCACCCAATTATACAATATTGAATGGAGGAGGAATTAAAAGGATTTATAAATTCATAAAACAAGAAATAATTACACGGTTACTGGAATTTCAAAGAAGAGGCTCAGGATAGACTTTAGATAGAATAATTGGAATACAATTAGCAACAAACAAATATAATCCATTAAATGGAGCAACATGTATAGAACTACCAGAATTTATTAAGAACAAAAAAGCATACATAAATGTAAAGAATAATGATCAAAATTGTTTTCTTTGGGCAATAAAATCTGCATTATTTCCATTAGACAAAAATTCAGATAGTGTTACTAAATATAAAAATGTTGGACTTAATATTGATAAAGTAATAGATGAATATTCTATTAAAATTGATGTTATACCAAAAATAGAAAATAATATTGATACATCTATAAATATATACTCTATTGAAGATAAAGGTAATAAATCCATGGTATATCTACTTAAACTTACAAAAAAAAAATAAAGATATGCACATAAATTTACTTTATTTTAATGATGATAAAAAGTCACATTACTGTTGGATAAAAGATTTATCGAAACTACTTTCAAACACAAAAAAATAATCAACAGCATAAAACTTATACATGTGATATGTCTCTTCGATGCTTAACATCGCAAGAAAAATTAAATAAACATACAGAAGACTGCTCTAAAAATAAATCAATGAGTCCATATACCTTCGAAAGGAGAGCAAATATTTTTCAAGAATTACAAACATACAATGAAGGTTCCTTTCGCAATATATGCAGATTTTGAATCGATTTTAAAGAAAATATCAACCACTAACCTAATCCACAGAAATAACTAAGTTTAAATTAATAGAAAAATATCCAGTTTTAACAGATGATGATATTGATAATGGTCTTTATAAGGAGATACTAAAGAACGATATAATCTTACTAATGAACAAATAAATAACTTTGATTTAAAGCTAAACGACGAATTGTATACTATGAAATATCAGTTACACGAAGCATCTGGTTTTTGCTATTATATTGTATTTAGTTATGGTGATTATAAGCCACCAGTTTTATATCGAAGCCCAAATGCATATAAAGTATTTATACAATTAATAAAAAAGGAAGTGGAAGTATATTCACGAATTGAACCAATGCATCCATTATCAAAAGATGAAAGAGCGACATGTAATAGATCTAAAAAATGGAATGTATGTGAATATACAGAAGAGAATAAAAAAGTACGTCATGATGATCACATAAGTGGAAAATTCACTAATCCTGTATGTAATAATTGTAATCTACAATTAAAATAGCCCAACTTTGTACCAATTTGATTCCATAATTTAGCTGGGAATAATGTTCATTTATTTATTAAAGAACTAGGACTTTTGGGAAACAAACAAAAAATTTGACGATTAAATTTATACACACATTTAAATTTATGGCCAGTAGTTCAGCTAAAATATCATCGAATTTAAGTAGAAATCAACTGAAACACACTCAAAAACATTTCTCAAAAGATCAAGTAGATTTAGTAACTAGGAAATATGTTTATCCATATGATTATATAGATAGTTGGAAGAAATTCGAAGAAACAGAACTTCCACCAAAGAGCGAATTTTATAACAAATTAGACGAATCTGACAAAACTGACGATGAATATGAGCATGCAAAACTTTATGGGATCAATTTCATATTAAAAATCTTGGTGAATACCAAGATTTATTTTTAAAAAGTGATGTATTCTTGTTAGCAGATATATTCGAAAATTTCAGAAATGCAACTTAGAAAATAATTTTTATAAGCTCATGAATAATTCTGTGTTTGGTAAAACAATGGAAAATATAAGACACAGAGTTTTTGTGCTAGCAAATTAGAAAGTCCTTCAGTTAATTTATATTCTTTGCCCTTAACAAATAATGTATCATTATTTATAGTTACTGTTGTATCACCAATGTAAAAAATTTGCCCTACTCCATGTAAACCAAATTTTTCATCAACAACATTAATTCTTTTTGCAATTTCTGTTCCGAGATTTATAGTAGATTCAGACGCTGCGTGTGGTAAATTTTTCAACGGTACAATTCCTATTCGCTCATCTATATCAGGAGATTTTGCTCGCTTGCAAAATTGACGTTTCTCGAAAACGTGAAAATTTGCTTGAAAAGCGAGAAATTTTCATGGTTTTTGCTTAAATTTTGTTGTTTTTTGATTGGCACAAATCCTGTACGACAATTTTGAAAAAATTGAAAGTTTTGCTTGTTTTTGGCTTAAATTTTCTCGTTTTTGAGAGCTGCTTAAAAAAAAAAAGTAGAGCCTAAATTTAGCCTCGATAACTTTGATTTTAGAGCAAAAACCCTCGATATTTCGATGAAAATAAGGGGTGAGCCAGGATCGGCACTATACATCTACTTACATAATTATATTATAGGCTGTTCACGGTAAAATTAGCACTTTGGAAAGCCCTGTTTAAAATCTACTCGTATACAGGTTGTGTATTATTCCGCCTTATGTAAAATTAGCATTGCCATGGGCCTCATCACTTCATTCATGCGTCGTTCAAATGAAACTGTGAAATTATTAAGAAAGTATATACTTAAAAAATCTGCTCATTCTTACCCTTTGATGCAATAAAAAAAGAAATTGCCGTCAGTCATATTTGTTGCTTTGTGACACAAAGCGACAAACTAGGATTTCATTTCTTTGTAGAGCTGTGGTGGCAGCAAGTACCTCTGGCAGAAAGCATGCAAGTGCGCAGAGAAACTTTGGTGAAAGAAAAAGTTCTTCATCCTTCTGTTTGACTTAATACAGAATTACCGTTCCTCTGTCAACACATGAACGTTCAGGAAGGAGGTGGAGGTGGCTTCGACCAGGTTCTCTGCCTCAGACTGGGACACCTGCCCATTCATTTACAACAATCATCTGCTTGTGTACAACTCGTGTGGCAAAAGAAGCAGTTAAGGTTCATAGGAAGTAAAGCAACTTCCTATGAATCACTGCACCCGACTACACGATGTGAAGAACTCATAAAAAAGTAGTACAGGCACCATAAAAATTGTCAGAAAAGTGCGATTTATGCTGTATAGGTTTCAAAACATTAAAAAATATTTTATTAAAATATAGGTTTTAAATGTATTTATATAAAAGATTATAATAGCCTGTATTTTTAATAAAATTTACGCGCATTTCCATTCTGGTTGCTTCAGAAAGCAGAGTTTGCAAGAAAATCTTCGTCATGGAATATCGTCATAATGTTTACTATGATTGTGTGTAAGTAAATTGTAACAATAATGTAGGAAATAATTTTTATAATAAATTTTATGTACGTCCATTTGTCACAAACGTTTATGGCTGAAACCGACGTAAATAAAGTAAATTATAAGATTAATATCGTGCATGATTTTATTACACATGATCACAGTAAATATAATTTCTATCTTTCTTGGAGAAGATTTTCTTGCAAATTCTGCTTTCCGAAGCATCCAGAATGGAAGTGCGCTTAAATTTTGTTAAAAATACCGACTATTTTAATCGATTATATTTTTACACTTAAAACGTATATTTTAGTAAACTATTTTATAATGCCGTAAAACATACACACTCATCTTTCAAATACAGCATAAATAGAATTTTCCTGACAATTTTTATAGTGCCTATACTACTTTTTTATGAGTTCTCCATATTGTGTGGTCGGGTGCAGTGCTCCATAGGTAGTTGCTTTACTTCAACGTTGCTGATCGACTGCTCCGGAGGAGAACTAGAAAACCGTGCTGGAAATACTGTTAACTTATTAATCACTAGAGAAAAAATATTTTAATAAGATAAATTAGGGCCTACATCCGCGAAAACTAGGCACAAATAATTCCGTCAGATGCCTTGTGGAATGCATAATTTAGAATTAGAAAATAAGTGTTACGGCCATCGGTGAATGTTGAGTGCGCGCAACGTGAGGACACGGGAGACTTCCTGATCTGTTTCCAGGCAGTCTGCGCAGATACTACACTGGAATATTATCTATCAGTGATCCTACTTTCTAATTGGTTTAGTGAAAATTGGTCAAACCACTCGTATCTGATAATGAACCAGCGAAAACATTTAAGTAACTTGCTGATTACAGTGGTTTGATGGTGAATTTTCCTTTTTTGTTTTTCTCGCTGTGAATTACACTGCTCTTGGGTGTTATTTTCTCCAGAGTTTCACTCTGTCAGTTTATTATTTGGGGTTATCATTTCACTAATCGAAACTGTCTTTTGTTTCAAAACAAAGTACTCTTGGTATTAAATAATAACCTGGAAGTTAATGTACGGGCGTACACATAAAGACTAAAGTAGGAACATTCCCAATGCTTGGAATCGCACGGTTACAGATTCGGTGCTAAAATTCTAAGTCGTGGCGTGGGCGAGTCTCCATTGCAGTTTACCTTCTCGCCACGCGAACACACGGCGCGATACGTTCCCACGTAGCAAACCACAGCAGGGGCCAACTGTGGTTTTACTGCTGGCACTGAATACTTATGGGTTCACACGAATGGCCCTGTTATGACTGACTGCTGACAGCAGGACACTTGGCATGTCATTTATGGCCCACTGATGGAATGTTGATGGAAATGAAACTGATGGTCGAGAGCAGATGATCGTACTCACGGCCGACCTCCTTGTTAGAGATTTTTTTTTTCTTTTAAGTATTTTTCAGTATATTCTAAGTTTAGAGTTGCTTTAAATTGTTTCTACACTTAAATTATATTATTGTTTACGATATGTAAACAGTAAATAGAGATGTAAACAGAGCTATTATCAGTGTTCTTGTTTCCACCTACTATTGTCACTAAAAGACGGCATACTCGCTTCTTATCACCTTGTGTAAAAACTGCCAGCCACATTGTGTTCAAACCTAGTCGGTATGTTTGTTGACAGGAATTATTTCTTTTTTATCTAAACTTCCAAACAAGCTTTTGAAATTGATTCGGTGTCTCGGTGGCTGTCAGTGGTGTTTCGCCACGATCTGTCTAATGAAAATGTTGATATTTATACTGCCACGTTAGGTGTAGGGGCTTGCAACTGTCATGTTACTTTTTAGCAACAGCTAAGACTTCAAATGCGTGTGCACTTGTAGTATTATTCCGTTTGTACCATACCGTATTTGACATGCCGTTAATGAACCCAAGCCGGTGAATAAGACGTTACAGCAGAGTGATGGAATCGTATGAAGCCCAGACAAAAGGCGGCATTGATACTCGCTATGGCTGCAACCAATGCAGAATGCACAAACGACTCTACAACTACGATACCAAGCAGTGTAAGTTGCTACCAGCTAGTGACTCGAAGTTTGCAGGTCTGTGATAATAAGATTATTGGAAATGGTTTCCGTTGACTTCACTGGTGCCACCCGCAACCACCAGATGGCATACCTGTCGCCCAACACTCGCCGCCCGCATGTGTTACTATGCGGGCTTTGAAAACGTGGCTTGGCGGCCAAGTTTTCAAATGCCACCTGCAACGTTCGAATACCATTTTCACGCAAACACCGCGACTGAGGGTGTCCTACTAATGTGGTATTTTTGACGTGAATACGTCCTTAAATTTGCAACCGTAATGGGAAGCAGTCCAGAAAATCTGATAACAAAATCGGATGACACAGTTTGGCATTGCAGCTCCGAATCTATCGTCTACATTCGAAATTCAGTTACACCACTCGATTGTCACAGGATCAAAAAATATGTTTGTTACGTTGAGTGAGGACTGCGAAGCATCGCGCGTGGAAGTCGGTGGAGTGGTGTGGAAGGGTGGGGGGAGGGGGAGTCGCAATTTTGAGTTCGTTTAGCCGCGTCTTATAACTTCTGACTAGGAGAAGCTACGACGCTTAAACAGTTTCAATCGGCAGCTCTCGCCAAGTTCAATCGATTGCGTGTATAAAAATATTTGTGTGGTGTGGTTACGGTGAAATTGTATTCTAAGTTTAATGTAAAAAAATTAAGAAATCTTAACACAATGTGTGTCTATACTTGTCGAGAAACCAAGTCGAAATACAGAAATCGTATATGGTTGGAAAGAGCAGCTCAAAAGCAATCCAGTGATACCCGTACAACCCCATATGATCGAGTGAAGCGATACCGGGAACGTAAAATAAACATCAAGGCGTCCGAGCGCGTCATCGTAGACGTATTCACGCAAAATAAACGGCCGTGTCCCCAACACAGCCACACCAACAGTAATCAGCCGTTCGTTCGGAAACCACTCAATTAGTATACAGATCGGCGTACCCCCCAATATTTTCTTTTAATAAAGTAAATAAAGTGGTTTGATGCTAGCCACAGACTTGTTCAGCAGCCACGTGCCATCGGTCATAAAATGTAGTTTATTTCTTGCGAATTAAATGCTAGTGTTGAATTGAATTGATGAACACATCTCTCGCACATTCGGAGTTTGACAAACAGGCATGTTCTGTTACTGAACATGCAAAAATCACAGTGCATCATTATTGGGTCCAAACAAATATTTGGAGCCGGTAGTAAGGACCAGGTGCAATATATTATTCTTAATAGTTCATGGGGGGAGGGGGGAGATCGACTCCCCCCGACAATCCCAATTTTTGGATTATTAACGCTTTATGAGATTGTCTGGTTTGAAACTAAATTCCATATATTTCTGGCCTTGCGTGAGAGAAATCTGGGGTGTAATTTTAATGTTGATAATTTAAATATAAAGCCAGCTAAATAAAATTTTGAGATTACATAAAAAATAAATTATTAGGTGGCAGGAGAACACGCGCGATTTTGTTACTAAGTACCTACGAGTAATTACAAGTTTGACCTTCTGCGAGTCGAAACTTTCCTGAGGCATCCCCTCCCCGAACATTTTATACGTTGCCATTATAAAATCCCTAATTTTTCTAGCAATCCCCTTCTCAAAAAATTATCCCCTGCATTTTCGAGTGCCCCCTCCGGAAAATAGGCCTACGTATTCCACTGACACCAGTACAATACACGCCTCCTTAAATGACTTGATAAAAAAAAAGGCTGATAGTTCACGTAATAAAACTTTTGAAGAAATAAAAGTCCTGTTGACCGGACAGTCCCGATATCTTTCGGGCAGGTTTATAATATACATAGTCAGAACACTTGATCGCAAATCAAAAAGAAATCACCTTTAACTTCTTACAAAGCTTTCTATTGTTCACCAAGATAATTTGGAATGATCTGCCACACTATGCCAGAAATACATATCCACTCGTGCGTTCAGATCTTCACTTATTAGGTACCTTAATAATAAATCCTTTATCTCTTGTCAGATTTAGGGCACTAGTCCGCTCTTAATAATAAATCCTTTATCTCCTGTTAGATTTTGGGTACTAGTCCGCTATGGAATGTAACGCCAAAAAACGCACCGCAACTAAACTTACAGTTGTTTAAAAATGTTTTTGTGTTCATTTATGCATTTTGTACTTGTTCTAGAATATAGACTTTCTTTATTTTAGAACTTTCCTAGACCATGTAGAATATCGACGAGGTTACGCTAATAATTTTGACTTCATAGAATATGCCTCATTGTATATGCTGAAAACTCACTCATTCAAAGAAATCAGCAATGAATTCTAACGAAAATGCCTTTCAAAATGGCCCACTTAATTCGTAAAAATACTGATCAAGTTAAATCAATGATTTTCAATTGTAGCGTGCACGCCAATTTCATGTGACAGTATCGTTATACTGCACTACTCCCAGACTGGAATATTGGTATGGGTACTTGGTATTTTCTGAGCTTGTAGCAGAGCCGTTATAATGGATAGCATCGTGTAATATATGCTTAGCTAATACGGCATCCAATGTGCCAACAGCGAAATTATTGTTAATTTATTGGTATCGTAAACAAGGAACATACACCTACCGTGCAGAATATTCACGTGTGAAGTTTTATATCAATGCGGTAAGTGCAGAGACGAAAATATTTTTTTCAGTATGTAGTTTTCGACACCTTTAAGAGATCTATTGGTATTTAGGATTGAGACAAAGCAGAAGTATAACAAATTTGAAAGTACTTTAATTTTCACTGAAGCCCTAGGATGTATTTTCATGTAACTATTTGAAACATAAAATGTATTAAGTTTTTCTGAAATGCATAATGAAATGGATTGCCATCAGTGTCGTCTCGTTAGGGCAAGCAAGGCAAACATTGCTTGCCCAGACAGTTTCCTGACAATGTTATATTTAAAATAAAGCTTATATTTGAGCTATTTTAAGGTTTCTTTTCACTCATACGGTACACGTTCTACTCAGGAAACAATACTGTACATTATAAGCAAACAACTAGTTGTCTAGCAAAAGCAAGATGTTTGGAAGCGCTGTAAGTAATGCTTTCAGCAGGTAGGCAGTCGCAATGGTTTCCCGGCCGACGGAGGGATCAGCAGGGTAGAAAGACTGCCCGGGGAGGGACGGGGGCTTATGGCTGCGTCAACCTGTGTTAGACTCTACGATGGTAGTGCTTTCTTCACCGAACTGAAGCGGACATAGCCGCAGGCAGTTGGCGTCGTGTAGTTTACAGTAACTAGATTGATGCCTGGGCAAGTTCGCGTGCACAGCACGAATCGTATTGCTTTTATTTAATTTTTCACTCGGGCAACTTTTATTAAAAAAATAATAATATCTTTACAAGTGGTGTAGTTAATATTTACGTATGAAAAAATGTTTAAATGGTACCATTTTGCACCTTGAAATCCAAATTTTCTCAGGGGAGGACCCCCGGACCCCCCTCCCCATTTATCGGGAAGACCAACACTATTGTCCCCATGCACACAGTAGCTTACCGATTGAATTATAGCACGCATCGCCACTGATGCTGTATACATGAAGTAAGTACTATGTGATAAAAACCATGGCATAAAATACTATGTTTTCTTTGCAAACCCCCAAATTATAGAAATGCATCTATGTGTTGACGAATAAAACCAGAATATACCTATTTAAGTATATACATACATTTTTTCTTGGTGACCTCCATGTCACAGTTGACAGGTATTCCAATTTACGTTAAAAGGTGTTCGTGTATTGTGGCGTACTCCAATTGACTGCTTTGGGTGCGCTCTAAAAACTGAAAAAGTGCGTGTGTCACGTGATTTCCAGAAATGAGTGTATATTATTTATGGATTGACAACTGGAACACGCCGCGAAAACAGTGCAAAAAATGTTCGACAGTATATAATCTTTTGGAGAAAATGCTTGAAATACGATGTTGATAAAAGGATTAAATTTAAATTTATGAAATTCTGTACAGATAATTTTCTCCAATTTCACTTTTTTAACTCGTCGGCAAACGTATGGACGAGTCACTGGGTGTAATTAACCTCATCGTCACTGTAATTGCAAACGATATCGTCAATATACCAAGAGCATATTTGTTCCATATTAACTATTATGCATTATTCAGCTGCCGAAATAAGATATTGTAGAATTTCCAACATTGCAATAATTTTCGTGTAGTTTTCTTAATCACATGTCGCCGCCATATTGCTCTAAAAAGCAGGACTGACTCCAGATTCGGTGTGCACTCGTTCAGTGCAACTCGAAACTGGAATACGAACATCAGACTGCTCCCAGAGCGAGTTCCGGTAGTTGAAACACGCGGAAATCGGCCAGTGCACCTGCACCGAGCAATCATTGGAATATGCTATTAGGATTCCTAGTAAGAATTGGATGCGTGTCATTTTCAGGTTTCGTTCACAGTTATTTTAGTGCTTGCCCTCTCCCGGTTAGCCATATTAGATTAGTTATTCAGGGATCCACGAAAGCATGTATGACGAAAACTACACTATGACAAGCGAAAGGCTTACCAAGCCATAAGAAACACATTTCACTGTGCGTGAACATCAGAATCGTTTCACATGTGTTAGGTAACATACATTTATCCCTCCCCCCCCCCTAGTGATTCATATTGTCAATTTGTGTAAAGCGTATTTAGACTGAACTTAACAGAAAACATTTGCCGACGTGCCTTATTAAAAATAACTACTCTTATCTACAAATAAGAGTTAAAAATGTCGTAGAAGCTGTAGAATCTTATCACGTAAATGTGAAAATATAGTATGTTTAAAGACACGACATTTGACACAGTCAATCGAGCAAGCCTGTTTGTGTAGTTATACAAGATGACCCACCTAATGTGGAGATGGCCCACCTAGTGTGCACAACCCCTAAAATTGCCAGAACGGTTGCAGATCACGAAATGCTGTTTTCGCTAAATGAAATTACATTCTGGGGCAAGTAATTTGCCCCAAAGTGACTATTTGTAACACGTGTATGGACCAGAAATAATTAAACCGCATATGATAATTCCCTTGGAAACATACATTTATTTCAATGGCATTTTAAAGCACTTGCAACGAGGAACTCGATGAGTAACGAGTGCGTACAGATGCACAACAAAAATAGAACAAACCAACCTAAGGAGAAATGCAATTGCATCTGCATGCATAGTACAAAATAGCACAGTTATGGTTGAAACACTTCACATTAGGTCTTTTCACAGCATGTGCTCGATGTGTTTACCATCGACAGTACTACACACATGTAAACGCACATGTAGCGAGCGACGAGCAGCCCGACATGGTTCTAGTGTAATGCCTCTGAAAGCTGCCACAATACTTTCCTGCATCTCTTCTGGCGTCATAGGAACCGTGTTGTACACCCTATCTTTCTATGCTCCCCCACAGGAAAAAATTAAAAAGTGTGAGGTCGGGGGAGCGAGCTGGCCATCTTACAACACCACCACACCCTAATCACCGGTTTGGAAATGTTTCATTTAACATGTGCCTCGCCACCAAAGCAAAATGCGCAGGACAACCATCATGCTGAAACCACATGTCACGACGTATGTCGAGCGGTATGTCTTCCAGAAGTGCTGAAAATGGGCACACGTACAGCGGGTCATTATCCCTTGAATGAAATATGACCCTATGACATATGCTCCAACGATTCCACACCACACGTTCACTTTCCACTGCTTATCGCTGGTGCTCCACGTGCCGTGCCCAACATGGATTCTCCATCGCCCAGAACTGCATCTTTCGTAAATTTATGCCCCCATAGTTTGTGAAAGTCGCTTCATCGGTAAATAGTATGTTCTTCAGAAAATTGCTGTCATCCCGTACAGACACCTTAACAAATCTACGAAGCTGATCACGCTACTTGAAATCACCTTCATGCAATGCCTGAGAAGAGAGTAGTAAGGTTTAGATGACTTTGGTGCAAGGGGACAGGGGATAGAATTAGGATTCAGCCAGCCTCCATGTTGTTACGTTACCATCCGCCATCTTGGAAGTCATTGACCTTTGATAGCTGACCCTTAACCTTTGAACTTGACATTTGACCCCAACACTCCTCCAAAAAAAAATCATGAACGAATAATTTGACTATTATAAAACATATATATTCTAAAAAATTTATTTAAAATAGTTAAAGATTTTACAAAATTTATTATTAAATATTATTTTACTGGAGGCCGCCATAATTCTTTTTAATTAATTTGTTTATACATTACTGGAGGCTGCCATGATAGCTTTTATGTTCGTAAATTTTTTTATACATTACTGGAGGCCGACATTTGTTTTTTCATTCGTCATTTGTTTTAATGTTACTGTTACATTCTTCCATCAAATTGGTAAGCATAATTTGTTTCGAATTTGTCTCTCACCTCCTACCAATTAGTCAAATTCGTTCCACCCCCAGCAGGCGACTAACTCCCACCACTAATTTTTCTTTTTTGTGAGCCCCAAATCCCGCTACGCCAACTTGAGCCCTTTCACAGTTCTGTGTGCGTGCCCTCCAGCATGCTTGTTAGTAGCTAAGACGGCTGGAGAATGGGATGCTTCTCAAGGCAAGCCCTTTATGTTTTAGGTCAGGTTTAATTAACAAAATGGGCGCATGCATCGCGGCTATAGCAGGGTTGTCTGGTGCCATAGCGGCAATTTTAGCCATGGACACACCCCGAAAGAAGAAGGGTATAGTAAGGGGCATAGAAAACTAGGCAAAGCGGAGAGGGTCTGGAGAAAACTATGCGACAGTCGCGGAGGATAAATTTAATTCCTTTATTGGGTTAGGGCTGAAGAAAGTATGATAGTGTTAGTTTGCAAAGATAGACTATGTGAATGTGATGCAGGGTGAAATCCAGGTCAGATCTGATTGATAACCAGGGTCGCGCTATGCGGCCCTGGTACTGGGAGACAGAACTGAGCCACCCACCCGACAGATGCCAACCATCTCTCTGTAACACAGGAAAGAGTGTTAGTGTGTTACAGACAATTAAAAGAAACTTAAAACTAGATGTAATATTTCTATCACTTTGTCTGTGACCTCGCGTGCAACTGAGTGTACGAGTATATGTTAGTGAGTGTAGGTGTGAGTGAATGTTAGTGTTAGGTGTGCCACTCCACAACCCTCACCAGCTGCTGCAGAGAGCACCCTACGCCACAGTCCCCCAGTTGTCGCTGGAACTGCCTAGAGACTGCCTCGAGATCGGCAGTGGCGACAGACCATACACACAAACCGCTGTCTGATGAGAGAAACTTTGTAGCACATGTGTGTGGTGTAGTGTGGATGCAATGTAAATCACAGGGCCAACGCCAGCCAAGGGCTATACGGCGTATGCTTTGCCTTGTTCTGTGATCAGATAGTGCTTCGCTAATTTCGTGATAATGAATTTGTCAAAGAGTGTATTTTGTAGTTAAATGTATTGCAGTATTACGGGTTTCCGGGATTAATTTTTATTCGGATGCATGGCTGAGGGCCTGCATTGCGAATTTCGGTGTTTTAAGGCGGCCTGTGAGCTAAAATGTTTTAAGGCTGCTTATATTTCCGAGTCTCGTCGGGGTCATAATCGTCGAGACTATAGTCCATTCCCGACTGGAAGCGACTTATGAAAATCAACCTTTGAAAAAACACTCTAGACATAACATGTCAACCTGTTTTTTCAATAACCTGTATTCCACAGATATATAACACTATAGTTAACTTTAGAGTACTGTATTTTTAAATATGAATTAACAGCGAGAGCAGCGATATGTTGGCAACGACCGGTAAGAAATAGTCCACAGTTAAAACATTATTTTAACCTAGTTTTTTAGTATACTAATTTGTAAATTAAACTGTGCCTATTGAAATAATTAAATATTTAGGTAGCCCCGCTGGCATTATCTCATTTTTACAGTTAAAAATAACAGCGGAAAATATGGTGTAGGCCGTAACGGTATGGTGGTGTTTTATCGACCTAGAAAGCAACGGAAAATAACTGTTTGCTGGGCTAGGCTTGTCGCGCGCGCGCGCTCTCTCTCTTTCTCTTTCACACTCGAAGTTTCACTTCGCTAGTAAGCAAGAACAGTATACAAGTTGTCAATTGTATCATATTTCATACTTATTACAGCAAAATAATGGTTTTTGAAGTTTTAATTTACAATTGAAAAGAGATTTTAATGTTTGAATACTTATTTTAATATATTTAGATATGATGGCGGGGCAGTTACTAAGTGAAGTTGGCAGACTTGGCGAGCCATGATATGGCGTGTTGCATTTTGCCAAACGAAGCGTAAATTATTCTTACTCCGAAAATTATTTCAAATTACCTCACGTTTGTAGACGCTGTGTTTTTTAAACCTACCTAGGCAAGTTACGATGTTATAGATCTGTGTTTCCACGGCAGTAATAAATGTAATGTGACGTGTGTTTCGTTAATCATTGCGTCCACAGAGAAAGTTAGGAGACAAGAGCAGACACTTCCATGTTGTATCGGTCTTCTTATTTTGAAGTCTTTTTCAGGGGGTGGTGGGTGGGTGGTAGGTGCCTGGATTAATACCAACAGCAAACACGCATTACGAAAAATAATCACCTTTTATAATAAAACAAAAATAATAGTTTTTAAATGATTATTTTGTAATAAACGTGCTTATAATCACGCAGTGTTCACTGTTTAATAATAAGGTTATTTACAAAGAATTTTCTTTTTAGGCTATTGCCGGGTAGCATTTTACAGTATGTTTACAGCTTGCATTATTCTTGAGAGTTTCTAGAGCGAACTTTTAAAATTGCTTTAATAGAACCTACTTGATTAACGCCATTTAGTTGCCGAATGCTGTTTTCGGCAATAATTAAATATATACCTGTGCTGTTTGTGTTAGCTCTTTGTTTGAAATATTTACGTTACCTCCAAATGTGACCAACATAATAGAATAAATCTTGCACAAGCAGTGCAAAAAGCGATAAAATATGTCTAATCGTTTTGCTAAGTCATTAAATCAGCACCTGAAATATATGTTGGTTAAATCTGTATGTTTGAGATACAAAACACTCATAGTTTCGACTCAAACCCGATATGTTCATTAAAATCTTTAATTCTAGTGGTTAAATATGTATGTTGGTATTTCCACAGGCACTAACTTCAAATAACACGATTGTAAGCCCTATCTAGTGTCTCCCCCCTGATTGCATCTGTGAAATGGCGTGCCTTTGTGCATCGTGGTCTATACGCAGGCCCTCTGTGTGCGTGTGCCCGCGTGATTTAAAAAAAATTCATCAGCACTATTTATACGTTTTAACTATGAACTGTTTTTATGACGAAGTTAATTATTTACAATCACGTCTGTTTATTTATCACAACGTTGTACCTTTGCCCTAAGGGGTTTGAAACACAGTCGTATAACGCAATTTGCCACAATCCCAGAAGAAAAATACTAAGCCCAGCCCGATAAATCTCAATAAACCTAATAAACAGTAAGTAGCAATACATAGAAATATGAACAAAATAAAAGTTATTCTAGGCTTATTTGTGTGCATGTTCACCATTTATTTTAAAGTTTCTATGACAAAACTGAGCAACACGAGTTGCGTGGTTGAATTTAATATGCCTTTTTCACTAGTTGTTCCTTCGTTTTAATATTTATACCAACTGAGGCCGTTCTTTTAGAGAAATGATCCAACACATATCAATAACAAAAGGATAATTACAATTAGTGCAGCCCTTTACCTCTCAGTTGTAACAGTGTTAAACACAGTCGCGGCAAAATACTAACGTGCATTAGATATATTGAACTACGTCGTGGAAAACGAATATGTTAATGCAAAATAACCTTAAGAACTGTCGTCAATTCAGGCATTTTTAAAACGTCATAAAGCTGACCTAAATAATGTTTTAGGCATAAACTGTGAATATTTGTAGGGAATGGTTTTTTGAATATGACGGAATTCTTTGAAAAGTTGTAAACAGCAAACAACACATTTGACAGGTATAAAAGTAGAAGTCACATTTCAATGTTTATGTTTAGGTGTAGAGAAAGTATACGAACACATTTACACACACAATGACATGTAAACATTGATTTTGAGAGATGACACATGGCAGTCACATAGCAATGTTTGTTTACATTTGGCGGAAGGATACGAAACGGACCTGCAAGTAGATATTTAGCAGGGCTCCGAGAAAGTTGCTTCCAATGGGGAATGGACAATAGATATTTTCGGGTTACTGTTACTGTGACAAGAGATTTTCCTATAGCCATGGTGCGATGAAGTACGAAAGAATACTTGTGTGAAGAGTCCTTTCTATGTTATGCAACAATGTGTTGAGTGTAAGTGCAAATTTCTGTTCAAACGAGGTGATAAGCTGAAGAGACATATCAAGAACTGTAGAGGTAGAGTTCCTGCAGCTAACAATTTTCCTCTCTAGATATCACATAGAATATATTCTACCTATAAAAAACAGCATTTAAGGGCATTTTAATAGATTATGTAATTGGAAATAACTTTGTTGGTACGAAAGACATATGTAAATACCTAGACCACATCAAGCGAAGGATAATCATTCAATTATCTGAGGGAGTGGAAGGTCCCATAAAAAATAATGTTTGATTGCAGTGTACCTATGAAAAGCCTCAACGTTTTGATGAAGGAATCAGTAAGTGGGTATTCAAGACTACCAATCAAGCATTGTACAATGTTGATAGCATTCTGAAGGCTGTAGAGGCCTTGAAAGGAAAACTTTGTCATGAAGAAGAATATATGGATAAAGGTTTTGGTTGAATACTTGTTAGATTAGACTTCTTGAGCTGCATATAGGCAGAATATATTCACCACAAGAAAAGTGAGCTTATTGCTAGATATACCCTACATGAATGCATGGAAACTATAGAGATTCTGTTTTTATATCTGTATTACTATGTACATAAAAAATATGTTTTCAATGACTAAACAAAATTGTTTTATATCTCGCTAGTGACTATGTACCTTCTCTTAGCATGCCAACTTTCCCTGATATCGGGAATATGATGGTCTTGTGGTTTTCAGATCTGTCGCTGCAAGCCGATACTGCAAGCGAGCACAACAATAAAAATAAAATTATTTGTCAAATTATGTTTATACTTAAATATTTGCTGTAATGGTCTATCATTGGATGTGCACAATCAATGATATGGTAACAGATATTTATGTTGAAATGAAGTATACAAAAAAATTAGTGGTTATATATTTTAATACATTCTAAGCCAGTTGGATACAACAGACTTGGAGCAAGGAGGGCAAAGTTCGAGGCAGGCCTGACCAGCAAGAGCAGTGTGGGAAGAGGTTTTGGCCAGCAGACAGGGGAGTGAAGAAGGGTACGAGGGCGACTGACGATTTCCGTGACTATTAATTAAGGCTGGAGTGGCTGTAGAGGGGTGAGCAAGGGAAGGAAGTATAATATTATATCTTTCTCGATTTTTAGAATTTTTTGTAACTTTTATTGATTCTACATTAATTGCTAGGAATTGGGGTTATTTGTTAGGGTGACGTGGCGAGTGCGGGATCAACGTATGTTCCTCGGTTTTTAATAAAATTTTTTCTTGATTTATTGTGATTTTTCTCTGTTTTTAGTATTGGATGGTAGGTAGCTCGGCGGTAGGTCTTGATGGTTAGAGTGATGGGATGAGTGTGCGGTTAACATGATATGCTCTGAGGTTTTTGGAATTTTCTGGATTTTTTTTAGGTTTAAGGTCACAAGGTCAATGTCACCTGCACCCAATATAGTGGACAAAATTATTGACAACCAAGATAGCTGATGGTTAGGTTTGAATCTGATCCTGGGTCCCTTGTATCGATTGGGCATACAAAATGCCTATAAAACCAAAATGTTCACCACTGCTTTGTCAGTCCTAAGGAAGCCACTCAAATTACTTTAAATTGGGCGAAAATTACCTTTCAGTGGATTCTTTTTGCATATAATGGGCTTCTACATTTTTTGAGGGGAAAATACAGAAATTTTGTTTGCTGAAGGTCGCTGGTGTTTTATGATTTTGTACTTTAGGTGGGTGTACCTTTACATTAGAATCTCCTCGTGGTATATACTTTTCCTCCTGCAGAACTTAAGTTACTATGTACATACATCATTTTTATGTATAAAGAGTTTTATATGCAGACACTGAGAGTTAGAAATATCATACATGGAGTAACCATATGGATATTTTTTTCTGTCGCCTAAATTTCCTAACATACTGATTTTAAATTTGGGAGGGACTGTTTCTCGCCATTCGTCCTACATTTTTTTAGCGTTGGTCCTGAAATATTTTCATAGTTGGTGGGATGCGTACTCCTGTACCGGTGTGGAGCATACTTCTGCTGTGTGTTACTATTTTTTAATAATTGTTGGGCTACGTACTTCTGTGTGGAACTTTTTTTCCGAGTGTGTTGTTATTTTACAGCATTGGTCCTGAAAATTTTTGATCTTTTTTGGACTACATACTTCTGTACCTGTGCAGAAGCGAGGGTGGAGCATATGAAGCAATGTTGTGAATCCGGTAGAGCGATTCTGGAGCATGAGAAGTAGGTGGAGGAGCATGTGGAGCAATTGTTGAGCAGGTGGAGCGATTGGGGAGTATGTGGAGCAGTTGTAGAGCATGTGGAGTGATTGTAGAGCAGGTGGAGCATGTAGAACAATTGTAGAGTAGGTGGAGCATACAGTTCTATTTATGTATATTAATATTTTTCATCATTAGTGAGCTGTGTACTTTGTGCCAGTGTGGAGCAGGTGGGCTGTATACTTATGCAGCTCAACACTGAATAAACCTATATAGGATATGTTACTCTTTCCCCCATGTTTTATAATGTTGTACTTAAAATTTTTGAAGACAATAACATTTTTTAATTCGCTAACAGACTTTACCATCTATGCATATATATATAGTGTGTTTGGTTAGTTTATGGATGGACCTTTATACATTATATTTTCCCTTTGTGCGGTTTAATAGGTGTGATGAGTGTTTCTCATCGGCATGTTTCTCATCAGGATTGTACTGGGGGTACCTGGTGTCCCCGGATCCTCCTGTATGTTATGTCTCATGTTGGGTGACGTGCATAATTTTTTCATAACGGAGTATAACTATGTGTACAATTTTTCTTACTAGTTTGTACCCTATAATTTTTCTTATCCGGTATGTTCCCATCAGTGTAGTAGTGTGTATTTTGACCCATCTGTAAAAATGTTTTCATAAGTATTGCACCATGTGGAATTTTTTTTCTCTCAGTGCCATGCATGTTATGTCTGTTTATACTCCCAGTATAATTTTTCGTAAATGAATATACTAACATTGATGTTATTACCGCAGTAGTGTAAAATATTTTCTCATCCTTTTGTTGTCTCCCCAATATTTGGCATTGCGGAAACAATGGCGTCCCTTAGAAATGCCACTTGACGTGTGTCTGGATATTAGGCTGGACCATCAAGGAGGAAAATAGGTTATGTGGAAAGGACACGTGAAGTTTCCCCGCCTGTTGAAAGCTGGCGAACATCACGAATAGCCACTCCCTGGGCCACCAACTCCTCTACAGTTATAGGATCAGCTGTCACAGGGAGAACCAAAATTGTACGAAAAGTCCACGGGCGATCTATAGGATATGTATAGTAGGGAATCGCATGTGATTGGAAGTATGCAATCTAAGCATCTGTCTTCGAAACACGAAGGATGGTACCTAGGTTTACCCCAAACATAGTCTACCAAGAAATCCCCTTTCAAGGGTTCAGTAACCCATTACAGGGGTGTCATTTTGAAAATAAGTGACTGAGCAAGTTGTTTACATGGCCAACAGTAGCTGTACTTGTGTGAAGAATTTGGTAAATACTGGTTGATTATTCCATTAGATATCACATAAAATCATTATTTTTCATGTGACTATCTTTACGTATTAGCATATTCAATGTATGTATACTGCTAGTATACAAAGTAATGCTAAAATAGATTACATAAATTTGTAGATACACTAACCTAAAATTAATTTATAGCCGCCATTCTGAACATGTTGGTATGTCACACTGAATAAATACATGTACTTACACGTCTTACCACAATACCAATTCTTTGCCAAATGTTGGTACAAATGGGTTGATTGTTTCCCAAGACATGACAAAAACTTAATTTGTATTGTGATGTTAACTTACAAAATGACAGAGAAATGAAGCTCTGTATAGACAAATTTGATGGTTGTAATTGATACAGCTAGCATACAAAGTTAAGTTGGAAATTGGTTAGTTAATAAAGGATATTAAGCTGAAATATTTATATAGATACCATTTTGAAAATAAGTGCCTGACCTACTTATAACATAGCAGTTTACACCACCTGCTGCAGTGCAACCTGTTTGCTCAATTTGGTAGGAATCAGTCAATTGTTTCCAGAGATATTACAAAAAATGTATTTATTCATGTGACGCTATCTAACAAAAGACGGACAAAAGCTGCTTCGTGTAGACACAGTTGAAAGTTGTAATATCTGCTGCCAGCATACAAATAAGTTGAAATCGATTACATGGTTTTGATGATATAACATTCTAAGCTAAGATTACCATATGGCTGCAATTTTTTAAATAAGCACCTGATATACCTGAAGCATAATTGAACGTAATCTTCAGCAGTACTACTTGTTTGCCATATGTGGTATTTATCGGATTATTGTTTACCGAGATATGACATAAAAACTGTATTTATTCATGTGACCCTAAAAAACTGGCTTGTGTTGGCACATTGATGGTTATAGTACACACTATCAGCATATCAAATTTGGTGAAAATTGGTGAGTGAGTGAAGAGATTTGGGCGGCTCTTAACAGTGAGGTTTTGAGAGCCAATGAGGGTGATTGAGGTGAAAATGGAGTGGCGCCGGAATGAAGGAGCGGCAGAAATGGGGGATCCTCGAGAGAACCCACCCAACAACGCATCGTCCAGCACAATTCCCACTTGTGAAAATCCGGTGACACGGCCGCAGATTGAATCTGGTTCGCCTTGGTGGAAAGCAAGCAGGCTAACCGCTCAGCCACTAAGGCCCCAATCGAAATTGGTTAAATTCTATAGCTGATATACTAAATAAAACTAAAATATTTGTATGGCCGCAATTTTGAAAATAAATATCTAAGAAAGTTCAATCATGTACGTTTACCTGACATGCCATAGAATGACTTACATGCCAATTTGGGTGAGAATTACCTTGATAGTTTGAGATATGTTAAATCTTTAATTTTTTATTTTATGCTATCTTCTAAAATTGCTGTCTAACCACAATGTCCACTTCAAAATTTAATGCTTACAAGATGCTCTGCCAGCATACAAAATCTTGTTTAAATCGGTTGAATGGTTACCGAGATGACATATCACCCAAAATTGTTAAGTTGTACTTTTGACATGCTACTATAAATAAAAACATGAATTTGATTTTTTTTATTTCGGGCAATTTCGTACCCTGTGATGACTTCAAGTTGAATTGTTGTGGGCAAAAATACTAGTTATTTATTTATCCATTTACATCCAGCATTATTTACTTCTCCACCTACAGCTTCAATAGTTTGTATATAAGCTTAAATATCCGAGAAACTAAAAAATCCATATTACACCATATATATATATATATATACACACACACACACACACACACATACATAAGCTAATCGCACGTAAAGACTACCAAACATTTTATGTGCTTGTATCAGATGCCTATTAAAAAAATTGGGCTATTTAATATACATGGTAAAATATATGATTGATTTCCACCTTTTTTTAATTAAATTTTAACTCTTAACTGTTTTTTGTTCTTACAGAAGACGAAGATGAAAGCTGCGAAGAAACCAGTTTTTTATACGATGAGACCACCCCGCTTACAGGTAACTAACATACTTAAAGTCTCGTTTAATGGCTCGTAAATTAAAGTGAGATATGGTTTCTGAATAGAAAGAAAATATTACATTTCCTTGCTACCAT